>OU342741.1:57416548-58016548 GCA_910589775.1 Avena eriantha
TTGCTAGCATCTACTTGGCCAAGATAGCTACTAACAACGGAAAAGCATGCAAGATCTCAAATAACAAAGACATGATAGAATCAATAATCAATCTGAAATAGCATCTCAATATCCATCGGATCCCCGCAAACAACAACATGTATGAATTACAAATAGATGATCTTGATCATGAATGGAGCTCACAAGATCTAAACTCGAAAGCACAAAGGAGGAGAAACCAGCCATCTAGCTACTACATGGATCCGTAGTCCAAGGATGAACTACTCATGCATCACACCGGAGGCTTGCATGGTGATGAAGAAGGCCTTGTAGCACCCCAATTGTCTAACAACTGTAATGCTACTTGTCCTAGTAAGATATTAGCCCCGGGTGCCTAGGCTGGCCCACACCACCCCCTGGCGCGGGCCAGGCCTGGCCACGCGGCCAGGTGGTGTGGCCGCCCTCTAGCCCTTCTCCGTCTCGTATTCTGGCACTTGATCCCCTTCCGGAAAAGAATAGGCACTTTGGCTTTTGTCCTGTCTAATTCCGAGAATATTCATTTTCTGACTTTTCTGGAACCAAAAACAACAGAAAACAGGCAGCTGGCACTGTGGCTCTTGTTAAATAGGTTAGTCCAAGAAATCATAATAAAAGTACTACAAAGTTGGAACAAACACAAGAAAGTGGAATAAAACCAAGCATGGAACATCAAAAATTATAGATACATTTGGCAATGTATCACACATTACATAACTCCATGGACTTACAAGCTCCCCTTTCATTTCACACTAACGACATCCATAGACAAAAGAAGCATGATATCAACTAGGTACAAAGAACAAGTGCAATGTTGAAAGCATTCCCCCTGACAACATGGTTCTGCTAATCTCAAACATATAAGGGCAAGCATATACAACATAGACGACACAATGGTTCAAGTTTATTAAGGGCAAGAAAAGTAAAGTGTGCCATCAAGTTCGTGAGAGCTTTAATAACTAGTTTTCTCATAACAAGTTTAATTTGGAAGGTAGATAAAAACATGAATATACTTGGAATAGAATATGCTAATAGGTAAGTATGGTGGACTCTTTGGAATAACTTGGTTTTAGGAGTTGGATGCATGAGTGGAACTCACACTTGGTATGGAGGCTAGTAAAAGACTGGGAGCGACCAACTAAGATAGCAATAATGGCCATAATCATGCAGAGCGACAAAACATCATTAATCAAAGCATAAAGTGATACTACAAGTTGAAAACTAAAGGATCATAAAGGCTATGGTGACTTTGGATAGTCATAAGATGGTGTGAGCATGCTCCAAGTCAACCCCAATAAAGCATCAAAGGAGAATACCACAATACTATGCTTTAATAAGCTAAAACAACACATGATCCTTCCAAGGCACATTAAGCAATCTCAATTGTTTATAACATGTCATGCTACAACAAAGAATACTAAGCATAAAGCCAAAACAATATCAAGCATGGCATGACAAAGCATAGGCCACAGTCAAAACAAGCTCTCTTTACCACTTAAGCATGAACTTCCAACTCTTTTCCAATCCAAACCAAACTATTTGAAAAGCAATATATGAAAGAGGGGGTCCAACCAATTTATTCAGAAAACTAAGCAAACCAAGCAAAGGAAAAACCAAAACGAAAACGAAAAAGAAGACGCTCCAAGAACAACACAACTGTGCATGAAACAATAAAAATGAAGTGTTTGGAAAAAACTTGGGATTTTTATTGATGAAGAAGGGGATGCCTTGGGATCCCCAAGCTTTTATGCTTGTACTTCTTGGATATTTCTTGGGGTGACACGTGTGGCATCCCCAAGCTTGAG
This sequence comes from Avena eriantha, assembly GCA_910589775.1. Taxonomy (NCBI): domain Eukaryota; kingdom Viridiplantae; phylum Streptophyta; class Magnoliopsida; order Poales; family Poaceae; genus Avena; species Avena eriantha. The sequence goes on from OU342741.1 coordinate 57,418,369, forward strand.
CTTTAGTCCATCCTTCATCTCATTACATCATTCCTTCCATACACCAGAATTTTTTCATCATACAAAAACTTCACACAATCTTTATTAGCAACATTAGTGCACTCAAGATAATAAGTCTTTAGGTTCAGTTTCAACACCAATAAAACTTCCATTAAAACAAAAGGTACTGTAGCACTTACCTCAAAAAGCACAATTCCCCAAATAACTCAAAAAGGAACCAACAAGAAGCAAATGCAAATAATGGTAGAAATCTGTCAAAACAGACCAGCAGGTACAAACGATTTTTTTTCAAAGATCTTCTGTTGCTCAAATCGAAAAGTTCTGAACTAACGAAAGTTAGATAACAACCTGGGGCAGAAGCACAAAAAATCACGCCTCAAAGGATGTATAGAGATTTTACACGAATTTTTACGGTGAAGCACATAATTCTGTTTCGGGACATCAACTTTCCCAATCATTACTTCTCTCTCATTAGAGGTTACTCTTGGCACAAAAAGCAAATAAAATAATAAGGAGCGATTATTACAGAGGTAATAACTTCCAAGACTCGTCTAAAACTTTTGGGTTATCTCCCAATAAGTACTTTTCTTTAACACCTTTAAGTTAGGCTTGCTAGTTTGAGAAGATGCTCACATAAGAAATATGAATTTAAGTAAAAGAGAGCATCAAGAAGCAAATTCAAAGCACATTTAAGTCTAACCCACTTCCTATGCATAGGAATCTTGTAAAAAAACAAGTCATGAAAGAACAAAGCAACAAGCATAGGAAAGAAAAACAAGTGCAACTTCAAGACTTTCAACATAAAGAGGGGAAACTTAATGTTATTGAGATACATAAAACCATGTTTCCCTCTCTCATAATAACTTTCAGTAGCATCATGAATAAAATTAACAATATAACTATCACATAAAACATTCTCATCATGATCCACATGCATATAATAATTATTACTCTCCACATAAGCATAATCATTCTTATTAATTGTAGTGGGAGCAAATTCAACAAAATAGCTATCATTATTATTCTCATCACCATAATCATCAAATATAGGAGGCATATTGTAGTCATAATTAATTTTATTCTCAATAGTAGGTATACTAAAAATATCATATTCATCATTGTAATCATCATATATTGGAGGTTTTGGTATCATCATAAGCAATAGAATAGCTGTCTTCCAAAGCTGGGGAACTAAAAGATCATTTTCATAAAACTAGCTTCCCCAAGCTTAGATTTTTCCATAGCATTAGCAATAATGGTGTCCAAAAAATTCATACTAACAACATTGCTATTAGCATGCAAATAAAGTTCCATAGGTTTTTTAATTTCTCTTCAAACACTTCATGTCCTAACTCAAGATAAATACTATAAAGCTCTCTAATTTTGTTGTTGTTTCCCATTGAGCCTAACTAGTGAAAACAAGAAACAAAAAGACAAAAATGCAGAATCTAAAGGAAATAACTTCGAGCACTCACACCGGAGGATGTGAGTACCTTTTACCTTACCTCCCCGACAACGGCGCCAGAAAAATAGCTTGATGTCTACGCACTTCTATTCTTGTAGACAGTTGTTGGGCCTCCAAGTGCAGAGGTTTGTAGAACAGCAGCAAGTTTTCCCTTAAGTGGATCCCCCAAGGCTTATCGAACTTAGGGAGGAAGTGGTCAAGGTATCCCCTCTCAAGCAACCCTGCAATCAAGATACAAGAAGTCTCTTGTGTCCCCAACACACCCAATAGACTTGTCAGGTGTATAGGTGCACTAGTTCGGTGAAGAGATAGTGAAATACAAGCGGTATGGATAATTATAAGTGGTAACGGTGCCAGAAAGTAGCTTGCTGGCGTGTGGTCGATGTGGGAAAAGACTAAAGGCAAACTGAAATAAAGATGGAAGCAAGCAAACATGTAACAAATCTAATTGCAAATGGCGTATCAATGCTTAGAAACAAGGCCTAGGGATCATACTTTCACTAGTGAACACTCTCATATAAATATAGTCTCTTTATGATACTACTCTTAACTACTCTCCGGTTGAACACTCTAATCGATGGTAGGGCTATAACAGCACACCTCAAAGTTTGCTTTCCATATCTAGATAACCCCACACTGTCACCTTGAGCGCTAGATGGTTCCAAAAAAACTACAATTTCATAAAGACATCCAACTCCAAATATAACTCATAACAAGTATATGTAATCTCTAGCCTAAGTGCCACCATGGTGTGCACGCTGTCACTTTCACACACATGTGGGAGAGCAGAGATCTATTAAAGCACTTGAGTAGCAAGGTAGATCTACTTGATTACAAAGCTCATGATCACAATATGATCATGCATAGAGAGAGAGATGAACACATAGCTACCGGTAGGACCCTTAGCCTCGAGGAATAACTACTCCCTCATCATCATGGGAATCAGCAATGGTGATGGAGATGGCGGTGGAGATCGATGGAGATGGCTCCGGGGGTACTTCCCCGTCCCGGCAGGGTGCCGGAACAGAGACTTTCTGTCCCCCCAATATCCCCTTCGGTGGTGGTGGTGCTGTGGAACTTTTCCTGGATGGAGGCTGGACTCTTTAGGGTTTTCGCATCGGGAGGAATATATAGGCAAAGGGGCGAGGTCGGTGGCCGGCCAGGGGGGGACCCGCGCCTAGGGGTGGTTTGGCCACCTTGTGACCCCCCTTTGTCTCTCCTTCTGGCTCCGTGATTCTTCCGGGAAAATAACTGTTGGAGATATGCGATATGCCCAAAAGAGGCAATAATAAAAGTGGTTATTATTATATCTTTGTGTTTATGATGAAGGTTTACATCCCATGCTATAATTGTATTATTAGGAAACACTAATACTTGTGTGTTTTGTAAACATATGAGAGTCCCTAGTAAGCCTCTTGTTGAACTAGCTTGTTGATTAATAGATGATCATGGTTTCCTGGTCATGGACATTGGATGTCATTAATAACAAGGTTATATCATTAGGAGAATGATGTGATGGACACACACCCATAGTAAGCATAGCGTAAGATCAAGTCATTAAGTTCGTATTGCTATAAGCTTTCAAATGCATAGTAACCTAATCCTTCCACCATGAGGTCATGTTAATCACCATCACCGGATGGATACTTTGATGACATCAAACACCACTTCATAACTGGGTGGTTATAAAGGTGTCATTGGGTATTCTGAAAGTATGTGTTGAAGCGCATGGACCAAGATTGGGATTTGTCCATCCATATGACGCATAGATATGCTCTGGGCCCTCTCGGTGGAATGTCATCTTATTAGCTTGCAAGCATGTGACTGGGTCACAAGGGATGACATATCACGGAACGAGTAAGAGTACTTGTCAGTAACGAGGTAGAACTAGGTATGGAGATACCGACGATCAAACCTCGTATAAGTATAGTATCGTGTGACAAAAGGAATTGGTTTCGTATGTTAATGGTTCTATCGATCACGAAGTCATCGTTGAGTATGTGGGAGCCGTTATGGATCTCCAGATCCCGCTGATGGTTATTGATCGGAGAGGTGTCTTCATCATGTCTGCATATTCACGAACCGTAGGGTGACACACTTAAGGTTCGAAGTTGTTTTAAGTAGATATGGAATGTGCGTTGGAGACCGAATGTTGTTCGGAGTCTCAGATTGGATCCGGGACATCACGAGGAGATCCGGAATTGTCCGGAGAATAAGATTCATATATTGGGGATCATTTTCTGAGTTAGGAAATGTTCCGGAGTATTTGTATGAGGATTCTAGAAGGTTTCGGAATGTTCCGGAAGGTTCTGGAAGATTTCTTGGAGTTTGCTTGAAAACCAAGAAAGGATCAAGGAGTCCTTGTGGGGCAAGACAAGGAGTCGTGGGGGAGGAGGACTCCTCCCCCCTCCCAATCCGCCGGCCAAGGAAGGGAGGGGAGTCCTACTAGGACTCCCCCTCCCCATGGAGCCTCCCTCCTTTAAATAGAGGGGTGGAGGCGCCACCCCTGGCCCCCTCCACTCCAAGCCCCAGCCGCCTCTCTCCTCCTCCTTTCTTCTGCTCAGGCTTAGGCGAAGCCCTGCAGAATTCTCTACTCCACCACCACCACCACGCCATCGTGCTGCTGGGATTCCGTGGAGAAAATCTACTACCTCCGCTGCTCGCTGGAACAAGGAGAGCAAGGTCTGCTTCGACTCCGCACGTGTGACCGACTGCGGGAGCGCTGCCGGAACACGGCGCCGGAAGGATCGTCCACTCGATCTTGAGATCGGCAAGTGATCGACTACATCAACCACGAGATCCAATCTCGTAACGCTTTCGGATCTACAAGGGTTAGTACAGATCTATCTCGTTGCACATGTCTAATAGATTAGATCTTGGCTTTTATCTAGATTAGATCTGGGTTTTGTTCGTTCTTGCGGTAGAAATTTTTTGTTTTCCATGCTACGAACCCATCAGTTGTATCAGAGCCGTATCTATGCGTAGATCTATTGCACGAGTAGAACACAATGGTTTTGTGGGCGTTGGTGCTCGTGCCGTCTTTTGCTTTGTGTACTTTGCATCTTGCGGCATGGTGGGATGAAGCGGCTCGGGCTAACCTTACATGTCATCGCACATGAGACTTGCTCCACGCTTGACGTGTAACTTGCTTTGCACAAGTGGATTTGCGGGTGTCTGTCTCTCCCACCATAGTAAAGATCTAATTTACACTTTGCACTTGATAGCACTTGTATCAACGTTGTGGTTCAGTTTCGTAGGTAAGATTCGTTCTTATTCGAAAGCCCCAAACCACGTAAAACATGCAAAGAAAATTAGAGGCGTCTAACTTGTTTTTGCAGGGGTTTTGTGATGTGATATGGCCATCATGTGATTGTGATTATATTTGATGTATGCAATGATCCTTGTTGTAATATGGCAACCGGCAGGAGCCTAATGGTTGTCTTTAATTCTGTTAAGACCTGCGTGTCTATTCATCTTGTAATAGCTTTATTCCAAGTAGTTGTAATAGTTGCTAGTGATGATGGACAACCATGAAGCGGCGCCACTGACCTTGACGTAATGCTGGTGATGATGGAGATCATGGTCGTGCTTTGGAGATGGAGATCAAAGGCATAAGAAGAAAGGGCCATATCATATCACACTAATTATGAATTGTCTGTGATGTTAATCCTTTATGCATCTTGTATTGCTTAGATCGCGACGGTAGCATTATAAGATGATCCCTCTCACTAAATATCAAGTAATAAAGTGTTCACCCTTAGTTGGCACCCTTGCTAAGACTCGTCGTTTCGAAGCATCTCGTGATGATCGGATGTGATAGATTCTACGTGTGCATACAACGGGTGCAAGCCAGATTTGCACATGCGGAAACTAAGGTTATCTTGACGAGGCTAGCATGTACAGAAATGGTCTCGGAACACGGAATACCGAAAGGTAGAGCATGAGTCATATAAATGATATGATGAACCTGAAGATTGTTCGTCGATGAAACTACATCTTCTCTCGTGAAGATCGGACTTGGTGTAGTGGACTTGGTTCGTGTAATCACTAAGACAATGTGAGGGATGTTGTTTTGAGTGGGAGTTCACCTAGTTAATTTAAGTATTAAATTTGAACTCAATTCATCATAAACTTAGTCTAAACTACTTGCAAATTTGTTGTAGATTATGGCGACCCCCTCCATAAATTTCAATGCGTTCCTAGAGAAATAAAAGCTTAAGAACAATGGAAGCAATTTCACGGACTGGTTCCGTGGACTGAAGATCGTCCTCAGGGCTGGTCAGTTGACCTATGTGCTCGAAGCACTGCTAGGTGACCCACCTGCAGAAGATGCCACCGATGACGTAAAGAATGTTTACGCCACTCGAAAAAATCATTACTCCACAGTTCAGTGTGCCATCCTGTACGGTTTAGAAGCGGAGCTCCAGAAGCGTTTTGAGCACCATGACCCATTCGAGATCATTAAGGAGCTCAGGCTAATTTTTGAGACTCGCGCGGCCATGGGGAGCTATGAGGCCTCCGAAAAGTTCTTTAACTGTAAGATGGAAGAGGGTAGCTCCGTTAGCGAGCACGTGCTCACCATGTCTGGGTACGCAAACAAGCTCCAAGAGTCGGGGATATCGATTCGTAATGAGTTAGGGATTCACTGTCTCCTCCAATCACTGCCACCGAGTTATAAGAACTTTGTGATGAACTACAATATGCACTGCATGAACAAGACGTTGCCTGAACTATTGTCCATGCTGAAAACTGCTGAAGTGGAGATCAAGAAGGAGCACCAAGTGTTGATGGTCAATAAGACCACCAATTTTAAGAGACAGGGCAAGCCTAAGAACAAGGGCAACTTCAAGAAGGACGACAAGAAAGCTGCCGCACCTGCTAAGAAGCCCAAGGCTGGTCCTAAGCCTGAAACTGAGTGCTTCTACTGCAAGGGTGCTGGTCACTGGAAGCGTAACTGCCCCAAGTACCTGGCGGATCTGAAGAATGGCAACATCAAGAAGAAAGGTATATTTGATATATATGTTATTGATGTGTATCTTACTAGTAATCGTAGTAGTGCCTGGGTATTTGATACTGGTTCGATTGCTCATATTTGTAACTTGAAACAGGAGCTGCGGAATAAGCGAAGACTGGCGAGAGACGAGGGTGACGATGCGCGTTGGAAATGGCTCCAAGGTTGATGTGATCGCCGTCGGCACGCTCCCTCTACATCTACCTTCGGGATTAGTTTTAAATTTGAATAATTGTTATTTGGTGCCTGCGTTAAGCATGAACATTATATCTGGATCTTCTTTATTGTGAGACGGTTACTCTTTTAAGTCCGAGAATAAAGGTTGTTCGATTTATATGAGTAATATCTTTTATGGTAATGCACCTGAGATTAATGGTTTATTCTTACTGAATCTCGATAGTAGTGATACACATGTTCACAACATAGAAGCTAAACGAACAAAATTGAATGATAATTCTACATACATGTGGCACTGTCATCTTGGTCACATTGGAGTGAAGCGTATGAAGAAACTCCATTCTGATGGACTTCTTGAATCACTTGATTTTGAATCACTTGAAAGATGCGAAGCATGTCTAATGGGAAAAATGACTAAGACTCCATTCTCTGGAATGATGGAGCGAGCTACAGACTTATTGGAAATAATACATACCGATGTGTGCGGTCCAATGAGTGTAGCATCACATGGTGGATATCATTATGTTCTCACTTTCACGGATGACTTAAGTAGATATGGGTATGTCTAATTTATGAAACATAAGTCCGAAACTTTCGAGAAGTTTAAGGAATTTCAAAGTGAAGTGGAAAATCATCGTAACAAGAAGATTAAATTTCTGCGTTCTGACCGCGGAGGTGAATATCTAAGTTATGAGTTTGGCATGCATTTAAAGAAATGTGGAATACTTTCGCAGTTGACACCGCCAGGAACACCACAGCGTAATGGTGTGTCCGAACGTCGTAATCGAACTCTCTTACATATGGTTCGGTCTATGATGTCTCTTACAGATTTATTGCTATCGTTTTGGGGCTATGCATTAGAGACAGACGTATTCACTTTAAATAGGGCACCATCTAAATCCGTTGAAACGACACCGTACGAATTATGGTTTGGTAAGAAACCCAAGTTGTCGTTCCTTAAAGTTTGGGATTGCGAAGCATATGTAAAGAAGTTACAACCTGATAAGCTTGAAACCAAAGCGGAGAAATGCGTCTTCATAGGATACCCTAAAGAAACAATTGGGTATACCTTCTATCATAGATCCGAAGGAAAAAATTTCGTTGCCAAGAATGGATCCTTTCTTGAGAAGGAATTTCTCTCGAAGGAAGTGACTGGAAGGAAAGTAGAACTCGATGAGGTTATTGAACCTTCTCTCGACTTTGAGAGTAGCGCAGCACCGGAAGATGCTTTTGTGCCACCTGCACCAATTGGAGAGGAAGCTAATGATGATGATCATGAAACTTCAAACGAAGTTACTGCTGAACCTCGTAGGTCAACGAGGGTTCGTACCACTCCTGATTGGTATGACTCTGCCTTGAACGTCATGTTGGTAGACAACGCTGATGACCCTGCGACGTATGAAGAAGCTATGGTGAGCCCAGATTCCGACAAATGGCTAGAAGCCATGAAATCCGAAATGGGATCCATGTACGAAAACCAAGTGTGGACTTTGGTGGACTTACCGGATGGCCGTAAGGCTATCGAGAACAAATGGATTTTCAAGAGAAAAACAGATGCTGATGGTAATGTTACCGTCTATAAAGCTCGACTTGTCGCGAAAGGGTTCCGACAAATTCAAGGAGTTGACTATGATGAGACATTCTCACCAGTAGCGAAGCTAAAGTCTGTGAGGATTTTGTTAGCAATTGCTGCACATTTCGATTATGAGATTTGGCAGATGGATGTCAAAACGGCGTTCCTTAATGGTGACATTGAGGAAGAGTTGTATATGGTACAACCCAAGGGTTTTGTCGATCCTAAAGATGCTGACAAAGTCTGCAAACTTCAGCGCTCCATTTATGGACTGAAGCAAGCATCCCAGAGTTGGAATCAACGTTTTGATAAAGTAATCAAAAACTTTGGATTTATACAAACTTATGGAGAAGCTTGTATTTACAAGAAAGTGAGTGGGAGCTCTGTAGCATTCCTAGTACTATATGTAGATGACATATTGTTGATTGGGAATGATATAGAACTTCTTAATAGTGTCAAAGCCTGTTTGAATAATAGTTTTTCAATGAAGGATCTTGGCGAAGCGGCATATATTCTAGGCATCAAGATTTATAGAGATAGATAGAGACGCCTAATAGCGCTTTCACAAAGTACATACTTAGACAAAGTTCTAAAGAAGTTTAGAGTGGAAGATAGCAAGAAAGGGTTTGTGCCCATGTTGTCAGGTAAGACCTTGAGTAAGACTCAAAGTCCAGCTACGGCAGAAGATAGAGAGAAGATGAATAATATTCCCTATGCCTCGGCCATAGGTTCTATCATGTATGCCATGCTGTGTACAAGACCGGATATAGCACATGCTGTTAGTTTGACTAGCAGATATCAAAGTGATCCTGGAATGGAGCACTGGACAGCGGTCAAGAATATCCTAAAGTACCTAAATAGGACTAAGGGTATGGTTCTTTCTTATGGAGGTGATGAACAGCTTGTTGTAAACGGTTACACCGATGCTAGTTCGAACACCGATCCAGACGACTCGAAGTCACAGTCGGGATACGTATTTATTTTGAATGGTGCTGCAGTGAGCTGGAGGAGTGCCAAGCAAAGCGTTGTGGCGAAATCTTCAACTGAATCGGAATACATAGCTGCTTCGGAGGCTGCACAAGAAGCCATATGGATGAAGGAATTCATTAACTGAACTTGGCGTGGTTCCTAGTGCGTTGGAACTGATGGCCATCTACTGTGACAACACAGGTGCCATAGCTAATGCACAGGAGCCAAGGTCACATAGCAAGCTGAAGCACATCAAGCTACGTTTCCACGCTATTCGCGAGCATGTCCGAGATGGTGACATAAAGATTTGCAAAGTACACACTGATCTAAATGTGGCGGATCCGTTGACTAAACCTCTCCCTAGGGCAAAGCATGACCAACACCAGACCGCCATGGGTGTTCGGTATATTACAATGTAATCTAGATTATTGACTCTAGTGCAAGTGGGAGACTGTTGGAGATATGCCCAAGAGGCAATAATAAAAGTGGTTATTATTATATCTTCGTGTTTATGATGAATGTTTACATCCCATGCTATAATTGTATTATTAGGAAACACTAATACTTGTGTGTTTTGTAAACATAAGAGAGTCCCTAGTAAGCCTCTTGTTGAACTAGCTTGTTGATTAATAGATGATCATGGTTTCCTGGTCATGGACATTGGATGTCATTAATAACAAGGTTATATCATTAGGAGAATGATGTGATGGACACACACCCATAGTAAGCGTAGCGTAAGATCAAGTCATTAAGTTCGTATTGCTATAAGCTTTCAAATGCATAGTAACCTAATCCTTCGACCATGAGGTCATGTTAATCACCATCACCGGATGGATACTTTGATGACATCAAACACCGCTTCGTAACTGGGTGGTTATAAAGGTGTCATTGGGTATTCTGAAAGTATGTGTTGAAGCGCATGGACCAAGATTGGGATTTTTCCATCCATATGACGGATAGATATGCTCTGGGCCCTCTCGGTGGAATGTCATCTTATTAGCTTGCAAGCATGTGACTGGATCACAAGGGATGACATATCACGGAACGAGTAAAGAGTACTTGTCAGTAACGAGGTAGAACTAGGTATGGAGATACCGACGATCAAACCTCGGATAAGTATAGTATCGCGTGACAAAAGGAATTGGTTTCGTATGTTAATGGTTCTATCGATCACGAAGTCATCGTTGAGTATGTGGGAGCCGTTATGGATCTCCAGATCCCGCTGATGGTTATTGATCGGAGAGATGTCTTCATCATGTCTGCATATTCACGAACCGTAGGGTGACACACTTAAGGTTCGAAGTTGTTTTAAGTAGATATGGAATGTGTGTTGGAGACCGAATGTTGTTCGGAGTCTCGGATTGGATCCGGGACATCACGAGGAGATTCGGAATTGTCCGGAGAATAAGATTCATATATTGGGGATCATTTTCTGAGTTAGGAAATGTTCCGGAGTATTTGTATGAGGATTCTAGAAGGTTTCGGAATGTTCCGGAAGGTTCTGGAAGATTTCTTGGAGTTTGCTTGAAAACCAAGAAAGGATCAAGGAGTCCTTGTGGGGCAAGACAAGGAGTCGTGGGGGAGGAGGACTCCTCCCCCTCCCAATCCGCCGGCCAAGGAAGGGAGGGAAGTCCTACTAGGACTCCCCCTCCCCATGGCGCCTCCCTCCTTTAAATAGAGGGGTGGAGGCGCTACCCCCTGGCCCCCTCCACTCCAAGCCCCAGCCGCCTCTCTCCTCCTCCTTTCTTCTGCTCAGGCTTAGGCGAAGCCCTGCAGAATTCTCTACTCCACCACCACCACCACGCCGTCGTGCTGCTGGGATTCCGTGGAGAAGATCTACTACCTCCACTGCTCGCTGGAACAAGGAGAGGAAGGTCTGCTTCGACTCCGCACGTGTGACCGACTGCGGGAGCACTGCCGGAACGCGGCGCCGGAAGGATCGTCCACTCGATCTTGAGATCGGCAAGTGATCGACTACATCAACCACGAGATCCAATCTCGTAACGCTTTCGGATCTACAAGGGTTAGTACAGATCTATCTCGTTGCACATGTCTAATAGATTAGATCTTGGCTTTTATCTAGATTAGATCTAGGTTTTGTTCGTTCTTGCGGTAGAATTTTTTTGTTTTCCATGCTACGAACCCATCAATAACTACTTTGGCTTTTGTCCGATCCAATTCCGAGAATATTCATTTTCTGACTTTCTAGAACCAAAAACCAGCAGAAAACAAGCAACTAGCACTGTGGCATCTTGTTAATAGGTTAGTCCAATAAAGTGTATAAAAAGTACTCCAAAGTGTGGACAAAACAACAAGAAAGTAGATAAAACCAAGCATGGAACATCAAAAATTATGGATACGTTTGCAATGTATCAGAGGCTGCGGAATCCACGTTGACTCCTCCGCCGTCTACTTCGACATCAAACTCACCACATCTGTCCAAGGATGGAGAGATAAGTGGTTCTACATGCACGACCAGAAGGCCGACGGAGAGCACTATGGACTTGCGCCCTTCGACTCCATGGCAGCTTGTAAGAGGAGGCGTTTCTGGAAGAACGATGTGATGCCTAGTGAGTCCGAGGAAACAGAGGTGCTATATCAACGCGTATGCGACCTTGAAGGCCGCATAGGCAAAGATGAGGGTGGCGCCTGATGTGCTCGTCGTTCGACGTAGAGATCGTTGGGAACCCCAAGAGGAAGGTACCATGCGTACAGCAACAAGTTTTCCCTCAGTTATGAAACCAAGGTTTAATCGAACCAGTAGGAGCAAGGAAACACCCCAAAGGTGTTACTAGCTGAGCTTTGGCAGGGCGCACTACCGGTGCTAGTACAAACGTGGAGACCTAAATAACACAACCACAGAACTTTGTCCCCAACTTGCGCATGAGGTTGTCAATCTCACCGTGTTTTGTGAAAAACAAAGGATTAAACGTATCGAATGGAAAGAAGTAAAAGTTTGCAGAAAGTAAACACAAAGTAGTATAAGATTGTAGATTGTATGTAAAAGACAAGGACCGGGATCCATAGTTCACTAGAGGAGGCTCTCCTTAAGATAGATAACATGCTGGGTGAACAAATTACAGCGAGGCAATTGACAAACACCAAGAAAGCAATACATGCATATACTAATCATCTTGACTCCTTTGAGACTTTATTGGGCATTACAACATAATACATAGACGCCATCCAACTGCATCTATGACTAATAATCCACCTTCAGTTTATCATCCGAACCCCCTCCAGTATTAAGTTGCAAGCAACAGATTATTGCTTTACGAACTGCGTGTAAAGTAAACAATACGATTGTTCTATGAACAAATGATTGTTGTTTTCTCCCTAGTAGCGACATCACATCTAGTACCTTAGAGATTTCTGTCACTTCCCCAGATTACCAGAGGCATGAACCCACTATCGAGCATACATACTAACTCTTGGAGTTGCTAGCATCTACTTGGCCAAGATAGCTACTAACAACGGAAAGCATGCAAGATCACAAATAACAAAGACATGATAGAATCAATAATCAGTCTGAAATAGCATCTCAATATCCATCGGATCCTCGCAAACACAACATGTAGAATTACAAATAGATGATCTTGATCATGAACGGAGCTCACAAGATCTAAACATGAAAGCACAAAGGAGGAGAACCAGCCATCTAGCTACTACATGGATCCGTAGTCCAAGGATGAACTACTCACGCATCACACCAGAGGCTTGCATGGTGATGAAGAAGGCCTCTAGGGTGAATTCCCCTCCCTGGCAGGGTGCCGGGAAGAGCTTCAGATCCCTCCCGATCTAGGGATGGAGATGACGGCGGCTACAGACTCTTTCGTGGATTTTTGATCAGGTCCTTAGGGTTTACGTCCCGAGGGCATCTTATAGTCGGAAGGGGAGGCCGAGGGGGTGCCAGGGCTAACCACACCACCCCTTGGCGCAGGCCAGGCCTGGCCGCGCGGCCAGGTGGTGTGGCCACCCTCTTGCCCTTCTCCGTCTCATATCCTAGCACTTGATCCCTTCCGGAAAAATAGGCACTTTGGCTTTTGTCCCGTCCAATTCCGAGAATATTCATTTTCTGACTTTCCTGGAACCAAAAACAGCATAAAACAGGCAGCTGGCACTGTAGCTCTTGTTAATAGATTAGTCCAAGAAATCATATGAAAAGTACTTCAAAGTTGGAACAAAACACAAGAAAGTGGATAAAACTAAGCATGGAACATCAAAAATTATAGATACATTTGCAATGTATCAGCAAATATAAATGCATAGGACACCTTCAAAGTTCATAAGAGTGACTAGATACAAATAGTTTAAAACAAGCAATATCAAGGTATTCATCAATCAACTAGTCTTGGGACAATGCACATAGAACTAAGAATGGCCACTATGCTCTCAAAGTAGGTTCATAAAGGTAGAAGGTGGAGACTCAATATAATGGTGGAAGAAAGGCCTTTATAAAAGGAAGTAGGGATTCAAGTCTCATAAAGAGCTTCCAAAAATTGTGGTACTTATAGCTTTCAGCTCTCTTTGCCTCTATCATAAGCATCTTTAAGGTGATTAAGGTTAAAGTGACACAACTAAGAGGATATTCTTGACAAGTTATAAACCGAAATCTCATGCCCCTTACTTACGAAGACCGATCCTCATGCTACTCAACTTTAGTCACAAGTAAGCTCTTGTCATTGTAAGTACATGTGTATCATTAAGAACCGCCAACGGGGTACCCCTTGCACATGATACCGGAGCTTTCCCATAATCAAAATGACAGGCAAGCAGACAATGAGCATCTCAGCGATCTTTTTATTTGCTATTTGCATAGGTTTTTGTTGAGGATGCTTCATAGAGTGCTCATTATGGTGATGCTGCAAGTTTCCACCATGATTAGGCATGGCTTAGGCTAGCAGCCCAGGCGTTTCTCTAACCAACATACAGACTCCATGATCTTACAAGTTCCACTTTTATTTCAAACCGCCGGGATCCGTAAGCAAAATAACATGATATCAACGGGGTACAAAGTACAAGTGCAATGTTGAAAGCGTTCCCCATGGTACATGGTTCTACTAATTTCAACTTATAAAGCGCAAGCATATACGCAACAAAGAAGGACCCAATGGTTCAAGTTTATTAGAGGCAATAAAGCAAAGTGTGCCATCCAGTTTGTGAGAGCTTTAATCACTAGTTTTCTCATAACAAGTGGAAGGTAAACAAAAGCATGAATATACTTGGAATAGCATAAGCTAGTAGGTAGGTATGGTGGACTCTTTGGAATAACTTGGTTTAGGGAGTTGGATGCATGAGTGGAACTCATACTTTGTTGTGGAGGCTATCAAAAGACTGGGAGCGACAAACTAAGAGACCAATAATGGCCATAATCATGCAGAGCGACAAAACATCATTGATCAAAGCATAAAGTGATACTACAAGTTGAAAACTAAAGGATCATAAAGGCTATGGTGACTTTGGATAGTCATAACATGGTGTAAGCATGCGCCAAGTCAACCCAAATAAAGCATCAAAGGAGAATACCACTATACTAAGCTTTAATATGCTAAAACAACGCATGATTCATCCAAGGCACATTAAGCAATCTCAATTGTTTATAACAAGTCATGCTACAGCAAAGAATACTAAGCATAAATCCAAAACAATATCAAACATGGCATGACAAAGCATAGGCCACAGTCAAAAACGAGCTCTTTTTACCACATAAGTATGAACTTTCCTACTCTTTTCCAAACGAAACCAAACTATTTGCAAACCAAATGTATGAAAGAGGGGGTCCAACCAATTTATTCAGAAAACTAAGCAAACCAAGCCAAACAAAAACCAAAACGGAAACGAAAAAGAAGATGCTCCAAGAAAAACACAACTGTGCATGAAACAATAAAAATGAAGCGTTTGGAAGAAACCTGAGATTTTTATTGATGAAGGGGATGCCTTGGGCATCCCCAAGCTTTGATGCTTGTAATTATTAGATATTTCTTGGGTTGACATGCGTGGCATCCCCAAGCTTGAGCTTTAGTCCATCCTTCATCTCATTACTCATTCCTTCCATACACCTGAAATTTTTCCTTCGTACAAAACTTCACACAATCTCATTAGCAACATTAGTGCACTCAAGATAAATAAGTCTTAAGGTTCAGTTATAACAGCAAATAAACTTCCATTAGAACACTAGATACTGTAGCACTTCCCTCAAAAATCTCAATTCCCCAAAAGAACTTAAGAAGGAACCAACAAGAAGCAAATGCAGAAAATGGCAGAAATCTGTCAAAACACACCAGCAGGCAAAGACAAATTTTTTAGAAGACCTTCTGTTGCTCAAATAAAAAAGTGTTGAACTAACGAACGTTAGATAACAACCTAGGGGCAGAAGCACAAAAAATTACAGCTCAATCCGACATACATAGCTCTCTCACGAATTTTTACGGTGAAGCACAAAAATCTGTTTCGTGGCAGCAACTTTCCCAATCATTACTTCTCTCTCATTAGAGGTTACTCTTGGCATAAAAAGCAAAAAAAAGGATATGGAGAGGTTATTACAGAGGTAATAACTTCCAAGACTCATCTAAAATTTTTGGGTTATCTCCCAATAAGTACTTTTCTTTAACGCCTTTAAGTTAGGCATAAGAAGCAAAGAAAGAATCAAGTGTTCTCAAATGAAGAAGCATTAAGACCGAATTTTGTTTTCATAGGAGAAGCAAAAGAAATCTTTTCTCTCTTTTTAGGGAAGTGTTCTATACCTTTCTTGAATGGGAGTTGATATTTAATGGTGCCTTCTTTCATATCAATGATGGCACCAACAGTTCTAAGAAAAGGTCTTCCCAAAGTAATAGGACAAGAAGCATTGTATTCAACATCCAAAACATAGAAATCAACGGGGACATAGGAATCGTTAACCATAATAAGAACATCATTAAGACTCCCCATGAGTTTCTTTTTAGCATTAGCATCAAGTGGGACATTCAAATAACAATCTTCAAGAGGTGGCAAATCAAGCATATCATAAATCCTTCTAGGCATAATAGAAACACTACTATCAAGATCACACAAAGCTTTGAAATCAAAGTCATTCACTTTCATATTAATGATGGGTTCCCAAACATCTTCTTGCTTTATAGGAATAGAAGCTTTATGTTTCATCTTTTCTTCTTTAATCTTTATGAGAGCATCAATAATGTGTTTTGCAAAAGCCATGTTCATAGCACTAGCATTACGACTTTTAGCAAGCTTTTGTCGGAACTTAATAACTTCAGAGATATTGCAACCATCAAGATCAAAATCAACTTTATCATCTAAAGTATTAGAACTATTACTAGCCTCAACACTAGTGGTGGTAATAGTAGAAACACTAATGTTTCTAGCAATTTCATCTTTTCTTTCCCACTTAGCATGTAATTCAGCTAATAGTCTAACATTTTCATCAATTCTTACTTGTATAGCATTAGTAGCTGCAAAGGGATTCTCATTAGTTTCAGGTTTAGCAGCCATTTTATTCAAAGTAGATTGAGCTTCAGCCAAAGATGCTATATTTCTTTCAGCATTAGAGAGTTTTTCCTCAATAGTTTTATTGAAAGCAGTTTGTTTACTAATACACTCTTTAAGCTTAACATCAAGTTCAGAGGGAGCACTCTTATTATTGTTGTAAGAATTTCCATAAGAATTACCATTGTTGGGAGGATAAGGCTTATAATTGTTGTTACCAAAATTGTTCCTATAAGCATTATTACCATAAGCATTGTTGCCAAAGTTGTTATTTCTTATGAAGTTCACATCAACTTGCTCTTCTTGAGCAACCAAAGAGGCTAAAGGAACATTATTTGGATCAATATGGGCTTTCCCATTAACAAGCATAGACATAATAATATCAATCTTATCACTGAAGGAGGAGGTTTCCTCAACAGAATTTACCTTCTTACCCTGTGGAGCTCTCAGTATGCCATTCAGAATAATTAACCATCATATTGTCCAGAAGTTTTGTTGCAGCACCCAAAGTGATGGTCATAAAGGTACCTCCAGGAGCTGAATCCAATAGGTTCCTTGAAGAATAGTTCAATCCTGCATAAAAAGTTTGGATGATCATCCAAGCAGTCAGTCCATGAGTGGGACAATTCTTTACCAAAGATTTCATTCTTTCCCAAGCTTGAGCAACATGCTCATTATCAAGTTGTTTAAACTTCATTATTTCACTTCTCATGGATATAATCTTAGCAGGAGGATAGTATTTTCCAATAAAAGCATCTTTGCACTTAGTCCAAGAATCAATACTATTCCTAGTTAAGGAATTCAACCATTCTTTAGCTTTTCCTCTCAAAGAGAAAGGAAACAATTTCAGTTTAATAATATCACCATCTATATCCCTATGATTTTGCATCTCACAAAGTTCAACAAAGTTATTTAGATGGGAAGCAGCATCTTCATTACCAATACCGGAAAATTGCCTCTCATAACAAGATTGAGTAAAGCAGGTTTTATCTCAAAGAAAGTATTTTCAGCCACAGGTGGAGCAATAGGTGTGCTCATAAAATCATTGTTGTTGGTGCTAGTAAAGTCACACAACTTAGTGTTTTCAAGAGTAGTCATTTTTTGGGTTTTCAAATAAGAAAACAAACTTGTAAAACTAATTTTTTTGTGTTTTTTGAAGAACAAAACAAGCAAACAAAGCAAAAAGAAACTAAGCAAAACAAAAACAACAAAGTAAAGAGATTGGTTATGAGGGACTCCCCTTGTGAAGATGTCCTTGACTCCCCGGCAATGGCGCCAGAAAATCTTGATGTGCTCGTCGTTTGACGTAGAGCTTGTTGGGAACCCCAAGAGGAAGGTACGATGAGTACATCAGCAAGTTTTCCCTCAGTTATGAAACCAAGGTTTAATCGAACCAGTAGGAGCAAGGAAACACCCCAAAGGTGTTACTAGGTGAACTTTGGCAGGGCGCACTACCGGTACTAGTAGCAACGTGGAGACCTGCACAACACAACCACAGAACTTTGTCCCCAACTTGCGATGAGGTTTCAATCTCACCGTGTTTTGCGGAAAACAAAGGATTAAACGTATCGAATGGAAAGAAGTAAAAGTTTACAGAAAGTAAACACAAAGCAGTATAAGATTGTAGATTGTATGTAAAAGACAAGGACCGGGATCCATAGTTCACTAGAGGAGGCTCTCCTTAAGATAGATAACATGCTGGGTGAACAAATTACAGCGAGGCAATTGACAAACACCAAGAAAGCAATACATGCATATACTAATCATCTTGACTCCTTTGATACTTGATTGGGCATTACAACATAATACATAGACCGCCATCCAACTGCATCTATGACTAATAATCCACCTTCAGTTTATCATCCGAACCCCCTCCAGTATTAAGTTGCAAGCAACAGATTATTGCTTTACGAACTACGTGTAAAGTAAACAATACGATTGTTCTATGAACAAATGATTGTTGTTTTCTCCCTAGTAGCAACATCACATCTAGTACCTTAGAGATTTCTGTCACTTCCCCAGATTACCAGAGGCATGAACCCACCATCGAGCATACATACTAACTCTTGGAGTTGCTAGCATCTACTTGGCCAAGATAGCTACTAACAACAGAAAGCATGCAAGATCACAAATAACAAAGACATGATAGAATCAATAATCAATCTGAAATAGCATCTCAATATCCATCGGATCCCCGCAAACACAACATGTAGAATTACAATTAGATGATCTTGATCATGAACGGAGCTCACAAGATCTAAACATGAAAGCACAAAGGAGGAGAACCAGCCATCTAGCTACTACATGGATCCGTAGTCCAAGGATGAACTACTCACGCATCACACCAGAGGCTTGCATGGTGATGAAGAAGGCCTCTAGGGTGAATTCCCCTCTCCGGCAGGGTGCCGGGAAGAGCTTCATATCCCTCCGATCTAGGGATGGAGATGACGGCGGCTACAGACTCTTTCGTGGATTTTTGATTGGGTCCTTAGGGTTTACGTCCCGAGGGCATCTTATAGTCGGAAGGGGAGGCCGAGGGGGTGCCAGGGCTGGCCACACCACCCCCTGGCGCGGGCCAGGCCTGGCCGCGCGGCGGTGGTGTGGCCACCCTCTGGCCCTTCTCCGTCTCGTATCCTGGCACTTGATCCCTTCCGGAAAAATAGGCACTTTGGCTTTTGTCTTGTCCAATTCCGCGAATATTCATTTTCTGACTTTCCTGGAACCAAAAACAGCAGAAAACAGGCAGCTGGCACTGTGGCTCTTGTTAATAGGTTAGTCCAAGAAATCATATGAAAAGTACTCCAAAGTTGGAACAAAACACAAGAAAGTGGATAAAACCAAGCATGGAACATCAAAAATTATAGATACATTTGCAATGTATCAGCGCTGCTCTCATTCACACGTGGTTGCGTCGCCGCGTTCAACCTCTGCAGGCCAGAGTCCACTCGATGTATTGTTGGGATGGTGCAAGCGATGTCACTCGCATATCTGTGGAAGGCATTTCTGCGGGTGCGGTAGACAGGAAGTTGCGATTAGTGACCAAGTACACTTCTAAGGAGGATCTCCCAGGCAAACCAATCGTGCCTCCTTTTGACGCCTCTAACCCTCCTCCTGAGGTAGAACTGTACTCTGAAGTAGTTTTATTTGTCGATTGCCATCAAGTACTTGATATATAATGATGTATCTTTTGATTGCAGGACTGGAGCGTGGCTGCTAGTTTGCCTCCTCAGCCCGAAGGAACTATTCCTGACGAAGTGGAGGAAGAGGACGAGTCGGAATCGACTGTCCCAATTGAAGAAGAGGAGGGAGCCCCCGAGTCCAGCGGGCACGACACTCGCAAGCGATCCTGCAACGAGGATTCTGACGCTTCTTCGCTGATAATGCCGGAAGGTCCCTCTGTTGCTGCAGAGGAGCCAATCCCCGCCATGCCTATGCGCGCCATGGCTCCTCCTGCTCGGAAGAAGCTGCGACTACCGAAGGAGTCGTCGGATGACTCCTTTGACCTTGACAAATTTAACTAGTAAGCTTTTAATGCTCACAAGTTCATTTTGCTCTCTTTGAGGTTGCTTTTTCTGAAGTTGCGTTGGGCATGTTTTGTTGTCAAGCGGCGTCGTCATCTTCTGACGACGTCCAATTTGTGAAAGAGTCCGGAGTCACAGACTCTAAGGCCAAGGAGGTGGCCGAACGACCTCCTTCTCCTCCAGTGGTGTCCCACTCTGGTGCCGATTCTTCGAGTTCCCCACATACTGGGGAGCACTAGATGGTTGCCCGAACGACTGCGCGATAGTCATCTTCGGAGTCCTTGGAGGAACATGTAAGTGTCATTTTTTATTGTTTGGTAGTCAAATTTGTACTTTGGGTTGCCGCTGAATCTTCATTTCCCTTTGGTGTAGCTCATTGTGAAGGAAGCTGCACACCTCACAGAGCAAGGTCTTGCTATGGGTCGACAACACGCCCTGCTGGACAATCGCCACCGCGCAGTCGAAGGTTAGCTTTGGATTTTGTCTTTGTCTTCGTGGAAATTTGTCGGGTCAATTGTTGTTATGCCTCGTCCTTTGTAGGTGAGCACAATGAGCTTCTTCGTCGTGTTGTGTCCCTCGAGAAGGGGCTTGCCGCGGCGGCGAAGAATCTTGACGAAGCAGTCGCAGCCCTGGAGGAGTCACGAAAGCACAAAGAGGATTTGCGCTCTTCCACTGCTGAAAGGGAGAAGTTGTTTGAAGAACAACTTTTCTTGATTGCCAAGGCCCTCTCAGGTAATTTTCAGTTTTGGTTTGTGTTGCTCCTTGTTTGATGTCATGTTGTTGTACTAACACCTTGTGTATGCAGATGCCGGCGGCCTGAGCTTTGACGCCCAGTCCCTGCATCGCGTGGATGCGTTGGCTGGCACTGTTGCTGCAATCAAGGACTGCAGTGTTTCCCTCCAAGAGACGCTGGGAAGGACAATGATGTGCTCAGCCACCTCCGTGAGGACCTTACTCCCAAGGCTGGGTTAATCGATAATCTTGACGACCTGGTGGAATCCTTCGCTGGAGGTATTCCCACAGAATTCAGGAACTCCTAGCGGTCTGTTGGTGCTACCATGGCACTCATGATGGTGCAAGCCCATGGCGTGGAGTTGGACCCTACCGCGATCTCCGAGGCGATGCCTGTCGACGTCGGCGGCCAACAGGTAGTGTTTGCTCCCTTCACTAGTAGCTGTGCTAAATATGGGCCTCAGCTTATCGAGACAATCGCCAAATACTCTGAGGAGCGGCGACAAAGACCAAGGCATCTGGGGCTACCACCGGCAAGTCTGTGGTGTCGGAGACTGCCACAGATGTGATGAAGCCCCCAAAGTTAAAGTTGAAGTCGAAGAAGCAAAATGTTCCCTAGTCTTCATGTGTAATAGCTGTAGCTTAGCCTTTTGTCTGAACCTTGCTTTTGTGGGGGGTGTTCCCTTAACATTGTATCAGGTTTGACTGCAATTCTCTGTTTATCATTGTGCGATGAGTCTCATTTGCCTCTTGCTTGATTGTACCTAGGGTCCTTCGAGTGGTCCTTCAAGTGATCGTCATGTTTCTCCTCCCACCGATGAAACCACGGCGCAACCACGTTCAAAGGCGGAGGAATCGTCGTTGCTTTCGCGACAGCGCGACCACATTAATCAATTGGAGCATGAGTTGCCCATCATCCGTGGTAGTGCGGATGTATGGAAGTCAAAAGCTGATAAGGCCACCGCTCGCGAGAAGTATCTCTTGGAGGAAGTGGCGCAATTGAATGAGCAGTTTAAATGTTAGCTTTCAGCCTTCTCATCTTTTCTTTTAGTCAGTCACGACAATGCCTTGTATTCATACTTTGCTGCTTGCTTGGTGTAGTGTTAGCGCTCGTCATCCGCAAGATGAGAAGGACCGGGTGGCCATTTGAATGAACAACTTGACCTAGGAGCAGCTGCAGGCGAGTGGGTACTTTTAGGTGGACCACGACCGTGCAATCGCGCTTGCGACCCTGCAGGATCCTTCTTCTCGAGTGCTCCATTATTTGAATGAGGCACAGTCGTGTCTTAGGCACATTTATCAGACGATGTTTCCACCGGACGCTATCCCTTCAAGCCTATTAGCCCTTCTGGCGAAGTTTCAAGATATAAGTGTGGTACGCGAGTCCGTGCGGCAGCAATTGGTCGTAGGTGCGAAGGCTGCCCTGTCGCTGGTGTGACTACATCGGCTAGATGTGGACATAGAGTCCGTTGTTGCTGGGCCGCCACCGCCGCCGGAGGGGATGACTTGGAACATGGTTCCAAACTACCAGGCGGTTGATCGGCCGATGGAGGACATCGTTGACTTCTTTGAAGAGCAGACGAACGTTCATCTTCTGCAGCAGTAGCGTAGTTTGTATCCTGCACATAGATGTATGAGTGTTGTAAAGTTCGTATGATTTGTGTTGGGTGTATGTAATACCCATTGATATGTGAAGATCTTGCTAGCTCATCTATTTTTTGAGTGTAGTGTACTCTACAGTTCCTTTTTGTTAGCCTGACGTATGTTTATCTCAGCGCCTTGCCAACCTGTCAGGTGCGTTGCAGCTGGGTTGGTGTTTATCAAGGGTTTGATTGGTAGTGCGTCAACTACTCAGGATACTGCAATTGGTTCGTAGAATGGAAGTGTAAAGGGTGGCGCAGCCCCCGAGTGATGAAATTGCAAGAAAAATAGGAAAAGACACAGGGTTTCGGGGCACTTAGCTTTATTTATTCGCAGGATAGTACAAGGTACATTGTGTGGCTAAGTAGCCTAGCTGAATACCTTATTTTAAATATAAAAACAACTAGGGGTAGAAACGATGCTGCCGCGCGACGTTCCAGGGGTTGGAATATGCGACTCCGCTCTCGAATTCTTTAAGGTGATAGGCGCCACCTAGGATTACTTCTGTAATCACATAAGGTCCTTCCCAAGGGGACTCGAGCTTGAGATGCCCTTGTTGCTTCAGTCTCAAGACTAGGTCTCCTTCGACGAAGGATCTAGGGCGTAGCCTTCTGCTATGGTAGTTGCGGAGGCTTTGTTGATAGATCATTGATCTCTCCGCTGCAATTTCCCATGCCTTGTCCAGGAGGTCGACAGAGTCTTCAAGTGCAAGAGTTGACTCCTACTCGCTATAAGCAACCACTCGTGGAGCTTTGTAGCGCACTTCTGCGGGTAGCACCGCCTCGGCACCATGCACCATGAAGAACGGAGTATAGCCCGTGGCGCTGTTTGGAGTTGTGCGCAAGCTCCAAAGTACGGATTGCAACTCGTCTGGCCAGCATCCAACGGCTTGTTCGAGTGGCCAAAGGAGTCGTTTCTTGATTCCACCGCACACGAGGCCGTTGGCCTTTTCAACTTGACCGTTGGTCTACGGGTGAGCCACCGAGGCGTAACTTATGTTGATTCCCAGGCTTTCGCAGACTCCTGGAACTCCTTGGAGGTGAAGTTTGTCCCATTGTCCGTGATGATGCTATGTGGCACTCCAAAGCGGTAGACAATAGACTTGAAGAACTTGATGGTGCTGGCTCCTGATTGATTCGTCACTAGCATGGCCTCGATCCACTTGGTGAATTTGTCGACCGCGACTAAGAGGTAGACGTATCCTCTTTGCGAGGACTTTGGGAGCTTTTCAACCATGTCGAGTCCCCATTGTGCAAAGGGCCAAGCCAATGGGATTGGCCTGAGTTCTGCGCTAGGTGTGTGTGGTTTGTCCGTGAACCGCTGGCAAGCGTTGTAGCGCTGGGCGATGTCCTTGGCGTCGTGCATCGCCATGGGCTAGTAGAATCTAGCTCGTAGAGCTTTGGCAACAAGGGCACGACTACCAGCATGATGTCCGCAAGTGCCTTCATGTATGTCGAGGAGGACGGCCCTTCCGTCCCCATTGGAGACGCACTATTGAAGTGCTCTTGTGATGCCGCGCTTGTACAGTTCGTCGTCGATGAGGGCGAATGCCTTGGATCGTCGCACGATGTGTCGCGCATCAGTCGGGTCATGTGGCAGCCTCTTGCTGAGTAGATATGTGATGTAGGGTTGTGTCCAGGATGGCTCAATCATCATGACGCCCATTAGTCCTTTGAGTCCTGTATCGATGTCTATGTCGTGGAGTGCCATTGGCTCGTTGGGTGGCGTAGCTCCCGAGTCCGTTGATGTGCTTGCTTTTTTCTCTAGAACTTTGGGCTTGATGGAGCGCTCACAGATGCGCTAGAGGAATACCCCAGGTGGTATGGGGGCACAGGTGGAGCCAATATTGGCGAGTGTATTCCCCTCTTCGTTGCTTTCGCGGCCCATGTGTCGCAGCTCGCAGCCATCGAAGTCTCCCTCGAGTGTGTCGTAGAGGTCGTGATAGGCAATCATGTTGTCGCTCAATGCGTCGCACTCGTGCATTGTTTGGTTCACCACTAGCTTGGAGTCGCCGTAGATGATGAGCCTCTTGGCGCCGCAGGCTTTCGCCATCCGCATCCCATGGATTAAGGTCTCGTACTCGGCTTCATTATTGGAGGCAGTGAACTGCATTTGCAGAATGTATTTCATCTTGTCTCCTTGGGGCGATGTCAGTATGACTCCTTCCCCAGCTCCGTCTTTTCGCTTGGACCCGTCGAAGTGCATTGTCCAAAGGTAGGACATATCTGGCTTGCCGAGGAGCTGGTTCTCCATCCAGTGCATGAGAAAATCCGGTAGGACTTGCGATTTGATCGCATCGCGCTTCTCATATGTGATGTCTCGTGGAGACAGTTCTATTCCCCAAAGCGTGACTCGTCCCGTGGCGTCATGAATATTGAGTATATGCACGAGCGGGGCGTCGTTGACCACCACAATTGGGTGCTCCTAGAAATAGTGGCACAGTCGCCTGGCTATCATGAAGATGTCGTATGCTAGCTTCTGGTAGTGCGGGTACCGCTGCTTTGTTGGTGTGAGCACCTCGCTGAGGTAATATACTGGGCGCTAGACCCCGTGGACCTTATTTTCTTTGGCTCGTTCCACCACGAGCACCGTGCTGACCACCTGGTTGGTCGCGGAGATGTAGAGCAGCAACGATTCCTTTTCACGAGGCATCACCAGTACTGGCGAGGTGGACAGTAGACGCTTGAGATCTTCGAATGCTTCTTGCACCCTGTCTGTCCACTTGAACTTGTCAGCTTGGCGGAGAAGTTGGTAGAAGGGTAGTCCATTTTTGCCCATTCGACTGATGAATCGACTGAGCGCCGCGATTCACCCAGCTAGCTACTGGATGCCTTTTATGTTCTTCGGCTTCTCCATGGCCAGTATGACATTTATTTTCTCCGGATTTGCCTCGATCCCTCTCGCAGAGATGAGATACCCTAGTAATTACCCGGATAGCACGCCGAAGGCGCATTTGTCTGGATTGAGCTTGATCCGGTAGCGTTCGAGGTTAGCAAAGGTCTCGCGGAGATCGTCGATTAACGTGGCTTCCTCTTTGGTTTTGATGACGATGTCGTCAACGTAGACTTGGATATTGCGACCAAGTTGGTTCTTGAGGCAAGCCTGCATGCACCGCTGATAGGTGGCTCTTGTGTTTTTTAGCCCGAAGGGCATCGTGTTGTAGTAGAACACACCCAAAGGCGTTGTAAATGTTTTTTTCTCCTGGTCTTCCTCCTTCATTCGAATCTGATTGTAGCTTGAGTAGGCGTCAAGGAAGCAGAGGTGCTCACATCCCGCGGTGGAGTCGATGATTTGGTCGATTCGTGACAACGAGAAGTGATCCTTTGGGGAGTGCTTATTCAGGGAGGTGAAGTCCACGCACATCCGTAGGATATTTGTGTCTTTTCTAGGCACAAGCACTGTGTTAGCGAGCCTGGTGCTTTACTTGATCTCACGTATGAAGTTTGCGTCGAGGAGTTTGTTGATCTCCATTCCGACTGCTTTTGCTCTTGGTTCAGACAATTGCCGTATTATCTGCTTGACTGGCCTTGCATCTGGATTCACGTTGAGTGAGTGCTCGGCGAATTCCCTGGGAACTCCTGGGATATCCGCTGGACACCAGGCGAAAATTTCCCAGTGCTCACGGAGGAATTTGACAAGTGCGAGTTCCTATGCGGGACTCAAGTTGTTGGCGATGACGGCCGTCTTGGTCGGGTCCGTTGGGTGGACCTGGACTTTCTTCGTGTGCACCAACGAGTCGAAGGACAGGTCGGGTGAACTTGGCCTGCTCAGGGGAGGCAAACTATTGTCTGTCGACTCCTTCAATCTTGTGAGTTTCGCCTGCATGCCAAAGGACTGGGTATTTTGTTGAATTCCCTGTCATAGCTATGGGACCTCTTGAAGCTTCCATTGATTGTGATGACGGTGTTTGGACCTGGCAATTTCATATGCAGGTAGGTGTAGTGCGGCACTCCCATGAACCTAGCGAACACGACACGTCCGAGGATGCAGTGGTATTGTGAGGGCCAGTCGACGACCTCAAAGTCGATGCGCTCTCGCTGAAAGTTTTGCAGCGTGCCGAAGATGACATCGAGGTTGATTTTGCCTAGGGGATATATGCCCGTCCCTGGGATGATGCCGTGGAACGTCGTGTCTGAAACTTCCAGACAAGTCAGAGGGATCCTCATCGCACGCAAGCTACTCGCGAACATGAGGTTGATGCCGCTCCCGCCGTCCATGAAGATGCGACTCATATCGAAGCCCCCGATCTACACTTCGAGTACGAGGGGACAGTGGCCTGGACGAGGAACTTGGCACGGATGATCGCGCTTGTCGAAGGTGATGTAGGAGTCGCTTCTATTGAGGTACTCAGTGGTGGAAGGTGGAGAGGTTATCGCCAAATTAACTTGGCGAGTGATTGCTGCTTAGCCCAAAATATATCGAGCCCGTTGGGGAACCCCAAGAGGAAGGTATGATGAGCACAACAACAAGTTTTCCCTCAGTTATGAAACCAAGGTTATCAATCCAGTAGGTGCAAGGAAACACCCCAAAGGTGTTGCTAGCTGGACTTTGGCAGGGCGCACTACCGGCGCCAGCAGCAACGTGGAGACCTGCACAACATAACCACAGAACTTTGCCCCCAACTTGTGATGAGGTTGTCAATCTCACCAGTTTTGCTGAAAACAAAGGATTAAATGTATCGAGTGGAAGAAAGTAATAGTTTGCAGAAAGTAGACACAAAGCAGTAAACAATTGATTGTAAAAGAAAGGACCGGGGTCCATAGTTCACTAGTGGTGGCTCTCCTTAAGATAAATAACATGTTGGGTGAACAAATTACAGCGGGGCAATTGACAAACATCGAGAAAGAAATATGCATATACTAATCATATTGACTCCTTTGAGACTTGATTGGGCATTACAACATTATACATATACCGCCATCCAACTGCATCTATGACTAATAATCCACCTTCAGGTTATCATCCGAACCCCCTCCAGTATTAAGTTGCAAGCAACAGATAATTGCATTACGAATTGCGTGTAAAGTAAACAATATGATTGTTCTATGAACAAAGGATTGTTGTTTTCTCCCTAGTAGCAACAACACATCTAGTACCTTAGAGATTTCTGTCACTTCCCCAGATTACTAGAGGCATGAACCCACTATCGAACATAAATACTGTTGGGGGATACCCCAGGGTAGGGTAAAACTGGAGTATAAGGGCCGAGTTAGCCGAGGTACGACGCGGTCAAAGCAAAGTGCTGACCGGGTCACCTCAAGGCAGGCCGAATCACGGTGTGGCCCGGCCCATGGGGCATTTCCTTGACAATGGTCCGGCCAGAATAAGATTTATGTCGGCCATGTCTATCTATTTTGCAGGTAAATGGGTAAGCCGGATTAGCTATATGCTAGCCGGATTATCTTAGCTTCCAAGAGAAGGAATCCCCCGCTGGTCAAAAGGTGGCTTTATTAGCTGAAGCTTGTGCAAAGTAAAGTAAAGAAGAGGACCAATGGGCCAGGGGCGACCAAGGTGACGCGGGCAAAGCCGGATGACGTAGCCCGTGTCTGGTGACGCCAAAAGGCAAGGATGACGCTGCGGGTTACATCCAAAGCTCGGACGAGCCATTAAAGAGGAATAAAGAAGCATCTGCTTTAGGTATGCTGCCACTTGTGCCCTAGAATTGTAACCTGGGCTCCCCTATATAAGGAGCACCGGAGCCTCCATAGAGGAGGACGGCCAACAGATCAATCATTCTCTGTCTAAGGTAGAACTCTAGGGCTAGTAAACTGGGAGTAAGAGACATCGTCTCCTTCTTGTTGAGAGCCTTAGGAGCACTTGTAAACACCATTGATAGAGAATATACAAGAACTTCCGTGCGTGGAATCACCACGCTCTCCCTCCCTGGATTCCCTAGCACTCATTGGCCCCATCTTTAGCCTATCCATGGCACTGCCGTGCCACCACCACGACAGTTGGCGCCCACCGTGGGGCTAGCGGTGCTAGCAGGGGTGAAAATTCAGACGGGGAACTTCTCAAGCACCGGCGAGCGTATCGTCTTAGGCTTGGTTCAGCGCTGGACTATGTCAGCGACAACACGGGAAGCTTCGGCAGGCACCCTCCACCGTGCAACAGCGTCTTCCTCAAGCTTGGCACGCACAAGATCTATGTCGGGGTGGATGAGTCCTGCGTTCACCCGCGGCACATCGTTGAGGGAGGCAAACCACCTCTTAGCGCCGTTCGTGGAGTGCGCATCGCTCGCCCCACTAGCAGCGTTGAGGTCTTGATGATCGCGCCAGATGCGGGACCGAGCAAAGATCCGGTGCTAGAGCCAAAGGTAACACCAAAACAGACCAGATCTAGGTTTCCTCCGCTAGAGAAGCCAGAGAATGTGCTCCAGCAAGCGATAGATAGCTTAGCAACGCCAATAGCACCTGTGGCAGATCCGGCTCAGGCGCAAGTTGAGTTAGAAGAAACTAGGCGGAAAATGTTAGCTGGAGCAAAGAAAGTAGCAGAGCTACATCAGTCGCTGAACATCACCTTGAGAGAGTATGCTAAGGCAAACCGTATCGATGGAGTGAAAATCCGAGGCAGGAACCTGATCACAGAGATTGACAAGGAGTACGAGCCTAGGCCGGGTCAGACAACTACGATAATAACAGGAGGGTGGGATCGGTACAGTACCCCGGCAAAGAACCTCAGAGCAGCAAATGCGGCCGCGGCCGAGTTAGATGGTTTAATCGGAGAGGCCCAACAAAGGCAGCAAGAGAGGGTAAATCACCTGTTGAGAGTTGCATGCCAACAAAATGAAGAAATAAACAAGGCTAACCCAGCACCACCAGGGGCCTCATAGGTTGATGAGGACCGTCACAGCACCAGCAAAGGCAAAGCAATGCAAGTTGATGAGGACCGTCACAGTACCAGCCGATGTGTGGCTGCCCAAGGTAACCGTGACCCAATGCCGGTCAAAGAAATGCTGCCAACGGCAATGCCGGACAATGCAATCCCGTGGGAGCGGGGCAAAATGTACCTCGGACGCAGCAACATCACGTGCCTCGGCAAGAAGGAAGTGTGGGACAAGCGGCACAACAGCCTCATACACATCCAGATCAGGAAAGATACAATGATGGTTATTCGGCTATGGTCAACGATGGATACCCAGACCGGATCACCACGTAATTGAATCACGGTTGGGAAGCAGGAACCAGCCAGATGATGCGAGGTTGAAGTTGGATAGGATTTACAGGTCGGAGCAAATCGAGTTACAAGGTCCATCGGGTCCAGCATGCTTCGGGCACCGGATCATGAATGAGCCACCAGTGCCGAACTTTCAGCTGGCTAGAGGAACCCGAACTTATGATGGTAGTACCATGCCAGAGGATTGGCTGATTGACTATGCCACATCAGTCAGGATCACAACAGGAAATTTGAGATGGGTGGTGAGATATGTACCACATATGCTGGAAGGACCAGCGCGAGTTTGGTTGAACAATTTGCCACCAGGAAGCGTTAACTGTTGGTTGGATTTCCAGGATCTGTTCGTTAGCAATTTCTCAAGCACTTACAAGAGACCCAACAGACCGCAAACCCTTGCGTTGTGCCGGCAGAGACCGAATGAGCCAGATAGAGATTTCCTGACTCGGTGGTGCAATGTGAGAAACTCGTGCGAAGGAGTGATTGAATCACAAGCTATTGCGTGGTTCGCTCAGGGGTGCAGATATGGAAGTATGATGTGGCAAAGGTTACAACGAGATATGCCAACTACCTTGGCTGAGACGATCCGGATCGCAGATTCATATGCCTTGGGAGATCCAACGCAACCCCGGTTAATGTCTAGTGAAGCAAACGAAGAGTATTACAGCCAGGATGGCCCCGAATCATCAAAGAGGAATGATTTCCGAGGAAAAAGAAGGGATGAGTGCCTAGATTATCGGTATAACTCGCAGCAAGTCGCAGTAGTGGATCGGGATCAACCCAATGCCGGAGCCAGTCAACGCAAAAAAACTTGAGGGGAGAGCTGGCAATAGAAAAACGAAGGGAGAAAGCCTTGGACCCCGGAGCATAAAAAGAAATGGCAGGAACGAAAGGATAGGCCGAGGTATACATTCGAGTCTATGCTAGATCAACCTTGCAAATTTGATATGCCAAGTTCGAACAGTCCAGCGAATCATACGACCCGACAGTGTGAATGGATGAGGAAATTGGAACATGGAAGTTCGGGGAATGCTCGGGCACCTCGGAACGAAGCACCTAGAAATGAAACATCCCGGCCACCGTTACTAACAGGGGGAAATGGACAGCAACTGATGCTGCCACCACCTCCGCCGAGGTACGAGAATCCAGAAAGAAGGGATGCGGTACATCAGGTGGGCAATAATCAACAACAAGGCCAAGGTTACAACGAGAATGAGGGACGAAATGAGTATAGGGAACATCATCAAAGCTACTATGTGTTCACCACGAAAGAGAATGACCAGAAAAGCTTGCAGCGCTGGCATATGGAGGTAAACGCAGTAATGCCAGCGGTGATGAGGTATATGCCTTGGGCGGATCAGGATATTAAATGAAGTGTCAAGGATCACCCAAGGATCATGCCAAGCCCACGAACCTACGCTCTGGCCCTGTAGCCGACGTTCATCGGGCGGAATCTCAACGTGAGATTTTCCAAGGTGTTGATTGACAATGGCATCAATATCAACATTATGTACAAGGATACCATGCACAAGTTGGGGATAACAGAGAACATGTTGCAAGCAACAAGGACCACCTTTCATGGCACTGTGCCGGGTATTTCTTGTGAACCAACTGGTAAGGTCCGGGTTGATGTGTTATTCGGCACAAGAGACAACTGCCGCACTGAGAACTTGGAATTCGAGGTGGTGAGTCTGGAAAGTGCTTATCACGCGTTACTCGGCAGGCCAGCGCAGAGCAAATTCATGGCAACTACCCACGTCAGTTACCTTAAGATGAAGTTGCCCGGACCAAGGGGCATGATAACTATATTAGTGGACTTTTGGCGTTCGATCGAGTGCGCCTCAGCCGGATCCAATTTAGCCGAGTCACTCGTGATAGCTCAAGAAAAAAGGAAGATACTAGAAGTGGCGGCATTGGCTCAATCCGCGCAACAACATATGCCGGCCCTGACCAACCCGCACGGGAGCGTATCATTCCAAGCAACTAAGGACACAAAGAAAGTGCCAATCGATGATCAATTCCCAGAGCACACTGGCACCATTGGTGCTGGGTTAAGCAGCAAATAGGAAAGCGAGCTCGTCAACTTCCTCCGTGAGAATTGGGATATCTTTGCTTGGTCTACGCAAGATCTGCAAGGTGTACCGAGGGAGTTGGCTGAGCACTCATTGGATGTAAGACCTGGGGCTAAGCCGGTAAAGAAGCCTCTCAGACGTTTCGCAGAAGACAGAAGGAAAGTTATTGGAGATGAGATAGCAAGATTACTAGCGGCTGGGTTTATCATGGAGGTACTCTATCCGGATTGGCTCTCTAATCCGGTGCTAGTGGAGAAAAAGAAAGATGATCCGAACGTGGTTGTGGTATGGCGCATGTGTATTGACTACACGAACCTGAATAAGGCGTGTCCAAAGGATCCATTCCCACTCCCTAGAATAGATCATGTCATAGACTCAACGGCTGGATGTGAGCTACTGTCATTTAGTGACGCGTATTCTGGTTTCCATCAGATACCCCTAAATCCGAATGATCAAATAAAGACTGCATTTATTAACTCGTACGGGGCTTATTGCTATCGCACTATGCCGTTTGGATTTAATGCAGAAGCAACGTACCAGCGATGCATGCAAAAATGCTTGCATGACCAAATAGGTCGGAACATGCAGGTCTATGTGGATGATGTGGTAATAAAGACCAAGGAAAGCAATACGCTCCTTGAGGATATCCGGCAGACATTCACGAACTTAAGAAGGTTCCGAATGAAGCTGAACCCGGAGAAGTGCACTGTTGGCGTACCTGCAGGAAAGTTACTCGGTTTTTTGGTATCTAGCCGTGGCATTGAAGCTAACCCAACGAAAATCCGGGCCATAGAAAGAATGGAATTGCCAAAGTGTCTTAACGATGTCCAGAAGTTCACTGGTTGCCTGACATCGTTAAGTCGGTTCGTATGTCGGTTGGGAGAGAAGGCTTTGCCCCTCTATCAGCTGATGAAAAAGGCAGATAAGTTCACATGGACACCACATGCGGATCTTGCATTTCGAGAATTGAAAAAGATGTTATCTACCGCGCCAATCCTAGCTGCACCACTACCTAAGGAGCCAATGTTGCTCTACGTAGCCGCGACCAACCGAGTCGTAAGTGCAGTGATCGTAGTGGAGCGCGAGGAGGAAGGAAAGTCAGTGCAAAGGCCGGTGTATTATCTGAGCGAAGTATTATCAGCCTCAAAACAGAATTATCCTCATTATGAGAAGATGGCATATGGCGTATATATGTCGGCCAAGAAACTCAAACACTATTTTGAGGAACACCCCCATCAAGGTGATATGTGAGGCACCCATTTTAGAGATCATGAGTAATAAAGACGCAAGTGGCCGGATATCAAAGTGGGCAATCGAGTTAGCACCATACGCACCACAGTTTGACAGAAGGGATGCGATCAAGTCACAAGCTGTGGCAGATTTCTTTGTGGACTAGGCTGAAATGCAATACGAGCCACCGCTGCCGGACTCCAATTATTGGCAAATGCACTTCGACGGATCGAAACTGAAGGACGGATTAGGCGCTGGAGTAGTGCTTACCTTGTCCAAGAAGGATCAACTGAAGTATGTCCTTCAAATCCACTTCAGTGCCTCGAATAATGTGGCGGAGTATGAAGCATTGGTACATGGTCTCAAAGTGGCAAAGGAAGTGGGGATACGTCGGATACAATGCTTTGGTGATTCAGATTTGGTGGTGCAGCAGGTGTCCGGAAATTGGGATGCTCTAGATGCTAACATGGCCTTGTATAGGTTCCATGTTCAGAAAATAAGCGGGGTTTTCGAAGGGTGTGAGTTCCATCACGTACCTCGAATCGAAAACGAGGCAGCAGATACACTGTCCAAATTGGGCTCGTCCCGGCAGCCAATCCTGCCAAATGTTGCCTTGGAGCACCTAAGAAAACCATCAATCACACTATCACCCGAATCAGATTCCATTTACATCCCGACACTCCCCGGATCAGGAGCTGCACCTATGGAGATAGAATGGGGAAGCACCTCCGCAAATCCGGGGACTGCTGCAGCAAACCCGGGGACTGCTTCAGCAAACCCGGGGACTGGTCGGCTTGATCCGGCAAGAGTTATGTCGGTGGATGCAATGGAGGTTGATGAGGAACCATTCCCCGTCCGGACTATACCAACTTGGGCAAAGCCAATTTTTGATTTCCTGAAAGAGGGAATCTTGCCAGATGATGAAATAAGTTCAAGGCAAATTCAGAGAAGGGCAAAGGCCTATACCGTTATCAATGCCGAATTATACAAAAGAAGTGTGACTGCGGTACTACAACGGTGCGTTGATCCGGAGGAAGGACTTGACATACTCCGGGATATTCACCAAGGGGAATGTGGCCACCATGCCTCCTCAAGGGCCTTAGTAGCAAAAGCTTTCCAGCATGGGTTTTATTAGCCCACTGCTTTGGAGCAAGCATATGACTTGGTGAGAAAATGCAATGGTTGTCAAAGATATGCCACAAAACCTCATCTACCAATGTCGAAGCTAAAAACTATCCCCATTACATGGCCATTTGCTGTATGGTGCCTAGACATGGTAGGACCATTTAAGCCGGCCAAAGGAGGGATGACCCATATTCTGGTCATGGTTGACAAATTCACGAAATGGATTGAAGTGAAACCGATTCGGAAGTGTGATGGGGCAACAACAATAAGATTCCTCAAGGATATAATCCTAAGGTACGGCTACCCCCATAGCATCATAACTGATAATGGGACGAATTTTGCTGAAGGAGCGTTTGCGAGATTCTGCCAGGAAAAGAAGATCCAGTTAGATGTCACTTCAGTCGCCCACCTTGCATCAAACAGGCAAGTGGAAAGATCCAACGGACTGGTACTATCCGGGATAAAACCCCGGCTCATAGAGCCACTGCAAAGATCAGCGGGGTGCTGGATAGAAGAACTACCAGCGGTATTATGGAGTCTAAGAACCACTCCAAATCGATCAACAGGCTATACGTCGTTCTTTCTGGTATATGGGGCATAAGCTGTATTACCACCTGACATAGAGCATGATTCGCCAAGGGTCTCCCAATACACAGAAGACGAAGTGCGCGAAGCCCGGCAAAATGATGTTGATCTGCTGGAAGAAGCGACAGAACTGGCCTTGTCCAGATCCACCATATATCAGCAAAATCTCTGACGCTACCATAGCCGGAAAGTAAACCCCCGAGTTTTCTGGGAAGGTGATTTGGTGCTAAGGCTAATACAGCGCACTACTGGCATGCATAAGTTATCCCCTCCATGGGAAGGACCTTTCATTGTGAGCAAAGCTTTACACAATGATTCCTACTATCTTATTGATGCACAGCCTCAGCAAAAGAACAAGGTGGACAGGTCCGGAGAAGAATCCAAAAGACCACAGAACGTAGCACTGCTTCGTCCTTTCTACACCTAAGAGGTGAATGTATCCAAACTACTCGTATGTCGGTATGTGTGTCGGTAATCAGCTTATCAATAAAAAATTTGTCACGTCGGGCAGAGACTCGGAAACTGCTATTTTAGTTATCTTTCGTTTTCGTATTTTTGTGTCAGCTGGGTTAAGTCACTTATACCTTAGTGGGATTAATAATGTGTTAGCACCAAAAACCTAACTCTTCGACTTTGCTACTATCCAACAAGAATTGGCTTCATGGCAAGCAAGAGAACAAGTTTGGAATGGCAAAGCACATGAAAAACGACTAAGGAAAAGAGCTTAAGTGGGTCGACATTGGTTTTTTGACTAACCCTTATCTTTGTTGTATTCACTAAAGTGCCGAATCATTTTGAGCTAGTCTCAAGGTTTCAAGTATTGTTAAGTCAATTTTTTGAACCTCGGACTCGTAAGTCGAAAAACCGAATCAAGGTAGACGCGAGCCGAATCAAAAATTGGGGGAACAAGAAAATGAAACTCGGGGACTTTGCCCACGATAATCCTGCAATAAAACTTAGTTCGGAACCTAAAATTGTAGCACAAACGAACCAAAGTATTTAAATACATCTGCACCCGGCATTCTGGGGATCTAATAAATGTGACAAGTGTTTTTCAAGGGGTAGGAGCAGCAGACGAATCATCTGTTGAGGAGGGAGGTACTTCGGAGTGCGGGGGAGGAGCGCTAGCTTCGGCTTCATCTTCCGGGTTAACCTCACCTTCCTCTGGATCCTCAGCCTCGTCGCCTAGTTCGGAGCCCTCGTTCTCACTTCCTTCATCTTTGGCTCCAGAGACAATCTCGTCATTAGCGACATCAAGATAACTCGGCCCCTCATTCTAGGCATGGCAGAAGGAATACTGAATGAGATTGTTCGCACAGGCTTGGCGGCGCGTGATCCACTACGGATCCTCGCACCACTTTGACCCGGTGCACATGCGATTGAGCAATGCCAAGTCAATTCCTTCATACCATGAGAGCGCAAATTTCAGAGAAATGTCGGCCCCAACCCGGGCAGCAGACTCGCGCCACAGATGCAGCTGCATATCACATTCCATGAGTTTGGCTATAAAAGCTGAGCCTTTTTGGGGAATGGTTTCACTGGGCCAGAGGCAGCTGAACATCCATGTTGCCGCCGGGATGATGTCCGCGCCATGGTTCTTTACTACCTCAAGGCGAGCGGTGAGACTCGCTAGGAGATCTTGCGTGGTATAGGGGATTGGCTCGCCATCAGGGGCAGCAGGAATTCCACGCTGCTCATGGGATTGGCGTACGACAGAGGCGGCGAGCGTATCGCTCTCTGGAAATTTGCCTAAGGATGAGAAAAAAAGTGAGCAAAAGGACCAAATCCAAATGATAGCAGATCAAGCAAGGGCAGAAAACTTACACGCAATCTGGAAGAGAAGTCGATGTATCTCGGAATCAACATTGGCATTGTGGACCTGGAGTTTTTCGTATTCGGTGGTCACCGACGTAAGGTTGACGTCGGCTTCCTCCAGTAGGCTCTTGTCCTTGGAGATTTGCATGGTTAAACGCTCTTTCTCCTCGGCAAACTCCTGGTCGACCTTCTCCAGCGCGGACTGATGGGAGCTCTTAAGCTTTTGAATTTCGGTGTTCAGCCGAGTAATTTCCGAGTCCTGCTGCCTGAGCCGAGATATTTCCTCATCTTTCTTTTTCAGTTCGGCTCCATAATTACCTGCTTGTTCGAGGCAGTGGGTCATCAGTTCAGGCATGGTGACACTGTCGTCGAGAGCAACTGCAACATGATCCGGAGGACCCAAAGTATGAGTGTCCACGGGATGAGGCAAGGAAAGTACAATGATCATATGAAAGGGATGAGTTTACCTTTGATCTCCGCAAGGTTCTTCCTCATAATTTTATTCTCAGCTTCAACCTCGACTGCATGATTCGGACAAGACATTCATATAAGTCCTAAGAAGTTTGAATGAACAAGGAAGAAAAGGAATGGAAACTAACCCCTCTTCTGGTACTCCACCAGGAGTTTACCATAACGCCCGCGAATGTCTTTGTAGGAGTCCAGAAGGCGCTGGAACTCAGCGGATCGGCGGTTAGTGGTAATCTGAAATAAGCAAGGAAGAGACAAAAGTTCAGAGGAAAAGTAGAAATAATTCGAAGTCTACAAGACCCGGGCCAAGTGGAACTTAACCCGGCTCTAGGTGTGTGGATATTCGAAGTCTACAAGACCTAGGCCAAGTGGAACTTAACCCGTCTCTAGGTGTGTGGATATTCGAAGTATACAAGATCCGGGTCAAGTGGAACTTAACCCAGCTCTAGGTGTGTGGATATTCGAAGTCTACAAGACCCGGGCCAAGTGGAACTTAACCCGGCTCTAGGTGTGTGGATATTCGAAGTATACAAGCTCCGGGCCAAGTGGAACTTAACCTGGCTCTAGGTGTGTGGATATTCGAAGTATACAAGATCCGGGCCAAGTGGAACTTAACCCGGCTCTAGGTGTGTGGATATTCGAAGTCTACAAGACCCGGGCCAAGTGGAACTTAACCCGGCTCTAGGTGTGTGTGGATATTCGAAGTACATAAGATACGGGCCAAGGGAACTAGACCCGGCCAAAAATTATCTCAAATTAATGTCATTATGAACAAAAACTAAGCTCTACGAGAAGCATTCGACCGAATAACAAGTTATTCCCTCGGAGGCTCGGGGACTAGGGGCTATATCTACAAGTGTTCGATTGCATAAAAAATCAACGGCAGAGAAAAAGAATTACCTCCATCATCCGACTATCCAAGGAGATAGCCCTAGTAGCGGAGTTCATCTAGGCGCTGAACTCCGCGGGGCCGAACTTCTCCGGCAAATCATCTTGAGGATCGACGAATTTGGTGTCGTTCCAGTTCTTCACATACTCAAGGAGTTGTGGACTGTAACTTTCGCGGCTCGGAGTATAGCTCGCCACAAGGCCATTCACGTGGGCCTCTCGCCTGGCGGATTGAGCTACAGCGGGGCTGGTATGCAAAACCAGTTGTTGGCTGCCCTCTGATCCAGAGGTAGTAGACCCGGAAGAAGCATCTTTGGCTGACCCAGAGGTCTTCTTGGCTTTGCCGGATGAGGGTTGAGGAGCTTGTCGAAAGATTTCAGCGATGAATGGAGTATACCCTGTGGGAGCCAAAGGAGCTTTGCCCTTGGGAGGCTTGGAGGCTCTTGCTGCTGGTGCTGATGTTGTTGGTCCTACTGGTGCTGCTGGTGCTGTTGGTGCTAGTGCTGGTGCTGTCGCTGCTGGTGCTGGTAATGGTACTGGTACTGGAGGTGCTGGGGGCGGCACCGGTGAAACTGGCACCTCAACATTGGGCACAGAGGCCGAGGAGCTGGGGAGATCCGGCATCACCGTGTCCCGAGCTACCCCACTATCCCCCGTGCCGACGTTGCCCTCCTCTTGGCGAGGTAGGCTCTAGTCAGGCGCAACTGTAGAACCCTCTTGAATAGGGCTGAGAAAGCGATAATCATCGTTGCGGGGGGGGGGGGGGGGGAGGGGGGGGGGGAGGGACTGCTCCGGAGTGGGGAGGCTATGCCGGAACCGCTCTGAGAAATATCCATAGGAGCTCTAGAAAAAAGGAAGGACATCTAGTCAAAAAAGAGAACCAACCAGAAAGGCAAGCAAAGGAAAAAATCTGAAGTAGCAATGCTAAAAGGACTTACTCGTCTGCGATAGGAGGAGCCCGAGGTTTGGGTGCCCTCCGAACTGTGCTCTTGGTGGCAGGCTTGGCCGAGGGTTTAACCCTGGACTTCTTTTGCCTCTTCTTGGGCGGCGGCGCCTCCGAAGCTGCGGCCGAGGTAGCTGCGCGCTTCTGGGAAGGGGTCGGGGTCGGGCCACCGGTGGCAAGGGGAGGAACCTCATGGACCTGATCGTCCGGGTTAGTTGAACATTCGAACATGAGCTAGGTGCAAGTAAGAGATGAGAACCGGATCAAGTACCTCAAGGACTTCAATGTCAGAATCATCATCGTCTGGCCAATCCCTTAAAGAAGAGGCCTTACCAGCGCTACGCCTGACGACGTCCGAGATAGGCAAGAAGGCCTCCGGATCAGGCTCAACCTCGTCCTCCTTGGTGCGGTCCTCCAGCGTTTATTTGATCGCCAGCACCTCGCCGTCCTCCAATGGTTGCGAAAGAAATTTCTGAGACAATAATTGCCGAGTTACAAAAAGAAAATAACATACAAGGAAGATTTGGAAAACAGCAAAGGGTGACTAACCTTTGGAGGGGGGTTGACATGGGTGAAGGGCTCAAGTCCCCACTCCCAGTCCTCGGAGAACTCCTTCTCCACGTTAAATATGGACTTAACCTGGCGATAGACCGCCGAGTTATCCAACTCAAAGGAAGAAGTCCGGTGAGGATCGAGAGGGCCGCTAAGATAGCAGTCTTGTTGGCTCGCTTCTAGAGGGGGAGACCCGGCTGCGGATGAAAGTAATCATAATATCCTCCCCCCGGAGATGCTCCTTGAGCAGCTCCGTGATTCGGCGTGCCACTTGATTCACCAGGGCCGTGGCGTGTTTGGGAATGCTCTCCCAAAGCGAAGCATCTGGAGAGCCAAGCTTGAAAGGGAGCAGCCGGATCTGGTCCTCCTTGGAGGTGTTCTGAACGTAGAAGAAGGTCCGGGCCCAGCCCTTGCAGGATTCGAGCCCGGTGACCCGGGGAAACACGGACTGCTTGCGCGGAGAGATGGAGGTAGCACCGCATTGGGTCAGGTGCTTGTCCTCCGGGGTAAGCTCCTTATCCGGAACCACGTTCCTCCGCAGACCAAAGAACTTAATCCAAAGTTCTTTGGTTGGCTAGAAGCCAATGTATCCCTCAATGCCGGTGGCAAAGGAAGACAGAGAGGTGATAGCGTTTGCGGGGAGGTGATGCGGTTGCAGCTTGTAGGTGGAAATGAAATCGAAGAAAAAATCAGAAGTGGGGAGGTCGAAGCCGCGCTGGAAATGGGAAAGAACCACAACGTATTCCCCCTCCCTGGGGGAAGGAGAAATTTCACAGGCGGCGAGACGGCAGGCGACGCTGGCGGGAATGCGATGGGAGGCGTGGAGCCAAGCCAAATCCTCTTCGTGGACGGTGGAGCCGTCCTAGCAACCGTGCTCGTGGCCCTCCACTCCTTCCTATTGCGCCACTAATGCCTCCGATTCAGGCATGGTGGATTCGAAGCTTTTGACGGGATAATCAGAATAGAAATATCTGGAGGAAGGAAAGCGGGAAGCGTAAGTCCCCGTGATGAA
Source organism: Avena eriantha (assembly GCA_910589775.1). NCBI lineage: Eukaryota > Viridiplantae > Streptophyta > Magnoliopsida > Poales > Poaceae > Avena > Avena eriantha. Next base: position 57,458,806 of record OU342741.1, read on the forward strand.
AACTGTGAATGGGGATGGTGGCACGAATGTGAGTGGTTGCGGTCGCGGTGGCACTCGTGAAGCAGAAAACTGGTGGCGGCGGTGGAGTCGCTATGAAAGAGAGAGAGCAGTGGAGCACGACACAAATGGGGGAACTTCCCCTGGGAGTGCCCCACACCCCCTACTTAACCGTGACGCACGCGTGTCGTGGGATCCTTTGCGGGTGACATGCCGCACGCAACGAGCATGTATGCGGCCCGAGCAGCCAATCTGAACAAGGCCATAGGAGGGGCCACGGGAGCAAGCGATCCCATGACATGACATGGTGTTACAGTTAACGAGGCGCTACAGTGATGGGACGTTTACAACAGTTATGCCTGATGCAGCGACAGTAAGCGACGCGGTAAATGTGCATGGCCCTTAAAATGAGGCAAATGATGATTAGCCCCCACGTAGGATGTGGAGAAGCATACGAGAGAAGGAAAGATAACCCGGATAAGCATGCGAAAAACCTACCTAACGAGGAATGACTCGGAAAGAGCAAAAGGGTTGCAAGAAGAGAAACTCCGGGCTACGAGATAACTCGGCCTAAGGAGCAAAAGATCCAGACATGGGAACCTGCTGTGGCCTTAACAACTAAAAGTTGCTAAGACCGCACCAGCTTCGGGGACTAATGTTGGGGGGATACCCTCGAGTAGGGTAACACCGGGGTATAAGGGCCGAGTTAGCCGGGGCGGCGCGGTCAAAGCAAAGTGCTGACCGGGTCACCTCAAGGCATGCCGAATCAAGGTGTGGCCCAGCCCATGGGGCATTTCCTTGACAATGGTCCGGCCGGCATAAGATTTATGCCGGCCGTGTCTATCTGTTTTGCAGGTAAATGGGTAAGCCGGATTAGCTATATGCTAGCCGGATTATCTTAGCTTCCAAGAGAAGGAATCCCCCGCTGGTCAAAAGGTGGCTTTATTAGCTAGAGCTTGTGCAAAGTAAAGTAAAGTAAAGAAGAGGACCAATGGGCCAGGGGCGACCAAGGTGACGCGGGCAAAGCCGGATGATGTAGCCCGTGTCTGGTGACGCCAAAAGGCAAGGATGACGCTGCGGGTTACGTCCAAAGCTCGGACGAGCCGTTAAAGAGGAATAAAGAAGCATATGCTTTAGGAAAGGAGCATATTCATAGAATATACTGCCACCTGTGCCTAGAATTGTAACCCGGGCTCCCCTATATAAGGAGCACCGGGGCCTCCATAGAGGAGGACGGCCAATAGATCAATCATTCTCTGTCTAAGGTAGAACTCTAGGGCTAGTAAACAGGGAGTAAGAGACATCGTCTCCTTCTTGTTGAGAGCCTTAGGAGCACTTGTAAACACCATTGATAGAGAATATACAAGAACTTCCGTGCGTGGAATCACCACGCTCTCCCTCCCTGGATTCCCCTAGCACTCATTAGCCCCATCTTTAGCGTATCCATGGCATCTTCCATGCCACCACCACGACAAATACTAACTCTTGGAGGCTAGCGTCTACTTGGCCAAGATAGCTACTAATAATGGAAAGCATGCAAGATCACAAATAACAAAGACATGATAGAATCAATAATCAATCTGAAATAGCATCTCTATATCCATCGGATCCCCGCAAACACAACATGTAGAATTACAAATAGATGATCTTGATCATGAACAGAGCTCACAAGATCTAAACATGGTAGCACAAAGGAGGAGAACCAGCCATCTAGCTACTACATGGACCCGTAGTCCAGAGATGAACTACTCACGCATCACACCGGAGGCTTGCATGATGATGAAGAAGGCCTCCAGGGTGAATTCCCCTCTCTGGCAGGGTGCCGGGAAGAGCTTCAGATCCCTCCCGATCTAGGGATGGAGATGACAGCGGCTACACACTCTTTCGTGGAATTTTGATCGGGTCCTTACGGTTTCTGTATTGGAGGCATCTTATAGTCGGAAGGGGAGGCCGAGGCGGTGCCTAGGGCGGTCAGACCACCCCCTGGTGTGGGCTAGGCTGGGCCGCATGGCTAGGTGGTGCGGTGGCCTCCTGGCCCCTCTCCGTCTCGTTATTTGGCTCCTTGTCCTCCTCGGTGAAAAACTGACTTTGGCTTTTGTCCCGTCCAATTCCGAGAATATTCATTTTCTGACTTTCTTGGAACCAAAAACAACAGAAAACAAGCAGCTGGCACTGCGGCTCTTGTTAATAGGTTAGTCCAAAAAGTGTATTGAAAGTACTCCAAAGTGTGGACAAAACATAAGAAAGTAGATAAAACCAAGCATGGAACATACAAAATTATAGATACGTTAGCAACGTATCAATTGCCTTCTACACTCGATTGGAGGGACGTCCCTTTTGGATCATCCCCATGTTGCCCACAACTCGTGGGTATGGCTCTCCTCCATGATGCTGGACTGGCACAACCGCAGGTGGTGGTGACGGAGCTCCGTGTGCCACAGCGCCTGGGGCAGCTCCATAGCTCATGTTGATCGCGTCACGATTCATCTGAGCCAGGCCCTCGTGGATTTTGAGGAACTCGCGATCCTTGAGAAGGTGGCTAGATTTTTTCTTGCCGTCGTGCTTGTCGATGTAGGAGTGCACGTTGCATGGTCCGGACAGTTTGTCCTAGATGGATGTTGCGGGTGCCTCTTCGCGAGTGCGGTGCTGCCACACCTGTGTGGTTTTCCTACTGTCGCGGTACCCACCGCTGCGATATCTGCTGTTGCGGTTGTCACCGTGTTTTTGGGAATAGCCGGCTGCGACCATATTGACTTCATCACGATCTTTGTAGACGCACATTCGATGTTTGCCTTGGCGGTCGTGTCAGTGCCCGAGGTCGTCGTCGTCGAAGTAGGTGCGGTTTTTCATTGAGTCATCTCCGTCCGCCCACCGATTCGCGATTTCCATCAGGTGGTCGATCGTTTTGGGCTTTGAGTAACCCATCTCCTCCCTGAGCTCTATATGACGAACGCCGATGTTGAACGCATCAATTACGTGGTCCTCCAAGATGTTTTCTGCGAAGTTCTTGATGATGGACCACCTCTAGATGTACGAGCGTAGGGACTCGCCAGACCTTTGCTGGCAGCTTCTTAGTTCTTCGATTGATGCGGGCCTTTTGTAAGTGCCCTTGAAGTTGCGCACGAAGCTGTAGACCAGCTCTTCCCAGGTGCGAATGGATCCGTGCGGGAGGTTGTTGAGCCATGCGCGAGTGGCGCCCTGCATCTGCAGCTATAGGCATTGCATGGCCGTGCTTCGAATCCCGCCGTGCAGCCTGACGGAGGAGATGTGGTCCTCCAACTAGATTTTAGGATCCTGCAGGCCGCCAAATTTTGGGTTCTCCGACGGGAGTTTGAACCCCTTAGGCATTCGAATCTGCCTGATGGCCCCACTGAAGCATCTAGCGCCGCAGAGCTCAGTCTCGTCTTCTTCTGAGTCAGTCGAACGAGCATGTCTTGCTTGCATCTTGTCGACCTTGCGCTGCGTGATGTCATCACGCGCGTTGTAACCACGGTCATGCCGCCGTGAGCAACGTCATCGTGACAGATCATGATTATCGTCACTGGAGGAGTACGAGTAGTAGTATTTGTCCAGAGCCTTGCTTTTCTTCGGCTCTAGTGTTGGTTCTTTGTCGAGGGTGGCCTCGATTAGCCCCAGGCCCGCGATCGTAGATCGATGCATGGCAGATCGCGGGTCTCCAGCGGGTGGCTGGTTGTTGAGGAGGTACATGGTGGCCGCTGTCACCGCAGCTTGCGGCGTCTTCGGGAGCACGTTGCCCTGCGTATCCACCGTCATAGAGCTGAAGTCGAGATCGCCTCTTGTTGGCCACATACTCGTTGCCTTTGGAGGAGGATCCTCCATGGGAGGAGAGCCCAGCTCGTCGAAGACTCGACTCGTTCGCCGCCTTTCTACGCGCCTCGAGTTGCCCGATCACCTACTGCTGGCGCTTGAATTCCTCCTTCAGCAGCCAATGATAGCCCATCAGCATGTCCTGCGAGGTGTTGGAGGGTAGAGGATTGCCCCGTAGAGCTTCTCGACAGCGAGCCCACTCGTTGTCGTTGAGCTTGATCAGCATGCGCTCTCTAGTATTCTCATTCGCCATGAGCGAAAGTTCTCCTCTTGTCCCGTTATTGGTGGGCGCGCAATTGGTGGGGCCACCATTCGGTGTACGTCTGTTGGGTATACCGTCGTTGGGCGGTCCGGTGCCAGATCCGGTGCCAGATCTGTTGCTCCCACTTTCAGATCCGGAGCCATAGGCTCCATCTTCTGTGTCTAGGTCACCCGGATCGAATCCGCGACTGTTGTCGCTATCCGTGCTCCCAGCTGTTGCCGAGGCATTAAGCTTGCTGAGGGTGCCGATTGGTGGCAGGAACCACGATGCAGGAGCAATCGCGGGTGCCATCGGTTGTTCAGGCATGCGAAGCATGCCCAGTTGACTGACCTGGAAGCGGAAGCTCCCAATCGCCAGGCTGATCCCATCGCCCACGGACTCGAAAGCCGGCCGAGTGGCCGACGTATGGATGGTGAAGTCGAAAGCGCCGAACAGCTGGCAAATCTCCGATGTTGCAGAGTTGTAGATTGTGGTTGACCGAGCCGAATAAGCCGCGACATCAACACTCCCAATTCCCACAGACGGCGCCAATTGATGAGGGTTCAACTCGTCAATGCCCATTGTTATGGACTTGGGTTTTGGAGAAGGAGGGAGCGCTAGAGGCATTAATCAGCTAGCAAACAAGCATACAGGGACGCAAGGTTTACCTAGGTTCAGGCCTCATAGAGGTCCCTACTCCTGCTTGTCTGCTGTTGGAATTATCGAAGGAATCGAAGATTATAGCGGTGCACAGATGCAATCTGGCGAGAGTTGTGGAAACTAGGGTTATGATTGTCCTCCTCGCCGCCCCTCCTAGCCTATATAGATAGGCTAGGTCTTAGGTAGCAGGTCAAGTCGGTTACAGATTAGTGTTCGCCCTTTGAACTTTCTATCTTAAGCTTCTTCTTGCCTCCCAAGCTATCGGAGAGTCTGTGGACCACAAGAATTCTTCATCGGGCCTTGGCAACACCGTGGGCTTCTGCCGTATCTAGACCGTATATACCAAACTCGAGTACCTGTAGGGTAGACCCATGTTAGAAGGTATCAACCCTTTTTCTGGCGCCGTTGCCGAGGAAGCAATAGCTACCCTGGTGAGGTTATTAGGAACCTTGCTAGTTTTAATTCTTGTTTTTAATTTTTTTTAGTTTGCTTCCAGTCTTTATTTGATAAACCAAAAAAATTAGTTAGCCTTTAAAATCTTGCTTTTACTACTATAATTCTTTGTTTAAGAAAACCCAAAAACATAGGAAATATGGCTGGAAAGAAGCTTGGGGAGTTTGCTACTCCCAACAATAATTATTTGCGTACTCCTGTTATTTAGCCAACAATTGCTGCTGATGACTATGAAATTAAGCCGCATTATTTAAGTTTGGTTCAACAGAATCAATTTGGAGGTTCTGTTGTTGAAGACGCAGGTATGCACTTGAATACTTTCACATAAATATGTGATATGATGCGTATAAAAGATGTTGACCCCGATGCGGTTAAATTGCATCTATTTCCTTTCTCTCTTAGAGGAAGAGCAAAAGAATAGTTGCTATCTTTGTCTATAAATACTATTACATCATGGGCTGGATGTACTTTTGTATTTATGACTAAAGTTTTCCCACCTGTCAAGACTATGCAACTCAGATCTAATATTACTGGCTTTAGACAAGAAGAGCGTGAGCCACTAGCGCTTGCATGGGAGAGGATGAAAGAATGCATGAGAAACTGTCATAGTCATGGGATGGAAGATTAGTTAATTCTCCATCTATTTTATAATGCTCTTAATCCCGTGTCTAAGTCTATGCTTGATACTACAGCTAGAGGAACGTTTATGGGTAAAAATATTATCGAAGCAAAGCAACTGCTAGACAATATGCAAGACAATCATGCTCAATGGCATGTGGATATATCAAACACGAAGAAGGTGAACTCCATCTCACCACAAGAAAATGAAGAACTCAATGCTAAGTTGGATGAGCTCATATTAGCTGTAAAAGGTAAGGAAACCCAGGTAAGAGCTACCGCTGAAACAAATATTGAAGAAATAGACTTCGTTGCTCGTAATGATTATAACCCTGCTTAGAAGAAGAATTATAATCCTAATTTTCAGAAACATTATTCTAGTCCTGCAGGTAACTCTAATAATAATATGGGAACTAGTAATGGCAGTATCCAAGAAATACTTAAGTCTTTTATAGACTCACAAAGTGAACAAAACAACATTCTTGTGAAAATAACAGAGAACCATGATGCTATGCTTAGTAAATTATCTAACCAAGTTGTTAGTTTGAGAAATGATTTGCAGGCCCTCCAAGAAAGAACGAGGATCGTTGAGGCACACCTAGGTAAGATAACCGAGAGTCAAACTCTCATTCTAGCTAAATTTGCAGGTAAAGCTGAGCCAAATCCCGTTGAAGATCTCAAGATGATGAGAATCCAAAGGGAGGAACCTGAAGAACTTGACTATAATAATGCTCCTTCACCAACCTACACCGTTGAAGATCTCGTAAAAAGGATCAACGTTAAGATTCCGGTAAGTGAAGGTAGTGAGAATCTATGTACCAACACTTCGTTAATTAGGTAGCAATTAAGGTATGTGAGCTTGAGGAAGAATATAAGCAAATTGCTGAAAAATTACCTGTGAAGCTTGATGACATATTTGAGCCTACTATTAAGATTAAAATTGGAACCAATGAGATAGCTGCACTTTGTGATCTAGGTGCAAGCATCTCAACAATTCCGAAGAGTCTTTTTAACAAGTTAAATCTTGGCTCCTTTGAAATCACTGAGTTAAAATTGCATCTAGCAGATTCTACCTACAAACAAGCTATAGGAATTAAGGAGAATACTTTAGTATACATTAAAGGCTGTCCTGCTCATTGATTTTGTTATTGTTGACATGCCTGAAGATGCTACTGCTCCTATTATATTAGGCCATCCTTTCATAAGAACTATTAAGGCTTTGATTAATCTACATGAAGGGAACATGAAGCTTGAATTTCCTTCAAGGGATCCTTTTGTTATTCATTTTCCCAGGAAGAAGAAAGCCAAGCATGATGAAAAGGAGGCCATCACTTTGAAGGCCAATTACTTTGGAGTGGGTGTTCCACTCATCTAGCCTAAGTGAGCAACACTGAGGTCAAGCTATTGACCATAAAAGAGCGCTTCATGGGAGGCAACCCATGTGAAATAAAGGTTTGAGTAAAGTTTTTAAGTTTTAGTTTAAGTTTATGTTTAATAAAGAGTGCTAGAAAACTCCAATTGAGGGGAAGAAGTTCGGTAGTACTAAAAATCCTGCTTTATTCATGCTATTGTTGGTCGACAATATTTACTGTCAATTTTCTGTCAAAAACAAGTATGTCACTAAGTTACAGGAAAAGAAGTAATTTTCGAAGAAACATAATTTTTTTGATGCACACAGAGAGTTTAACGACCAACTATACAGCGGGAATAAAAAATCCGGCCATATAGCTCCGGTCGTATAGATATCTTTGCCATCGAATTTATTTCTTTAATATGTACAGAGAGTTTAACGAGCAACTATATGGCGGGAATAAAAATTCTAGCCGTATAGCTCTGGTCGTATAGATATCGGTGCCTCCGTACAAATTCTTTTCCAATGTACTGAGAGTTGAACGACCAACTATACAACGGGAATAAAAATTTCGGCCGTATAGTTTCGGTCGTATAGATATCGATACCTTTGTATATTTAATTTCCCAGGGACAGACAGTTTAACGACCAACTATACAACGGGAACATATTGTTTTGGCCGTATAGCTGCACCGCTAGGAGGAAACCCTAAAATTTTGACAGAAGGCCAACTATACGGCGGGAATGCATTGTTTCGACCGTATAGTTCCGTTCGACCACAAAATCGCATGGGAAGGTACCTCCAACTCCAAAACTTCACCCCCTTTTCTCTCTTCTACCTCCAAACTCTCTCAAAACCTCAAGAGATCTTCATCGCTACTCTTCAATTTCCTCGCACACAAGTGATCTACGGTATGTTTCTCCTCCGATCCTCCAATTACTTTTTGCAAATTCATCTTTGATCTATTGTCATTATCAATCTAGGGTGAGACCTACTATGAACCAATTGCCATGATTTTCTTGCCTAGATTATTATTTTGAGGAGATTCTTTAGTGTGCTATGATGAGGAATATGTTGTACTTACTGTTGTTGGATCAAAAGTTTTATTTTTGTCTTTCTTCAGTGTTTTAGATGATGAAAACATGGAGCCAAACTCATGCTCGTGCCACCGCTAGCGCTTCTCGGGCTATCACTCAAGAACGCATGGGGATACGGTTTAGGGATGAGCCCCAACGTGATCGCTTCAGCAAGATCAAGAACCGCGAAGTGAAGGCCACCAAGTGGGCTTGCCCCATTATATTGAACCAACTCAGTATTTCTGATGCCTGCAAAACTTTGTGTACAATGATGTGCCCACTTATCTCCGCTTAACCATTGAATTTCTAAGTTCGTTGCAAAGCACCGTTAAACACTGGCAAGGAGAGGAGACTATTTCTTTCTGACTTATGAACAACAACTACACTTTAACTTTAGATGAATGGTGCACATGTTTTAATTTGCCAAACAATGATGTTAATGCCCTACACGATCCTTTACTGGCTTAGAACCTACCCCTGAACAATACTATAATGGAATGAGTTTCACTACTAGAGTGAACAAAGGGAAGAATATTCAACATCCTACAATTCACTATTTGTTCAATGTTATTCCTAACACCTTGCAAGCATGTAATGAGTTCACGAGACTCAACAAGGAGGACATCTTAGTCCTTGCAAAGGCTGCTTACATCAACTGTGGCTTGTCACTCAACTTGGGCGCCATCCTTGTGCGCTACTTAGAGCACCAAGCCTCCCAAAGCCAAGGACCAATCACAGGTGGAGGCGTCATCACCGTGCTTGCCACTACCCTAGGAATCGACCTAGATGAGTTGCAACCCGTGCTAGGTGAGTGACGTGTTGGTTTCTCCACTTTGAAAGCTTGTGGAATGCTCACTAGGAGAGGTGGTGTTTATTACCTCCATATTGCTGGAGCTAGGAATCTCTACCCCGCTCCTATGCCTAATGGTCTTTTCTCTATCGAGGAGGGACGTTTTCTATATGACTTGCAGGTTGAGCAACACCAACCCGAGGAGGAGATTCCGAAGGAGGATGAGGATCAAGAGGAAGAGCAAGAAGTTCCTTATCAAGTGGAGTAGCCACAAACCCGGTTCGCTACATACCAAGACTTCCAAGAACTTGGAGGGACTGTGGAGAGGATGCATAGCCTCTCTTTGAACCTCCGAGAAACAACTAGTAACCTCTCAACTCAATTTGCGAACTAGAGTAACGACTTTTTCTTGCAACCACAATGATTTGAAGGGCTTGCAAAAGCCTAAGCTTGGGGAAGTTTCCTCATGTATCTTTATTTGGCGTTCATTTGCTTTTATTTATTTTGAGGTTGTGTTTTTATTCAAGTTTATAAGCACTTGTGTTGGTTTCCCCAACACTTTATTTTCTAGTTCTTTCTATTTGCTTTCAAGATTTTCTGGCCAAGATTTGCTGCCAATTTTCTATTCTTTAAATTCCCTCTCTTAAAAACCAAAAAAGATTTCTCCATTTTTCCTTATTTTCCCTCTTTCTTTTCTTTCCGCCTCGAGGTTTTCATGTATTTGCAGGAGAGTGATCGACTTCGAGTTTCCAAGAAGCAAATAAAAAAGGGAAGAGTGAAGTGCAACCAAACCTGAGAGGTATGCCTTATGACTCCCCACATTTGAAGTTTGAGAAACCCATGCTAGTTAGTAGTAAATGTTGAGATATTATATTGGTGTATTGAGTCTTTGTATTGTAGTAAGATTTTCTTTTGCATGGGTATTTAGTTGGATATGTTTTGTTCCAGCTCTCGTAATTAACCAAGTCTTGCCTAAAAATTGCTAAACAATTGTAATAAGAAAAATTCTCACAATTGAAGGCTTGGGTGTTGTAGCGCTTAGTCTTGAAGGCTTATTTCTAGAGACACACAACACCACTGAAAATGTTCATTGACTTGATAGCTCTCTTTAAAAGGATTTGTTCGATTGCATTAATGTTTAGCGGTTTTTGTGACAATGCCAAAGTTTGACTTCTTAATCATAAGAATGATATAGCTTTATGCGTGCCAAACTTCATGGGAATCCAACAACTCCGCTGGCCTACGAACGATCTTCATGGAGGAAACTCCTAGATTTTAGCTATGAGTTGATTAAACACTTGTAGTAGCAATGCTATAGTGGGCAAGATTCTTAGCACTCCCGGGTAGCTGTAATCATGATGGAATCACTCCTCTGGCTGTTATGAGAAATCATTATGCAAAAGGAACAAAAACCTTAGTGATTCCACGAGTGTCCATCACATCCCGATAAACTAATAAAAATCTTTTGCATGCTCTCAGTTACTCAAGAAATGGAATTCTTAAAGCACAATGAATAGAAACATAGTGCTTGAAAAGTCTTAATCTATTGATGTGGGAGAATTGAGATACTCTAGTATATATACTTTTCATGACAACTCTCACACTCTCAATTTACATGATTATACTTTATTGTTCAAAGGCAAGCCTTTGAGTTGATTACATGACATGGAATAAAGTTTACTCATTTGAATCATCCATGTTAACAATAATTTTGCTGCACTATAAGGATCCATAAAACCCATATGATATGCTTGCCATTAATCTATCTATGCTGAAGTTTTTCAGATTTATGAAGTGGAGGAAACATGAGACTTCCAACCATGAGTAAGGTCACCATCTCGTTATTTCAGTTTAAATGCTGAGTTCCTTTTTTCATTTTGGTTTTCTTGCTCAGGGACGATCAAGTTTAAGCTTGGGGAGGTTAATGGCTATGAAATATAGCCATCTACGTCCACATTTAAACTGGATATTATTCATATTTTTGATGAAATATCTCTCTAAACCCTGCCACTAATGCCTAATATTCAGAGGGGTATGCAATCCTTTCTTTTTATATTTTTCTTGCGTAGATAATGTCGTTTGAAGATAGGAATCACTACATTAAAGTTGAATACATGAGATTTCCAACAACCAGAAGAAACTAAGAGCTGTGAAGAGGAGGCAGACACTTTAACGAACAACTATACGACCGGAGCAAAAAAATTCAGGCAGTATAGCTCCGGTCATATAGTTAGCATCGCCATCGTTAGGTCAAACAGAACAACTTTTGAGGGACCCCTATATAAAGAAGCCTCAGGCGACGAGAAAACTCTCTCCAGCCTCGCGCAAAAGTCTCTGCCCCAGATCACCAGCCGCCTCTAGATCTCAAAACCCTTTTCCATCTCCATAGGCCTATTCCACCACTTGTAATAGTACACCTCATCTTCGATTGGTGAAATTGTAAGACTATTTCTATCAATATTATGATTTTAATTACAATGTTTATGATTGTTGATCTCATCTCTATGTGTGAGTAATTCTCCTTGGGCTAAGGGCTTCGGCCTAGCCATGTAGCGTTTGTGCATGTTATTTATCATAGATGGGATCATGTATTAGTTTGTATGACATGATGATTATTGTATCCTCTCTTGCCTCAATCTAAGTACTTGTCAGGTACCCAAGACCCCGAGGGTTGAGCCAGGTATAGGGAGTATGAGTAATGACTGATCTGCAGGTTGGGAACCCCAGTGACAGAAGGGGTAGTCAGATGTATGTGAGGGATTTACTTGGGATTAACGGTGACATGATTATGCATATCATTAGTTCTCTTTCTTCTATGGATGAGACTAATAGATTATTGCTATAAGCAGTTATGGAGGCAATAGCAATTATGGATGCACTACCCACATATAATTTATCTTGCTCTAATAAGTACATGCATACTTTATTTCTATCTTTTATTCCCATCAGATGTTTTGCACAGCTACAGGTGAAACCGAATGCCCTAGGCCCTCTCTCTCCATCATCATCAACAACAAAAAGACGCAAACTATTGGTCCGGTAAAAACACAAAAGGAATTCTAAATCTCCCGAAGGTCCGTTAAAGTAACTTCACTGCGCATTCGCTTCTCGAGGATTTGATAACCTAGGTCTACTACGGAAAAAAAGCTATACTACATCCGTAATCCGGATCGAAGGAATCAGAACCCCATGTTCCAATGTGATGAAGAAGAAGACAACGCACTCAAAGCGCTCAAGGAAGTGCTGCTCGCAGCACCATTGCTCGCAGCCCCAGTTGACAAATAGCCAATGCTCGTCTACGTCGCGGCCTCCACTAGAGTCGTCAGTGCCATGATGGTCGTCGAGCAACCAAAAGAGGGCAAGAAGCGCCCCGTACAATGCCTGGTCTACTAAATCAACAAGGTCCTAACGGACTCAAGGAAGCGCTACCCGCAATACCAGAAACTAGTGTATGCGGTATTCAGAGCCCAGCGACGGCTCTCGCACTACTTTTGGGAGTGCCCCATCACGGTCATATCCTCCACGCCGCTGTAGGATATCATTCGCAACCGCGAGATGATCGGGTGAGTCGCCAAGTGGGTCGTCGAAATCGGCAGCCATGCAAAGCGATTAAGTCACAAGCCTTGGCTGATTTCCTCGCTGATTGGGAAGAAGCACAGTAGCCGGAGAAGCTGCCCTATCTCCACTACTGGTCGCTCCACTTTGATTGGTCCAAGAACACGGACGAAGCGATGGCTGGGATGGTACTCACCTCCCCCAAAGGCGACAAGCTCTGCTACGTGCTGCACCTTGACTTCACGCCCTGCACCAATATTATGGTCGAATATGAGGCCCTCCTTCACGACATGCGGGCCGCCCAGGAGATGAACGTCAATCACCTACGATGCTATGACGATTCCGTCCTCGTCGCTGCACAAGTCGCTGGTACCTGCGATGCTGTCTCCCCCACCATGATAGCATATCGCCAAGCGGTGGACCTGCTAGGGCCAGTTCGCTGGCTACTCTATTGAATGGATCGACAGGCGCAAGAACGAGGAGGCTGACGCGCTATCTCGCATCGGGTCGGCCTGCCAAACGCCACTATCGGGTGTCTTCCTCGACATCATCAACAAGCCTTCGGTCTCCCCGCCGAAGGAAATCGACATCGGGATACCTCTGCAGCCCGAACCCACCCTGGTCGCCATGGTCACGGAGCCTAGCGACTAGACCGCGCCCTACGTCGCCTACCTCGAGCACAAGATCCTGCCCACCGACGAGACAGAGGCGCGAATGATCGTACGCCGCTGCAAATCATTCATCATCATCAACGACGAGCTCCACAAGCGCAGCATGACTGTCGTATTCTAGTGCTGCGTATAGCCAGAAGAAGGGCGCGAGATTCTTGAAGACATCCACACCGGTGACTGCAGCCACCATGCTAGGGTCTAGTCGCTAGTCACCAGAGCCATGTGACATGGCTTCTACTAGCTCACCGCACACACCGACGCCATCGACATCATCCAACGATGCGTCAGGTGCAAGATGTACGCCAACCAGACGCACATACCTGGTTCGGCCCTCAAGACCATCCCCATCACCTGGCCATTCGCCGTATGGGGCATTGACATGGTGGGCCCATGCAAAACGGCCCCATCTGGCTTAACCCACCTTCTAGTCGCAGTCGACAAGTTCACCAAATGGGTAGAGGCCAATCCAATCAAGAAGTGCAACGGCAAGACCGCCACCAAGTTCCTCCGCGAGCTCATCTACCGATACGGCTACCCGCACAACATCATCACGGACAATGGCACCAACTTCGCCAAAGGCGCCATGGCTGATTTCTTCAAAGAACACGACATACAACTCGACTTCGCCTCAGTCGCCCACCTGGAGTCAAACGGCCAAGCGGAACGCGCCAACCAAAGCATCCTTCACGGCCTCAAGCCATGACTGCAGGCCCCCCTCGAGCGAACTCCTGGGTGCTAGGTCGAAGAGCTCCCCTCTGTGATATGGGGCATCCACACCTCCGTCAACCGCTCAATAGGGTTCACACCCTTCTTCATGGTGTATGGTGTTGAGGTCGTCATGTCAACTGACCTACAACACGACTCGCCACGGGTCGCCAATTATGCGGAGGCGAACAACAATATTGCCCGTTAGGATGGGGTCGACAAGCTCGACAAAGCATGTGACCTAGCTTGCTCTCGCACCGCCATCTACCAGCAGGGACTCTGCCGCTACCACAGTCGCCGAGTCTGGACTCGCACATTCCAGGAGGGCGACCTGATCCCACGACTGATCCAGGACAAGAAGGGCACGCACAAGCTTTCTCCCCCATGGGAGGGGCCATTCGCCATAGGACGAGTCCTCGGCAACGACGCCTACTACCTCATCGACGTACGAGGCAACGACCAACTTGAATTTGGGTGGCCATGAAATGTAAACCTCCTCGAAAGTTCTATACATAGAACAAAAAAATGTACTCAGCTGCTATATGATGAAATAAAATCAGATCGCACAAATTGTGTCCACTCACCATCTCCTTGTGCCAATCGCACTCATACATTCAACAATAGGCTACCCTCCGGAAGTAAACCCTTGGTTAAGCGACCGACACGGCTAAGTAGTGCGGCTCAAGGGCACTAAAAATATTCGGGCCTTGCATTGTCCACGAAAACACCACCCCGGAGCCACCATCAGAGTCGCCTCGCTCGACTGGCCTGCTAGGCCAAGACAACCGAACATGCTTCTCACAGCAAACCCATCCTCCCCACCCCCGTGCACGGCAACTCGAAAGGTCAAGTACCACGCTCGGGGACTCACCACAAACATCCCTCACGTGGCCCGAGAACACACTAAGTATGAGAGCCTGCCTCGGGATCGCCACGTGACTGCTTTTCCAAGGCAGGGGTGACACGTTACAAACAACACACGAATGTCCTCACCTACCTCACGCATGCGACTAGAATAGCCAAGTACCACGCTTGGGGACTCGCCTAACAGACTCCGGTCGCGTCCGGGAAAACGGCCAAGTAGGCTTGTCAACCTAAGCACCTCCGCGATCTCCACCGAGCCAGTCGCCGAGGGATACCCACTGGTGACATCGTCGAAGTCGAAGTTGTCGGGGAAGTGCACGAGCTCGAGACTAAGCGCCGTGGTGGCCCCGCACCGGAAGGCTAATCGCGCCATCCACTCGACCACTGTGGGCGCTTCCTTGAGATAGCGCCACACTTCCGTCAGCCCAGCGGGAATCACCTCGGTGGGAGAGATCCCTTTGAGAACAGCCTAGACGCAAAGCGCCGAAGCGGCGGCCGCATTCGTCACCGCCATCATGCATTGTGAGGCGTCAAAGGTCTATACCACCAGGTCACTTTGACCTATCACGGCTGCAATGTCAGAAAATCAATACCACTTTGACCCAGTGGACTCACCCGCTCGGGGACTCGCCATATACCAGAAAAGAAGGAGCAAAAGATAAAGATACTCACCAAGGAGTTTGCGGCATCTCTCCATCACGTGCTTATCAAGCGTCGCAATGTTGTCCTGAAACCCAAGGATGACCAAATCGGAGGCCTTCCGCTCTTCCTCCACTACAGCGACCGCCGCCTTGGCCCTTTCCTCAGAAGAGATCATCGAGGCCTTCGCCGCCTCCAGCTCCTTCGTTAACAAGATGATCCTCGGGGACTAGACATACCTGTATAGCGGCACCTAACATGCCGTGAAGCTCAATAGCATCCGTCTAAGCAATCACGAACGATGTACGTCTGCGACATTGTCGGGCGTCACCATCAATGACCTCAGGAACCCGTGGCGACTGCGTTGCAGTTGTCGCGACAGAGGCCCTCGCCACAAAGCGAGGGATCGATGCGGTCGTCGCTGCCGAGGCACTGGCCGCAGGCATCGGCACCTCCGCTGGCTCGGTCGGTTTGCTCGGCTCTGAGCCGGCAGCCACTTCACCTTCAGCAGGAATGGCAGAATCGCCCTTCCCCACGTCTTCTTTTGCCATGGCAGCAGAGTCACCCTCCTTCTTCTTCTTCGCACCTTCACCTGGTGCCTCCACCATGACAACCTTCCTCTTCTTGGAAGGGTCGACTCTCCCTTCGGCGTCGACTGACGGAACCTTGGCCACCAAAGGGCGACCAATCTTCTTGATTCCAAACCTGCGAAATCGCCATAGTCAGTAAGCTGATGATACAAGAAAAACATCGAAACACAAGAAAGAAAGCATCAAACTTACTTGGTGACAGGGAGAGTGCACAAACCTGTGCTAATATGGACACACTTTTCTAGCTCTGGGACCAACTTGTGCGTGAGCCCCTTCTCAAACACACCCGTGGCCCACGACACCGCGGGCTTCTTCGACGTCGAGCTTGTGGCTGTGGGAACCTCCGGCCTGGGTGACACGGGCGCCTCCTCCTGTGGCGGGAACTTTGACCCCAGGTTTTCAGCAGCCCCTGGCTCCAGGGCCGTCGAGACTGTCGATGCGATCACGGCGAGCGGAATCGCCAGTTCTACCACTGCGTTCGCTGCCCCTGATCCCATCATCAGAGTGGGGTCCTTCGAAATCTTGGTCGTGGCCTCACCCTTCTTGTCGTTGGAATCCTCGTCTGACAATTCGAACGCCACCACAGACCGAGGCGGTGACGTCCGCTTCGTCGTTGGTTTCTTTGCGGGCGACTTCGTCTTTATCACGGGCTTCGCTGGTGTAGCCACGCGTCATGCGCTGTGCTCCTGCACGATACCTTCGTTGTTGTTGTGCTCTTCAAGGTTGTGACTGATGGCTATGAAATATGGCCATCTATGTCCACATTTAAACTGGATATTATTCATATTTTTTATGAAATATCTCTCTAAACCCTACCACTAATGCCTAATGATCAAAGGGGTATGCATTCCTTTCTTTCTATTTTCCCTGCATAGATAATGACGTTTGGTGATGGGAATTACAACATTAAAGTCAAAGATACGAGATTTCTAAAAACCCGAAGAAACGAGGGGTCATGAAGTGGAGACAGACGCTTTAACGACCAACTATACGACGGGAATAAAATTCCAGCTATATAGTTCCAGTCGTATAGTTTCCATCGACACCACTAGGTCAAACAGAACAAATTTCATGATGTGACCCCTATATAAAGAGGCTTCGAGCGACGAGAAAAGGCTCGCCAATCAGCCACGCCAAGAATCACCAACCGCCCCTAGAACTCCATCCACAACACCGAAGAGCCACCTGAGGAATAGACCTAGATCTTATCTCCAAACTCTTCTCCACCACCATAGCCATATTCCACCACTTGTAATAGTAGATCTCATCTTCGATTGGCAACATTGTAAGACCATTTTCTATCAATCTCATGATTTCCATTACAATGTTTATGATTGTTGATTTCATCTCTATGCTTGAGTAATTCTCCTTGGGCTAAGGGCTTCAGCCTAGGCATGTAGCTTTTTTGCATGTTATTTATCATAGATGGGATCATGTATTTGTTTGTATGACATGATGATTATTGTATCCTCTCTTGTCTCAATCTAAGGACTTGTCAGGTACACAACACCCCGAGGATTGAGCCAGGTATAGGGAGTATGAGTAATGACTAATCTGCAGGTTGGGAACCCTAGTGACAGAAGGGGTAGTATGACTGTATGTGAGAGATTTACTTGGGATTAACGGTGACGTAACTATGCATATCATTAGTTCCCTTTCTTCTATGGATGAGACTATTAGGTTATTCCTATAAGCATTTGCGGAGGCAATAGTAATTATGGATACACTACCCACATATAATAATCTTGCTCTAACAATTACATGCATACTTTATTATTATCTTTTATTCCCATCAGATGTTTTGCACAGCTACAAGTGAAATGGAAAGCCCTAGGCCCTCTCTCTCCATCATCGACAACAACAAAAGGTAGCAAACTCTTGGTCCGGTAAAACACAAAAAGATTTCTAAAACTCCTGAAGGTCCGTTAAAGTAACTTCACTATGATTTCTACTTCCTGAGGATTTGATAACCTAGGTCTACTAGGGAAAAAGAGCTATACTACATCTATAATCCGGATCAAAGGTATCAAACCTTTTTTTGGCGCCATTGCTGGGGAAGCAATAGCTACCCTGGTGAGATTAGTAGGAACCTTGCTAGTTTTAATTCTTGTTTTTAATTTTTTTAGTTTGCTTTCAGTCTTTATTTGAAAATCCAAAAAAATTAGTTAGTCTTCAATTTCGTGATTTTACTATCATAAGTATTTTTTTAACAAAACCCCAAAACATAGGAAATATGGCTGAAAAGAAGCTTGGGGAGTTTGCAACTCCCAACAATGATTATTTGCATACTCTTATTACTCAGCGAGCAATTGCTGCTGATGATTATGAAATTAAGCCCCATTATTTAAGTTTGGTTCAACAACATCAATTTAGAGGATTTGTTGTTGAGGATGCAAGTAAGCACTTGAATACTTTCACTAAAATATGTGATATGACGCGCATAAAAGATGTTGACCCCGATGCGGTCAAATTGCATTTATTTCCTTTCTCTCTTAGAGGAAGAGCAAAATAATGGTTGCTATCTTTGCCTAGAAATACTATTGCATCATGGGTGGAGTGTACTTATTTATTTATGACTAAATGTTTCCTACCTGCAAATACTATGCAACTAAGATCTAATATTACTGGTTTTAGACAGGAAGAGCGTGAGCTACTAGCGCTTGCATGGGAGAGAATGAAAGAATGCATGAGAAACTGTCTCAGTCATGGGATGGAAGATTGGTTAATTCTCCATTTATTTTATAATGCTCTTAATCCTATGTCTAAGTCTATGCTTGATACTGCAGCTGGAGGAACATTTATGGGCAAACATATTACCGAAGCAAAGCAGCTGCTAGAAAATATGCAAGACAACCATGCCCAGTGGCATGTGGATAGATCAAACACGAAGAAGGTGAACTCCGTCTCACCACAAGAAAATGAAGAACTCAATGCTAAGCTAGATGAGCTCATATTAGCAGTAAAAGGTAAGGAAAACCAGGTAAGAGCTATCCTAGAAACAAAAATTGAAGAAATAGACTTCATAGCTCGTAATGATTATAACCCTGCTTGGAAGAAGAATTATAATCCTAATTTTCAGAAACATTATTCTAGCCCTGCAGGTAACTCAATAATAATATGGGAACAACTAATGGTAGTCTCCAAGAAACACTTAAGTCCTTTATAAACTCACAAAATGAGCAAAACAATATCCTTGTTAAAATAATGGAGAACCATGATGCTATGCTTGGTAAATTATCTAACCAAGCTATAAGTTTGAGGAATGATTTGCATGCCATCCAAGAAAGAACAATGATTGTTGATGCACAGCTAGGTAATATAACTGAGTGTCAAACTCTCATTCTAGCTAAATTTGCAGGTAAAGCTGAGCCCAATCCTATTGAAGACCTCAAGATGATAAGAATCCAAAGGGAGGAGCCTGAGGAACTTGATTATGGTAATGCTCCTTCACCAAATTACACCATTGAAGATCTTGTAAAATGGATCAATATCAAGATTCTGGTAAGTGAAGGAAATGAGGAAGCTAAGTATCAATACTTCGTTAATCAGGTAGCAATAAAAGTATGTGAGCTTGAGGAAGAATATAAGAAAATTGCTGAAAAATTACCTGTAAAGCTTGATGATATATTCGAGCCTACTATGAAGATTAAAATTGGGACCAATGAGATAGCTGCACTTTGTGATCTAGGTGCAAGCGTTTCAACAATTCCAAAAAGTCTTTTTAATTAGTTAAATCTTGGCTACTTTGAAATCACCGAGTTAAAACTACATCTTGCAGCTTCTACCTACAAACAAGCTATAGGGATTTAATACTTCAGTATACATTAAAGGTTGTCCTACTCTTATTGATTTTGTTATTATTGACATGCCTCAGGATGCTACTACTCCTATTATATTAGGCCATCCATTCTTAAGAACTATTAAGGCTTTGATTAATCTACATGAAGGGAACATGAAGCTTTAATTGCCTTCACGGGATCCTTTTTTGTTCATTTTCCCAGGAAGAAGAAAGCTAAGCATGATGAAAAGGAGGCAATCACTTTGAAGGCCAACTATTTTGGAGTGGGTGTTACACTCATCTGGCCTAAGTGAGCAACATCAATGTCAAGCTATTGACCATAAAAGAGCGCTTCATGGGAGGCAACCCATGTGAAATAAAGGTTTGAGTAAAGTTTTTAAGTTTTAGTTTAAGTTTTATGTTTAATAAAGAGTGCTAGAAAGCTCTAGTTGAGGAGAAGAATTCGGTAGTACTAAAAATCTTGCTTTATACATGTTGTTGTTGGCCGAAAATTTTTACTGTTATTTTTCTGTAAAAAACAAGGTGTTTTGCTAAGTCTCAGGATAACAAATAATTCTCGAAGAAACATTTTTTTATGACTACTGAAGGTTTAACGACCAAATATACGACGGGAATAACAATTCTGGCCGTATAGTTCCGGTTGTATAGATATCTTTGCCATCGACAATTTTTATTTTCCACATACTGAAGGTTTAACGACCAACTATACGACAGGAATAAAAATTCCGGCCGTATAGTTTCGGTTGTATAGATATCTATGCCTTCGTAAAATTTATTTTCCAGGTACAAAAAGTTTGACGACCAACTATACAGTGGGGATGAAAAATCCCGGCCGTATAGTTCTAGCCGTATAGCTACTCCGCCAGGTGGAAACCCTAACTTTTTGACGGCAGACCAACTATACTGCAGGAAGAAATTGTTTCGACCGTATAGTTTGGCCATATAGTTGTGTCCGACCAAAAGAATGCCACGGGAAGGTACCCCCAACACCAAAACTTCAATCTTTTTTCTCTCTTCTACCTCCAAACTCTCTCAAAACCTCAAGAGATCTTCATCTCTACTTAATTTCGTTAAATTTCCTCACACACAAGTGATCTATGGTATGTTTATCCTCCGATCGTCCAATTACTTTTTGCAAATTCATCTTCGATCTGTTGTCATTATCAATCTAGGGTGAGACCTACTATGAACTAATTACCATGATTCTCTTGCCTAGATTATTATTTTGAGGGGACTTTTTAGTGTGCTATGATGAGGAATATGTTATGATTATTATTGTTTGATCAAAAAGTTTTATTTTTGTCTTTTCTTATTATTTTAGATGATGAGCACATGGAGCCAAACTCGTGCTCGTGCCACTGCTAGTGCTTCTCGGGCTGCCGCTTAGGAACGCATGGGGATACGGTTCAGGGATGGGCTCCAATGTGATCGCTTCAATAGGATCAAGAACCGAGAAGTGGAGGCAACCAAATGGGCTTGCCCCATTATATTGAATCAGCTTGGTATTTCTAATGACTTCAAGTTTACTTTGCAATAGGGTTGGACTACAAAACTTTGTATTCAATGATGTGCCTACTTATCGCCGGTTAACTCTTGAATTTCTAAGTTCTTTGCGAAGAACCGTTAATGCATGGAATGGAGAGGACATGATTTCTTTCCGACTTATGAACAACGATTATACTTTATCACTAGATGAATGGTGCACATGTTTTAATTTTCCAAACAATAATGATAATGACTTGCGCGCACCCTTTACTAGCTTAGACCCTTCTCTAGAACAATATTATAATGGAATGAGTTTCACTTACAGAGTAAGCAAGGGGAAGAATATTCAACATCCTGCAATTCGCTATTTGTTCTATGTTATTGCTAACACCTTGCATGTACGAAATGAGTTCACGATACTCAATGAGGAGGACATCTTAGTCCTTGCAAAGGCTGCTTTCAACAACATAAACTTTTCAGTCAACTTGGGCGCAATTCTTGTGCGCTACCTGGAGTACCAATCCTCCCAAAGCCAAGGACTAGTCACAGGTGGAGGCTTCATCACCGTGCTTGACATTGCCCTAGGCATCGACCTAGGTGAGTTTCAACCAGTGCTAGGTGAGAGACGTGTTGGTTTCTCTACTTTAAAAGCTTATGGAATGATCACTAGGAGAGGTGGTGTTTATTACTTCCATATTGTTGGAGCTGGGCGTCTCTACCCCGCTCCTTTTCCTAATGGTATTTTATCTATCGAGGAAGGACGTTTGCTATATGACTTGCAGGTATAGCAACACCAACCCGAGGAGGAGATTCCGGATGAGGATGAGGACCAAGAAGAGGACCAAGAAGAGGAGCAACCACCAACCTAGTTCGCTACATACCAAGACTTCCAAGAACTTGGAGGAACTGTGGAGAGAATGCAAAACCTCTCCTTGAACCTCCGAGAAACAACTAGTAATCTATCAACTCAATTTTCAAACTGGATTTACGACTTTTCCCACCACCACAATTATTTGAAGGGCTTGCAAAAGCCTAAGCTTGGGGAAGTTTCCTCATTATATTTATTTGGCGTTCATTTGTTTTTATTTTGAGGTTATGTTTTTAATTTGAGTTTATAAGCACTAATGTTGGTTTCCCCAACACTTCATATTTAGTTATTTCTATTTGCTTTCGAGATTTTCTAGCCGAGCTTTGCCGCCAATTTTCTATTCTTTAATTCCCTTTCTTAAAAACAACAAAAAGATTATTTCCATTTATCTTTATTTCCCTCTTCCTTCTTTTCTATTCTCCTTGTGGCTTTTACATATTTGTAGGAGAGTGATCAGCTTCGAGTTTCCAAGAAGCAAATCAAAAGGGAAGAGAGAAGTGAAACCAATCATGAGAGGTATGTCTTAAGACTCTCCACTTTTGAAGTTTGAGAAACCCATGCTAGTTAGTAGTAAATGTTAAGAAATTATATTGGTGGAGTGAGTCCTTACATTGTAGTAAAATTTTCTTTGCATGGGTATTTAGTTGGGTATGTTTTGTTCTAGGTCTTATAGTTAACCAAGTCTTGCCTGAAAATTTGCTAAAAAATTGTAATAAGAAAAAGTCTCACAATTGAAGGCTTGGGTGTTGTAGTGTTTAGTCTCGAAGGCTTATTTCTAGAGACACTCAACACCACAAAAAATGATGATTGACTTGATAGCTCTCTTTAAAAGGATTTGTTCAATTGAATTAATGTTTAACGGTTTTTGTGAGCATGCCAGAGTTTGACTTGTGAATCATAAGAATGATATAGCTTTAGGCGTGTCAAACTTCATGGGATGCCAATAACTCCACTAGCCTACGAACGATCTTCATGGAGGAAACTCCTAGATTTCGGCTATGAGTTGATTAAACATATATAGCAACAATGCTATAATGGGTAAGATTCTTGGCAATCTCGGGTAGCTGTGTCCATGATGGAATCACTCCTCTGGCTGATATGAGTAATCATTGTGCAAAAGGAACAAAAACCTTGGTGATGCCACGAGTGTCCATCACATCCCGATAAACTAATTAAAATCTTTGGCATGCTCTCAATTACTTAAGAACTAAAATTCTTGAAGGATAATGAATAGAAAAGTAGTGCTTGAAAAGTCTTGATTTATTGATATGGGATAATTGAGATACTCGAGTATATATGTTTTTCATGACAAACTCTCACACTCTCAATTTTACATGATTATACTTTATCGTTCAAAGGCAAGCCTATCAGTTGATTACATGACATGGAATAATGTTTACTCATTTGAATCATCCATGCTAACAATAATTTTTCTGCGCTATAAGGATGCATAAAAACCCGTATGATACGCTTGCCATTACTCTATCTATGCTGAAGTTTTTCAGATTTATAGAGTGGAGGAAACATGAGACTACCAATCATGAGTAAGATCATCATCTTGTTATTTTAGTTTAAATGTTGAGTTCTTTTATGATTTTGGTTTTCTTGCTCAAGGACGATCAAGTTTAAGCTTGGGGAGGTTGATGGCTGTGAAATATAGCCATCTACGTCCACATTTAAACCGGATATTATTCATATTTTTAATGAAATATCTCTCTAAACCCTGCCACTAATGCCTAATGATCAAAGGGGTATGCAATCCTTTCTTTCTATTTTCCCTGCGCATATAATGATGCTTGATGATGGGAATCACAACATTAAAGTCAAAGATATGAGATTTCCAACAACCCGAAGAAACTAGGGTTCGTGAAGTGGAGACAGACGCTTTAATGACCAACTATACAACAGGAATAAAATTCCGGCCATATCATTCCGGTCGTATAGTTTCCATGAACACCGCTAGGTCAAACATAACAACTTTCATGAAGGGACCCCTATATAGAGAGGCTTCTCGTGACGAGAAAAGGCTCGCCAATGAGCCACGCCAAGAATCACCAGCCGCCCCCAGAACTCCATCCACAACACCGAAGAGCCACCGGAGGAATAGACCTAGATCTAATCTCCAAACTCTTCTCCACCACCATAGCCATGTTCCACTACTTGTAATAGTAGATCTCATCTTCGATTGGCGACATTGTAAGACTATTTGCTATCAATCTCATGATTTCCATTAAAATGTTTATGATTGTTGATTTCATCTCTATGCTTGAGTAATTCTCCTTGGGCTAAGGGCTTCGGCCTAGCCATGTAGCTTTTGTGCATGTTATTTATCATAGATGGGATCATGTATTAGTTTGTATGACATGATGATTATTGTATCCTCTCTTGCCTCAATCTAAGGACTTGTCAGGTACCCAAGACCCCGAGGATTGAGCCAGGTATAGGGAGTATGAGTAATGACTATTCTGCAGGTTGGGAACCCCAGTCACAGAAGGGGTAGTACGACTATATGTGAGGGATTTACTTGGGATTAACGGTGACGTCACTATGCATAGAATTAGTTCTCTTTCTTCTATGGATGAGACTAGTAGGTTATTGCTATAACGGTTGCGGAGACAATATAAATTATGGATGCACTGTCCACATATAAGTATCTTGCTCTAACAATTACATGCATACTTTATTATTATCTTTTATTCCCATCAGATGTTTTGCATAGCTACAGGTGAAACCGAAAGCCCTAGGCCCTCTCTCTCCATCATCGACAAAACAAAAGACAATAAACTCTTGGTCCGATAAAACACAAAAAGAATTCTAAAACTCTCGAAGGTCCATTAAAGTAACTTCACTACACTTTCTGCTTCCTGATGATTCGATAACCTAGGTCTACTAGGGAAAAAGAGATATACAACATCCGTAATCCAGATCGAAGGTATCAGCGACTTGCCTCGATCTCATGTTGCTTTTGCTCGCGGGTCTTGCGAGCCGTGGGCTCGGGCGCAGCGACCTGTGGTACCTCGTCCTCATCGTCGGAGGATTCCACCGCCCCTTCTTCAAGTTCGGAAGGAACCTCTTTGTCAAAACAATGTTTTCACCATGATTATCTTTGTTTACTTTTATTTTATCTTTTCTATTTTTTTGCTTTCGTTTAGTTTACTTTTCTGTTGTTAGTTGCTTGCTTGTTAGAGTGTCTTAGAACTTCTATAGCTTTTTTTTGTCATTGCATCATTCCAGAAACCTTTTTCTGTTAGAAAATCATTCATCTATACCTGAAAATTGCTCAAAAATAAAGTGTCTTGAAAAATTCCAGAAAATTCATATTAAATGTTTACGTGAAAAAGGGGCGGAGAAGTGCCTGGAAGGTACCAGGGGGGCCCACCAGGCAGGCACACCACCTGGTGGCGCGGCCAGCCCAGGGGCGCGCCTGGCCATGGTGTGGGCCACCCCTGGCCCTCCACTCACTCTCTCACTTATCATTCGTCTCTCTCCCGAGAAAACACCAGTTCATTGCTCGAAATCGCGTTCTTGCTGTTCTTGCCCTTGATTTTTCGATCTCCTTGCTCAGCCCATCTTTGCTGCTGAAATTTGGAGCACTTGTTCTCCGAATAGAAGATGAATGAGCATCAACTCAACCCACATGAACTGAGGGTGCCTGAGGTTATGAAGGTTCACCGAGAGGAGGAAGTTTTTCCTTCCATCTATTCATGCTTCGAATTCATGAGGGCTACAGGAATTTCCCAGGACTTCCATACTTTGGTTACTAATGCAGGATTGGAGCACTTTGTGGAGGATGAACCTTGTTAATTTGTGAAATTAACTATGTCTGTAGTGTAGGACATTCAATTTAGTTACTCTTTTCCTAACCCCATGGTCCACTACAAAATTTACAATATAGATGTCGACCTTCCTCTTGATGACTTTTGTGCACCTATTAAGGTACCTCAGTGGGGATCACGTGGAAGGATTAAAGAGTGACCTGCACCACTCATGGACTTGTACGCGGAGATTTGCCAAGGGAGCAGCTTCTCAAAGGAGAATGGGAAAATCTGTAACATTCATCTTCCATCTATTTGCTACTTTGCTTACTTTATTGCCAAGTGTGTCCTCGTTAGGAAAATTGCTAATAAGTTATCCTCATATGATCTAGCATTCATCTCAGCTGCTTTAAAATGAGATAGGACTTATAACTTGGGTGCCTTGATAGATTTCCATCTTGCTGCTAACCGCGAGAAAGGTGGAATTTGTGGAGGCCTCATTGCCTCTCGTTTATTAGCTTTGCATGGTTTGGTGCCTCATCATCTAGACCTACAGTTTCCCATAGAAAGGCTTGATCTTAATTCCATGATACATCATAAATTTGTTTCTTCTTGGGCTAATTTGAGTGAGTTGTCTTATGAAATGACCTTTCTCAAGGCTGGTTGGAGAAGGAGTAAGTCTGAGCGGTTTGTTCTTTTGCCTGCACCTATTTTGTTTAACCTTGATACAAGGGTAGGATGGTCACTCACAGAGGAGGAGCTTGATACGTACTTGGGAGAGCTCTCCCAACAGGAGCAGGATACTAGAAGGGAGGTTACAGATGATTCGGTCCAGCCCTCGAATGAGGGGGAGTCTTCATATCAGCAGTCTACCTATGATTGGGGAGCTTCTTCTTCTTCCCAAGGGCCTAACCACGATCATTCTTACAATGACCCGCCTGCTTGGAACCCTTACTCGTATTTGGGTTGATACCCACTTGGGCCAAAAGCCTAAGCTTGGGGGGAGGTACACCGACATCACACTCATCTCCATATCATGTTTCATCGGTACTTTGTATATTCATGTTTCGTTCTCTTTTTAGTTTTCGTGCTCTCTTTGCTTTTTCTTTCTAAAACACAAAAAGACCAAAAATATTTCCGTTGTTTCTCTTTGTTTGCTTCTTCTTATTTTTTGCCTTGGTTTTCTTTTTCCTTTTGGCTTTGTTTAATTATTCGAAAAACCCAAAAATATTTTGCTTTGCTTGTTCTTCTTCCTTTTGGTTCTTGCTTTTAAAAATCAAAAACACCAAAAATATTTGTTCTTCTTCTTTGATTTTGTGAGTTTGTTGCAGGGTTCAGCAGTCCTCAGTGGAATTCAGTTTCATGTTATTATTCAAGCCACACAGGTGAAGGGCAATAATGAGGATTAATGAAAACTTGAGGTGTGGTAAGAGGCTGGTAACGAACTCTATTTGTTCTCATTTTTGTACATATACTCATCATTGTAGGCATGCTTAGTCTGTTCATGTAGGGTGTATGTTATTTATGGATGCTTAGTAGTTCTTGCTTTCTTATGATTAGCTCCAGCTCGCTAATAATTTGTAGCATGTCATATGAATGTTCGCTTGCATTGCTCTATTCATGACTTGGTATGATACCGTGGTACCCTCCTCTGAGTGTTTCACTTGAATTGACTTGGCACATGCTCATGCATGCATATGACTGAAACAATAATCAGTTAAGCCTCGATGAACTATTTTGCTTCAGGGGTCTTGAATCACTTTCATGCCATGATTAGTCCTGTTTTATTGCAACCATGATTATGACAATTACTGCTCTCTCGGTTGTCGCTCCCTTACTATTGCTAGCCTTCACTTGCACTGAGTATGCTTACTCGTGTTTCCAACTCCCCAAAACCAATATTTCCAAAAGTGTCCACCATACCTACCTATTAGCATCATTTGCTATTTCCGTGCATATTCAATATGCCGTGTTTTCTTCCAAATAAAATGTTTGATTGATATGAGAAAGTTAGTTAGTAAAGCTCTCACGAACTTGATGGCACACTTTACCTTCTTGCACTTAATAATCTTGAACCATTGCGTTCATCTTTGTTGCGTATATGCTTGCGCTTTATAAGTTGAAGTTAGCAGAACCATGTATCATGGGGAACGCTTTCAACATTGCACTGGTACTTTGTACCTTGTTGATATCATGATTCTTTTGCTTATGGATCCCGGCGGTGTGAAATAAAAGGGGAACTTGTAAGATCATGGAGTTTGTATATGTGTTAGAGAAACGCCTGGGCCGCTAGCCTAAGCCATGCCTAATCATGGTGGAAACTTGCAGCATACCATAATGAGCATTCTATGAAGCATCCTCAATAAAAACCTATGCAAATAGCAAATAAAAAGATCGCTGAGATGCTCATTGTCTGCTTGCCTTGTCATTTTGATTATGGGGCAGCTCCTGTATCATGTGCAAGGGGTACCCTGTTGGCGGTTCTTTATGATACATATGTACTTACAATGACAAGAGCTTACTTGTAACTGAATTTGAGTAGCATGAGGTCCGGTACTCGTAAGTAAGGGGCATGAGATTTTAGCTTATAACTTGTCAAGCATATCTGATACATTGCAAATGTATCTATAATTTTTGATGTTCCATGCTTGGTTTTATCCACTTTCTTGTGTTTTGTTCCAACCTTGGAGTACTTTTCATATGATTTCTTGGACTAACCTATTAACAAGAGCCATAGTGCCAGCTTCCTGTTTTCTGCTGTTTTTGGTTCCAGGAAAGTCAGAAAATGAATATTCTCGAAATTGGACGGGACAAAAGCCAAAGTGCCTATTTTTTCGGATGTCATCAAGTGCTAGAATACGAGACGAAGAGGGGCCAGAGGGCGGCCACTCCACCTGGCCACGCGGCCAGGCCTGGCCCACGCCAGAGGGTGGTGTGGCCAGCCCAGGCACCCCCTCGGCCTCCCCTTCCGACTATAAGATGCCCTCAGGACGTAAACCCTAAGTACCCGATCAAAAATCCACGAAAGAGTCTGTAGCCACCGTCATCTCCATCCCTAGATCGGGAGGGATCTGAAGCTCTTCTCGGCACCCTGCCGGAGAGGGGAATTCACCCTAGAGGCCTTCTTCATCACCATGCAATCCTCCGGTGTGATGCGTGAGTAGTTCATCCTTGGACTACGGATCCATGTAGTAGCTAGATGGCTGGTTCTCCTCCTTTGTGCTGTCATGTTTCGATCTTGTGAGCTCCGTTCATGATCAAGATCATCTATTTGTAATTTTGCATGTTGTGTTTGCAGGGATCCGATGGATATTGAGATGCTATTTTAGATTGATTATTGATTCTATCATGTCTTTGTTATTTGTGATCTTGCATGCTTTCCGCTGTTACTAGCTATCTTGGCCAAGTAGATTCTAGCAACTCCAAGAGTTAGTATTTATGCTCGATAGTGGGTTCATGCCTCTGGTAATCTGGGGAAGTGACAGAAATCTCTAAGGTACTAGATGTGCTGTTGCTACTAGGGAGAAAACAACAATCCTTTGTTCATAGAACAATCGTATTGTTTACTTTACACGCAGTTCGTAAAGCAATAATCTGTTGCTTGCAACTTAATACTGGAGGGGGTTCGGATGATAACCTGAAGGTGGATTATTAGTCATAGATGCAGTTGGATGGCGGTCTATGTATAATGTTGTAATGCCCAATCGAATCTCAAAGGAGTCAAGATGATTAGTATATGTATGTATTGCTTTCTCGATGTTTGTCAATTGCCCCGCTGTAATTTGTTCACCCAGCATGTTATCTATCTTAAGGAGAGCCACCTCTAGTGAACTATGGATCCCGGTCCTTTTCTTTTACATACAATCTACAATCTTTTACTGCTTTGTGTTTACTTTTTGCAAACTTTTACTTCTTTCCATTCGATACGTTTAATCCTTTGTTTTTCGCAAAACACGGTGAGATTGACAACCTCATCGCAAGTTGGGGATAAAGTTCTGTGGTTGTGTTGTGTAGGTCTCCACGTTGCTACTAGCACCGGTAGTGCGCCCTGCCAAAGCTCAGCTAGCAACACCTTTGGGGTGTTTCCTTGCTCCCACTGGTTTGATTAAACCTTGGTTTCATAACTGAGGGAAACTTGCTGCTGTGCTCATCATACCTTGCTCTTGGGGTTCCCAACGAGCTCTACATCAACCACGCACCAGCACTTTTCTAGGCGCCGTGCATGGAGCCATCAAAATCCTCTTAGTTGTGTCACTTTAACCTTAACCATTTAAAGATGCTTATGATAGGGGCAATGAGAGCTCAAAGCTAATGAGTACCATACTTTCAGCATTTGGAAGCCTTTTAAACTATTCAAAACATTTTCATTTCTTTGTTGAGTCTCCACATATTCTATGAGCACTTTCTTGAGAGCCTAGTTGTCATTCTTAGTGTAATGTGCTTGTCTCAAAACTTGATTAATTATGTTATGACTTTGATGCTTGTATCTTTGATATCTTTAATTCTAGTCTTCACTTGAACTTCAAAGGTGCCTTAGCATTTATTTTGCTCTACAATCAAAGGCGAGCGAGTTACCACTCTATCATACATTTTTATGAGCATTGCAATGTTGCTTATGTTTATGTTTCATGCTACTTATTATATTTGAGTTGGAATCTCTTCATAGCTTGCAATGACTATTAAGTAAACTTAGTTGCATACTCTTTATTATGAATTGACTGAGTAGTTGATCACATGCTGAGAATATATACATCTTATGAAGCAAATGTGTTCATGAAAGTTTCTTTTATCGCACTCAGTTTTCAACTGAATTGCTTGAGAACAAGCAATAAGCTAAGCTTGGGGGGAGTTGATACGTCCAAAACGTATCTACTTTCCCGAATACTTTTGCTATTGTTTTTCCTCTAAACTTGTGTGATTTGGATACAACTAAAACGGACTGACGCTGGTTTCAGCAGAATTGCCTTGGTGTCTAGTTTTTGTTTAATAAATCAACTATAAGGAAAAATTCCGAAAAATATGCCAAAAATCCGATTTCACCAGAAGATTCACGGAGTCAGAAGACGAGACGGAGTAGGGCCACGAGGGGCCCACACCACTTGGTCGCGCGGGCCAGGCCAGGCCGCGCCTGGGGGTGATGTGGCTGCCTCGGCTGCCCCCTTGGCCTCCCTCTTCGCCTATAAGTTGCCTCTTGACCTAAAAACAAAGAGGGGTTCGACGTTTTTCTAGAAAGAGTTCCGCTCCGTCGCCACCACCAGATTCCGTGATTCGGAACCAGAAACATTGTTCTAGCACCCTGTCGGGACGGTGAATTGGAGGAGATCATCGCCATCATCATCACCATCGCTTCTTCATCGACCATTCATGTTTCCCCCATCTATGAGTGAGTAATCCCCCGTTGTAGTCTATGGGGATGGTAGGGATTGGATGAGACCGTTCATGTAATGACATCGGATTGTTAGGGCATGGTGCGTAGTATCTTCTATTAGTGCTTTTTGACTTTGTTGCGACTTGTTATGCTTAATGCTTGTCACTAGGGCCCGAGTGCCATGATTTCAGATCTGAACATGTTATTGATTCATTATGATAGTATTGTTTATGGTCTTACCTGTAAGTTGTATACACACGTTGTTGTCTGAAACCAAAGGCCCCGAAGTGATAGAAATCGGGATAACCGGAGGGAATGGCTTTGATATGAGGATCACATGTGTTCACAGAGTATTAATGCTTTACTCCGGTGCTCTATTAAAAGGAGCACCTTACTTACCAGTAGTTCTCTTGAGGCCCCGCTGCAAACGGACTGGCAGGACAAAAGACGTTGTGCAAGTTCTCATTGCGAGCACGTATGACTATATATAGAACACATGCCTATGATTATTTTGTATTTGGAAGCTTTATCTTATTTATCTGCAAATGCCCTATGTCTTGATTGCCATGTGAATTGTCTTGTTCATGCAACGTCCGTCTATCCATCCCTATGCCTACCGCGCTTTAATCGTACTGTTTACTACAATTCTTACTACTGTCGTTACTTTTACTACTGCTATTATTTTGCTATTGCTACTACAAAACCATTGTTACTGATAAACTGCTGTGAGCAAGATTGTTTCCAGGTACAGCTGAACTGACAACTCAGTTGTTAAGGCTTATAAATATTCTTTGGCTCCCCTTGTGTCGAATCAATAAATTGAGTTTCACTTCTCTCGAAAATACTACGATACACCCCCTATACTTATGGGTCATCATTAACACAGTTATAGCAAGACATGAAACGTATTATAAATATACAGAGATATATCAAATAAAACACTTTAATATTTGCCTCTAGAGCAAATCTCCTTCGGTAGTACCACCATCAAGTTGATTTTAGACTACCTTTGATGCATGAATTTTCGAACTTCCGAATCTTCTAATTGTCAACAAATTCTTTGGATTTCTTCTCTTTTTTCCCTTTACTCTCTCGTAACCTCTTGGTACAGCTAAAGCATATACATAACAGTACAGTTGGTGTTTTGGTCAGCTTTCTAAAAAATGCCTCTACGGTTTGCACTGTTATTTTAATGGACTCTCGTCCTCACTCCAAATTTCATCAATCTGTTTCGATATGGCTAATTTCTTCTTCTTGGCTAGCCTCTTGGATTTCTGATTCACGTACGGTGGAGCAGTCGTTATAGCACTGAAAATTCTTAAAATAAAATTGTTTCTTCACACATGAATAACAACAATCCATCCACGCTCTTGACACGGGGGGATTACGATTATTTCTCAACATTTGGACTGACTGTGCAATGCCGCCGCACAATAGCGTGCTCGGATCTGAAGAACAAACACACAAAGCAAATCAACTTCAAAAAATAAAGTGAAACAGACAAGCTGGGTCATGAAGTATAGACAAAAACATTCAGATCAAAATCTAGCGCAACCAACCTGGGTCTAGCTAAGGGCCGAGGCCTGTCCAGGACTCCATGTACGCTGGATCCGGCGACAATAGTTGGAGCGATTCCTTGCGGTTAACTATGGAACCATCATGTTTCTTCAGAACTAACTTGTCGCGGCGTCACGCCGGCGCATGCAATGACGCCGATTGGCACTTGCGCATGAGATGTTTTCCTCTCGCGGTATATATAACAGTAGGTGGCCAAGCTCGGCGTCGACGTCCACCGCCGTTCCGGCTCTTCTATTTGAGGTCGCGAGATGAGGTTAGCCAAATCCGATGAATCCTCTCACATGGTCTAAAACTTTTGCCCATCTCCTTATACGAAACTCTCAAATGGTCTGAGTGCTGACAAGTGAGGCCTCTTTCAGTCAGGTCTCATAGTGGACCCTCTCCGTTACGTGCTGACGAGTAGGGCCGTATTATGTCGGGTCCTGTAGTGTATCCTTGCCATTACATGCTGATAAGTGGGGCCACATTCAGTCGGTTCCCGTAGTGGACACCTCTCTCAACTTATCCAGATCAGCATCGGACCCACAGCTTATCCACGTGAGCGTTGGACCCACAGCTTACCCAGGTTAGCATTGCAAGATGGGACCCCGAGCCAGCCCCGCGCCCGCGCCTTTGTCTAGCTTCATTTTCATATAGTGAAATGTAATGCATATACGAAAATTATACAAAAGTTATACACCTTTGAACTCTTTTAAGTTGCACTTAGCACATGATAATGTTGTGTTAATAAAATCCTGATCATTTATCATTTTCATGGAGTGAAATATAATGCATAAACTTGCGTATATGAAAATTATAAACCTTTGAACTATTTGAAATCGCACTTAATACATGATAATATCGTGCTAAGAAAATCTTGAGAGATTATCATTTTCATAGAGTGGAATGTAATGCACAAACTTGCATATGCGAAAATTATAAACCTTTGAACACTTTTAAATCACACTTAATACGTGATAATGATGTGCTAACAAAATTTTGTGAGATTATTATTTTCTCCCCCATTTTTATAAAGTGGAATGTAATGCATAAACTTGCATATACGAAGTTGATACACCTTTAAACTATTTGAAATCGCACCTAATACGTGATAATATTATGCTAAAAAAATCTTGAGAGATTATTATTTTCATAGAGTGGAATGTAATTCATAAATTTGCATATATGAAAATTATACACCTTTGAACTCTTTGAAATCGCACTTAATACGTGATAATGTTGTGCTAAAAAAATCTTGAGAGATTATCATTTTCATATAGTAGAATGTAATGCATAAACTGACATATACGAAAATTATACACCTTTGGACTCTTTGAAATCGCACTTAGGTGATGATAATGTTATGCTAATCAAACTCTAATCATTTATCATTTCTATGGAGTAAAATATAATGCATAAACTTGCGGATACGAAAACTTTAAATCTTTGAACACTGTGAAATCGCACTTAATAACGAGATAATAACGTGCTAGCAAAATTTTGAGAGATTATCATTTTCTCCCCCATTTTCATAGAGTGGAATGTAATGCATAAAATTGCATATACGAAAACTATACATATTTGAACTTTTTGAAATCGCACTTAATATGTGATAATATTGTGCTAAGAAAATCTTGAGAGATTATCATTTTCATAGAGTGATGTAATGCACAAATTATACACCTTTGAACATGTTCCCTTCAAATTATATTCAAGTTCATTTGTTTATGGAGTTAAAGTACCGGTGGCAAACTCGTTATTTTGTATGGATAGATGGGTGCCTCCCGACAGATATAGAGGTTATCCTGTCCGCTAGATTACAGAGGATCAACAGTTAGTGGGCACGATACGCGTGACAAGTGCCTCAACCAATCAGAGGATAACAGCGAAGTTGGGCACATGTGCGAGAGATTGATACTAAGAGGGGAAAAAACTGAGTATCACTTAAAAACCAAGGGAAAAACTAAGTAGAACTTAAAACCAAGACCAAGACTGACAAAGGGATTCAAATAGAAAATAGAAAAAGATTTAAAAAATGGAAAATGTGTCTTTTATACAATAAAATATGTCTTGGCATATATCAAACTATTTGCAATTCAAATATACACTAGTTTGATAATTATTTCCTCATTCAGACAAACTATGTTTTGGGAAGAGATGTTTTAGGAAGAGGCTTGAGTAAAAAGCCATGAACCTTCATAGATAGTATGTTATTTGAGAAGTGGTGATTTAGTTTAAAACTTGGTTTATATACATTTCTTATGGTGGCAAGTTACATAATAAGACTTCCTGGATAGATGCCACTATGTTTTGATCTTTTTGAATTTTTTGCGTATAAAATTACTCAATTAGCTAGCTAAACCTATTCGTTAACTCTCTGTTGACCAGCCACCGAAGGGTAAAACTGAGTATATTATTGCACACAACAGTGTTAGTACTGGAGGCAAAACTGAGTACAACCAAACTGCTAGTGTTACACTCGAGGGTAAAACTGAGTACAACTAAGTCGTAAGGGTTAGACACGAAGAAAAAACATGACTCACGGTACGCGTGTGCGGTGCACGGGGTGGTAGCGGACACGTGTGACCGTGCACGGTGTAGTAGCGTACGCGGTTATGCGGGGCACGATGGTGCAACGAAACGTCGCTTCCCTTCTCCTTTAATAGAGACCTCCTCATTCTCACTCATCACTCACTCACTCGCTCACTCAACCGTCTCCACTGTCCCATCACCTTTTGCAAACCTCCAAGAAAACTCCAACCATGCCAGCGATGGAGAAGAACGGCGCGGTGTCCATCCATGCCTCCAAGGCCGCCGGCGAGGAGGCCCCCATCCAGGCATCGAAGGCAGCCGCCGTCCCCATCCCCGCATCTGTCGTAGCCGCCGGCGAGGAGGCCTCCACCGGTCTCGGGCAGATCCCGCTCGGCTGTGACCCCTACGAGGAGGTTGATTACATAAGGCCGGAGAACCCCTATGACACTAGCATCGCCGACCCATGGTTGGAGGTAACCAGGGTTTTCTCTCCTTCCCTTGTTCTTCCCCTGTTCCCATCGTTGGATGCTAGATCGTATGTTATTAGGGCTCGGTTGTTCGTAGTTTTATAGTAGCTAATTCTCTTGTGTTAGATCTCATATTTCGATGAATCCCCTTGTTCGTATTTGACCCCCCCGTTCATAGTTGGGATCAGTATTCGATTTGTTGGGTCCGCAGCATAGAAAACAAAAAATTTCCTACGATGAGAACTACACGCCAAGATCTATCTACTAGGTACAAAGCAACGGGTGGACATACATCCAACGAGAACTTACCTTCGAAGACAACGAGTTTTGTTAACGAGTAGGAACTCGTGGTTGATGTAGTCGTACACTTGCCGATCTCAAGATCATGAGGAAGTCCGAGCGCCGCAACTCAGCAGCGCATCCGTACTCGCACACACGTTCAAGCCACCGGACAACCTCCACCTCCTCGCTCCAGCGATCCAGCGGAAGCAGCAACTCCTTCTAGACAAAATGCCACCGGGAACATGTATCTCGCTAATCTAAGACCATGGGGGAATAATTCTAGAGGGGGAGAGAGATCCTTCACAAGGAGGTGTGTGGAAGAAGGAGGAAGAGGGTGGCCTTTTATAGGAGGAGGGGGGTGCCCCTCCTTCATGGCCGGCGCATGGGGGGTGACTCCTCACCTCCCCCATTCATGTGGTGGTAACCCCTCCACATTAATATGCCTCTTCACATTCCCCTTTAAAGTCCCTACTTTAAATGCATTAAAATTCTCCAAGTTTAATGCTCTCTCATTTAATAAAACTCTTTTATTAAATTTATTCAGAATTTTGTTAATTACTTTAATTAACAAACATTCACATATAACCCCTTGCAATATTTCAATATCACATGCAGAACCACTTTCTGCAATTTCACCCGAAACAATTTCCGGTTTCTATCGAAACAATTCCTGCGCTTTGCAATTCTTTCGTCTGAAACATATGTGCTCCAAAATGGTGTCCGGTAACTCTTAAGTGTGTCACCGTATGGTTCACGAATAATGCAGACATGATTGAGACTCCTCTCAGATCAATAATCAGAAGCGGGACCTGGAGATCCATACTGACTCCTGCATATTCAACGATGACTTCTGTGATCGTGAGAACCTTTAACGTTAGTAATTAAATCCCTTTGTCTCGTGATATATTACATGTCCGAGATTCGATCATTGGTATCTCCATACCTAGTTCGATCTCGTTACCGACATGCACTCTTTTCTCGTTCCCGTGATATAACATTCTAGTGATCACATCACTTGCTTACAAGCTATCTTAATGTGATATCACTGAGAGGGCCCAGAGTATATCTATCCGTCATCGGGATTGACAAATTCCACTCTTGATCCATGAGCCTCAACATAACACCTTCGTAGCACTGAACCCATCTTTATAGTCACCCTGTTACGGTGTGACCTTTGATGTTATCAAGATACTCTTCATGTGTTAGCAATTAACATGATCTCATGGTCTAAGGATAAAGATTACTTCGTCTGATGTTATAGAAATATAAACATGATGACTTTGATCGTAGTGCTATACTTCGGATGAATGTTCATCACATCATTCCACCAATGTTGTGACCTTGTTATTAACAACATCCAATGTGCATGATCAGGAAACCTTGATCATCTTGTTAATCAACAAGCTAGTCTATAAGAGAGGGATAACTAGGAACCCTTTTTGTTTATTAAACACACATGTATTGACGTTTCCAATCAATACAATTATAGCATGCAAAATAAACATTTATCATAAACATGGAATAAGATAATAACCACTTTATTATTGCCTCTCGGGCATATTCCCTTCAGTCTCCCACTTGCACTAGAGTCAATAATCTAGTTTGAAAAACTTTGCGTATTAAACACCTATGGCTTTCTGGTGTTTCATATACGCTATTGCTAGTGGTTAACATAATCTCCGGATCTGACAGTTTCAGGTCCGTGTGTATTTGCATGTCTTTGCGTCTCTACGCATCACTCATTCTCAAATGAGATGGCATTGTATAAATTTGGTCCTTTGGTGAGACCTTTAGTTCGTTCCGGTTAAAATATGTTGATATTATTGTCACACAATATATCTTCATAGTATTAGCCCACTTTGAACCACACCTAGTTTGATAACAAACTACTTAACACAAATGCCCTCCTTTGTTGCTACTATAGCAGTTATATACTTATCCTTTTGTTGTAGTATCCGTCACAATGTCTCAACTTTGGAACTCATCCAAATCCACCATGGAACATCCTTTCCATTACATTGTGCCACCCATAGTCTAAATTGAGATAAATTTAATTTGTATCTTGTGACTAAAGTAGTATCAATGTAACACTTTACAATGAACTACCTTTAACTATTTGTCACTTATACATGATATATTCTTAGTTCTTCCAAAGCTCATAAGAATATCTTTACTATCGTCTAATGATCATCTTATGAATCATTCTGGTATGTGCTCATAACATTTAGAGCATAGGACATTCTGGATATATACATATCATGGTTGTTGGGGATATACTTTCCGGGTATCCTCATAGTTCCTCACTGACCAGGGTGGCCCACTTCGGGTTAGAGCTTTGCTTGATGGGCGGCCCAGTCGGGAGAGAAGACGGAGTCCAATCCGGCTACGGGAAGGCCTAGAAGACTTACCGACTTAGGCCCATAATGTTACTTGTAGTTCAAGATGTACTCTGTAATCAACTCTTAGTCGTAGCCGGATTGATCTCTCCAGTAAACCCTAGGCCGGATATCTATATAAGCCGTCCTAGGGAGAGCCTTTAGGACACACCCAATACTTTAGACCCTCAACTCGCACAGGCGATACCATTGCAACCCATATTCTGGCTCTGCCGTATTACTGGATTGCTAGCAGGAGTAGGATCCGTCCAAAGCCGGCGGATTTGAACATGGGTAAACTTGTGTGCTCACCATCCTAGAATACCGTACGTCTCACCCCCCTCTCTTCCGCACACCTCGAGGACCCCCTCATGGCGTACTTTTCATCAATCCGACAACAGTTGGCGCCCACCGTGGGGCAAGTGAGCTTCGGATCTGCGTTTCGAGCGGAATCTGCAAGAATCGGAATCGACGAGACCATCGCCGTCGGTCACATCCTCTACGCTAGCGACGTCCCTCTCATCGTCCTCGACGAGACTTGGATTCCGGCTAGGGAAGCCGTGACTGCCTATACAATCATGTCTTTTGGCGAGATCGATGTTTACATCGGTTTCGCTGAAACTGCCCAACCCACCCTAGCGGTGATGATAGAGGCAGAAGAATCTTCTGGGTCCCCTTTGTCCGCGGAGGCGGCAGAGTTCCGGATCTCAGAAAACCCTAATCCCACCCAGCCTGCACCAGTTGCGGAGATAGTGGAGAAATCCGAGCCTGAAGAAGACCTCACGGTCCAAGTCGAATCTGGAGTGGATCTCCCTAGAGAAGCCGGATCCCAGATCGACCCACCCATGGAAGTCGAAATCTAGGAGGAGCATATCAACAACACTGATTCCAGCTCTGACGATGCCGGGACAGACAGGCCTTTCCTCAGGTACACACTAAGACGTATGATACTGCAAGGCGCTAGCGCAGATGCAATCCTCGAAACCATTAAAATTTTCGATATGGGTGATCGCGAAAGCCGCAGGTACCTCAGGAAGCACGCATCGCACTTTGTCGGATATGTTGGGTCCAGATCCGGCTCTATCGATGCTGGAGAAAACACTGACTCGGTGCTGGAGGCAATTGGAACAAACGCCGATGTTCCCGCATCCTCGGATGAATCTATGACATCGGCAGATTTCCGAAAGTTCTCCGCGGAATATGAAGAGGAGTACAACTCCAAAGTTGCAGAAGAAGGAGAAGCCATGGATGAAGGATCCGGGGAACACTCTCCCAAAGCGCTGGATGACATGGACGTCGGAGATAATCCCGAGGTCCAGATGTCCGAAAGTACCGATCAGAGCTTGACTCCGGGAAACGGACCCAAAGCTATCTTTGCTACCGGCGCTGCCAAGAAGGCAAAGAAGAAGAACAAGAAGAACAAGACCCCGGCAAAAGACCCTCTGATAGAGGAGGTGATTGCCGAGGAATACGAGGAAGACTCGGATGGAGCACTTATCCCAGACGAGCCGAAAAAAGAAGCATCGGTGGATGGACACGTGATCACTGAAGGTGCGCATAAACTCATCGATGCCGCCTTAACCACACCTATCCCTACAGTTGCAGAACTTACTGTAAATGAGCTGGACGAAAGGGCCCATGCCCTAGAAGGGCATCGTCAACAACTCCTTGATGAAGCCAAAAACATCGAGGTGGAGAAGAAGCGCATGTCAACCAAGGAGTACTTGTCCCGTCTACATCAGAAGACACGGAAGGAACGACGGAAACCACGCTGGAACAAGCCGGCAGGGGGCTCGTCATAGTCAAGAACCTCCCCGGAACCGGAATAATGACGCTCCGGACGGAGGCCGGCGATCAGCCGGAAACTATCCAACTACACCACCCTCTCCACCACACAGTTATCACAACGGCCCCCAATGAGGTCAAGGAGGACGACATGGCGGAGGAGGTGGTGGCAGAAGCCGAAGTCCGGCTCCAAGGCACCGCAGCCACAGCCGACATTCGGGACGATCTCTATCCCCGAA
The DNA here is from genome assembly GCA_910589775.1 of Avena eriantha. Taxonomy (NCBI): domain Eukaryota; kingdom Viridiplantae; phylum Streptophyta; class Magnoliopsida; order Poales; family Poaceae; genus Avena; species Avena eriantha. The sequence continues at coordinate 57,499,356 of OU342741.1, forward strand.
CGACGCAAGGCACAGGATCAACTCCAACATAGAGGCTCGGCGCTATGAAAACGATGACGTGTACGTGGGCCCAAAGTGCTTCGGACCACGCATCAGAGCTACAAAAATCTTGGAAGGATTTGCTATCTCAAGACATATCCAAGCCTACGACGGCATTGCTCGGCCAGACACCTGGTTACAGGATTTCTTCCAAGCTTGCTGCATCGCTAAAGGCGGAAACAGCCTGGTCGCAACCCGATATCTCCCACTTATGTTGTGGAAGATGGCACGATCATGGCTCAATGAACTTCCGGCAAACACCATCCACAACTGGTATGACTTGCAAAGTGCGTTCTTTCGGAATTTCGAAGGCACATATCGGAGGCCCTGTACGGTTGGAGACCTACAACGTTGCACCCAGAAAGCCGAAGAAACTTGCCGGGATTATCTCGGACGATGGATCGACACAAAAAACTCCTGCGAAGGAGTAAACGATCAAACTGCGATTGAAGCTTTCATCGCAGGTCTCCCAATTGGTTTATTGCGCCATCGCTTGAAGTGTGACAAGGTTACTGATCTGGGAGAGATGATAGAAACAACGAGCAAGTATGCAGATGCTGACGATGATGCAGAGGGATTACTCAATGTCCTGGCTGTGCCTCAGTCGGCAAAACAACCAAAGCAACAAGCTCAGAAGCGCAAAAATACCTCGAAAAAAAAACCCAACGCGGAGACCGCAGTGGTCACTACTATTTCCGGGTCTGGAGGACGAGGAGGACGTGGCAGAGGCCGCGGGCGTGGCCATGGGACGTCAAGGGTCCAAGGCAGAGGAGAGCAACAACCAGGCAAAACCTACACTTGGGCCGACATTGCCAATAACCCATGTGTGCATCATTTAGACGCCAATGGGGGATCGTCCCACACCAACGCTGAATGTCGTTTTAATGACGACATCAAGAGAGATGATACCGCAGGCTACAAAGCTAAGCAGAAGAAGGGAAAGAAAAATCCCGAAAAAGACAAGGAGACCAAGGAAGATTCCGACATGGAGGAAGCTGATGCTTCAAATCCCAAGTCGGAAGGGAAGAAGACTTTTCCCACCAAGAAGGACACTTACGTCACCTTCCTCGGATCTCAACCCGCAAAGGTCAAGAAAGCAGTTCTCCACGAGCTCAATGCAACAGTTCCGGTTGTCCCTCAGTATCTGGACTGGTCGGAAGTGGCAATCATGTTTGATCGCGCTGATCATCCGCCTAAACTACACAGGTGAGGAAAATACGCCTTAATCGTCAATCCACTTATTGACGGTTATGGTTTCTCCAAGACCCTCATGGACGGTGGTAGCAGCATCAATATTCTCTATGTCGAAACGCTACGCCGGATGAAGATCTCGGAAACAGAGCTGAACCATAGGTCTATGATCTTTCACGGAGTTGTTCCAGGAAGACAAGCTAATTCCCTGGGAGAGATCACTTTGGATGTTACTTTTGGAACTCCAAAGAATTATCGGACGGAGGAGCGCATACCACGCTATATTTGGACGTCCGGCTTACTGGGCTTTTATGGCTCGCCCATGTTACATTTACAATATGATGAAAATTCCAGGTCCCAACGGCGTGATCACCATCAGGGGAGACCCGAAGAAGGCACGAGAGTGCGAAGATGGAAATGCCGCCTTTGCCGAAGCCGTGCTGCACGCCCAGGAGTACCAGGAGATCAAGAAGAGCATAGATCCGTCCGAGATGCCCGCAACAAAGAAGGAGGTCACAAAGCCAAATCCGGAGTTCAAGGCATCAGAAGAGATGAAGATGACACCGTTGAAGGATGATGACCCCTCCAAGGTGACCCAGATAGGCGTAGGCCTAAGTAGCGCATAGGAAAGCGCGCTCGTCAAGTTCCTCCAAGCAAATCAAGATATCTTCGCATGGCAGCCATCTGACATGACCGGAGTACCTAGGGAACTTGCCGAGCACTCTCTAAATGTAAACCCAAACGCTAAACCCGTCAAACAGTCCTTACGACGGTTTGGCGATGAAAAGCGTAAGGCAATAGCTAAGGAACTAGCGTGGCTCGAGTTAGCCGGATTCATAGAAGAGGTCATTCATACTGATTGGTCGGCCAACCCTGTAATGGTCCCTAAAAAGGACACCACTAATTTAAGGATGTGTGTTGATTATACTGCCTTGAACAAGGCTTGTCCAAAAGATCCGTTCGCTCTGCCTAGAATTGATCAAGCTATCGATTCTACGGCAGGCTCAGAACTCCTCTGTTTTCTCGACGCATATTCCGGTTATCACCAAATCCGGATGAAGGAATCTGACAAAGTCAAAACTTCATTCATAACCCCCTTCGGAACCTTCTATTTTGTTATGATGCCCTTTGGGCTGAAGAACGCAGGAGCTACGTACAAGCGCATGATGCAGCGTTGCCTCCATGATCAACTCGGACGCAATGTACATGCATACGTGGATGATATCGCGGTCATGTCCAAAAAGAAGGAAACGTTGATTTCCGACTTGGAGGAAACATTCGCCAATCTACGAAAATAAAACATCATGCTTAACCCGAAGAAATGCTTCTTTGGAATACCAGCCGGAAAATTGTTAGGTTTCATCGTGTCTCAAAGAGGCATAGAGGTGAACCGCGACAAGATCAAGGCTATTCTCAATATTTCCAGGCCAACTCGCCTGAAGGACGTACAAAGATTAACTGGTTGCATTGCTGCGGTCAGTCGATTTGTAAGCCGGCTTGGTGAAAGAGCCACACCATTATACAAACTCCTGAAGAAGACTAAGGATTTTGTCTAGACTGACGAAGCTGAAGCTGCACTACAAGACCTGAAGAAAGTACTCTCATCTGCTCCTATCCTTGCAGCGCCAGAACCTCAGGAACCGATGTTGCTCTACATTGCTGCGACAAATAAGGTTGTCAATATCGTTATGGTAGTGGAGAGACCAGAAGAAAATTAGGAATACCTGGTGCAGCGTCCGACGTACTTTGTCAGCGAGGTCCTAACAGAATCAAAATAGCGGTATCTGCACTATCAAAAGTTGGCTTACGGTGTTTTTCTAGCATCTCGTAAGTTACGACACTATTTTCAAGAGTATCCAATTACCGCGGTGAGCAAAGATCCCATGAGACATATAATCAACAATAGCGATGCCACAGGACGCGTCGCCAAATGGGGCATAGAGCTTGCAGTTTTCGGTATTGAGTACAAACCCCGGACAGCAATCAAATCCCAGATCCTTGCTGACTTTGTCGCTGATTGGATAGAGACCAAGGAGAACATGATCCTTCCTGAGTCGGAATATTGGACCCTCTTTTTCGATGGGTCTAAGGCTCGAGGGGGCTCGGGGGCTGGCGTGGTGCTCAAATCACCCCAAGGAGATAAACTTTTATATGTGTTGCAGATCCACTTCACAACGACAAACAACATTGCCGAGTATGAAGCACTGCTGCATGGAATCTGAATTGCTAAGGATATTGGCATCCGACGTTTGATGTGTTATAGAGATTCGGATCTTGTTACTCAGGAAGTCTCGGATATTTGTAATGCAAATAAACACATGGAAGCATATAAAGCTATCGTGGATGATCTATCTAAATCGTTCGAGGGGTTTGAAGTTCAACACATCCCTCGAGCAGAAAATGAGGAAGCAGATGCACTATCTCGAATAGGCTCTGCGCGGAAAGAGGTCCCGGATGGCGCATTTTTAGAGCAAAGTTCCCTCGATAAAGGGAGTAGATGAGGAATATCCGACCAAATCCGACTCACCTTTGATAGCAGTTCTGGCTGTAATCCCCAGCTGGACTCAACCCTACCTCGATTATTTGGTAGATGGCAAATTACCCGAAGACGAGGTACTGAGCCGACAGATTATCCGACGAGCAAAAGCCTATACTATTGTTAAAGGTGAGCTCCATAAACGGAGTGTTTCTGGGGTTTTTCAGCGCTGTGTATGTCCGGAAGAAGGAGTTGAAATCTTAAGGGAAATCCATGAAGGCGAGTGTGGTCACCACGCTGCAGCCAAATCTTTAGTGGCAAAAGCTTTTCGACATGGATTTTTCTGGCTTACAGCTTAGGGAGATGCCGAACGATTAGTCAAGACATGCAAAGGCTGCCAAAAGTATGCCAAGCAAGCTCATGTTCCGGCTGATCAGTTGCGAACAATACCTATAACATGGCCTTTGCGGTCTGGGGGCTTGATATGGTATGACCTTTTAAACGAGCCCCAAGTGGATTCACTCACCTCTTAGTGATGGTGGACAAATTCACAAAGTAGATCGAGGCTAAACCTGTCACTAGTTGTGATGGAGCAACAGCCAAAATATTTGTCGAGGATGTTATAATCCGGTATGGTTATCCATATAGTATTATCACAGACAATGGGAGTAACTTTTCCATGGGAAAATTGACTGAATTCTGCGATGAGCAAAATATCCGGCTTGACATTGCGTCAGTCACACATCCATAGGCTAATGGACAAGTCGAAAGAGCAAATGGTTTAATTCTACAAGGCTTGAAACCAAGACTCGAAGCACCACTACGACGTGCTGCGGGGGCTTGGGCAGAGGAATTACCCTCTGTAATTTGGAGTTTACGAACAACTCCGAACAGGTCAACAGGATACACACCTTTCTTCTTGGTCTATGGTGCAGAAGCAGTTCTTCCTAGCGTTTAATTCATACTTCTCCTAGAGTGGCCGCGTATATCAAAGAAGATGCTGAGATTTCTCGAAAAAATGATCTCGACTTAGTCGAAGAAGTTCGTGTCGTTGCTGAAATGAGATCTACAGCCTATCAGCAGAAGTTACGCAAGTATCATAGCCAGAGAGTCCGAACTAGATCTTTCAATAAAGGTGATTTGGTTCTCCGGCTTGTGCAACAAAGAAAGCACAAACTTTCCCCAGTATGGGAAGGGCCCTTTTTAGTTAGTCGAGTATTACACAATGGATCGTACTACTTAACTGACATGAGGCCAGTCAAAGAAAGACCTGCTACTAAGAAGAGAAAGAGAGCTCGAGGTAGTACAAATCCGGATGAGTTAGACAGACCGTGGAATATTGCTCAGCTACGTCCCTTTTATTCTTTGTTTATCCTTCTTTGTAATCATACATATGTACATGTTCTGTGAGAAATAAAAGTTTTGGTTACCTCAAAGTTTTTCTGAGAAGTTTTTACCATCTTATTTCCTAAATGATCATGTCATAGTCGAAAATCCCAGAATGCTTGAAAGTACTTTATGCTCATGTTCGTTCTGGTTTAGATTTCCGATTCTAAAACTACTACCTTCGGGTATAACTCTAAAAAATTCTTGTCTTTACTTGGGTTATTTGTCTGATTGCTGGATGCGGGTATCTTCCGAGTAGTGAATTGTTGGTACTGGAAGCCGGCTTTGTTTCCGAGTTTAAACTGGTTTAGCAATTGAGCTCCGTTGCTCGGCAAAGTTTCCGGCTGAAGGTTTAGCCGGCTCACGAAAGGGACGAGGCGGAAAGCCAGATAAACGATAAGTAGAGACGGAAAATTTCAAGTGCTTATGTGAACATTTCAGGCACACAAAAATTTCAAAAGCCAAAAGTGTTGAATAGATAAAAAGCTTAGCACTAGCAAAAGTCAATAGTACTTAATATTTACAAAACGCATCATGTCTTTCCAGAATAATACATAGTTTTCTGATCTATGATGCAGGAGGAGATGAAGTAGCTGCCGGCTCACTGGTTACTCCGCCTTGATATCATTCCGAGATGTCCGGATCCGAGGTGGTCCATACATCGTCAGAAACTTCTTCGGTTTCTTCTAGAGGAGGAGGCGGAGTATCTATGGGGGTGAAGAAGGGGATCTCGTAGCTGGTCAGATCAGCTACGTGGCACCCATATCTGTTGTAGGAATGCATGATGGCTTGAAGGTCTTGCTCCTGGCCGTCTTCGTCTACCTTGCAGTACCCTCTAGTCACTTGCCATATCTCCATGTTTCCATGGTGGCTCATGACCATGGTGAGAGCGTTCTGCGCAGCAGTCCGCGCGTAGGACATGTTCCAGTCTCTAGCTTAAAAATGCTTGGCATGTCTGGAATCCTGAGAGACTCGCCAATGTCTTCAATAGACTGGTGGAAGTCATGCAGAAGATCACCGACTTGGGTAAGCCGGTGGGTGCGGGGCTCGGAGGAGGAAGAGTCAGTCAAGTTCAGAGGACCTATACACAAAACAAGTCAAGAAAAATCCGACATTGATGAAAGTCAAAGAAATGATAAGTCAGACGGATGGAACGTACCAAGAATGACGTCGTCAATCTTGGTCTTCTCCTCCCGAAGACTCTGGAGTTCATCCCGGAGCGCCTCGGAGATATCCTTCTCTCTGCCAAGCTCATTCTTGAGGTCCGAGATAATTTTATCTTGAGCAGCGATCTTGCGATCACGCTCTTCGGTGGCCATGGAGGAGGATTCCAGGACTTGAGCTATGCTCCTTTCATGATCCACCTTGAGCTTATCCAGATCTTGGCGGAGTCCCTTGTTCTCCACCACCAGGGTCTTGAGGTTCTCGGCCTCTTCAATCATAGCGATAGATTGTTTCACCAATGCTGTAAGTCAAAAATAACAACAATTCAAAAAAATTCGACATTAAAAAAGAAAAAGACAAGGTTTGAATCTCGAAACAATTTACCTTCGGCTTCATCCTTAGCTACCTTGAGCTCAGCATTTTTAAGCTAGAGAGCTTTGATCTCTCTCCGCTTATCGCAGACATTGGATAATAATTCCTGGTTATAGGAACATACTTTCTGTAAGTCAGAATACCCAAAGTCAGAAAGCTACTTAAGACTCGGGCTAATATTTTTTGCTAAATATCAGCACGAGCCTTGTGGGCTACACTAGTTCATTCTTTGGCATCCCAATGAAGCATAAACTCGGATTCTATATCCTACTTCATGCTTGGGGGCTAGAGGATATGATATAACATAATGTAAAAGCAAGAGTTGGAATTCCGACTTACATATTGCTCGCGGGTGAGTTTGTCTAAACCCGCGTTCACTTCAGCTGCCACCTTCTCGGCGAGGGTAAGAGGGGTTACTGAGGCTGTTGGAAGCTCGCCAGTCCTGATCCTCTCATGGCGAAGGCGGACTTGAGTGAGAAGGTCAGAGAACTTGACGTCCTCTGTTTCTTGCGCTTCCTCCTCGGGGGATAGATGGCTTTTGTCCAGGACTTGCCTGGCCAGCCGCTGGATTTCCTCTGCAGATTTCCAGGATATGCCAAACTTGTCAAGTCCCGGATTGCTGAGGAGGTTTTCGGCGAAGACTTCAGCCGAGGGATCATTACCCAAAGAGGTTTCACCCTTATCTTCAGCTGACACACCCACGGTGACGTCAGTCTGCGACCCAAGGATCGCGGGCTCCATTGGAGGAGCCGGATCTTCTGCGACCACCGGAGAAGGAATGATCGCCGGAGTTGCAGAAGGTTGAGGGGCAGGAGTTGGAGGAGCCACGGCAGGAGAAGCTATGGTCAGCTTTGTCTGTCGCAGGGGCTTCGCATGAATCCCTTTCCCCTTACCCTTGATGAGAGGCTTTGCTCTGAGAATGTAGTAAAGTCGGAAACATTACATCTCAGAAAGAAATTCGAGAAAGGTACAAAGGCGGAAATTGTGAATGGAAGTTACCTCTTCACAACAGGCACTTCCTTTGTGCCAACAACCACTATCAGAGCTTCGCGCTTCTTGAGCGCGAGGTCCGGCAATGGGACCACTTCAGTCTCCTGAGAAAACTCAGGAGGATATCCTTCGAGTGGAGCAAGCTCCGACTCGGGGAGGTCAGCAAGCTGAAAACAAGAAAACATATCAGCATTGCAGTATATAACTTAGAGATTGAAACGCATAAAAGGTGTATTGATGGAAGCTTACCGGCACCACGGGGTTTTCCGCTGTGTACATATCCAGAGAAATCTCGGGAATCCTCCTCTCGATCCGCTCCTTGATCAGCCACTTGATCTGGCTGATGTAGCCCTGAGTGGTGTAGGATTTGGGGCTAATGCGGAGGGAGTATTTTTTGGAAGACGTGACAGAATGCATCAGTCTATCCCTGTGGTACTGAAGTGGCTGGATCCGACGTGAGACCCGGCACTGGACCAAGTCGGATCCCGTCAGACCCATGTTCTTGATCAGATATTCGATCCGCCTCTTAGCGAGGATCAGATCGTCGGTGAGAGCCAGAGCAGCCTCGTCCTAGGAAGGCTGGGCCGTGGCAGCTCCGTCGACAAAAGCCGACAAAGCAGTAGCTTTTCCGGCAGCCAAAATATCCCTATGATAAAAGAGTGGCTCGCCATTGTTTGACCGAGTCACTGGCAGAAATTTTGGGATATGACCGGTCTCGTCTAACAGAAAAGCTAATGGTGCTGGTGATGTAAGGAACACATGCAGTGATGGAATTTCTCCAGACATGAAAATAGTATCGGAAGAGAAGCAAACTCGGCCTAATGCCGAGAAAGCTCTCGCAAAGTGCAGCATATGCACTCATTTTTAGAAGAGAATTGGGAGGAAGATTGTGGAGTTGAACTCCATAGTGATCTATCCCCTCGGAGAAGAACTCCGAGGGAGGAAAAGACAGACCTCAGTCCAGATGGGTGCCGAAGTGGACACACTCGCCCTCGCGCGGGTTGGGGACGGTTTCGCCGGAGCCGCTCTGCCAGTCGCCGGTGGCGAGAAGCCCCTCCTTCTCCACGTTCTTGAGGCCGTCCTCGTCAAGGGCGCAGGGGATCCAGATTCCCCGGAAGCTCTCCTTCTCCGTAGCTGCTTCCGCCGCCGCTGCCGCCGCTGCCGCCGCCAAACTAGAGGAAGAAGATGATGAAGCCATTTTTCTCCGGTGAGAAAGTGACCTAAAAGCGGCGGTGCTGGGAGTTTTCTGTGGGGGGAAGCACGAGAGAGCTCTGAGCGCGCAAGAGGATTGTGAGGAAAGGAAACGGCAAAGACTGGTGGAAAGGAGAAGGAGAAATCCAAACCCCTTATATCCACCTAACTATGCCAAGATTCGTGCAAATGCTATAGTGTAACCGCCACACGTCGTGGAAAGAACTGGGAAGGACCCACGCGATGATTGCGTCTCCTCGATCTCCACGCTCGCATTGAAACGGCACCTCGGTTTCGCGAACCGTGGACCCACCAACGGTCGTGCTGACGGCACGCCTGTCAGATGACGTGACTTGACCATGCTTGTGTCAGGTGGCGTGGAAACCAAGTTTCGGCTTAGTTTAAAATCGAGCTGGAAAATCCGAGTAACTAATTGATAGGTCCAACTTATTTTTAACACCTAGATCGTATTTTTGTAAAGTTTCAGGAACCCTTCAAGATTCTGCAAGCCGAAGATCAAGCTAGACGATGATAAAATCCGACTTTGGATCTTGGAGGCCTCCGGGGGCTGCTGTTGGGGATATACTTTCCGGGTATCCTCACAGTTCCTCACTGGCCAAGGTGGCCCACTTCGGGTTAGAGCTTTGCTTCACGGGCGGCCCAGTCGGGAGAGAAGACGGAGTCCAATCCAGCTACGGGAAGGCCTAGAAGACTTACCGACTTAGGCCCATAATGTTACTTGTAGTTCAAGATGTACTCTGTAATCAACTTTTAGTCGTAGCCGGATTGATCTCTCCTGTAAAGCCTAGGCCGGATATCTATATAAGCCGTCCTAGGGAGAGCCTTTAGGACACACCCAATACTTTAGACCCTCAACTCGCACAGGCGATACCATTGTAACCCATATTCCGGCTCTGCCGTATTACTGGATTGCTAGTAGGAGTAGGATCCGTCCAAAGCCGGCAGATTCGAACCTGGGTAAACTTGTGTGCTCACCGTCCCGGAATACCGTACGTCTCACCCCCCTCTCTTCCGCACGCCTCGAGGACCCCCTCATGGCGTACTTGTCATCAATCCGGCGACAATGGTATAATCGATCAAAATCTTCATGTGATTTTACTGACCAAGTGTTGAAACACTTGAATCTTGATACAATCCTTTCCATGCAGCAAGAACCTTTCTTGTTGTTTCCATATTGAACCCTTTCAATGTCTCATATATGTATGCCTGGCACAACCATATTAGCGCCTCAATCTATCCATATAGATATTGATGCCAAATATTCCAGGTTTGCCCAAGTCTTTCATCGAAATCTCATTTTAATGAAATTCTTAACTTGTGTCAATACAAGATACATCATTTCCAATCAACAATATGTCCTCTACATAATGTATTAGAAATATGTCTCAGCGCTCCCACTTAATTTCTTGCAAATGCAAGCATCTTCATCATCTCTGATGAATTTAAACTCTTTTAACAGTTTCATCATGGTGAAGATTCCAACTCCGCAATGCTTACTTCAAATATTGGAGTTTGCATGCCCTTTTAGCATCCTTTGAATTAACAAAACCCTTCGGACTGTGTCTTGTATACGTCCTAGGTAACCATTCTATTAGAAGAACATTGTTTTGTTTGTTCAACTATCATACATCAAATTATATGTAGTGGTTGCTACATTAATCCGTCAAGACTAAATATCGCTATGAAAGATCAAATCTTGTCATAGTCAACTCCTTGAACATTGTCGTAAACTTCTTTCCGACATGTTGAATATTTCATAGATGTTAAACATCCATGTCTTATTTATTTATAGATCCAAACATGACCGATAGGCTTCACGCCTTTCCGGAGGGTCTTCCAAGTTCAGAAACTTGATTTCTCGTGTATGGATACTATCATGGATTCTATGACTTCTAGTCATTTTATGGAGTCAGGGCCCATCATCGCTTCTTTGCATGTAGTCGTTTCATCATTGTAAAAACAATAACGACTTGCTTATCAAATCTTACTATTTGATTCTTACCGACCCACACGGTTCAATAGGAACTCTAATCTTCGAGATCACACCTTTTGTAATCACGGGAGCCATGAGCATTGTGGCCGCCACCGGGACACTTTCCGGTGTTGCGCTACTTAGCACATATAGCTAAGGTTCAATAACCTTATAAAGTTTCTATTGTCCTCCCACTTAACTTTTCGCGAAAAATTCCTTCTCAAGAAACTTAACGTTCCAAGTAACAAACTCTTTTGTCCTCGGTGTTATGGAGAAATTCCCAACAAATTCTTTAGGATAACCTACAAAGACGTGCTTATCCGACTTTGGTTGTAAACATTCTACTTATGCATAGCATACCAAAATTTAAGAAAAGACAATTCGGGTTTTATCCCAAACCATAACTTATATGATGTCATTTCAACGGATCACGATGGTGCTCTTTTCAGTGTAAAAGCGATAGTCTCTAAAGCTTCAATCCTTAAAACATAATGGCAGTTTTATAAATGACACCTTTGATCTTGCCATGTCAAACATGGTTTGATTTCATCTCTCGAATATGCCATACTCCTATGGTTTATCGAGAAAACACAAATCATGGAACAATTCCTCAAATCTTAGGTGTTTTGCTAAACCTGTAAGTCAAATATCTTCCTTTATGATCAAATCATAAACTCTTTTATTTTCTTGTTACAATGATTTTCCACTTCATCTTGAAAGTCTTTGAACAATTTTCAAATGTTTCATACTTCTTCCTTATTAAGTAAATATATAGATATATTCACTTAAATTTCTAGAGAAAGCATATGAAGCAAAAAGATCCAGCGCATATGGCTACACATAATGGACTATGCACAACAACATGCACAATTTCCAATAAGCTAGTCATCCGTTCCTCTTTGGCCTATGAATGGAGTTTCAATTATCTCGAGGAAAGTTTCACAAGTGTCAATTGATCAAAATCAAAAGACTCCAAAAATCCATCAACATGGAGTTTCTTCATGTTTTCTTTCCAATATAATTTAAAATAGCGATGTCACTTCATAAGTGATATTTTAATCATTTGTCTTGCGACATTTTAGCAATAGTGTTTATGGATGTGATTTCTCCCACTAGACTTGTAAAAATTCATCCATCCTTTATGGAATACGGTAATTATTTAAACAACCATTGTTCTCATAATACCGGAACAAAATAACAATTATTAAAACAAATCTTGAAGGCTAGGTTTGACGACAACGAAAAACACAATAACACTTTTTTAATGAACATCATCACTTATTCTCTTGCTAGTTACTTAGGACATTGTGGTTCATGAATTGCGTTGTCCTGTATGACACTTCATACCAACCAATTCGGTATCCAATACCTCATAACCACATTGTTTAACAAGCAAGGAATACAACCATAACATGTATATCTTCTATATACCTAAGTTGGACATCTCCAACTTTTTCTTTTCTGCCAAATATTTTATAGATTCTCTTCCAGCAATTCCTTTTCCTTTTAAAAGAATCTATCAACATCAATAGTGGTGTCATTCACATGACACATAGTACAAAGCGTATATAGTCAAATACTAATACCTTCGGACTTGCACTTTGAAGTGGATCACCATCATCAAATGTTTGGTATTCTTTTAAAAATCCATTCTTTAGTAATCTATTAGTGTAGTAAACATTTTACTTACATATTCTATTCATCCTTATCATGACAACTTTCATGATCAAGCTACTATAGCCTATAAGGAAGAATGACGAGTATAATTTTAGTTCCCGAAACCTTTTGGGAGATTCGGATGCCTAGCATCTCCATCCTTCACAAATTCTCATACAATATGAGAACATGTATTTTGCTAAATTACTCTCTATCATAATGCAACCAAAAACTTTGTTTCAGATATCACAATATCTTTCACACATGATGGTTTCTGAAACAATTCTTTCAGCTCCTAGATAACCTCGATATTAAAACAACTTTTGAATATCAAGAATCATGGAGGCAAACATGATACTTTAGATACTAACATTGGAATTCTTACTCTTGATTTAATACTACTTATTAAACTTCACAGAGTAAATAGAGTTTGCTGAAAGTTTGCAATACGACTTCTAAACTTTAATTTGACATTCAAAACAATACAATACCAGTTCGTAAAGTAAATATCCAAAATTCTATAGTTCTATTATCTCAATTAAAACTAAGCATAAGGTAGTGAACAAATGCCAATGACTATAACAAATTATGCAAATTCACTTCGATTTAGTTTATGACAAATTGAGTTCAACTAATCCAAATTAGAAATGAACTCCCACTCAAAAACGACATCCCTCGTGTCCTTTTGGTGATTACATGAACCAAATTCACTACACCAAGTCCGATCATCACGTGAGTCGGTGTAGCTTCAAAGGCGAGCATCTATATGTGCATCATATCAACTATATGACTCATGCTTAACCTTTCGGTCCGTGTTCCGAGGCCATGTCTGTACATGCTAGGCTCGCCAAGTAAGAACCTTAGTACTCGCGTGTGTAAAACTGTCTTACACCCGTTGTATGAAAGCGTAGAGTCGAGTACACCCGATCATCACGTGATGTCACGAAACACGATCCATAGTGCATACTCAAGGAAGAACACATTTTATCTTACTATCTAAATGAGGGATCATCTTACAATGCTACCAAAAACGGCAAACTAGCAGTATAAGATGCTAACATCTAATGTGTAAAGTGAGATGATATGGTCCATGCATTTGATCTCTATCATTTGCATCATGGTATGATCTCTATCATTCCTTTGTGTGTAAGGTCAAGGTCTATGGAACTTACACGTTGAATGTGTTGTAAGAGTATCTATCATACATCTACTTACAACAATACCATATCAATACACTAGCCCAGCAACGATCTAAATTAGACGCCTCTAATTTATCAATTGCAAGTTTTACGTGGCTTAGGGCTTTCGGAGATAGAACCGTTCTCACCTACGAACATGAACCACAACGAGGATAACCAAGTTATTAGCAAGTCGTTGTAAATCAGATATTAACTATAGTAGGAGAGACAGACACCCGCTAGCCACTTATGCAAAACAAGTTGCATGTCAGTCGTGGAACTGGTCTCATGTATGATGACATTTAAGGTTGGTCCGGGCCGCTTCATCCCACTATGCCACCAATATCCAAAATTCATAGAAGATGCAATAACATGATCATCATCGCCCACATATAAAAATATGTGTACTACCCGTGCAAAGCACCTACGCATAGACCAGGCTCTGATACCACTGTTGGGTCCGCAGCATAGAAAACAAAAATTTTCCTACGATGAGAACTACATGCCAAGATCTATCTACTAGGTACAACGCAATGGGTGGACATACATCCAACGAGAACTTACCCTCGAAGACAACGAGTTTTGTTAACGAGTAGGAACTCGTGGTTGATGTAGTCGCACACTTGCCGATCTCAAGATCGTGAGGAAGTCCGAGCGCCGCAACTCAGCAGCGCATCCATACTCGCACACACGTTCAAGCCACCGGAAAACCACCACCTCCTCGCTCCAGCGATCCAGCGGAAGCAGCAACTCCTTCTAGACGAAATGCCACCGGGAACATGTATCTCGCTAATCCGAGACCATGTGGGAATAATTCTATAGGGGGAGAGAGATCCTTCACAAGGAGGTGTGTGGAAGAAGGAGGAAGAGGGTGGCCTTTTATAGGAGGAAGGGGGTGCCCCTCCTTCATGGCCGGCGCATGGGGGGGGTGACTCCTCACCTCCCCATTCATGTGGTGGTAACCCCTCCACATTAAAATGCCTCTTCACATTCCCCTTTAAAGTCCCTACTTTAAATGCATTAAATTTTTTCAAGTTTAATGCTCTCTCATTTAATAAAACTCTTTTATTAATTTTATTCAGAATTTTGTTAATTACTTTAATTAACAAACATTCACATATAACCCCTTGTAATATTTCAATATCACATGCAGAACCACTTTCTGCAATTTCACCCGAAACAATTCATGTGCTTTGCAATTCTTTCGTCTGAAACATATGTGCTACAAAATGGTGTCCGGTAACTCTTAAGTGTGTCACCCTACGGTTCGCGAATAATGCAGACATGATTGAGACTCCTCTCAGATCAATAATCAGAAGCGGGACCTAGAGATCCATACTGACTCATGCATATTCAATGATGACTTCTGTGATCATGAGAACCTTTAACGTTAGTAATTAAATCCCTTTGTCTCGCGATATATTACATGTCCGAGATTCGATTATTGGTATCTCCATACCTAGTTTGATCTCGTTACCGACATGCACTCTTTTCTCGTTCCCGTGACATAACATTCTAGTGATCACATCACTTGCTTGCAAGCTATCTTAATGCGATATCACCAAGAGGGCCCAAAGTATATCTATCCATCATCGGGATTGACAAAATACACTCTTGATCTATGAGCCTCAACATAACACCTTCGTAGCACTAAACCCATCTTTATAGTCACCCTGTTACGGTGTGACGTTTGATGTTATCAAGATACTCTTCAGGTGTTAGCAATTAACATGATCTTATGGTCTAAGGATAAAGATTACTTCGTATGATGTTATAGCAATATAAACATAATGACTTTG
The DNA here is from genome assembly GCA_910589775.1 of Avena eriantha. NCBI lineage: Eukaryota > Viridiplantae > Streptophyta > Magnoliopsida > Poales > Poaceae > Avena > Avena eriantha. The sequence goes on from OU342741.1 coordinate 57,514,791, forward strand.
ATCGTAATGATATACTTCGGCTGAATGTTCATCACATCATTCCACCAATGTTGTGACCTTGTTATTAACAACATCCAATGTCCATGATCAGGAAACCTTGATCATCTTGTTAGTCAATAAGCTAGTCTATAAGAGAGGCATAACTAGGAACCCTTTTTTGTTTATTAAACACACATGTATTGATGTTTCCGATCAATACAATTATAGCATGCAAAATAAACATTTATCATAAACATGGAATAAGATAATAACCACTTTATTATTGCTTCTCAAGCATATTCCCTTCACGATTTGACTTGAGATTTGGAGAATAATCAGGAGATCTCAATCGGTTAATTTATGCAAAGTCCTATTTTTTCCAACATGGAATAAGGACACCAAGACTCGCCATGTGCTGAGGAGGCTGAAGTTCGGCCAGTATAACAACTTCTTCGCCGGCGATGTGTACAGGTGCCCCTTCTGCCCCACCAAGAGGCTCCGCGCCACGGACTTCAACTCCCCCGTAAAGCATGCCGAGGACGTGAGGACATGCGGCGAGTCCGTAAACATCCACGACTTCATAGCCAAGCACCAGGCACTCGGTCTTCACCTCCGCAACGTCCAGAGGTGGCTATCGAGGAGGGTCGCATGCCCCGATCAAGCCCAAGACGCCCAAGGTCAAGGGACTGGGCAGCAAGAAGTGGAGGAGGCGGAGGCCCTCTTGGCAGAGGCCATGAGGGGCCACTGATCTTGTGATGCTACTGCTGCTGCTGCTGTAAAGCAATTTCTTTTGTCTTATATGTGTTGAACTTGTCCGCTGCTGCTGAGAAGCCTAGTTGTCGAACCTCTTTAAGTACCATACTATATAATCTATATTAGCTGCTTTATCTACATCTGCTCTATTTACTGAATTTATTTATGGTGCTAGTTAGATTTGTTGCTCTATATTTGCTACCAGATTGGGAAAAACGAGGGCCAAAAGGAACAATAAATGAAGAGAGAAAATGCTCTAGATTCGCTACCTTTTTTGGCAAAAAAAACATATCTGTTAGCGAGAGAGGGGAAAATGCGCTCTTAAAAAGGCCAATTATAAAAATAACAAAAAAGAAAACTTCCAATTTAGATGACAGGGCGTACGTAACCACCAAACGCGTCTCACATGGTCCCACACCACGTCCTCTATAATCAGCGAGAGATGGATGGTTGATCCGCTATGTATCCTGGCCCCACCTATCCGCATGTAACGGTCGATGCGACGTAACGTAACGCTGAACGCATGACCCGCCCCAACGCGGTCCCACCAGTCAGCATGTAACAGTCAAGCCTTTGACCTGACGGCATCCCCACGTCCAAGCGCCTGTGAGGGTTTCAGAATAGAAGGAGGGCAAAAGTGAGGGAAAACTAAGCGGCTAGGGAAAACTGAGTATAACTAATGAATCGAGGGACAAAAATAGAAAACCCATTCTTCTATGTGCCTAGCCAGGGTGCCTGCCGTGCAGCCATTGCCTAAGATTTGCCTCTCGCACGAACGAAGCTGGATGTCTGGATCCTTCAACTTGGCCACGACCACACGAGCCTGGGCGCAGGCACGACAACGGGGATTCCGGCGGTGGATGGGATTTGTGGCAGAACTTGTAGCAGGTGGTGGGGTTGTGGGGAGCAGCAGCGCGCGAAGCCAACAGTGGGAGGGACCGATTTCTACTGGCACGATGCGCATGGTTTCCCGTCGGTGGCGAAGGAGGCAGGGGATTCTCGGACCTTTTTTTAGAACGAACTGTTCAATTGGTGGTGGCAGTCCCTATAATTTATCCGAACTGTCAGTGGCAAAATAGTCCAGTAAAAATCGAAACAAAATTTTGTGTAGATCAACCTACCTCAAGATAAATTATAGTATAGATAGATAGATAGATGTGTTTAGTACTTATCAAATAAAATACGTGAAATACATAATAAATAGCGCGCTATATCTTTTTGAGCAAGGTGCCACTAAAGGGGAGTCCATGCACAATTGTTCGCTATGGTATGTTGGTATTTCGCCTAATATGGCCCATCCCATTTAGACTATTGCAATAACTACTGAAATCACAGAGCTCCATTTGGCCAATTAATGCATGACAAGAGTTTAGTCCCACATTGCCATGCACCACTGAAATATGAACAATTGCACATAAGCTAAAATGTTCTGCGATAGTGGACAATGAATACGAACTGATAATTGTTTGGCTCCCATTGATATCTTTTCATTTCATCTTTCAGCTCTTCGTTTCATATCATGTCGTTCGTCTCTCTCGTGTACCTATATAAGAGAGGTCATTCCTCTCCACTAAAGACACACCACAATTCAGCGCCTCCGTACGGTGCACTACGCAATCATCAGATCTTTTCCATCCTAACTCGCGTCATGCACCACGGGACAGTAGGCCTCCAGAACCCTGCATAATCGGGTCCTATATGAGAGAAGTGCGATAAAGTTTTTAGCAAGCGCTCTCGCATGACTACTGGCGTCATCACGAATTCCTTCACGGTCGCTGGCGACTTCTTCCCGGATGACGACTACTTCCCAAACATCGATAACCTCTTTGAAGACATGGCTGATGTCAATGCCAACACCAACATCAACGCAAGTGGTTCATCGACTGCACCATATGCAATCTTCTTTCATCTTGTTCATATCACAAATAATACCTCTTGTTCGGATCATTTCTCAAATGATATCCCTAGCAACATGCTATTTATATTCTCTTTGTTAGATTGTATGACTAGTTTTATTTCTATATTATTAGGTCATATTTTAGCTACAGTTTTATAGATTAATGCATGTGTTAAACTGCTCATATTTCTAACATAGCATGCTCTGTTATAGCGCCGAAATAGCGGATTCTAAGGGTTGGCGCTATTTGTTATAACACACTATTTTTTCATTGGTTAGATGTTTCTATATTAAGAGTACTTGCGAGGCAAGGGGCACTTTTTTTTCCAGAAAATAGGCAACGTCTGATTTGGCTTATTTTTGACTTTGTGGGCTCACGTTATAAGCCAAGTACTATCTAAATAGATGATTTAGATTTTGACTTTTGGCTTAATACCTTTTTAACTTACATGTGACAAAGTCCAACCCGTTCATTCAAAAAAAAAGACAAAGTTCAAAAGGCAAAAACAAACCTAACGAAACACGTATGCGGATTGACAATAGAAACAACCCTCGCATGGATTGGATACCTCGGAAGTGGAAGGCCGAATGCCAGCCTGCACTCGTTCCATTCCGATCTTGCAGTTGCAGCCGATAGGACCATATAAAACGCCATCCATCCCTACCCCTAGCCCTAGCCCTAGCCCTTTCCATTCCGATCTCCCTGCGCTCTCCGGCGGAAGCAAGAACACCCACTGATCGATCCTAGCAATTCGTGGACTTCAAGGTGCGTACGGAGCTGTTTTCCTGCCTATCTCTTCTACTAGTAGTCTCATCCACAATCATGGCGCCGCTGATCTCTAGATCCTACTGTCAGTGTCAGCTAGTATTAGAACGGTGGGCTGCATCATAGAGTTTGTGGCTCATCTCATACGATTTGTTAGATCGGTTGAATGCAGAATTTTCTACTCCCTCCGTTTCAAAATATAAGATGTTTTAGCTTTGTGAAGGAAATGTATCTAGACCCATTTTAGTGTGTAGGTTCACCCCAAACCTACATGAACTACACACTAAAAATGGACTAGATACGCTTCTTTCACAAAGCTAAAACATCTTATATTTTGAAACGGAGAGAGTAATTGTTCATATCATTTTTCTTGCGGGTCAGAATTACCACGGAATTAACAAATTAGATACTCCCTCCGATCCAAATTAATACTCTCAGATTTACCTAGATTTGGATATCTAGCACTAAAAACATGACTAGATATATTCAAATCTAGACAAATCTGAGAACACTAATTTGACTAGATACTTTATTATGAATTTGCATTTTGTATACTGTATATATTCATGAAGGAATAAGAGGATAGTCTAAATTATATGTATGTGTATTAATCACAACCTCTGAGACTGTAGATCTACTACCCGTTGGAATTGTTGACGTTTATGTGTATAGCCTAAATAAAAGTTGGACGAAAGCATCTGCTCTCAGTTTTAGTTGATATGGTGGAATTTTAATGGCTGCATATTCTCCCTTTTTTCGCGAAAACGCAAAAGGCTTTGCTTTTCGATTCATTTATAGAAAAAGAAGTTTGAACAAATATATACAAAGTTCAGAAGAGCTGACATCCCATATAAATCAACCTACTAGATCTACGGGACCACGGAGATCAAGTCGTGGGGGCCTTCCGCGCCAACGGTACCCCAAGGTCGCGCTTCAATTGAATCGTAGCGAGAAGACAACCCAGGTTAGGTGACACATGGTCAAACAAACCGCATTACGCTGCTTCCAGATCCACCATGCAGTCAACATGAGCAGCGAGGATGTCCCCTTACGCAAAGCGCGAGGGGTAGAAAATACGGCGTGCTGCCACCACTAGTGGAAAACAGACCTTTAGTCCCGGTTTGTAAGGGCCTTTAGTCCCAGTTTGCCAACCGGAACTACGAAAGTGGGACTAAAGGTCACCCCTGTCCCGGTTCTGCCACAAACCGGGAGTAGAGGTCCTCACGAGATTGCGTTGAGCGAGTGACACCTTTAGTCCCGGTTTTTTTTTTCAAAAATAAATCTATTTTTTTTCAAATTTTTCTTGAACTTTTGAATTATCTGACTCGTTATCTCTCACATCTCTCATTTTTAACACTAACTATACTTAATCTTAAGTCAAATTACACTTATGGTCAAACTTCTCGGTTAGTCACTCATCCTAGCACTACTCCACCCCCAGCACGCTTAACTTCCTCATTCCATCTCTCCCATCTCGCGCAAAGGACCCTTATACCTTGTTGTCAGGACTAGTGTATCAATCCTATTAACTCATATCAATATGTCAACCGTCTTTATTTTTTGAAATTACAAACAACTATTTAAGTAAACAATAATAAATAAGTAATAATAATATTTTATTCACATGAAAATAAAAAACTAATTAAATTAATATTTTATTCATTTTTTGCCATTTATTCATTTAATATGACATAAATAATATCTTCAAATCTGTAAATCGAAATTTGACAAATAATATATCCATTATTATCAAAAAAATGTGAGGAATTCAAACATGACATAAAAAATTACTATTTTTTTTAATTTTTGAAATAACTTTTATTTATTTTCGAATTTTAAGAATCTAAAAAAAATCGAAAACAGCCTAAAGCTGTTAAAATCGAAGAGAAAATTGTTTTCTGCACGTTTTGATAGGTTGTACGTTTTTTTCTGACATCGTATGTAAAAGTTATGGCTATTTAGCAAAAAAAAATTCTATTTTCTTTAGTCCCGGTTGGTAATACGAACCGGGACTAAAGGTCACCCCTTTAGTCCCGGTTGGTGAAACGAACCGAGACTAAAGGGGCCGGCACCGACCGCAGGCTGCGGCCACCCCTTTAGTCCCGGTTCGTATCTCCAACCGGGACTAAATGGCCCGTTTGACCCGGGACTAAAGATTGTTCCGTTCGAACCGGAATTAATGTGAGTATTAGTCCCGGGCCTAACCACAACCGGGACTAATGCTCTAAACAGGGGTGGACGAAAGGCTCGTTTTCTACTAGTGCACCAGTCCACGAAGTCGTCTTCCCCATCCGGAGGCATATTCTCCTTTTACATTTAGATCGATACACTGTAGCAACTCTCGAGAGTGCACTAGCTTCTGTCACGTTAATGTTCTTCACGAAGTAGATTTATGTTATTTCTTCTACTTCCTTTGTTTCCTTCTATAATTGGCTTGCCAAAATATAAGGGAACGGAAGGAGTACTATTTTTAGATAACTAGTTTTTGCTTATACCATCTCTTATAATTGTCTACCTTCTTTGCGCATTGCTGTACATATATAGCCTAATAAAAGCATTTTTTTGTCCGAACATTGTTGTGTGCTCGTTCAGAATGCAGCTCTTTGTGAAGAGCCCCACGGGCAGGACAATCTGCCTCAAGGTCCACAAAACAGATACCCTCTATACTGTCAAGGCAAAGATTCAAGAACAGCACCGCCTTTTCTTTGATGGAGAGCAGCTAGAGGACAACCTGACATTGGCTGATTATGGCATCGAGCATCAGTCCACGCTTGACCTCCAGGAAAGTATGCAAATCTATGTAATGGACACACTAGCAGACAGACGCATCATTCTTGAGGTTGACAGCTTAGATACCATTGACAAGGTGAAGGCCAAGATTCAAGACAACGAGGGCTTTCCCAAGGGGCAGCAGTGCCTCATCTTTGCCAACAAACAGCTCAAGGACGACAGCACCTTGGCAGACCTCAATATTTGCAAGGATTCCACCCTTCTCCTTGTACTCCAACAAGCCGGTACAGGAGGTAGGATGCTCATCTTCGTGATGACGCAGGATGGAAAGAAAATCCCTCAGGTAGAGAGCTCAGATACAATCAAGAGTATCTCGGTGAAGATCTATGAGGTGGAGGGCACTCGCCCAATACAGCATCGCCTGATGCTTGATGGCATTGTGCTGGAGGGCGACCGTACGGTGGCGGACTACGATATTCAGGACAATGATATGATCGACATGTTCATCTGCCTATGTGGTTGTTGAGAGGGATACCAGTGGTCATAGACGAGTAGTGGTATGTTATCAGTAAAACTATCATTCAGTATGTTAATGTGTTCAGTACCTGTTATCATGAAATAATCGTGAGACCTTGCTTGCATCGGTTGATCAGGAAGTACTACCTCCGTTCCATGCATGCACTGAATTTCTATCCAAAATAAAAAGGAGGACAAAAAATTAGTCCATCTCGAGACTAGCCCAACGATGAGCGCCTGTGTTAGATCAAGCGAAGAAGCCGGTCGATTTCCATCATCCGAAGCACAGTTCCTTGCTAGAGCTGGTACTCGTCTCTATTAACGCAGTCCTTTCATGGCAAGATTTCTCCATGTTTACTCGTAGTTTCAGGTCGTGCAAACTGCAAGCAGAAAACCAACTATGGAAGACAATCCCGTGCTGATGCCAATACCATAGGTAAAATTCATATGTACGCACCTTGGAGGACTTTCTCAATGTTTGAAGATGGATTTATTCTTCTCACCTCCATCAAGAATCTGATTGCTACCGACCCCATTGGCCACTATACTAAACCAATCGTAACTGAATTTTTCATTAGAGCCGCAGCGGGCCTTGCCTAGAACTTGTTTACTTCTCCAGTGACTTCCCACCAGGTACCTAGCTTACTCACGCACAAATCTGCTGGGCTTAGAGCGTCTCCACTCCTTGGTCCGTTTCTAGGCGAAATCCGGACCTAAATAGCGTCGGACGGACGAAGGTTTCGGCCTGAGAATGACCGATTTCCCACTCGCGTTCCCAGGCCGAGTTCCTAGGCGAAGCGAAAAAACGGCGACATTTCAAATTTTCTCGTTCCCGCGACGAAATCGTGGCCATAGGGTGTTCAACAGAAGTACGCCCAAAGTTGTTCGGCCATCAAATTATTACAGAACAAGATAAAATGGTCGGTGATCAGTCATCGATGGGGGTGATCTCCTCCGGCGTGTCCGGTGCGACGGGGATGGGCTCGTCGGTGTTCCTGCCGGCCGAATGGTTGGAGGAGGTCGAAACGGAGCTCGGTGAAGGAACGGCGGCGGAGGTGTTCGGCGCAGAGCTTGGCGCGGTCTCGGCGTTGTCCTCCTCGAGGATGTCCTTGCGCCGGGCCAGATACCAGGCCTTGACATTCGGGCTCATCGTTGAGGTGTCTTCGCCGCCCATGAGAAAATGCATATCAGTGTTCCTCTTCTTGGCGGCAAAGTTCGTTTTGAGGAGGTCGAGCTTGCGGTCTTGGTTATGTAGCAGTTGCGCCCACCTTTGCTCGGTCTTCTCCTCCCTCTTCTTGGTATGGGCCTTCGTATCGGCGATGCACCTCTCGATGGACTCCTAGAGGCGCTCGGCGGGAGGTCCTGTGGCTTTGAGCATCTTCGCCTTCTTCTGGCCGAGCTCTGGCCTTCCTTCGTCGGCAGCAGGTGGAGGGGCCGCCGGGTTGTACAGGCCATCCTTCGTCTTGCCGAGGGTGAGCCGAGTATCCGCCCATTTCTAGCAATGCTCGATTGCAGAGAACACATGATAGTTATTGAACTCCGTCCCGGTGTCAGCCCGGTACATGCCGAGTATGCGGAGAAGCTGCAACGGCAAGGCAAAGTGTGTCAGCACAGGCATGAAGAAGTGCCTTCGGCTAGTGTTCGGCGTAGTACCTTGGCGTCCATGCTCTCGCTGTTGATGGGTGTGCGCTCGACCTCCTCGAGAAGACTGTGCCACTGCACGCCTGTTGGATGATTCCCCAGTGGTTGGTCATTGCTTTCTCGCCGCACTCCATGTGGGTTTTGTTGTACTTTAGATCACAAAGGTTACGTTCATCGAACGCAAGCTTCACACGCTTCCAGTAGTTGTCCGAATTTTGGTTGGCACCGGTGATCGGGTCCATGCTCATCGATTTCCAGGCGTCGGCGAGGCAAAGGTTCTCAGTCGGCGTCCACTTGATGCGGGGTTCGGTCACTGAGGTGCCCGCCTTCTTATTGCCTTTGCCCTTGCCTTTGCCCTTCACCAGAGCTATGCCAATGCCTTCCTCTTCCTCGTCGGTCTGGGTCTGCTCGGCGAAATCCTGGGACTCGATGCCATGTTCGGCGTCGGCCCGGGACTCTTCCTGGGTGAAGAAGCCGGCGTTGCAGGCCGAGGCGGCGGCCGAGCCTTCGGCGATCATGCCCTACATGTAGGCTTCATTGGACATTCCGCCGAACATGTTCTGGGCATCTGCCTTGGCGTTGGTCACGTGCGACGAGCTCCCGGTGAACGGCAGAGGACCGCGGCGCGCCGTCGAGGAGGAGGTGTAGGGGGCGTTGATGTCGATGCTGAACACCGAAGAGGACGTGGTGCGGGGCAGGGGAAGACGTTGTTCGGGTTGAATCCGCTGTCAAACTCGGGGGAGGAGGAGTACTGATACATTGCAAATGTATCTATAATTTTTGATGCTCCATGCTTGGTTTTATCCACTTTCTCGTGTTTTGTCCACACTTTGGAGTACTTTTCATATGATTTCTTGGACTAACCTATTAACAAGAGCCATAGTGCCAGCTGCCTGTTTTCTGCTGTTTTTGGTTCCAGGAAAGTCAGAAAACGAATATTCTCAGAATTGGACGGGACAAAAGCCAAAGTGCCTATTTTTCCAGAAGACTCACGGAGCCAGAATACGAGACGGAGGAGGGCTAGGGGCTGGCCACACCCCCCCCCCAGGCGCGGGCTAGGCCTGGCGCGCCAGGGCCTGGTGTGGTGGCCCCAGGCACCCCCTCGGTCTCCCTCTTCGCATATAAGAAGCCTTATGACCTAAAAACTCCGGGGGGTTCGACGTTTTTCCAGAAGGAGTTCCGCTCCGCCGCCACTACCAGATTCCACGAAACAGCACCAGAAACTCCGTTCTGGCACCCTGCTGGGACGGGGAATTGGAGGAGATCATCGCCATCATCACCACCATCGCTTCTCCATCGACCATCCATGTTTCCCCCATCTATGAGTGAGTAATCCCCCGCTGTAGGCTATGGGGATGTTAGGGATTGGATGAGATCGTTCATGTAATGGCATCAGATTGTTAGGGCATAGTGCCTAGTATCTTTTATTAGTGCTTTATTGAAGGAAATATGCCCTGAGAGGCAATAATAAAGTTGTTATTATATATTCCTTATATATATGATAGATTTTTATTTTACATGCTAGAATTGTATTGAACGGAAACATCAATACATGTGTGTTTAATAAACAAAAAGGGTTCCTAGTTATGCCTCTTTTATAGACTAGCTTGTTGATTAACAAGATGATCAAGGTTTCCTGATCATGGACATTGGATGTTGTTAATAACAAGGTCACACCATTGGTGGAATGATGTGATGAACATTCATCCGAAGTATAGCATTACGATCAAGTCATTATTTTTATATTGCTATAACATCATACGAAGTAATCTTTATCCTTAGACCATGAGATCATGTTAATTGCTAACACCGGAAGAGTATCTTGATAACATCAAACGTCACACCATAACAGGGTGACTATAAAGATGGGTTCAGTACTACGAAGGTGTTATGTTGAGGCTCATGGATCAAGAGTGGAATTTGTCAATCCAGATGACGGATAGATATACTCTGGGCCCTCTCGGTGATATCATATTGAGATAGCTTGCAAGCAAGTGATATGATCACTAAAATGTTATATCACGGGAACGAGAAAAGAGTGCATGTCGGTAACGAGCTCAAACTAGGTATGGAGATACTGATGATCGAATCTCGGACATGTAATATATCGAGAGACAAAGGGATTTAGTTACAAGCGTTAAAGGTTCTCACGATCACAGAAGTCATCGTTGAATGTGTAGGAGACAGTACGGATCTCCAGGTCCCGCTGCTGATTATTGATCGGAGAAGGGTCTCGATCATGTCTGCATTATTCGCGAACCGTAGGGTGGCACACTTAAGAGTTACCGGACACCATTTTGGAGCACATATGTTTCAGACGAAAGAATTGCTCAACGAGCAGGAGTGGGAGCGCTGCCGCGAGGCCCTACGAGGTACACCGTTACCCGTCGGGTCCCCGCAGGAACTACTGATGGGCTACCACTGGCTCCTAAAAGAGGAGTTCACGCGCCAAAAACAAGCAATCGCGCAACTTGAGGCGCGTAAAAAGGCGGCGGACGAGTCGAGCCTTCGTCGCGCTGGGCTCTCCTCCTACGGAGGATCCTCTTCACGAGGCAACGAGTACATCGCCAAGAAGAGGCAGTCGCGAATGGCTCACCTCACCGAACAAGAGCGCATAGACGCCGCGCAAGTCCTCGACTTCGGCTCTATGACAGTCGACACGAGAGGCAACGTGGTCCCCAGAACGCCGCAGGCCGCGGTGACAGCAGCCACCATGTACCTCCTCAACAACCAGCCACCGGCTAGAGATCCCCGAACCGCCATGCACCGATCTACGATCGCAGGTTTGGAACTAATCGAGGCCAACCTCGACAAGGAGCCGGTACCAGACCCGAAAAAGGGCAAAGCACTAGCAAAACGCTACTCCTCACCCTCATCCAGCGATGACAGTCACGACCTGTCTCGACGCCGTCGTTCACGGCGACACGATCACGACTACGATGCGCGCAACGACCTCACACAACGCAAGATCGACAAGTCAAGAGCACGACGTGCTCGGTCGACTGACTCCGAAGAGGAAGACGGGGAACTCTGTGGCGCCAGATGCTTCAGCAGATCCATTAGGAAGAAGCGAATGCCTAAGGGGTTTAAACTTCCGTCAGAAAATCCAAAGTTCGATGGTCTACAGGACCCTAAAATCTGGCTAGAAGATCACATCTCCTCCGTCAGGCTCCACGGCGGCAGTCGAAGTACTGCCATGCAATGCTTGCAGCTACAGCTACAGGGCGCCGCCCGAGCATGGCTCAATAGCCTCCCACGCGGATCCATTCACAGTTGGGATGAGCTGGTCTACAGCTTCGTGCGCAACTTTAAAGGCACATACAAACGGCCTACGTCAATCGAAGAACTGAGATGCTGCCAGCAAAGATCTGGCGAATCACTGCACTCATACATACGAAGGTGGTCCATCATCAAGAACTCCGCGGAAAACATCTCGGAAGACCGCGCGATTGATGCATTCAATGGTGGCGTCCGACGTCTAGAGCTCAGGGAGGAGCTGGGCCGCTCAAAGCCCCAGACCATCGACCATCTGATGGAGATCGCGAATCGGTGGGCTGATGGAGAAGATTCGGTGAAGAACCGCGCCCACTCCGACGAGGAGGCAGAACTCGAACGCAGACGCAACCGCCGAGGCAAATGCTGCATGCGCATCTACGACGACCGTGACGACGTCAACATGGTCGCAGCCGGCTACACCGATAGACGCGACGACAACCGCAACAGCGGATACCGCAGCGGTGGATACCACGACTCTGGGGAAACCATGCAAGTATGGCAACGCCGCACTCGCGACGAGGCACCCACGACCTCCATCGAGGAAAAACTATCCGGACCATGCATGGTACACTTCTACATCGACAAGCATGACGGCAAGAGAAAGTCCAGCCACCTCCTCAAGGACTGCCGCGAGTTCCTCAAACTACACGAGGGATTGGTTCGGATGAACCGCAACGCAGTCGAAAGAGGCTACGGGGCCGCTCTAGGCACCGTGGCACATGGCGCACCGCCACCTCCACCGGGGCCAACACCGAACGGAGCTGCACCGGACCAACACCACGGAGGAGAACCATACCCATGGGCCATGGGTACCATGATGATCCAAAAGGGACGCTCCTCCAACAGGATGCAGAAAGCCATCACTCGCCAAGTCAACTTGGCCACGCACTCACCACCATCCACCACTGAGTACCTCAGTGGCAGTGAGTCATGCATCACCTTCAATAAACGAGACCACCCGCCTCAAGTACCTCGCCTAGGCCATTGCCCCCTCGTACTCGAAGCGCAAATTGGAGGCTTCGACATGAGTCGCGTCTTCATGGACGGCGGAAGCGGCATCAACCTCATATTCGCGAGTACCTTGTGAGCAATGAGGATCCCTCTAACTTGCTTGGAGGCATCGGACACAACATTCCACGGCATCGTCCCAGGGAAAGGCGTATACCCCCTAGGAAAAATAAACCTCGACGTCATATTCGGCACGCCAAGGAATTTCCGGCGTGAGCGCATCGATTTTGAGGTCGTCGATTGGCCCTCACAATACCACTGCATCCTCGGACGCGTCGCGTTCGCTAGGTTCATGGCGGTCCCCCACTACGCCTACCTGCAGATGAAAATGCCAGGTCCCAACGGCGTCATCACGATCAACGAAAGCTTTGAGCGATCTGACAGCTGCGACAGGGAATTCAACAGAATCTCCTAGTCCTTCGGCATGCAGGAAGAGCTCGCGCGATTGAAGGAAACGACAGACAACAGCCTGCCTCCCCCGAGCAGGCCAAGCTCACCTGATCTATCCTTCGACCCATCTGTGCACACAAAGAAGGTGCAGGTCCATCCGACAGACCCTGCCAAAACGGCCCTCATCGCCAACAACTTGAGTCCCGCATAGGAACTCGCGCTCGTCGAATTCCTCCGTGAGCACTGGGAAATTTTTTTCCTGGTGTCCTGCGGACATGCCAGGAGTTCCCAGGGAATTCGCCGAGCACGCACTCAACGTCAACCCCGACGCAAGGCCAGTCAAGCAAACAATCAGGCGAATGTCTGAGCCACGAGCGCAGGCAGTCGGCATGGAGATCAACAGACTCCTCGAGGCCAAATTCATACACGAGATCAAGGAAAGCACTTGGCTCACCAATACGGTGCTGGTGCCAAAAAAGGACATGGATATCCTACGGATGTGCATGGACTTCACTTCTTTAAACAAGCACTGCCCAAAAGATCACTTCTCGCTACCACGGATCGATCAAATCATCGACTCCACCGCTGGATGCGAGCGCCTCTGCTTCCTCGATGCCTACTCAGGCTATAACCAAATTCGAATGAAGGAGGAAGACCAAGAGAAGACCGCGTTTACAATGCCCTTTGGTGTGTTCTGTTACAACACAATGCCCTTCGGGCTAAAAAACGCGGGAGCCACCCACCAGCGGTGCATGCAGGCTTGCCTCAAGGAGCAATTGGGTCGCAACATCCAAGTCTATGTCGACGACATAGTAATCAAAACCAAGGAGGAAGCCTCTCTAATCGACGACTTGCGCGAAACATTTGCCAACCTCGATCATTACCGGATTAAGCTCAATCCGGACAAATGCGCCTTTGGCATACCATCCGGACAGCTGCTCGGGTATCTCATCTCCGTGAGAGGGATTGAGGCAAACCCGAAAAAGATAAAGGCCATACTGGCCATGGAGAAGCCAAAGAACATAAGAGGCGTCCAGCAACTAGCCGGATGAATCGCGGCCCTCAGTCGATTTATCAGTCGAATGGGAGAAAAGGCACTGCCCTTCTATCAGCTCCTCCGCAAAGCTGACAAATTCGAGTGGACCAAGGAAGCGCAAGAAGCATTCGAAGACCTCAAGCGCCTGTTATCCACCTCGCCAGTACTGGTGACTCCACGAGAAAGGGAGCCACTACTGCTATACATCTCCGCTACCAACCAAGTGGTTAGTACAGTGCTCGTCGTCGAGCGGGCCGAGGAAAACAAGGTCCATGGCGTACAACGCCCGGTATACTACCTCAGCGAGGTCCTCACGCCAACAAAACAGCGGTACCCGCACTACCAGAAGCTGGCATACGGCGTCTTCATGACCGCCCGGCGACTGCGCCATTACTTTCAGGAACACCCAATCGTGGTAGTCAGCGACGCCCCATTGGGACATATCCTCAATAACCCCGATGCCACGGGACGAGTCGCGCTTTGGGGAATCGAACTGTCTCCACGAGACATCACATACGAAAAGCGCGACGCAATCAAGTCGCAAGTTCTCCCCGATTTTCTCGTGCATTGGATGGAAAACCAACTCCCGGACAAGCCAGATATGTCCTACCTCTAGACAATTCACTTCGATGGATCCAAGCGGAAAGACGGAGCAGGTGTCATATTGACGTCACCTCAAGGAGACAAGCTGAAATACATCCTGCGAATGCAGTTCACAGCCTCAAACAACGAGGCTGAATACGAGGCCCTGTTGCACGGGATGAGGATGGCAAAAGCCTACGGCGCAAAGAGGCTCGTCATATATGGCGATTCCAAGCTATTCGTCAACCAAACAATGCACGAGTGCGACGCACTCAATGACAACATGATCGCATACTGCGACCTCTACGATACACTCGAGGGAGACTTCGATGGTTGCGAGTTGCGACATGTAGGTCGCGAAAGCAACGAGGAGGCGGACGCACTCGCCAACATAGGCTCTACCTGCGCCCCCATACCACCTGGGGTATTTCTCGAGCGCATCTGCGTACGCTCCATCAAGCCAAAGGCCGCAGAGAAGAAAACAAGCACAACAATAGACTCGGGGGCTACGCCACCCAATGAGCAAATGGCACTCGAAAACTTGGAGCCAGACACAGGACTCGAAGGGCCAATGAGCGTCATGATGATCGAACAATCCTGGACGCAGCCGTACATTACATATCTCCTCAGCAAGCGCCTACCGGACCACCCGACGGACGCACGACACATCGCACGACGCTCCAAGGCATTCACTGTTATCAACGGCGAACTATATAAACGCAGTATCACAGGCGTGTTACAACGATGCGTCTCCCTGGCCGATGGAAAAGCAGTCCTCCTCGACATACATGAAGGAACCTGCGGACACCACGCCGGCAGTCGCGCCCTCGTTACCAAAGCTCTACGAGCTGGATTTTACTGGCCCACAGCCATGCGCGACGCCAAGGACATAGTATAAAAGTGCAACGCTTGTCAGTGATTCGCGGACAAACCACACGCTCCAGGCGCGGAATTAAGACCTATCCCATTGGCCTGGACCTTCGCACAATGGGGGCTTGACATGGTAGGCAAGCTCCCAAGGCCCTCGCAAGGAGGCTACGTCTATCTTTTGGTCGCACTCGACAAATTCACCAAGTGGATCGAAGCCATGCCAGTGACCAAGCAATCGGGTCACAATGCGGTCAAGTTCTTCGAGTCCATCGTCTATCGCTTCGACGTGCCACACAGCATCATCACTGACAACGGGACGAACTTCACATCCAAGGAGTTCCAAGAATTCTGCGAAAACCTCGGGACCAACATCAGCTATGCCTCAGTCGCTCATCCACAGACCAACGGTCAGGTAGAAAAAGCAAACGGGCTCGTCTGCAGCGGCATCAAGAAGCGACTCCTTCGACCACTCGAACAAGCTGCGGGTTGCTGGCCAGACGAGCTCCAATCCGTACTCTGGAACCTACGTACAACTCCAAATAGCGCCACAGGCTACACGCCATTCTTTATGGTGCACGGGGCAGAAGCGGTACTACCCGCCGAACTAAGGTACAAGGCGCTGCGCATAGTCGCTTACAGCGAACAAGAGTCATCTCTTGCACTCGAAGACTCCGTCGACCTCCTCGACGAGGCGAGAGAAATTGCCGCAGAAAGATCCACGATCTACCAGCAGAACCTGCGCAACTACCACAGTAGAAGGCTTCGCCCTAGATCCTTCGTCGAAGGTGACCTGGTCCTGCGACTGAAGCAGCAGGGGCATCTCAAGCTCGAGTCCCCCTGGGAAGGACCATACTTGGTTACAGAAGTAATCCCAGGTGGCGCCTATCGCCTTCAAGACCTAGAAACAGGAGTCGCATACTCCAACCCTTGGAACGTCGCACAACTACGACGCTTCTACCCCTAGTTGTTTTACTTTTACATTGCAAATAAGGCTACCCAACCAAGGCTACTTAGCCACACATTATACCTCGTACTGTTCTCCAAATAATAAAAGCTAAGTGCCCCAAAACTCTGTGTTTTTTCTTTTCACTTCTGTTACTATTGTACTCGGGGGCTACGCCACCCTACACACATTTGTTCTTCGAACTAATAAACGCGACATCCTGAGTAGCTGGCACACCAATTGAACCCCTTAACGCAAATTCAACCCAGCTGCAACGCGCCTGGCAGGTTGATAAAAGGGATGGCCAGGCTAACGAAAAGGACTCGCATAGTGCAACGCACCTTACGCTTACAAAAGCTATTTGTACGCGTTCAACAATAAATTACATACAAATATATACATATGAACTTTACAACACAAATACATTTATGTGCAGGATACAAATCTGGTTACTGCTGCAACAGAAGAACATTGGTTTGCTCCTCGAAGAAGTTGACAATCTCCTCTGCTGGGCGGTCCAATGCTTGATAGTGCGGCACCATATTCCAAGCAGATCCGGCTGGCGGCGCTGGCAGACCGGAAGCTACGACGGCGACATCCACGTCAGGCCTGTGCAATCGCACCATCGAGAGGGCAGCCTTGGCACTAGCCACCAACTGCTGCCTCACGCACTCGCGAACCGCGGACATATCTTGAAATTTGGCCAGGAGAGCCAACAGGCTTGACGGCGTGTCATCCAACGGGAACATCGCTCGGTAGATATTCTTCAAACATGACTGTGACTTCGTCAGGAAGAGCAGCACTCGTGAAGCGCGATCCTGCAGGGTCGCCAATGCACTCGCACGATCATGATCCACCCAGAACTATCCACTCTCTTGGAGTTTCTCCTGGGTGAGACCATGAAGGCGGATGGCAATCCTATCCCTCTCCTCCTGCGGACGGTGTGCGCTAACAACTACACGAAGCAGCACCAACAGCATGAGTACAACGTACCACTGCGACTATCTACAAAGGAAAAAGATGAGGACGAGCAAACTAACACTTAAACTGGTCGCCCAGCTGCGTCACCTCGCAAAGCAGATACTGCTCGTGGGCGGCGGCTTTTTCCGCCTTTGACTTCCACACATCTGCGTTACCGCGAATCAAGGGCAACTCACGCTCCAGCTGCTTCACGTGGTCACGAAGTCGCGATAGCAAAGACATCTCCTCTACCCTGGAGCGCGGCGGTACCACTGTCTCATCAAGAGATGATGGATCCTGGTTTTCCCCTACAGGACCACTCGATGTGCCCTACCACAGATCAAGACAGAAGTAAATAAGGCAACCAAACTAACACAAAGTCAGGGATAGCAGATGCATTCAGGATAAGCATAAAAAATATTCACAAGCACACTCGCCAGCAGGCATGTTCTTAGAGCAAAAGGACAATTCATCATCTACTACACAAGCTAACTATGGAGTAGCTGGCTTCTTCGACTTCGACGCCTTCGGAGACTTCATCAAGTCCGTGGCAGTATCAGACGCCACTGATTTTCCGCCCTGAAGCCCAAGCTTTTGCCGCCTTCTTTGCGTGCTGGAGCTCCTCCGAATACTTGGCAACGGTATTAATCAAAGAATGGCCGTATTTGGCACAGGCAGTCGCAAAGGGAGCGAAAACTACCTGCTGACCATCCGCGCCAATAGGCATTGTCTTCGACACCGTAGAGGGATCTATCTCGACTCCGTGGGCCTGCACCATGGCGAGTGACATCGTTGCACCAGCCGCCCGGAGGGAGTTCTTGTAGGTAGAAGGCACGCCCTCGGCGAGCGACTCCACCAGCTCGTCCATAGTATCGACCTGCTCCGCCTTTGGCATCAACTCCTCCCAGAGGCGACTAAGGGCGACCTTGGCCTTGGATAATGTATCCTGGACGGCGGCGCTTCGATCTTCGACCGCGGACACCGCGCCGGCCAGAGCGTCATCACGACGAAGGGCCTGCGGGTCAAAACTCAAGTCGCCAGCATCTACACCAAAAACATGGATCAAATTTCTAGTGCCACCGGCAAAACTCTAGAAGCAGAGAAAAGCATCAATCAAAAATCAACCAGTAAAAGGTACCTGAGAGGGCCTTGGCGACTGAGAATAGTTGCTCCTCGAACAACTTCTCCCTGGCCGCAAAAGAGGCGCGCAGATCCTCTTCGTGCTTTCGGGCATCATCACGAGCCACGATTGCCTCATCGCGTCCCTTGATAGCTGCGGCCAATGTCTTCTCCAAGGATGCGACATTGCGCAGAAGGGCGCTATGCTCAGCTACATGGCAGTCAAAATAATTGGCTATCAGTCGAACATACCAAAACAGAGAGAAGATGAAAGGAACAAGCATGGAAGCACTCACTTTCGACCACGCGGTGACGCGTCTCCAGCATCGCATGCTGACGAACCATAGCCATCACTTGCTCCGCCACTCGCGCGGCCTCCTTTACAAGGAGCTGTTGCACCAAGCAAGGAATCAAAGAGGGCAACAGAAGGCGTTGACTGCCAAAATACAAAAGAAGGAATATATACTCACATGGTCCTCTAGCGACTCCGAAGAAGTCTGTTGAGCCGTCATCCAAGCAACTATTCGATGCTCCCCTCCGTGAGGAGAGCTCGAAGAATTATGCCCGGAGTGGGCCACCGCCGGAGGAGAAGGAGCGCGCTCGACCTCTACCTTGGCCCTTGAGGTCGCGACTCCTAATTCCTTCAAAAACTCAACGTCGCCAGAAGATGACGATGCCTCTCGACTGCAAGACCACATTCGCATTAAGAAAAGGCAAAACTCCAGGACAAAGCCAACAGATAGAAAACAGAAAAGAATGAATGACCTCATAAACTTACCAGTCAAACTTGTCAAGATCAAACGTGGCCTCCGCCGACTCCGACGAAGACTCCTTGGGAAATCGCATCTTCTTGCGAGCAGACGGTGCTACAGCCCTCACAGGGACGGCGGGAATTGGTGACTCCGCGCCAACAACTGTGCCTTCTGGAGTTGAAGGAGTCGACGCATCGGAGTCCTCGCTGCGCGAACACTTGCGAGTATCCGGGCTCCCGGACTCGAGGGCTTCCTCTTCCACATCAGAAGGGATGGATGACTCAGACTCATCCTCTTCAAAAGCTTTGCGAGGAATAATGCCCTTAGGGATAGGAGGCATGCAAGGCGACACCACCCAATCCTGCATACAAACAATAAAAAGGAGCAAGTAAGCAACAGAAAAGCAATCGCGAACATAAGCTACTGCGTAGCACGACTGTACCTCGGGAGGAGGATTCGAAGCATCGAAGGGAGGAACGACTGGCTCATTCAGAAGCACATCCTTGAAGGTGTACTTCGTGACCAGTCGCACCCTCTTATCTACCTCACTCGCGGACATGCCATCAGCAGACACACGAGTGACATCATCAGCGCCACCCCATTGAAACATGGGATGGACCCTAGCCTGGAGAGGCTGGACGCGACGACACAACCAAGTCCTGACAAGGGCGTATCCTCCCTCTTCTGCGCCTATGTGACTCTCGAGGTCGCAGACGCGTTGATATAACACATCTGTCTCCGCGAGTTCGGAAGGCATGATCACGTTCTTCCAACAACGCATCTTCTTGCAGGGAGTCACGGGGTCGAAAGGCGTGAGTCCAAAATGCTCGTCCTGAGCCTTCTGGTCGCGAACATAAAACCATCTGTCCCTCCATCCCTAGACGGACTTGGCAAGCTTGATGTCGAAATAGGTGGCGGATGGGTCGACATGGATACCACAACCACCTACGTCGTAAACTAAAGAGCCAGATGCGGACTGACGCTTTAGCTTAAATAAGCGTTTGAAAAGGCCAAAGTGCGGCTTGATTCCGAGCCAGCACTCGCAAAGGGTGATAAAACAAGAGATGTGAAGAATCGAGTTTGGGGACAGCTGATGGAGCTGGAGCCCATAGAAACAGAGGAGACCCCTAAGAAAGGGGTGGAGAGGCAGAGAAAGGCCGCGAATGATGAAAGTAAGAAACATCACTCGAAAACCAGCGGGAGGCACAGGAATGGTCTCACCACTGGGGACGCGCGCGTCGGCGACTGCTGCGGAAATAACTCCGTCTTGGCGAAGAAGACGGAGATCGGATGCCTTGATGATTGAGGGGCGCCAAGCGCCATTGGTCACGCGGGTTCCCGCGACCTTCTTTTTCCCGCCGGCGGCGGCACTGGTGCCCGCAGCAGCGGAGCCACCCTTCTTCTTTGTCGCGGCAACGGTGGCCGCGGATTCAGTGGCAGCGCCTCCTTTCTTCTTTCCCATTGTGCGGCGGCGATGAGAATGTAGAAAATAACTTGGAAACGAGCGGAGATGGTCCAGAGCTGAGGAGGAGATGAGCGCAGGAGAAAAGCAGAGGAGCAGCGGCAATGGCGATGGCAGCGAGGAAGAAAAGGGCGCAGATAGAAATTTACCGCCGTAGCATCGCTACTTAACCCCTAAGAGATGCAATCCAACGGCTCACAAAAACCCTATTGGGCGCGTGGCACATATCGCGCTCGACACGTGGGGAAGAGGAAGCGCGAACCGTCCCTCCATTGCGCAGAAATCGAGGAGGCACAGTTAATAATAAGATTACGCACGCCCAGTCAAATCAAAGTCAGAAAGTGGGACCCATCGCTCGTCACGTCCCGTCAAAACCGCTCACACGGGTAACTGAGGTCATGAAAGCGTCAGCACAGACGTCATCAATAGCTACGCAGCGGAAAACTACGACTACTTTAGTCCTTGCTAGAATCTTCGACTCCACCAAGCACTCGGGGGCTACTCCCATAGGGAGCGCTGGCCGCGCACCCTATGATTTTCTTTTCTTATTGCAGGGATACATGCAATCACAATCAAACCCAACCACTCGAAAAACGATTCGACTATGGACGTGGGTTACTCCCATAGGGAGCACTGGAAACAATTTCGACTGAAACAAGCAAGCAAAAGACGATAGCAGTCGCAACCCAAGTTTTCGACTCAAACAAACAAAAATGACAGCAGTCGCAAAATTTCTTTAGTCCCTGCCTGAGTCTTCGACTCAACCAGGCACTCGGGGGATACTCCCATAGGGAGCGCTGGTCACGCACCCTATGATTATTTGCATGAAAGCTGTGGGTTGATTACATCAACACTCGCAGATCATGGCGACACCGCCTCATAATTTTCCCTACAAAGAGATTACGTCTCCTGGGTTGCCCGAATCATCTCCGCGATGATAAAATTCGGATGCCGCGCTTACAGCGTGAAGATAAAACCTGAATAAAGTCCTGACAACGCATTTAACTGCGCACTACTAGAAACATATCCGTGCCTACAGGCACGATGAACATGACTTGACGGACGCGTCAAGTGCTCACACTCATATAACTGGAATTCGACTCATGTAAGACCTCCGCGGCCTGAGTCGAATTACGCCAGCACTTTTCCGGACTTGAGTCCAGGGACTCGAGTTCGAGTAGATTACGTTGTTTCACCCTAAGGTGGTTAACTGGTACTGATGCTTTTGTTATATCAGGCACGTATATCAACAATCCCTATGACACAAATAAAAACAGTCAAAATGCACTCATTCAGGCACTCGAAACTTCAAAAAGTACCCAGTCGAATTTCCGATTCCACTGGATACTCGGGGGCTACTGACATGGGTATACCCTACAAGTACTCGAGCTTGGTATATACGGTCTAAATACGTACAGGCCCACAGTGTCGCCAAGACCCAGACGAAAGGACTCGACTAACCTGCGGACTCTCGATTGCTTGGGAGACAAGAAGAAGCTAAAGATAGAAAGTTTGAAGGGAAAAACCCTAACTTGTAACTGACTCGACCTGCTACCCGAGACCTAGCCTATCTATATAAAGGCTAGGAGGGGGCAGCGAGGAGGACACACGCAAGCCTAGTTTCCACAACTCTCGCCAGATTGCATCTGCGCACCATTGTAACTTTTGACTCCTTCAATAATTCCACGAGCAGACAAGCAGGAGTAGGGACCTCTACGAGGCCTGAACCTGGGTAAATCCTTTGTCCCCTGTGTGCTTGTTTGCTAGCCGATAGATGTCTCCAGCACTCCCTCCTTCTCCAAAACCCAAGTCCATAACAATGGGCATTGATGAGTTAAACCCTCGTCAGAATGTAAATATTAGGAAGACATTAACGATTTGCAAAAGACATAATGATCTGGTAAAACAGAACATGGACATGACGTTTCCCATGAGCATGCATGATCTGTAAACACATATGGTATATGGTTTATATGAGTAAAATGCAAGCTGTATTATTTGTACTCTAGTGCAAGTGGGAGACTGAAGGAGATATGCCCTAGAGGCAAATAATAAATAGGTTTTTATTGACATATATCAATTAGTTTATAATAGTTTCATATTGTGCTATAACTGTGCCAAGTAGAAACATTGGTAGAGGTGTGGTATGAAACAACCAAGTCCCTAGTAGCCTCTATTCATACTAGTTCGTTGGTCATGAAGATGATTTGGGTTTCAAGATCATGGGCATTTATGCCGACTGACAACGAGATCATATCATTGGAGAATGATGTGATTGGACATTCCTCGAAGGATTGCAACACGATCAAGTCATATAGTTCATTGATGCAATAGCTATACCTAGACTCCTTCTCCTTAGACCGTGAGCTCATATTACTCATTGTTTCCCTAGGCTGCTTAGACTGCATCAACCGTCATCTGGTAATACGGTGGCCATAAAGGTGTACGTTGCGTATTCCGAAGGAACAGTAGATGACATGTGACTGCAAGACCGGGATTTGTTCATCCACATGACGGGTAAAGATACATACGGCCGACTTGGTGAGATTACATCTATAAATGTTGCAACATGTGACTAGGTCACGAGGATGTAATATCACGGTAACAAGAAAACATAACTTGTTGTGAACGAGATTGAACAAGGTATGTGATACCAATGATCGGATTTTGGACAAGTTGTATCGAGAAACAAAAGGAAGAGGATGCTACATTTAGACGGTTCAAACGACATTGTCATCAGGAATGCATAGGGGTCACATGGATATCCCCGGTATCTCTGTTGATCATTGATACAGATCATGTCTAGAGCATTTCCGAGCCGTGAGAGGATACAATTAAGGGTACGATGAGAGCGATCATTCGTAAGACAGAATCACAGTAGAGAAAGAGAGAAAGCCGGAATCGTTCCGCGGAGAGATCCGAAGTTGTTCGGAGAAAGAATAAAGGAAAAGCCCCGAAAAGTGTTTTCGGATAAATGGGAATTTAAGTATATATTTATTATACGTTAATTGTGAATTAATATATTATAAATAATATTTAGATTAAGATTTATAAAGGCAACTTTTATATTAGGCTAAATCCCGAAGGGAAGTAGTCTAGAAATAAAAGCTGTAGAAAAATAAAGAGAAAAAGAAAAGGAAACAACCACGTGAGGGCGGACACCAGCTGGCCGCAGCCGCAGCCAGGCCAGCTCGACCCAGCCTATGAGGAGCTCGCGGGGAGCCAGCCGGCGGGCTACGCCGCTGGGCCGCTGGTGGGGCAAACGACCCACCCGGGAAGGCGGGGTCCAGGCGAGCGGGCCTATGGCTGCTGCCCGCCCACCCGGGCAGGACTGAGGGCGGGTGGCCGCCTTGGGCCGCTGGCATCGTGGGCCGCGGGGGTGATACGTCCAAAACGTATCTACTTTCCCGAACACTTTTGCTATTGTTTCTCCTCTAAACTTGTGTGATTTGGATGCAACTAATGCAGACTAACACTTTTGCCTCGTTGTCTACTTTTTGTGCAGAAAATCAACTATCAGGAAAAATCCCGGAAAATATGCCGAAAATCCTATTTCACCCGAAGACTCTAGGAGCTAGAATGCGAGACGGAGAAGAGCCCTGGGGTGGCCACACCACCTGGTGGCGCGGGCCAGGCCAGGCCACGCCAGGGGGTGGTGTGGGCCCCCCAGGCACCCCCTCGGCCTCTCTCTTCGCCTATAAGGAGCCTTCTAACCTAAAAACTTCGGGGGGTTGGACGTTTTTCCAGAAGGAGTTCCGCTCCGCCGCCACCACCAGATTCCACGAAACAACACCAGAAACTCTGTTCTGGCACCCTGCTGGGACGGGGAATTGGAGGAGATCATCGCCATCATCATCACCATCGCTTCTCCATCGACCATCCATGTTTCCCCCATCTATGAGTGAGTAATCCCCCGCTTTAGGCTATGAGGATGGTAGGGATTGGATGAGATCGTTCATGTAATGGCATCAGATTGTTAGGGCATGGTGCCTAGTATCTTTTATTAGTGCTTTATGACTTTGTTGCGACTTGTTGTGCTTAATGCTTGTCACTAGGGCCCGAGTGCCATGATTTCAGATCTAAACATGTTATTGATTCATTATGATAGTATTGTTCTTGGTCTTATCTACAAGTTGTATACACACGTTGTTGTCTGGAACCTATGGCCCCGAAGTGATAGAAATCGGGATAACCGGAAGGGAAAGGCTTTGATGTGAGGATCACATGTGTTCATGGAGTATTAATGCTTTCCTCCGGTGCTCTATTAAAAGGAGCACCTTAATTGCCAGTAGTTCCCTAGAGGCCCCGCTACAAACGGGCTGGCAAGACAAAAGATGTTGTGCAAGTTCTCATTGCGAGCACGTATGACTATATATGGAACACATGCCTAGGATTGTCTAGTACTTGGGTGCTTTATCTTATTTATCTGCAATTGCCCTATGTTCTAATTGCTATGTGAATTGTCTTGTCCATGCAACGCCTGTCCATCCATCCCTATGCCTACCGCACTCGAATCCCACTGTTTACTGCTTTTGTTACTACTGTCTTTGTTTTGCTACTGCTGTTACTTTACTATTCCTACTACAAAACTGTTGCTACTGATAAACTGATGTGAGCAAGATTGTTTCCAGGTGCAGCTGAATTGACAACTCAGTTCTTAAGGCTTATAAATATTCTTTGGCTCCCCTTGTGTTGAATCAATAAATTGGGTTTCACTTCCCTCGAAAATACTGCGATACACCCCCTATACTTGTGGGACATCGAGACTATTTTCTGGTGCCGTTGTCGGGGAGCATAGCTTTATTTATCAAGTTCACTTGGATTCTCTATTGTTCGCTGCTATCCATCCATCATGGGTAAGTCTCGTGATGGCAAGGTTCCTATTTTACCATCCACTACAAGAAGAGGTACGGTTCTGAACACCTCTACCGCTCTTGATTCACCGTCTGTTTTGAGTAAGTTCCTTACACGACCACATACACATGCTACATACACTACTACTACTTCTGAATCTGAAACTTCTGATACTTATGATGCTGCTTCTACTGTGCTTGATAAGAGTGGTTCATTAGGTCCTTTCCTAGATGCTACGATTGCTAGAACTATAGCTGGAAATACCGAAACTCCTAATGAAGACACTACCACACCTGTTAGCTCACCTGAGTCTAGTGAGAGTTATGATACTGAAGAAGATTATGTTGAGATGACCGATGAGTTTATTGAAGAATGTAAGAACACCCATGATAGGAGCGCTGCTAAGAATCTCCTTGAGAGGCGTACTATTAGACCCAAATTATCTCTTGATGCTAAGTTTGCTGCTTCTCCCATAAACATTATAGATGAAGATTATGATTTCTCTCTCGATCTATCTTACATAGATATTGTCGAGAAAGAACCTTTTTTTGGGACTAAGAATGAAAGTGCGGTAGCACATATGAATGAACTTTCTACTATGAGTGGCTTGTTTTCTGATGATATTAAGATGCGTACTTATTTTGTTGCTAAGATTTTTCCTTTTTCACTGAAAGGAGAAGCTAAAACGTGGTTTAGTAATTTACCTCCTGGATCTATTGATAGCCCTGAGTGCTTGATTAGTACTTTCCTGCAGAAATATTTCCCTCCCAGTGCTAGACATGCTATTTTGCAGGAACTTTTTGATTTTAAACAGGGAGAAAAAGAGGTATTGCCCGAATCTTGGGCAAGGTTTTGTGCTTTGATTCATGCACAGGATGGAAGTCCTTTACCTAAGAATGAGCTTCTTGATATATTTTATAATGGACTAACCGAGGAATCTAGGACATACCTAGATAGTTGTGTTGATTGTGTTTTCAGGAATAGGACTCCTAAGGAAGCTGAGGAATTAATGGCTAAAATAAGCAAGAATTATGAAGATTGGACTCCTCCTAAACAAGCTATACCTGAAGTAATTGTACCTGAACCATCTATTCCTGTGCCTATTCCAACATCAAAGAAGAGGGGAGTTATTTAATTAAATGATGAAGTGATGAAGGAAGCTAAGAAATGTCTCAAGGAGAAGGGAATTAAAGCTGCAGATGTCAAGAATTTACCTCCTATAGAAGAATTATGTAAGCCTATTCCCTACTCACCCACTATTGAGGTACACTCTCTCCAACACTTTGATGAAGGTGATATCCCTTACTTGAAACCTCCTGATCAATGCTTAGAAGAATTTGATATCTTTATTGTTAAGCAAGATAACTTTAATAAAAGGGTGCAGAATCATCTAATGGAAAACACTAGAGCTATTGTTGAGTTGAAAGATATTGTGGAAAGAACCTCTAATGATGTTAAAATGATTGTTAAACACTTTCAAATGGTTCAAACTCAAATAGATCAACTCGTTAAAGTGCAAAACGACTTGCTAGTTAATGCTGCTAAAGAAAAACATGCTTATGAAATTAGAACTAGAAGTGGAGCTGCTACCCAGGATCCTCTATATCCTGAGGGGCATCCCAAAAGAATTGAGCAGGATTCTCAACAAGCTGAAAATAGTGGTTCTACTAGTAAGAAAAAGAAAAAGAAACATAAAAATGTCGTAGAACCCTCTGAACCTGCTATAGATCCTAATAGTATATCTATCTTTGATGCTGAAACTGAAAATGGTAATGAAGAAAATGAAGTTCCTAGTGAAGAAAAAGTTGAAGGAGAACCTGAAAACACACACTAAGAATACTAAATACACTAAAGAAGATTTTATTGCTAAGAAACATGGTAGTGAAAGAGAACCTTGGGTCCAAAAACCTATGCCTTTTCCTGATAAGAAACACAAGTCAAAGGAAGATGAACACTACAATAAGTTTTGCGAGTGGATGAAGCCTTTATTCTTGCAAATTCCTTTGACTGATGCTATTAAATTGCCTCCTTACTCAAAGTATATGAAGGACATTGTCTCGAATAAAAGGAAGATCCCTAATGAAGAAAATTCTACTTTGCTTGCTAATTATTCCTTCAATGGTAAGGTTCCTAAGAAACTTGGAGACCCAGGGATTCCAACTATCCCTTGCTCTATTAAGAACAGTTATGTTAGAACTGCTTTGTGTGATTTGGGAGCTGGAGTTAGTGTTATGCCTTTCTCTCTCTATAAGAGGCTTCAACTAGAAAAATTAATACCAACTGATATATCGTTGCAAATGGCTGATAAATCTACCACTATTCCTGTGGGTATATGTGAGGATGTACCTGTTCAGGTGGCTCACAATTGCTTGATATTAACTAATTTTGTTGTGCTTGAAATGCCTAAAGATGATAATATGTCTATTATTCTTGGGAGACCTTTTCTTAATACTGCAGGAGCTGTTATTAATTGTAATCAAGGAAAGGTGACCTTCAATGTTAATGACAAGGAACATACTGTCTATTTCCCCAAGAAGATTGAAAGGACTTATGGCTTGAATTCAATTGAACATGTTGAAGGCATTCAAGTTGGAGAAATATATTGTCCCATACCAAGAGAAAAATTTCAAACTATTATGATTGGGACCATTGCTATCAAGGTTGAGGTAACATAATCATTAGTGGAGTACAAAGTTTTGTCTCATATGCAATTGTTTTGGTAGCAAGACTTGATCAACCTTGCTAACAAAAGGATTTCATTGAACAAAACAATGTTTTCACTATGATTTTCTCCGTTTATTTCTATCCTTTGCATTTTAGTTTTTGCTTTCGTTTAGTTTTCTTTGTGTTGTTAGTTGCTTGCATGTTAGAACTTCTGTAGTTCTAGCCTTGTTTTGTCGCATCATGTTTCAAAAAGAAAAAAAATCTGTCTGTCAGAAAAATCATTCTTCTATTTCTGAAAATTGCCCAAAAATAAAGTGTCTCGAAAAATTAAAAAAATTCATATTAAATTTTTACATGAAAAAAGGGGCAGAGGAGTACCTGGTAGGTACCAGGGGGGCCCACCAGGCAGGCACACCATGTGGTGGCGTGGCCAGCCCTGGGTGGCGCCATGCCCTGGTGTGGGCCACCCCTGGCCCCCACTACTTCTCTCCCCTGCCACTTTCTTCTCTCTCCTGAGTAAGCTTCAGTTCATAGCTCAAAATCGCATTCTTTCTGTGCTTGCTCTCGATTTCTTCGATCTCCTTGCTCAGCCCATCTTTCTTGCTGAAATTTGGAGCATTTGTTCCCTGGTATGTGACTCCTCCCCTTGTCCAAGTAGATTTGTGTTTAGTGGTTTATATGTTGAGTATTTTGCTGTTGTAGGTGACTGGTTATGAGGGCTTGTAAGCTTGTTTGATGCTTAGAGATATAGTTTTGATGCATGTTTAGGCCTCTTGCAAGTCCCTATGAGTAGAATCCTTCATTATATTTACTTTGCAATCACTTGTTTAATAGGTGTTTAAATTTCAGATTACCAAGCATGAACAACCGTACTTTTGGAGAGATATTTGAGAGTGATGCACCCAGGAGGTCGAGGCCCTCAAGAACAGCCTGCTTTGTTTAGTGTTGACAGGAGACCGTGGTTGCGCTCCAAGGAGGAGATGGACGAGCAGCTTCGCTTGCTGGGGTTCCACGAGCAGCACCAGGAGGATGTGCCCTCCTACGATTACTCTGTGCACTACGGAGGGACGTACTCGAGATCGCACCAGGACGAGGGTACCTCCTCGTCATACCATGGTGACACTTCATCCTGGCCGGCTTGGGATTGATTCCCACTTAGGCCAAAATCCTAAGCTTGGGGGGAGGTACGCCGACACCGCACTCATCTCCATATCATGTTGCGTCGGTACTTTGTATATTCATGTTTTCGTTCTCTTTTTAGTTTTCATTCTTCTTTGCTTTTGCTTTCTAAAAACACAAAAAGACCAAAAATATTTCTGTTGTTTCTCTTTGGTTTCCTTCTTCTTTTTGCCTTGGTTTGCTTTTCCCTTTTTGTTTTGTTTGAACTTTTCGAAAAACCCAAAAAGATTTTGCTTTGTTTGTTTTTCTCTTTTGGTTCTTATTTAAAAATCGAAAACACCAAAAATATTTGTCGTTCTTCTTTGGTTTTTGCGAGTTTGCTACAGGGTTCGGCAGGTCTTAGTGGATTATTGGTTTCATATTATTATTCAAGCCACACAAGTGAAGAGCAATTATGAGGATTAATGACAACTTGAGGCATGGTAAGAGGCTGGTAACGAACTCTATTTGTCTTCATTTTTGCACATATACTCATCATTGTGAGCTTGCTTAGTCCGTTCATGAAGAGTGTATGTTTTCTTTGGATGCTTAATAGTTCTTGCTTTCTTATGATTAGCTCCAGCTCGCTAATAGTTTGTAGAATGTCTCATGAATGTTTGCTTGCATTACTCTATTCATAAATTGGTATGACACTGTGGTATCCTCCTCTGAATGTTTCATTTTAATTGACTTGGCACATGCTCATGCATGCACATGACTGTAATAATCAGTTAAGCCTCGATGAATTATTTTTCCTCGAGGATCTTGAATCACTTTCATGTCATGAGTAGTCATGTTTTGTTGCAAGCATGATAATGACAGCTATTGCTCTCTCATTTGTCGCTCCCTTACTTTTGCTACCCTTCACTTCCACTAAGTATGTTTTACTCAAGTTTCCAACTCCCTAAACCAAATATTTCCAAAGTGTCCACCATACCTACCCATTAGCATCATTTGCTACCTCCGTGCATATTCAATATGCCTTGTTTTCTTCCGAATAAAATGTTTGCTTGTTATGAGAAAGTTAGTTAGTAAAGCTCTCACGAACTTGATGGCACACTTTATTTTCTTGCACTTAATAAACCTGAACCATTGCGTCCTTCTTTGTTGTGCATATGCTTGCGCTTTATGAGTTGAAGTTAGCAGAACCATGTATCATGGGGACCACTTTCAACACTTCATAGGTACTTTGTACCTAGTTGATATCATGTTCTTTTGCTTATGGATCCCAGCGGTGTGAAATAAAAGTGGAACTTGTAAGATCATGGAGTTTGTATGTATGTTAGAGAAACGCTTGGGCCGCTAGCCTAAGCCATGCCTAATCATGGTGGAAACTTGCAGCATAACCATAATGAGCATTCTATGAAGCATCCTCAATAAAAATCTATGCACATAGTAAATAAAAAGATCGCCGAGATGCTCATTGTCTGCTTGCCTTGTATTTTGATTATGGGATAGCTCCCATGTCATGTGCAAGGGGTACCTTGTTGGCGGTTCTCTATGATACGTATATACTTACAATGACAAGAGCTTGCTTGTGACTGAAGTTGAGTAGCATGAGGATCGGTCTTCGTAAGTAAGGGGCATGACACTTCGATTTATAACTTGTCAAGCATATCCTCTTAGTTGTGTCACTTTCACCTTAACCACATTAAAGATGCTTATGATAGGGGCAATGAGAGCTCAAAGCTAACGAGTACCGTACTTTCAGCATTTGGAAGCCTTTCAAGTTATTCAAAACCTTTTCTTCTACTTGTTGAGTCTCCACATATTCTTTGAGCACCTTCTTGAGAGCATGGTTGCCATTCTTTGTGTTTGTTCCATTACTTGATTATTTGTGTTATGACTTTGATGCTTGTATCCTTGATATCTTTACTTCTAGTCATCACTTGAACTTCAGAGGTGCCTTGGCATTCATAATCAAAGGCAAGCGAGATACCACTCTATCATACCTTTTTATGAGCATGTTAATGTTGCTTATGTTTGTGCCTCATGCTACTTATTATTCTTGAGTTGGAATCTCTTCATAGCTTGCAATGACTATTAAGTAGACTTGGTTGCATACTCTTTATTATGAATTGTCTAAGTAGTTGATCACATTGCTGAGAATATTTACATCATATGAAGCAAATGTGTTCGTGAAAGTTCTTTTATCGCACTCAGTTTTCAACTGAATTGCTTGAGGACAAGCAATAAGCTAAGCTTGGGGGGAGTTAATACGTCCAAAACGTATCTACTTTCCCAAACACTTTTGCTATTGTTTCTCCTCTAAACTTGTGTGATTTGGATGCAACTAATGTGGACTGACGCTGTTTTCAGCAGAATTGCCTTGCTGTCTACTTTTTTGTGCAGAAAATCAACTATCAGGAAAAATCCCGGAAAATATGCCGAAAATCCTATTTCACCCGAAGACTCCAGGAGCCAGAATACGAGACGGAGAAGATCCCTGGGGTGGCCACACCACCTGGTGGCGCGGGCCAGGCCAGGCCGCGCCAGGGGGTGGTGTGGCCCCCTAGGCACCCCCTCAGCCTCTCTCTTCGCCTATAAGGAGCCTTCTGACCTAAAAACTTCGGGGGGTTGGACGTTTTTCCAGAAGGAGTTCCGCTCCGCCGCCACCACCAGATTCCACGAAACAGCACTAGAAACTCCGTTCTGGCACCCTCCGGGACGGGGAATTGGAGGAGATCATTGCCATCATCATCACCATCGCTTCTCCATCGACCATCCATGTTTCCCCCATCTATGAGTGAGTAATCCCCCGCTGTAGGCTATGGGGATGGTAGGGATTGGATGAGATCGTTCATGTAATGGCATCAGATTGTTAGGGCATGGTGCCTAGTATCTTTTATTAGTGCTTTATGACTTTGTTGCGACTTGTTGTGCTTAATTCTTGTCACTAGGGCCCGAGTGCCATGATTTCAGATCTGAACATGTTATTGATTCATTATGATAGTATTGTTCTTGGTCTTATCTACAAGTTGTATACACACATTGTTGTCCGGAACCTATGGCCCCAAAGTGACAGAAATCAGGATAACCGGAAGGGAAAGGCTTTGATGTGAGGATCGCATGTGTTCACGGAGTGTTAATGCTTTGCTCCGGTGCTCTATTAAAAGGAGCACCTTAATTGCCAGTAGTTCCCTAGAGGCCTCGCTGCAAACGGGCTGGCAGGACAAAAGATGTTGTGCAAGTTCTCATTGCGAGCACGTATGACTATATATGGAACACATGCCTAGGATTGTCTAGTACTTGGGTGCTTTATCTTATTTATCTGCAATTGCCCTATGTTCTGATTGCTACGTGAATTGTATTGTCCATGCAACGCCCGTCCATCCATCCCTATGCCTACCGCACTCGAATCCCACTGTTTACTGCTTTTGTTACTACTGTCTTTGTTTTGCTATTGCTGTTACTTTACCATTCCTACTATAAAACTGTTGCTACTGATAAACTACTGTGAGCAAGATTGTTTCCAGGTGCAGCTGAATTGACAACTCAGTTGTTAAGGCTTACAAATATTCTTTGACTCCCCTTGTGTCGAATCAATAAATTGGGTTTCACTTCCCTCGAAAATACTGCGATACACCCCCTATACTTGTGGGTCATCAGGGGGCGAGGCCGGCTCGCCTGGCTGCTGCCCCCCTTCCTGGCCGCTGCTGTTGAGCTGGGCCACGGTGGGCGCCGCCAGCCCACCCGGCTGGCAGCTCTTTTGCTGCTGCTGGTTGTTGGGCTGGCCGCCCAGGCCCAGCCGACTGGGGAGGTCTATTTCTCCCTTTTCCTTTGACATTTAGTCCCACATGGCTAACCCAATGGGGAGGGCACACCCCCTCCGCCTATATAAAGGGGTGCCCATGGGTGGGATTGAACACACGAAATACAACTTGAGAAGTCCTTTGGTTGACTTTCTCCCTCCCTCTCTCTATACCTTGCGACCATGGCCCCAAGTCTGGTTGTGCGATCGAGGCACACTTGCAGTACGCCGTTGCGCTGCAGGGATTCCTAGCCGGATATCAACTTCCGCACTCCCGGTGGGATCGGGGAGCTGGAGGTCTCATCGTGCACCGGATGTATATGAAGACACGAGGCACAACACTTGGGGCGCTAGAATGTCGTGAGCCGGAGCTGTTGCACGATGAAGATGATGAAGATCAAGAAGGAGCAAGGGGTGACCTGCGAGGAGCTTCGCGACCTTAAGGTCGGCTTCGAGTATGACTACATCAACCACGTTCCTCGTGGAATGTTAACCGCGTACGGTCTACAAGGGTATGTATTCTCTACGCTCCGGCCGTTACCGCATTACTACATAGATAGATCCTAGGCTAAGTTTCTAGAGTTCCGACGTAGGAATCTTTTTTGTTTTCTACGCCGATCCCGAACACTTCCCTCATTGCCTGAGCCTCAGCCGCCGCTTCCGCCGCTGTCCCCTCATCGCCTGAACCTCGGCGAGCTCCTGCGCCTGCTTGGCCCTTGCCTTCCGGTCCCTCGGCTATCCGTAGCGAACTTCCTTGCCGTGGATAGGGCCAACCAGTTGGGGGCGCTCATGCCATCAGGTTTCATCATGGGCGCTCTCGGCTTCCTCACCTTTTTCTCCTTTGGTTCGCCGGCGGTGGGTCAGGGTTTGGCGAAAGCCTTGGGCGGCATGGCAGGCGCGCGCTCGGCGAACTGGCGGGAGATGTGGGGGATTGTGGAGGGAAGGGGGAGAGGGAGAATAAAAGGGCGGGAACTCGGCCTCGGCTCATCGACAGGTGGGGCCCACCCTCGCTTTCACTCCATCCGGCGTTCCTAGGCCGTTCCCGATGCCTCAGGTTCGGCCTGGGAACGCCAGACCAATTTTGGACCAAATCCGGACGAAATCGGCGTCTTGGGAACGCGACTAGGCGAATTTTCGCCGTCCGGATGAAAAATACGCCCTGTGAACGGCGTACTGGGAACGCGAGTGGAGATGCTCTTACCGTCAACTATCACGAGATGAGCTACCAACTAAACTGCTTCAATCCGTGATGAAGTTGTGTACATATGTGGGTCCTTGAGCGAGAGTGCCTTGTTGGGTTCCCGAGCTCTAGAGAGTCCGAAATTCTAAAATAAATGAAAATAATACTCTATTTAAAAGTTTAAAATAACGCCTTTGATTTTTAAAATCAGGCTCCTTGAAGTTCCGAATCTAAAATGATTAATCAGATCCCATACAACGAAGTTTTACCAAGATTAGACAGAGTCAGTTGTTAGATGCCTAGAAAACAGAGAAGAATGTACCACTAATATGATCAACACTAGCGGAGGAAGATCCGAAACATCTTCTCTAGATTCCATGAACACTTCGTCCAAGCATCACATGTGTAACGCCTCTACAGTATCCACACATTGCTAGATCTAATCGCGCAAGTTAGGAGGTGGTGGTGGCAAGGATTCTCTAAAACCCTAGGAATGGTTGGCCTAATCTTTCGGTCATACATGGCTCCAACCTTATATTGGCGTCCTAATGGGCTCGCAACACTTGTAACCTAATAAGACTAGTCGAAGTTCTATTCAGATTTCATCATTGTGGGAGTCTTATCCCAATACCACTCAGGTCCAACCCAAGTTGGAATGTTCCACTCGGATCCTATCGAGTGAGGTTCGAACCCCTTAAGTGTGCATCCATGACAACTCGAATACGACTTATCTTACCTATACACAAATATCTTAAGTTCATAGTTGGTAGCGGTTACTAGTAGGACATGCCAACTCATGAGTGTGGTAAAGTCATTATGATGAACCTTGACAATGTGTCATATGTAACATTCCTTTTGCCTCATGATATGCGTTGTCAAGATCAAGGAGAATGCTTATCATCCTTGTTGATAGCTCGATCTATCTTCGTGATCATGTGATACAAATTCTATAAAACCGGTTAACTCATAAACTGAGTCACATGGACATGTGATACATTGCAAATGTATCTATAATTTTTGATGTTCCATGCTTAGTTTTATCCACTTTCTTGTGTTTTGTCCACACTTTGGAGTACTTTTCATATGATTTCTTGGACTAACCTATTAACCAGAGCCACAGTGCCAGCTGCCTGTTTTCTGCTATTTTTGGTTCTAGGAAAGTCAGAAAATGAATATTCTTGGAATTGGACGGGACAAAAGCCAAAGTGCCTATTTTTTCGGAAGTCATCAGATGCCAGAATACGAGACGGAGAGGGGTCAGAGGCCGGCCACACCACCTGGCCACGCGGCTAAGCTTGGCCCGCGCCAGGGGATGGTGTGGTGGCCCCTGGCACCCCCTCGGCCTCCCCTTCCGCCTATAAGATGCCCTCGGGACGAAAACCCTAAGGACCCTATCAAAAATCCACGAAAGAGTCTGTAGCCGCCGTCATCTCCATCCCTAGATCAGGAGGGATCTGAAGCTCTTCCCGGCACCCTGCCGGAGAGGGGAATTCACCCTGGAGGCCTTCTTCATCAC
This sequence comes from Avena eriantha, assembly GCA_910589775.1. NCBI lineage: Eukaryota > Viridiplantae > Streptophyta > Magnoliopsida > Poales > Poaceae > Avena > Avena eriantha. The sequence goes on from OU342741.1 coordinate 57,550,594, forward strand.
CATGCAAGCCTCCGCTGTGATGCGTGAGTAGTTCATCCTTGGACTACGGATCCATGTAGTAGCTAGATGGATGGTTCTCCTCCTTTGTGCTTTCATGTCTAGATCTTGTGAGCTCTGTTCATGATCAAGATCATCTATTTGTAATTCTGCATGTTGTGTTTGCGGGGATCCGATGGATATTGAGATGCTATTTCTGATTGATTATTGATTCTATCATGTCTTTGTTATTTGCGATCTTGCATGCTTTCCGTTGTTAGTAGCTATCTTGGCCAAGTAGATGCTAGCAACTCCAAGAGTTAGTATTTATGCTCGATAGTGGGTTCATGCCTCTCGTAATCTGAGGAAGTGACAGAAATCTCTAAGGTACTAGATGGGCTGTTGCTACTAGGGATAAAACAACAATCCTTTGTTCATAGAACAATCATATTGTTTACTTTACACGCAGTTCGTAAATCAATAATCTGTTGCTTGCAACTTAATACTGGAGGGGGTTTGGATGATAACCTGAAGGTGGATTATTAGTCATAGATGGAGTTGGATGGCGGTCTATGTATAATGTTGTAATGCCCAATCGAATCTCAAAGGAGTCAAGGTGATTAGTATATGCATGTATTGCTTTCTCGATGTTTGTCAATTGCCCCACTATAATTTGTTCACCCAGCATGTTATCTATCTTAAGGAGAGCCACCTCTAGTGAACTATGGATCCCGGTCCTTTTCTTTACATACAATCTATAAACTATTTATTTCTTTGTGTTTACTTTCTGCAAACTATTACTTCTTTTCATTTGATACGTTTAATCCTTTGTTTTCCGCAAAACACGGTGAGATTGACAACCTCATCGCAAGTTGGGGACAAAGTTCTATGGTTGTGTTGTGCAGGTCTCCATGTTGCTACTAGCACCGGTAGTGCGCCCTACCAAGGCTCAGCTAGCAACACCTTTGGGGTGTTTCCTTGCTCCTACTAGTTCGATTAAACCTTGGTTTCATAATCGGGGGAAACTTGCTGTTGTTCTCATCATACCTTCCTCTTGGGGTTCCCAACGAGCTCTACATCATCATCGCTCCAGCATTTTTCTGGCGCCATACACGGAGCCATCAACATGTTGATCATTCGAGAGGGTCTAGAGAAATCTCCCCAAATTGGAGGGGCAAATCCAGTCTTGGTCAACCATGCCTCACATATTATTTCATGACTAACCAGAGATACACAATTGTACTATGCAATTACATAGTATTAATTCATAGACACTAAGAGCATATCCACTCGTAACCCCTATATGGGCTCTGGCGGTAGCATTTTTTGCCCATATGGGCAGGCGCCGACTGTTTTCTGAATTTGGGGGGAGAGGGTGTTCCCAAGCACGCTCCCAATAGAAAAATACGTTTTCTTACATTTTGACAAACACCATCTATTTATATACATATTCATGCATAGATAAAACGAAGGGCTGAAGGTAATCCTAATCGACTATGCCGCTTCCACTACCGACGTCGTCGTCTTCGTCATCGACGCTGCCTCCGCGTCAACGTCCTCCTCCTCCGTGTCGGAATCTAGGTCGATGATCCCGGCGGCCTCCGCCCTCCTCATGAATTCTTCATGGCGTGCCGCCTCGATAACGGTGTATATCGTACAGCCGGGCACTGCCCAGAAATGCTGCCTCCCTTCGGGGTTGCGCAGATCTGGGTGGAGTTGTTGCCGGTGAGCTCGGCATAGCGCAAGCTCTACCTTTCGCTCCTTCTTGAACTGCTTCGGCTAGTACGCGCTCGTGGGTGAGTATTGAGACATTTCCCTCTCCACTCTGGCAGCTGGCGGTGGCGCTCTTCGATCTGCATCGCCAATTCGTTGCCACGCAAGAGCGGCACCACGGGCACACCGGCGTAGCTGAGCTCAAACCATGCCAGAAGCCTCGCGCGCGGCGGCTCGAGGATGTCGTAGTGGGCGAGCATCATGGCATCGTAGAAATTTAGATTGGGCCTCTCCATGGCGGCGCGGGAGGGGGAGGGAGGGCGCCTAGATATAGCGTGGAAAAGGACAAGAAGACAGAGCGGGAAGTCTCACTGGCAGGGCTGGCCGGCGGTTTCAACTCCATCCGACGCCCCGCTAGCCACCCACGGGTTAGGTTTGGCCTAGGGACGCCGGATAACAAAATGGGCCTCGTCGGCATCAAAAAAGAATTGGGGGCGGGCTGGGCGTGACACCCCCGATAGCCCTTTAGAAGAGCTTTAGGGCCCCCGAGTGGAGATGCTCTAAGCAAGTCGACCCACAACTGGAGAACATGCGAAGATGTCGGGTCTAGGACATCAGATATACACTATAACTGGGACTAATAAACAAACATCTTGTTGCGTCTCAAAGTGGGTCTTTCTTGGTGATCTTCATCACCGAGTCCTTACTATCGAGTCAGCATCACATGCCCCGTGACTTGTGAAATATATCCATCAATCGAATTGTATACTGTCAGTCAGACTCTCAGACATTCTCTCCTCCCGTGAGAAAAAGAGGCGGCGGCTAGGGTAAAAACCCTAGCAGCCGCCACGATCTACTTCGGCCTCGCCGTTTGCGACCGAGCATGGACGGGTCCCCGCCTCCTCTGCTTGCCGCTCGGCGGCGGGAGGAGGTGTGGACCTCGGACCTGCGCTCGGCGGTGTAGAAGGGTCCCTAAAGTTAGAGTTTGGTCATCCGGCATCGTCGTTATGGTGGCTATGGCGTCATTGTGCGGGACAAGAATAAGGTATACCCGCCTCCTCTTCCACCTCGTCGGCGACGATCCTGCTGCTGGCGTTGAGGAGGGTAGGGATACGTCTGGTCGCCGCTTCCATGGAGTGGTTGATCTCGCCCAGTATACGTGTGTTCTGGATCTCGTCCAGTCTACGTGTATTTTAGGTTTGGTGTTACAAGTTTCGGATCAATTCAAGGGTTCAATTCAAGGGTTCAATGGCGACAACTTTATCTCTAGGGCGCTGGTCCTTAGGGGCACGTGCACGAAGACTTCCCGACTGTCATCAACAATGGCATGCCAGCTCCGGAATGGAGCGGCGACAGCGGCGCGTCGGCGGCTCGCTCTGGCGATAGTAGTATTCGTTAGGTGGTCCAAAGACCTCGATGTAATTTTTATTATGTTTAGGATACTTTGTACTTCTTATGAACTCATGAAATAGATCCGGATCTTTTTCCGCAAAAAAAAAATCAAATTGTATGCTAGTCTAACGATCCCTGTGTCCTCGTAACCTTATCAATTAGGGGCCATTAGAACAATCGCCATACACTAGTAGTCTCACAACCAATTAACGCACTTGATGATACATATCATTGATGATGTTCATGGATAATATAATAAGAACACATCAATACATAGTCAAATATCATCATCACATGGATGCCTGTACACATATTTCCAACAATGTCGACGGAAATGGAGTGAAAGTCCAAAAATCATGCATGATGTCACCATCGTCAGTGCTTGTGTAGCCGTGTGGCCTTTTTGTATACTTTTCTCTTCGTCCAACATTCATATCTCATCATGAGTTCTCTTTGTAGTATCACTACAAGATCCTCAATTTTTTTGCAATAGAAACACGCGTCATGTTCCACTTGTACTTCATGTTGAATCTACCCTCTTCAGTTGCTTCCAAAAAATCTGCGGTACCATCGATCTAGTCATGTTCGCACGATTCACAAGGTACATCCACGGTTGATCCATCTGCAGAAAACGGCACATCATAACGAAATCCTCGTTAATATCTTGTGCACTTCATAATTATAATTAATAAGCACACCTTTTGTTATCATCACTATATTTGTCACAACTTTCTTAAAAAATGGCAACAACCCACCACACCTCAAGAGGTGTCCAATCAACACACAATCGTAATAAACAAAGGTCGGCCAGTGCACATTTATGCTCCTAGACAGAGATCTGTAAGCAGTTTAGTTAATGAAAACGTGAGGGTTAAGTCAGCTGAAGATAACAGAAGGAGCCGACCGAAGGCTTACATGGAGTCGGTTCCTGTAATGAGCCAATTGGGAAAAGTATTTCGGTACGTCTGAAAAGGGGTATTCGTTGTATGTAATTTTTATTATGTTGCTATTTCTTTTCATTCTATTTTTTATAACTGTCTGAGGCGAAAATCTTAATTAAAGGCAAACCATAGCTTACCCTGCACTTCCGTACGAGCCTTAGAGCGTCTCTAATCGACCTCTTATAATTTAGAGGAGCAAACGGTAGAGAAATCTTTAGAGGAGTAAAATTTTGCTCTTCTAACGATGTCTGGACCTAACAGATACCTCAAATTTAACTCCTCAAACAAAATGACCCCACATGGAAGTCTCTCTACATGTTCTTCTTCCTCCTTGCTTTCCCCTTTCTTCCAAGCCGTCGCTCGATGCTGCTCCCTGTCGGCAACCCAGCATTGCCGCTCAACCCCACCCAATTCCCTCCACGCCTGCCATCCAATCCCCTTCGCCACCCACGCATCCGCAATGCCCTACAGGCACACGGAGCAACGAGCTCACTTGGAGGAGGGGGACGACCATCTGATGTTCTGCACCAACCCAAGCTCCTTTCCTGCTCGTGGTGGTCTTGTGGCTTCTCTTGCTCCTCCCCAACTCTGGCTGCTCCCATCTATCGCTTGTTCGGTCCCAACCGTTCCGGCTCACACGGGAGAGGGATGAGGATTCCTCTATGTGCGCCTATGTCTAGACGAGGAGGCCAACTCGTTGCTGCCACTACAGGAATCCAACGCTACGCCGAGGGCAGATAGCCGTCAGCGTAGCCTGCTAAACCGTCGGTGTAGGCTACGCCGACGGCAGCCCTCGGCGTAGCTCCTCGGCGACGCGCCTCCTCGGCAGAGACGAAGCGGCCGTCGGCGTAGCTCAAAAGCCCTCGGTGTAGCGTACGCCGACGGCCTCGCCACAGCCGTCGGCAGAGAGCCCCAACGGCCGTCACACGAGGAGGTAACGGCGTGCTGCTACGCCGATGGTCAGGCCGTCGGCGTAGCTGGCCACGTGCCAGCGCTGCGCCGCCCAGCCACCGAGATACACCGACGACCGCCCCCTCGGCATATGCTGCCACGTGTATAGCCCCGAAGCGCTCAGGCCGTCCCTACGCCGACGGCCTGGCCCTCGGTGTAACCCCGACCATTTGTTCACCCGCAGGCAGCTACGCCGACGGCCTGGCCGTCGGCATAGGTCCAGCCGAGATTTTTTTGTTTTCTGTTTGATTTCACAACATTATTATTTGATAGCAGCAATTAACTCATCCAAAGCATCAATATTTCACAACAATAATTATTAACATCATTCAAGCATGATCACATCATTCAAGCATCATCATATCATTCATACATCATTCAAACATCATCATATCCTTGATGTATACAAGCCGACATCCATAGACATCATACCTACTACTCTGGAGGAGACGGGGTGAACCCCTGATCTCCCCTGGTGAGAATAGGCAACACTCGACGAGGTTGCTGTGCAGTAGAAGCAGCAGAAGAACCACCGGGCGAGGGAGTTGTCGGTGAATCACCACCAGCAGAACGACCAGGCGAAGGACCATCAGGGTGGGTGGGTGCGATCATCCGATGGCTACCCGGAGAGGCATGACCAAAGTGCTCGTTCTCGGAATATCCTGCCCCCTACATGTTAGCAACTTGCGAGGCAAAGTAAAGCGGTAACTGGTGGTTTGGCAAAGAACTTACCGGTGATGATCCATAGTATGTTCGGCGGAAACTTTCCCTCGATGGTAGGAATGGCCCCGGCCCCGGCATGGGAGGTATGGACCCTAAATTAACACTCTGTCCCGCTTGCATAGCCACAATCACCGCCTACAAGATAGTTTAGATGTCAAGTCCTAAAGTACCAAACTAGGGAAAGTGGGATTTGTATGTTTTGCAAAAGTAAAGGTTCAAACTTACATTTACGTACTGCGTGTAGACCATACTTGCCGCCTGATGCTGCTGAAAGGCCACCTCATATTCGTCATGAGTGGCATCGTAGGCTGCCTCGAACTCAGGCTACAATTTCAAATACAATGAATCTTGTCAACACTTAACCATGCATGAACAAAAGTCGTAAATATGGGGAAAATAAGGAAATTTACGTCATATCTATAGGTGGATCGACGAGGTTGGCCACGAGGCTGGATAGGGGGGCCGTCGGTGGGGTGGGTAGCTGATGGCTCAGTGTCGGCGCTAGGAAAATGCTGGTGCGATGTTGATGTAGAGCTCGTTGGGAACCCCAAGAGGAAGGTATGATGAGCACAGCAGCAAGTTTCTCTCAGTTATGAAACCAAGGTTTAATCGAACTAGTAGGAGCAAGGAAACACCCCAAAGGTGTTGCTAGCTGAGCCTTGGCAGGGCGCACTACCGGTGCTAGTAGCAACGTGGAGACCTGCACAACACAATCACAGAACTTTGTCCCCAACTTGCGATGAGGTTGTCAATCTTACTGTGTTTTGCTGAAAACAAAGGATTAAACGTATTGAATGGAAAGAAGTAAAAGTTTGCAGAAAGTAAACACAAAGCAGTAAACAGTTTATAGATTGAATGTAAAAGACAAGGACCGGGATCAATAGTTCGCTAGAGGTGGCTCTCCTTAAGATAGATAACATGCTGGGTGAAAAAATTATAGCGGGGCAATTGACAAACATTGAGAAAGCAATACATGCATATACTAATCATCTTGACTCCTTTGAGACTTGATTGGGCATTACAACATTATACATAGACCGCCATCCAACTGCATCTATGACTAATAATCCACCTTCAGGTTATCATCCGAACCCCCTCCAGTATTAAGTTGCAAGCAACAGATTATTCCTCTACGAACTGCATGTAAAGTAAACAATACGATTGTTCTATGAACAAAGGATTGTTGTTTTCTCCCTAGTAGCAACAGCACATCTAGTACCTTAGAGATTTCTGTCACTTCCCCAGATTACCAGAGGCATGAACCCACTATCGAGCATAAATACTAACTCTTGGAGTTGCTAGCATCTACTTGGTCAAGATAGCTACTAACAACGGAAAGCATGCAAGATCACAAATAACAAAGACATGATAGAATCAATAATCAATCTGAAATAGCATCTCAATATCCATTGGATCCCCGCAAACACAACATGTATGGATTACAAATAGATGATCTTGATAATGAACGGAGCTCACAAGATCTAAACATGAAAGCACAAAGGAGGAGAACCAGCCATCTAGCTACTACATGGATCCGTAGTCCAAGGATGAACTACTCACGCATCACACCAGAGGCTTGCATGATGATGAAGAAGGCCTCCAGGGTGAATTCCCTTCTCTGGCAGGGTGCCGGAAAGAGCTTCAGATCCCTCCCGATCTAGGGATGGAGATGACGGCGGCTACAGACTCTTTCGTGGATTTTTGATCGGGTACTTAGGGTTTTTGTCCCGAGGGAAATATATAGGCGGAAGGAGAGGCCGAGGGGGTGCTAGGGTCGGCCATACCACCCCGTGGCACGGGCCAGGCCTGGCCGCGCGGCCAGGTGGTGTGGCCGGCCCCCAGCCCTTCTCCGTCTCGTATTCTGGCATCTGATGACTTCCGGAAATATAGGCACTTTGGCTTTTGTCCCGTCCAATTCCGAGAATATTCATTTTCTGACTTTCCTGGAACCAAAAATAGCAGAAAACAGGTAGCTGGCAGTGTGGCTCTTGTTAATAGGTTAGTCCAAGAAATCATATGAAAAGTACTCCAAAGTTTGGACAAAACACAAGAATGAGGATAAAACCAAGCATTGAATATCAAAAGCTACTGATACATTTGCAATGTATCAGTAGCTTTGAGACGCGTGAAGCTCGTGCTGAGGGTAGGTCATACGTCCATTTTGCATCACTATTCTATATCTTAATTCACTATTATTCATTGATATATTTCGTATTGAGAGGTGATACTTATGTTATTTCATCTGTTTTTGCATGGTTGATGACTTTTGGAGCATGGACCGCTGCAGTCAGGATTCTGATGGAAAAGGTGCTGTTTGGAGGCAAAATTCGTGAAGATCAGAAAATCCGGGAAAATATACGGAAAATCCTATTTTTCTAGAAGACTCAGGATGCCAGAAGATGGAGTGGAGGTGGGCCACAGGGGCGGAAAACACCGCGAGAGAAAGATCTCTCCGGTAGACAGATTTCTGCCGGGGGAATTCCTTCCCGGAGAGGAGAGATCGTCGCCATCAACACCACCATCAAGCTGGACTTCATCGGGATCATCATCATCACACCATCATCACCATCAGCACCCTCATCACCATCTCCATATTGCTGTAACAATTGTGGTGAATCTTACATAGTTCATAGGGGAAACTTTCCCGGTGTTGATTACTCCTTGTAGTTGATGCTATTGAGTGAACCATTGAATTATTGTTTATGTTCAGATTGTTATACATCATTATTTCATCTCTGATCATGATCCATATGATGTCTTGTGAGTAGTTCGTTTTGTTCTTGAGGACATGGGAGAAGTCTTGTTGTTAGTAGTGGAGTTGTGTTGAGAAAGATTCAATAGATTGTTATTTAAGTTGTGGTGTACTTCTTCTAGTGGTGTCATGTGAACGTCGACTACAGGACACTTCACCTATATGGGCCTAGGGGAATGCATTGTGTATTTGGCTACTAATCGTAGGGATTGCCGGAGTGACAGAAACCTGAACCCCCGTTAGGAAACCATTGCACAAGGGACGTAAGGGTCTTAGAGTTTAAACCTGTGGTTAGATTTCTACCTTAATTACTTTCTTGTACTTACGGATGTTTGCAAGGGGTATAATCACAAGTATGTATTTAGTCTTGGATGGAGCGGTACATTAGCATAGGTTCACCCACACAACACTTAGCAAGCTAGAGAAGATTAATCGACTATATGAAGCGAAAGCAGTTGACAGTCTTCCCATGTGTCCTCGAGAACGTTTGGTCATCTATAGAAATATAACCGGCTTGTCCGTTGCTGCATAAAGGATTGGTCCACTTGCTGCATTCATTCTTACTGTCTTTTGTTTACTCGTACTTTGTTTACTTGCTTTATCGAAAACCCCTAAAAATCCGTTTGCTAAATATTTGCAGAGAATTCCTGATCCATACCACTAGCCAACACCTTCTGCTCCTCGTTGGGTTCGACACTCTTACTTATCTAAAATACTGCGATACACCCCCTATAATTGTGGGTCATCAAGACTATTTTCTGGCGCTGTTGCGGGGGAGTGAAGCGCTATTGGAGAGTGGAACTGGTAAAGGAAACTTCTACTATGAGTATTGTTTACTTCTGTTAGTTGCTTTATTTTCGTTATGGATAATTCGTTGAGTTTCTTATTTGGTAATGCTACTACCACTGCTAAGGTAGTAGATAAGCCACCACCTTCTGAGAAAGATGTTTTCAAAATACCTACAAGAATTATTGATTGTGTTATGGATAACTACTATGTTGGGGATGGAACTGTCCATCCCGGTGATCATTTACTCTTTATACACGAATTATGCGGGTTGTTCAAGTGTGCAGGTATTACTACAGATCAAGTTAAGAAGAAGTTATTCTCATTATCACTGAAAGGAAGAGCTGAGGAATGGTATAAGCGGCTGAAGAATGGCCAAGCTCTGGAATGGGAGGAAATAGTTCCTCTCTTTTATTCAAAGTTTTATCTCCTAGTGAAATTCATAAAGATCGGAATCAAATATACAACTTTTGGCCTCTTGATGGAGAGAGTACAGCTCAAGCTTGGGGGAGATTGAAGTTACTAGTGCTCAAATGTCCCATTCATGAGCTCCCCAACAATATTATTATCAACAACATTTATGCAAGGCTCCCTCTACATGACAAGGATTTATTGGACGCTTCTTGTGCTGGATCATTCACTCGCATGGAAGAAGAAGCTAAATGGGATCTTCTGGACCGTATTCAAGACAATGCTGAAGCTTGGGAGAATGACAAAGGTAGAAAGTCAGGTATAAATTATGATTATGAATGCATTGAATCTTTTATGGGAACTGATGACTTTCAAAGTATTAAAAATGCTTATGGTCTAGACTCTCAAGCTATTGCTTCTTATTTTAAGGCTTTTGCTTCCTACATTGAACTGCCTAAAAAGAAGTGGAATAAGTATCATGAACCTTATAAAGATGTTGCTAAGAGTATCCCTTCAAGAAATACTGAAGTTTATACTACTAATCATGTTTTACATGAACCTTATATTGAGAAAATGCCTTTCCTAGTTAAGGTAAAGGAACATTCTATGATGGCTAGTATGGTAGATGAAAGTATGAACAAAGCTGTTGAACCTGATAAACAAATGGTTGATGAACCTATAATAGCAAATGTGAAAGACTTTGTCACTAAGTATGAAAAAGAGGGACACCCTATCCTTTGTAAGGATACCTCTAAAATTGTCTCACAAAGTAGTGTTATGAGAGCTAGTATCCCTGTGTTTTCTGTTAGAATAAGTGATCATTGCTATGATGGTCCTTGTGATAGCTATATTGTTAAGTTTATGCATGATACTGAAAGTTACTATGAGAGAGGGAAAAGTGTTCTTATGTATCTCAATAATATCAAGTTTCCTTGTTTTATGCTGAAAGTTTTTATGTTGCATTTCTTTTGCCTTCTTATGCAAGTTGCCTTTGGTTTCAATAACTTGTTTGTTTACAAAATTCCCTTGCATAGGAAGTGTGTTAGACTTAAATGTGTGTGTGTTTTTGCTTCTTAATGCCCTCTTTCACTTCAATTCATATCCCTATGAGAGCTTCTTCAAAATTATCATGCCCATCTTAATGGCTATAAAGAAAGAGCTTTATGGGAGACAACCCAATTTGTTTTTGCTTTCAGTTTGTTTTTGTTTATTTGAGTCTTGGAAGTTTTTACTTCGGTAATAACCGCTCCTTATCCGTTTTGTTTGGTTTTTGTGTGTCAAGATCAACCTCTAATGGGAGAGAAGTAGTATTTGGGGAATTTGCTGTCCCGAAACAGATTTTTGTGCTTCACCGTAAAAATTCGTGAGAGATCTCTGTCTGTCGGATTGAGCTGTAATGTTTTGTGCTTCTGCCCCAGGTTGTTATTTAACTTTCGTTAGTTCTGCACGTTTTGATTTTAGCAATAGAAGGTTTTCTAAAAAATTGATCTTTACCTGCTGGTCTGTTTTGACAGATTTTTCCAATCTTGCATTTGCTTCTTTATTCGATTTCCTTCTTGAATTCTTTTTGGGTCTTTAGAAGGATTTTCTATAGTAGCTTTTGGTGTGATGGTTTTTCAGTTGAAGTTGGACTCAAAGGGTTTTATCACTTCACTTTTACTAATGTTGCTAATGAGAACTGTGTGAAGTTTTGTGTGAAAGAAATTTCCAGGAAGTGGAGATAAAGGTGTAATAAGGAAGAGAAGGGTTTTATGACTCAAGTAATAAGTATATGAAGATGAAGATACCGATGATTCAAGTGGTGACTCCGGAAGGATCCACTAAATACCAAATTCAGAGACCTGCAGAGTCCGTGTTCAACTAGGTAACAGTTCTGGTAAGAAAAGTTCCGCAAAAATACAATCTAACTATATTTTTGCAGTTTTTAGTCAATAAGGAGAGCTACGAAGCGAAAAAGGGACGGAAACAGAGCCAGGGTGTCTCACACCACCCTGTGGCGCGAGCCCATCCCTGGCCACGCCACCAGGTGGTGAGGCCACCCAGGACTCCGCCTCCGACTCGTTTTCTCCCAGTACCTTCCTTTTGATATGAAACTTCGCAATATATAACCCCCCCCCCCGGATCCCCCGAGGTCCGTATATCGTGTTTTTGTCGTGTTTTTGTTTTGATCTGTTTCTGCCAGGACATACTCTTTGAAGGTCTAGAAGCACAATGGTGTCTGCCAAGGATAAAGGGAAGAAGCCTATGGAAGAAGACCTCCAAGACCCCAAGTAGGGGCTGGTACCTTTTGTTACTTGCCCTACATCAATGGAAGCTCTACGAGTCACTAAGGAGTTCTGCGATAAGTACCGAGACTTGCAGAGGAAGGTGGACATGCTTCAATGGGAGAATAATAGGCTTCGCAAGATGCTGGAAGATTACCTCACGTCAACTAAGAAAATATTACCACCACCACCTAAGGAGTAATTCGTCATCAGGTTTGGCATCCCCTTGGTTTGTTCCAAGCTTGGGGAGTGCCGCGGTATCATATCACTATCTTCTATCTTTTTACCTTATTAGTAGAGTCATATCATGAATAGTGGAGTTATTATGTAGTATGGTTTGCATTATGGAAGTGTCCCCTCTCTCGTTAGATATGTATCCCTTGGTGTGAGTTTCCGTTATGGAATATTAATGAGAAGTTCTATCATTCACCCTTTTTGCATAGCTTATGTTAGTTTTCAATTCGTGGTTATATGATTGATCTTGTTGTTAGTATTGGTAGCACTTTAGGATCATTGAGTTAATTTAGTTGGTTTTGGCAAACCTGGCTCGGTCAGTAGCAACACCTTTTTGAGAGTTGAAAAGAAAAAGATAGAAGTACTCTAGAGAAAAAATAATTCCATCATCTTTCTTTCTTGATTTGCTCATAAGTCTAGTATTCTCTAGTTAAGATCTTTTGTGCTTCCAAGGAAGATTGCATGTTTGTCTTTATCACTTGTATGTTTGTTTGTTTCCTTCAAACTTATACTTGCTACCCAGCCTTGCTAGCCAAAAAACCTGTACTGAGAGGGTATTCTTCTCGTGCATCCACTCCTTTAAACCAAAACCCTTGCCATTTGCGTCCACCATACCTACCTAGTAGCATTATTGCTATTCCAAGTAAATTCTTGTTTTGTCTACCTCCCAAATTGAACTTGTTATGCAAAAATCAGTGATTAAAGCTCTCACGAACTTGATGGCACATTTTACTTTCTTGCATTTAATAAACCTGAACCATTGTGAACTCTCCATGAAAGTTATATGCTTGCAAATTATAGGCCGGGGATTAGCAGAACCGTGCTGTCACGGGGAACGCTTTCAACACTTGTAAATATATACCCAGTTGATACCTTGCTGAGATACTCATTGTCTGCTTGCCTTGTCATTTTGATATGGGGATTCTTCCGTATCATCGGGCAAGGGGTACCCCATTGGCGGTTCTCAATGATACGCACATACTTACGATGACAAGAACTTACCGGTAACTAAAGTTGAGTAGCATGAGGAGCGGCCCTCGTACTCAAGGGACTTGGGATTTTCAGTTTATAGTCTGTCAAGCATATAACTCAGATTGGACCTCACTTTCACCTTAATCACCTAAAGATGCCTATGATAGGGGCAATGAGAGCTAAAAGCAAGTAAGTATCATAATTTTTGGGAGCTCTTTATGAGACTTGCAATCCCTGCTTCCCTCTTTGAAGGGCCTTTCTCTTACTTTATAGTTGAGTCAGTAAACCTATTCCCTTCTATCTCAGCAAGTATTTTGAGTTGATGTGTTTCATTCATTCATATGATGATTTATGCATTCATGTTTCTTATGTTCCTTGTTTTGCACGTTGCTCTTATCTTGATGTTTACTACTTTGAAAGCTTTCATTGAAAAACCAGCTATTTGTGAACTCCAGCAAATTATCAACTATTCTTCGACCAAGAGCTAAGTTTGCCATTACCAATTATGATTTACTTTATGTATCTTTATTGTGTTTCCTTTACTCATGGCAAGTTGAGTTATATAATAGTGAGTTGTCTTCTATTATGATCTTTGTATTTGATGAATGTGATGCTTCTTGTCCGTATTCTTTTATTGACTCTTCACTCCATAAACCTGGGGTCATGTTTATTGAGCTCAGTTTCGCTTGGGGACAAGCGAAGTCTAACCTTGGGGGGAGTTGATACGTCCATTTTGCATCACTATTCTATATCTTAATTCACTATTATTCATTGATATATTTCGTATTGAGAGGTGATACTTATGTTATTTCATCTGTTTTTGCATGGTTGATGACTTTTGGAGCATGGACCGCTGCAGTCAGGATTCTGATGGAAAAGGTGCTGTTTGGAGGCAAAATTCGCGAAGATCATAAAATCCGGGAAAATATACGGAAAATCCTATTTTTCCAGAAGACTCAGGATGCCAGAAGATGGAGTGGAGGTGGGCCACAGGGGGCCCACACCACCCCATGGCGTGGGCAGGCCTAGGCTTCGCCTAGGAGTGGTGTGGCCGCCCTGGCCCACTCTAGCATCTCCCCTCTGGCGTATATCATCCCCATGAAACCCTAAGACTCGGGGAGCAACCACAGAAAGATTCCGCGCCTCTGCGGGGCGGAAAACATCGAGAGAGAAAGATCTCTCCGGCAGACAGATTTCTGCCGGGGGAATTCCTTCCCGGAGAGGAGAGATCATTGCCATCAACACCACCATTAAGCTGGACTTCATCGAGATCATCATCATCATCATCACCACCATCATCACCATCAGAACCCTCATCACCATCTCCATATTGCTGTAACAATTGTGTTGAATCTTGCATAGTTCATAGGGGAAACTTTCCTGGTGTTGATTACTCCTTGTAGTTGATGCTATTGAGTGAACCATTGAATTATTGTTTATCTTCAGATTGTTATACATCATTATTTAATCTCTGATCATGATCCATATGATGCCTTGTGAGTAGTTCGTTTTGTTCTTGAGGACATGGGAGAAGTCTTGTTGTTAGTAGTGGAGTTGTGTTGAGAAAGATTCAATAGATTGTTATTTAAGTTGTGGTGTACTTCTAGTGGTGTCATGTGAACGTCGACTACATGACACTTCACCTATATGGGCCTAGGGGAATGCATTGTGTATTTGGCTACTAATCGTAGGGGTTGCCAGAGTGACAGAAACCTGAACCCCCGTTAGGAAACCTTAACAACCTCAGACCCTACGCTCTAAGTTCAAGCCTGGATGAAGCGGAAGTGGTTAAAATAGTACAACGGAGTCCCAGGGGACCTCCCACGTGTAGACCCGTCGGCCATCCTAACCACTTCCAAGACATCGGGACAAGAACGAGCGGCGTAGGCAACAGGCGAAGAGATCAAATACATACACAAGTGAGTATGTATGCAAGCTACCATACAACAGTTCTCAGAGCCATTCCATCTAAAAGAAATAGAAATATTGCAACGCCATACAGCAAGATCCAAATATCCTAGATAGAGATAATAGTTTAGGATAGCTCCTCATACATCAAACATCAGAGTATCAGGCGGAAGCGGAAAACAAGATCCGAGTACGGATAAGAAGCAAATCGACATAAGATGCCACATAAATAAACACATCCCGCCCACAGATCTCGCGGATCCCCATCCCCGGAATCTCTACACCGAGTGATCATTGCCAACATCATCTGTCTCCTCCACCCAGTATCCATCTTGCGAATACACCTGTTCATCTAAATCAAACAATTTATCGTGTGAGACCCTAGGGGTACTCAGGAAGTCTTTATGCCTCTAAAGGGGACATATACCTGGGGTGACGCAATTGCAGCAAAAGACAATAACTAACAAGTCTAGAGATACTCGCTAACCATCCGCCTAACCAATGATAGACGGATGTCCGTTAATTAGGAACAACAGTTATAACAGTATCAGTAACAGATCCATCCTCCTTCTCGCCTACCAACGAGAAAGCAGACGAACAACCCCTCCGTTGGCAGTCTTATTAACCATTCCATGAGTATTGCACTATTTACTAGTCAGGTATTTAGTCAGGTTAAAAGCGGTACTTTAGTTATACTTGTCTATGATCGAGAAACTATGCTCCAAGTCGTCCATAACCGCGGACATGGCTTTCAGAAAGATTTACCCTCCAGGGGTGCACAAATAGCAACACACACTCGATCAACCTCAGAAAACCAACTCAAAACCCAACGAGGCATTCACGAAAAAGCAATCACAGGATTCAGAAATATTTCAGGGGGCCACCCCAATAAGCTACCCGCAACGAAGTCGGCCGGCTCCGGAACGGACCCAGGGTTTGCGACGACGGATGTAAACGACTGGGAACCCGAAAGTGTGACTGGGCTTGTCGATACCGCGAAAACGTGGCGCGATCCAAAACAGTATAGGTGCTCCACGCACAATCTTAATTAAAGCAGTAAAGCATGGCATAAGTACAGGATAGTAATAAAACCCCAAACTAGTTTGTGGCCCCAAGAAATAGAAATGAATCACGCTCTGGCTCAGGGGGGTCCACGGCCTCCCGGATGTGGATAGTGTGAATAGTCAAGGAACAGGAATCAAGTACTCGGGGTCCTACGGGACACAAGTGAGCATGAAAAACCAAATAACAGATATTGCTCACCGGTGCCTCTTTCATTAGTTATCCCATTACTACTAGGTACCTCGTTATCCATCAGACACTCACATACCCTACACATGCTGTTCTACGACTCGCATGGCTCAAACAACTCCTGTAGTAATGGCTCATGGGATGGAGGAACAAGCTTCGGTGGGGTTTAAAAGTAAAGGCTATGCAGTGCTTGGGATTCAATTTAATGCAATCGCAACAAAATGATGCAAGAATAAGATAGAGGCAATAGGTACTATATGTATGCAAGCATGTGGTAGTGCTTACCTGGCAGCTCAGTTGAAGCGAGAGACGGATCTGGGTAGTACTCCTGGGATTCCTGATATTTCCCTTGCTCGGCGTCTATTCGAAAGAAGAACCAAACAAACAAGGGCCAACATAAATAAAGTGCACAAGCATAGGAGTAAAATGCGACAAGCAAACAAGCATTCCATGATGAATGATGCACAATTTACATGGCAATAATGTAGCATGGCATGGGTGAGGTGTGGGGTACAAGAATAAAGCATTTTATTAAGTTTTAGTCATGTTTTGCTCCCAAATAAGTTGCTGTACACTTAATATTTATGTGATGCATGCTGCAATTCACAACAAAGAATGCATAGTTAGAACGGTCTCCTCGCGCTGATCGATTTAGACATATTATTTGTCGAATTTGGAGTTGTAGAATTAAAGTTATTAATTAATTAAGAAAAGGCATTTTTATTGCTATTTAATTATCTCGAAAATTTAAAAGTGGTCAAACATTATTTTGGATGGCAGATTTGAAATCCTCACATTTTTCTGATTCAAAAACATATATTATTTGTGTTATTTGGAATTATCATTTAAAAGTTATTAACCAGAATTTAAATCATATTTAAACATCTTCTAAAATTGTTTTTATAAAACAGAAAAACACCGATACTTCTTATACTCGGAGGGATCTAGCCACAGTCACGGACAGGTGGGTCCTGCGCTGTGCTGGCAGAAACGCCGCGCTGAGACTTTTCTCAGAGACGCAGGTGCGAGCCGCTGCCACTGATCGGTGGGCCCGGCTCTCGAGCGGGCCCACGCGCCAGCGAGTGAGAGGGGACCTGGTGGAGCGCGGGTTAAGCCAGCAAAAAGGTGGGGGGGATTTGCAAAGTGCCAACAGCCCACTGTTTTTCTTCCTCTGAATCAACTGACGGACAGGTCGGTGACAGCGCGCGACGCGCGGCGCGGGGGATCGAACCAGCGACCTGGGGCACGCGCGCGGAGGTGGAAGCCACTGCGGCTGGGAGGGGTTGGTGTTAGGGAACGGCGGTGCGGCTACGTAAGTCTTCTGCGGCACGATGACAAGGAAATCATCCGCGACGCCGGCGCACAGAAGCTGCTCGACCGAACGACCGGCGAGAACAGGAAGCAGAGCTAAGCGGGAGGTTGTCCGGGGGGTTCGGGGACTCACCGCGGGGCTGCCGGTGGGGTCAGATCGGGTCGGGGAGCGGCGGATCGGCGACGTAGCAGGAGGACCGAGGCTAGGGTTTCGTCTCGGCGTCGAATGTGTGCAGCAAGTACAGGCCGTCTCCTCCTCGCTGCCGTGTACGGGGCGACGCAGGGATCCTTGTGGGCTTCCTCGACAACCGCACACCACGCCCGCCTCCTCCTAGCAGCTAGGGCGAGAGGACACCGACGGTGGTCGCCGGAGATGGAAGAGAGAGGGTGGCGGTAGGTGGGGGAAGAAGAGGGGGAAGGTAGTGCCTCGGGTGGATCTGGGGAGTAACGCGAGGCGGGGAGGAGTAGATAAGGCAGGGGAGGGAGAGGTGCTGTGGTGGCTCGAGGTAGAAAAAGGCGGTGGCCACCTTTTCTCCTTCTCTCTCTCGGGTCGGTGGACCAGGCGTGAGCGAGGCTGGCAGGCACGGGCTACGCGTGAGGGGTGACCACTTGCGTGCGAGGAAGAGAAACAGGAGGGAAACAGAGGCGTGCAGGTGCAGCGAGGCCGGCTGGGGTGTTCGCTTTAGCTAGGTTAGAGCAAGCTGGCTCGGTTCGGCTAGAGGAGGGGTGGCATGGGCAAGGGGTGGCTGCAGCTGGGCTAGGCAGAGATGAAGGTGGCTCGGGTAGGCCCTACTTGGCAGCAAGGGAGAGAGAGCAATCGAGAGGGGAAGGTGCTCGACGAGGGTTAGGGCTAGAGGGGCTTGGCATGGTAGAAAGAAAAAGAGGAGGTGAGAGAGGCTAGGGTTTTGCTAGGTGTAGATAGAGAGAGAGACAAAAATAAGCTAGAAGAGAAAGAGAGAGTACTCCAAGTGCCAAGCCAAATGGACTAACAAAGGAGGAGAGGGAAAACGATGTTGAGTTTAAGAGAAAATGGGATTCCACTTGTATATGCATACCCTAGGGCTCAACAAAACAAAAGTGGAAGGGCCCTAAGAATGGTGGAGGAGAAAAGAAGAGCACACTTGGCTGGATCCTCAAAAGACCATGATCCACTCAAAAATCCAAGAAAAACCAAAGTAAAGGGTATGGTGGTGAGCTTGCATGGCCCATGCATGATCCATAAATGCCATGATTATCCTTGTGAAAACAATAGTAAGTCTCATGGCATTTATTCACATGCATTCCCAAAAATATGGATCTAGGGCCAAACCAAAAGAAGTAAAAGGATGTTCCATGTGGGGTAGATGGAGATGCTCATATTTGAATATAATTTGGACATGCTAGTGTGTATATTCCACTAGGTGTATAATATCCTCAACAATATTCCAACATGAGGAACTATTCCAAAACAATCCATATGGAAGCTAGAAAAAGGGGTACCACTCACAAGGCATGCCAAGATGGCTCCACATATCAATAATGTGAAAACAACATGATGCTAGTGTGAGAGCATGTGGAAATAGAAGTGGATCCATCCCAACCCACATGAGCTAGAGGTAAACTAAATAAGATGCAAAGCTCACATATAGTTGGATGGTGGAATTATGGGGTGGTGACAAAGAGAGGTGGTGGAGTTAATAAAAGATATGCCCCCAACTCAACTTGGGCCTCAAGCATTTATCAAGAACCAACTACAATATATCAAGAGGCAAATACAATTAATAATGCATATGAGATAAGAACCAAAAGAAAAAAGGTTTTATATGATGCTCAAATGCAAGGTGGCATGATGACATGAGCATGATATAATTATGATGCAACAATTATATGTAGGAAGTAGCAATTATATTACTAGACCATGTAGCATTACAGATGTTAGACATATGGGATGCTATAGAAACCATTGCACAAGGGACGTAAGGGTCTTAGAGTTTAAAGCTGTGGTTAGGTTTCTACCTTAATTACTTTCTTGTACTTACGGATGTTTGCAAGGGGTATAATCACAAGTATGTATTTAGTCTTGGATGGGGCGGTACATTAGCACAGGTTCACCCACACAACACTTAGCAAGCTAGAGAAGATTAATCGACTATATGAAGCGAAAGCACTTGACAGTCTTCCCATGCGTCCTCGAGAACGTTTGGTCATCTATAGAAATACAACCGGCGTGTCCTTTGCTGCATAAAGGATTGGGCCACTTGCTGCATTCATTCTTACTGTCTTTTATTTACTCGTACTTTGTTTACTTGCTTTATCGAAAACCCCTAAAAATCCGTTTGCTAAGTATTTGCAGAGAATTCCTGATCCATACCACTAGCCAGCACCTTCTGCTCCTCGTTGGGTTCAACACTCTTACTCATCAAAAATACTGCGATACACCCCCTATACTTGTGGGTCATCAGTAGGCTTGACCTTTTTATTAAGAATCTTGAGACATCCATGCTCCAATCCATGCGACAACAGGAGCAACGACTCCTCATCGGTCTCCGCGTTAATGGGGTCATCCACATGCGGGTGACGAGCCTTCACGATCATGCTGTAGTTCTGCAAGTGTTCCTGGGCATTGCCGAAGAACACGGAGAGCGAGGGCTGAGGCTGCGAGAGATCGGGCTTCTTGAGCCGCATCTTCTCATAGACGGCGACATCATGAATCACCTCCCCGGGTAGTGCCTTTGCCACCTGCGTCACGAAAGAAATGTTATGTGTATCAAGTAGGAAGATGACGGGAAATAAATGCAGGGCGTTCCATGTGTATACATACCATCTTCCTCTTGAAGCGGTCAAAGTTGCGGTTTCCCGCGCAGTGTGTCCCACCATCGCCTCGGTTCTCCGTGTTCCGCCTCGACAAGGCTGCAAACTCTTCATCTACTCTGAGCCACCTCGTCCTAATTAGCTCCTCCCATGTGTCTCGATACGGCTCATCCCATTCGGGGATAACCTAAAAATGCAATACATATCCTAGGGGCACATGCAAGTTTTCATGTGATTCCGACGCTCCGGTGGTCTTCCTCCGATGAAACCCTAGACCGAGGGCCTCGGACCATCTACCCCTATAGCTTTCTCCGTACGAGGGTAGCCCGGTGGACCTCTCTACTTGTTTTGGTTTGTCTAGGACATATGTACATGGAGAGCAAAGGTTGGGCCAACTTTGCCACATTCTAGGCCTCGGTTGTGACGCGGCGGCTCAGCCCAAGAAAACCGAGGCTCGGCCCAAGAAAACATAGGCTCGGCCCAAGAAAACAAAGGTTCGGCCCAAGAAAACCTAGGCTCGGCCCATGTATATCTGGTGTGTTAGGTTTGTTTAGCTTAAATACCTGATACATTGCAAATGTATCTATAATTTTTGATGTTCCATGCTTGGTTTTATCTACTTTCTTGTGTTTTGTCCACACTTTGGAGTACTTTTCATATGATTTCTTGGACTAACCTATTAACAAGAGCCATAGTGCCAGCTCCCTGTTTTCTACTGTTTTTGGTTCCAAGAAAGTTAGAAAATGAATATTCTCGGAATTGGACGGGACAAAAGCCAAAGTACCTATTTTTCCGGAAGACATCTGATGCCAGAATACGAGACGGAGAAGAGCTGGGGGCCGGCCACAGCACCTGGCTACGCGGCCAGGCCTGGCCCGTGCCAGGGGGTGGTCTGGCCGGCCCGAGCACCCCCTCGGCCTCTCCTTCCGCCTATAAGATGCCTCTAATACAAAAACCCTAAGGACCCGATCAAAAATCCACAAAAGAGTCTGTAGCCGCCGTCATCTCCATCCCTAGATCGGGGGGATCTGAAGCTCTTCCCGGCACCCTGCCGGAGAGGGGAATTCACCCTGGAGGCCTTCTTCATCATCATGCAAGCCTCCGGTGTGATGCGTGAGTAGTTCATCTCTGGACTACGGGTCCATGTAGTAGCTAGATGGTTGGTTCTCCTCCTTTGTGCTTTCATGTTTACATCTTGTGAGCTTCGTTCATGATCAAGATCATCTATTTGTAAGTTTGCATGTTGTGTTTGCGGGGATCCGATGGATATTGAGATGCTATTTCAGATTGATTATTGATTCTATCATGTCTTTGTTATTTGTGATCTTGCATGCTTTCTGTTGTTAGTAGCTATCTTGGCCAAGTAGATGCTAGCAACTCCAAGAGTTAGTATTTATGCTCGATAGTGGGTTCATGCCTCTGGTAATCTGGGGAAGTGACAGAAATCTCTAAGGTACTAGATGTGTTGTTGCTACTAGGGAGAAAACAACAATCCTTTGTTCATAGAACAATCGTATTGTTTACATTACACGCAATTCGTAAAGCAATAATCTATTGCTTACAACTTAATACTGGAGGGGGTTCGGATGATAACCTGAAGGTGGATTATTAGTCATAGATGCAGTTGGATGGCAGTCTATGTATAATGATGTAATGCCCAATCAAGTTCCAAAGGAGTCAAGATGATTAGTATATGCATGTATTTCTTTCTCGATGTTTGTCAATTGCCCCGCTATAATTTGTTCACCCAGCATGTTATCTATCTTAAGGAGAGCCACCTCTAGTGAACTATGGACCCCGGTCCTTTCTTTGACATACAATGTACAAACTGTTTACTGCTTTGTGTTTACTTTCTGCAAACTATTACTTCCTTCCATTCGATACGTTTAATCCTTTGTTTTCAGCAAAACTGGTGAGATTGACAACCTCATCGCAAGTTGGGGGCAAAGTTCGGTGGTTGTGTTGTGCAGGTCTCCACGTTGCTACTAGCACCGGTAGAGCACCCTGCCAAGGCTCAGCTAGCAACACCTTTGGGGTGCTTCCTTGCTCCTACTGGTTCGATTAAACCTTGGTTTCATAACTGAGGGAAACTTGCTGCTGTGCTCATCATACCTTCCTCTTGGGGTTCCCCAACGAGCTCCACATCAACACCGAGCCATCAAGCATTTTTTTGGCGCTGTTGCCAGGGAGTCAAGGACATCTTCACAAGGGGAGTCCCTCATAACCAACCTCTTTACTTTGTTATTTTTTTTTGCTTTGTTTGCTTGTTTTCTTTATCAAAAACACACACAAAATTAGTTTTTACAAGTTTGCTTTCTTTATTGAAAACACAAAAAAAATAGTTCCTATCTTAAGTTGCCATTATGTCTAGCCTAGCTCCAATTACTATGTCACCTGAGAAAATGATTTTCACTTTTAAACAAGGAATAGAGGAGAGCTTCAAGGAAGCTTGGTCTAGAATCTCTGATCTACATGAAAAAACTGAGCCTAAAATGACTCAAAGCTTGTTCCTTAGCAGTTTTTACCTTGGAATTGCTCTTTGCTATAGATATGCTTTAGATGATGTTGTGGGAGGAGATTTCCTACCATGTAATGAGGATGATGCTATTAATTCTATAAATAAATTGATCCTTACTTACAACCTGCCTAGCCAAACTGATATTTCTTTCGCAAAAATATTTGCTAGATTGAACACTCTTGAGACTAGCACTACTAGCTTAAAAGATTGCTATAATACGCTTTGGGAGCATCATAATTATGTTCCAATAAATTCTGAACCATCAAAGTGGCTCCCCAAAGTAAATATTGATATAAATACTGAAACTTTTCAAGCCCGCTGTGATATCATGTCTGAATTTTGTCTTATGCCCAAAGATATTTATGAATCTTTGAATCTTTGGGGGCTTACTGAAGGAGGAAAAGAAATATCTCTTGCTAATAATACAACCATATTACCTATTGGAATAGCTTAAGGAGTGTTTACAAAGATCCTTTGGAAAATGATTTCTACTGATTATATTGTTATTGAATGTGCAGGAAAAGGACAAATTACACTTGGAAGGTCCCTATTAGAACTCCTTGTAGCAATAATAGATGTGGGAAAGGGGACCATGCACCTTTCTTCTCCACCAAACAATCATATTTTCCCCAAAGTTAAGAATAAAAGTAAGAGAGGTAAGGGCAAAAATTTGGTTTTAATGCTTATTCATTTGAGAACACTTGATTCTTTCTTGCTTCTTATGCCTAACTTAAAGGTGTTAAAGAAAAGTACTTATTGGGAGATAACACAAAAGTTTTAGATGAGTCTTGGAAGTTATTACCTCAGTAATAACCGCTCCTTATCCTTTTTATTTTCTTTTTGTGCCAAGAGTAACCTCTAATGAGAGAGAAGTAATGATTGGGAAAGTTGCTGTCCCAAAACAGATTTCTGTGCTTCACCATAAAAATTTGTGTAAAATCTCTGAACGTCCTTTTGAGGCGTGAATTTTTGTGCTTCTGCCACAGGTTGTTATCTAACTTTCGTTAGTTCCAAACTTTTTGATTTGAGCAACAGAAGGTCTTCCAAAAAATTCGTCTTTACCTGGTGGTCTGTTTTGACAGATTTCTGCTATTTTCTGCATTTGCTTCTTGTTGGTTCCTTTTTTAGTTCTTTTGGGGAATTGAGATTTTTGAGGCAAGTGCTATAGTAGCTAGTGTTTTAATGGTAGTTTATTCATGTTAGAACTTAACCTTAAGACTTATTATCTTGAGTGCACTAATGTTTCTAATAAAGATTGTGTGAAGTTTTGTATGAAGGAAAAATTTCAGGTGTACGGAAAGAATGAGTAATGAGATGAAGGATGGACTAAAGCTCAAGCTTGCGGATGCCACGCGTGTCACCCCAAGAAATATCCAAGAATTATACGCGTCAAAGCTTGGGGATGCCCAAGTCATCCCTTCTTCATTAATAAAAATTCCAGGTTTCTTCCAAACACTTCATTTTTATTGTTTCATGCACAGTTGTGTTGTTCTTGGAGCATTTTTTCATTCTGGTTTTTCATTTGCTTTTTTTTTCTTAGTTTGCTGAATAAATTGGTTGGACCCCCTCTTTCATACATTGGTTTACAAATAGTTTGGTTTGGTTTGGAAAAGAGTAGGAAAGCTCATGCTTAAGTGGTAAAGAGAGCTTGTTTCTGACTGTGGCCTATGCTTTGTCATGCCATGCTTGATATTGTTTTGCCTTTATTATTAGTATTCTTTGATGTAGCATGACTTGTTATAAAAAATTGAGATTTCTTAATGTGCCTTGGATGAATCATGCGTTGTTTTAGCATATTAAAGCATAGTATAGTGCTATTCTCTTTTGATGCTTTATTTGGGTTGACTTGGCGCATGCTCACACCATGTTATGACTATCTCAAGTCACCATAAACCTTTATGATCCTTTAGTTTTCAACTTGTAGTATCATTTTATGCTTTGATCAATGATGTTTTGTCGCTCTGCATGATTATGGCCATTATTGCTCTCTTAGTTTGTCGCTCCCAATCTTTTGCTAGCCTCCACAACCAAGTATGGGTTCCACTCATGCATCCAACTCCCTAAACCAAGTTATTCCAAAGAGTCCACCATACCTACCTACTAGCTTATGCTATTCCAAGTATATTCATGTTTTTGTTTACCTTCCAAATTAAACTTGTTATGAGAAAACTAGTGATTAAAGCTCTCACGAACTTGATGGCACACTTTACTTTTCTTGCCCTTAATAAACTTGAACCATTGTGTCGTCTATGTTATATATGCTTGCACTTATTTGTTGGGAATTAGCAGAAACATGCTGTCATGGGGAACGCTTTCAACATTACACTAGTACTTTGTACCTAGTTGTACCATGCTCTTTTGTCTATGGATGTCGTCGGTGTGAAATGAAATGGGAGCTTGTAAGTCCATGCAGTTATGTATATGTGTTAGAGAAACGCCTGGGCCACTGGTCTAATCCATGCTGACATGGTGGAAACCTGCAGCGTAACCATAATGAGCTGTCTATGAAGCATTCTTCTTATAAAAAAAGAGTCCTATATTGAGAAAAAAGAGAAAAAGAAAAAAAAAAGAGATTATGAAAAGAGGAAAGAGAGAAAAAAGCACCATATTCCCATGGTAAATAAGAAGGTTGTTGAGATGCTTGTTGTCTGTTTGCCTTGTCATTTTGATATGGGGATTCTTCCGTATCATCAGGCAAGGGGTACCCCGTTGGTGGTTCTCTATGATACACATGTACTTACGATGACAAGAACTTACCGGTGACTAAACTTGAGTAGCATGAGGAGCGGCCCTCGTATTCTAGGGACATGAGATTTCTAACTTATACTTCGTCAAGCATGTACACCATAGTTTGTTCACTTTAACCTTAATCACTTCAAGATGCTTATGATAGGGGCAATGAGAGCTGAAAGCTATAAGTACCATAATTTTTGGAAGCTCTTTATGAAACTTGAATCTCTGCTTCCTTCTATGAAGGCCTTTCTTCCACCATTATATTGAGTCTCCACCTTCTACCTTTATGCACCTACTTTGAGAGCATAGTGGCCATTCTTAGTTATATGTGCATTGTCCCAAGACTAGTTGATTGATGCATAACTTGATATTGTTTGTTCTAAACTATTTGTATCCAGTCACTCTTATGAACTTTGAAGGTGTCCTATGCATTTATACTTGGTACTCTATGAGGGACAAGCTGAATACTATTATGCTATGTTTTCTTTATGTGAAACAAACAAACGTCTTGCAAAGCATTGTTATTCATGAATCTTTTGTTTGTGCCTTTTTATGTTGCATCATAGTTTCTTTGTCTTATTGCTAGAATTTTGTCTTTCATGTTATGATTGAAGTACTATGATCCAAGCTTTCAATGTTTTACAAATACATTGATCAAGTCTTTGATGGTGCATGTCACCTCAAAAATTATTCTTTCTTTTTATCACTTACCTACTCGAGGACGAGCAGGAGTTAAGCTTGGGGATGTTCATACATTGCAAATGTATCTATAATTTTTGATGTTCCATGCTTGGTTTTATCTACTTTCTTGTGTTTTGTCCACACTTTGGAGTACTTTTCATATGATTTCGTTGACTAACCTATTAACAAGAGCCACAATGCCAACTGCCTGTGTTCTGCTATTTTTGGTTCTAGCAAAGTCAGAAAATGAATATTCTCGGAATTGGACGGGACAAAAGGCAAAGTGCCTATTTTCCGGAAGACATCTGATGCCAGAATACGAGACGGAGAAGGGCTGGGGGCCGGCCACACCACCTGGCTGTGCGGCCAGGCCTGGCCCACGCCAGGGGGTGGTCTGGCCGACCCGAGCACCCCCTCGGCCTCTCCTTCCGCCTATAAGATGCCTCTGATACTAAAACCCTAAGGACCCGATCAAAAATCCACGAAAGAGTCTATAGCCGCCATCATCTCCATCCCTAGATCGGGGGGATCTGAAGCTCTTCCCGGCACCCTGCTGGAGAGGGGAATTCACCCTGGAGGCCTTCTTCATCATCATGCAAGCCTCCGGTGTGATGCGTGAGTAGTTCATCTCTGTACTACAGGTCCATGTAGTAGCTAGATGGCTGGTTCTCCTCCTTTGTGCTTTCATGTTTAGATCTTGTGAGCTCCGTTCATGATCAAGATCATCTATTTGTAATTCTGCATGTTGTGTTTGCGGGGATCCGATGGATATTGAGATGCTATTTCAGATTGATTATTGATTCTATCATGTCTTTGTTATTTGTGATCTTGCATGCTTTCCGTTGTTAGTAGCTATTGATACGTTGCTAACGTATCCATAATTTTTGATGTTCCATGCTTGGTTTTATCTACTTTCTTGTGTTTTGTTCCAACTTTGGAGTACTTTCTATACACTTTCTTGGACTAACCTATTAACAAGTGCCACAGTGCCAGTTGCCTGTTTTCTGTTGTTTTTGGTTTCAGGAAAGTCAGAAAATCCAAATTCTCGGAATTGGACCGGACAATAGCCAAAGTCGATATTTTACCTGAAGACTCACAAAGCCAGAAGACGAGGCGGAGAGGGGCCACAGGGTGGCCACACCATATGGTGGCGAGGGCTGGCCCTGGCCGCGCCACCAGTTGGTGTGGGCCCCATGGCCTCCCATCGACCTTGCCTCTTCGCCTATAAGATGCCTCCCGATGCAAAAACCCTAAATACCCGATCAGAAATCCACGAAAAGTTCCGCAGCGCCACCGCCACCGAAGGGGAGATTCGAGGGACAGAAAGTCTCTGTTCCGGCACCCTGCCAGGATGGGGAAGTGCCCCCAGAGCCATCTCCATCGATCTCCACCACCATCTCCATCACCGTTGCTGATTCCCATGATGATGAGGGAGTAGTTCTCTCTCGAGGCTAAGGGTTCTACCGGTAGCTATGTGTTCATCTCTCTCTCTATGCATGATCATATTGTGATCATGAGCTTTGAATCTATAGATCTACCTTGCTACTCAAGTGCTTTAATAGATCTCTGCTCTCCCCATGTGTGTGAAAGTGACAGCGTGCACACCATGGTGGCACTTAGGCTAGAGATTACAAATACTTGTTATGAGTTATATTTGGAGTTGGATGTCTTTATGAAATTGTGGTGTTTGTTGGACTCATCTAGTACTCAAGGTGACAGTGTGGGGTTTTCTAGATGGGAAAGGCTTACTTTGAGGTGTGTTGTTATAGCCCTACCAACGATTAGAGTGTCCAACCGGAGAGTATCTAAGAGTAGTACTCCCTCTGACCCATATTAGTTGACTTGGATTTTTCTAGATTCGGATGTATCTAGTACTAAAACATGTCTAGATACATTTAAATCTAGACAAATTCGAGTCAACTAATATGGGTCGGAGGGAGTATCATAAAGATAAGATATTTATATGAGAGTGTTCACTAGTGAAAGTATGATCCCTAGGCCTTGTTTCTAAGCATTGATACACTGTTTGCTATTAGATCTGTTAAATGTTTGCTTGCTTCCTTCTTTATTTCAGTTTTCCTTTAGACTTTTCCCATGTAAACCACACGCCAGCAAGCTATTTTCGGGCACCGTTACCACTTATAATTATCTATACCACCTGTATTTTACTATCTCTTCGCCGAACTAGTACACCTATACACCTGACAAGTGTATTGGGTGTGTTGGGAACACAAGAGACTTCTTGTAACTTAATTGCAGGGTTGCTTGAGAGGGAATACCTTTGACCACTTCCTCCCTGAGTTCGATAAACGTTGGGTGATCCACTTGAGGGAAAACTTGTTGCTGTTCTACAAACCTCTGCACTTGGAGGCCCAACAAATGTCTACGAGAATAGAAGTGCATAGACATCAGCTATCTTGGCCAAGTACATGCTAGCAACTCCAAGAGTTAGTATTTATGCTCGGTAGTGGGTTCATGCCTCTGGTAATCTGGAGAAGTGACAGAAATCTCTAAGGTACTAGATGTGTTGTTGCTACTAGGAAGAAAACAACAATCCTTTATTCATAGAACAATCGTATTGTTTACATTACACGCAATTCGTAAAGCAATAATTTGTTGCTTGCAACTTAATACTGGAGGGGGTTCGGATGATAACCTGAAGGTGGATTATTAGTCATAGATGCAGTTGGATGGCGGTCTATGTATAATGTTGTAATGCCCAATCAAGTTCCAAAGGAGTCAAGATGATTAGTATATGCATGTATTGCTTTCTCGATGTTTGTCAATTGCCCTGCTGTAATTTGTTCACCCAGCATGTTATCTATCTTAAGGAGAGCCACCTCTAGTGAACTATGGACCCTGGTCCTTTCTTTTACATACAATCTACAAACTGTTTATTGCTTTGTGTTTACTTTCTGCAAACTATTACTTCCTTCCATTCGATACGTTTAATCCTTTGTTTTCAGCAAAACCGGTGAGATTGACAACCTCATCGCAAGTTGGGGGCAAAGTTCTGTGGTTATGTTCTGCAGGTCTCCACGCTGCTACTTGTTGGGGATCGGCGCAGAAAACAAAAAAATTCCTACGAATGAAACCCCGAAACTTGCCTAGGATCTATCTATGTAGTAATGCAGTAACGGCCGATGCGTAGAGAATACATACCCTTGTAGTCTTTAGGCGGTTAACGTTCCGCGAGGAACGTGGTTGATGTAGTCGTACTCGAAGCCGACCTCAAGGTCGCGAAGCTCCTCGCAGATCACCCCTTGCTCCTTCTTGATCTTCATCATCTTCATCGTGCAACAGCTCCGGCTCACGACATTTAAGTGCCCCAAGTGTTGCGGCTCGTGTCTTCGTACACATCCGGTGCACGATGAGACCTCCGGCTCCCCGATCCCGCCGGGAGTGCGGAAGTTGATATACGGCTAGGAATCCCTGCAGCGCAACGGCGTACTGCAGGAGTGCCTCGATCGCACAGCCCAGACTTGGGGCCATGGTCACGAGGTATAGAGAGAGGGAGGGGGAGAAAGTCAACCAAAGGACTTCTCCAATTATGTGTTTAATCCCACCCATGGGCACCCCTTTATATAGGCTAAGGGGTGTACCCTTCTCAAAGGCTAAGCCATGTGGGACTAATTACTAAAGGAAAAAGTCAGCAGAAATTCGGACTACCAAATGGGCCAAAAGTACTCAGCCCAAATAGCAAACAGAAAATACTAAATAAAAGGAAAAAGAGAAAAGGGGCAGCAGCAGCTGGCCAGCCGGGTGGGCCGGCCTGCCCCCGCGGCCTAGCGCAGCAACTGCTACAGCCAGCGCCCGGGTGGGCCGGCGCAAACCCGCGACCCAGCAGCCAGCGGCCAGCCCAGGTGGGCTGGATGCCCTGGCGGCCCGGCTCGGCGAGGGGAGGGGAGTGACAGCCCGGGGTGGGCCGTCTGCCCGTCCGCGGCCCGCTGGCGTCCCCGCGCGGTGCGCGGTTATCCACCGCCCACGCGGCCAGCAGCTCGCCGACGCTTGCCCTTAGTGGGCCGCCTGGCCCACAGCAGCTGTCTTTTCTTTTCCTTTTTCCTTTTTATTTTCTGTAGTTTTATTTCTAGGCTATTTCCCTCCGGGATTTAGCCTAATATAAAAGTTGACTTTATAAATCTTAATCTAAATATTATTTACAATATATTAATTCATAATTAACATATAATAAATATATATTTAAATTCCCATTTATCCAAAAACACTTTTCGGGGCTTTTCCTTTATTCTTTCTCCAAACAACTTCGGATCTCTCTACGGAACAATTTTGGTTTTCTCTCTTTCTCTACTATGATTCTGTCTTACGAATGATCGCTCTCATCGTACCCTTAAGTCTATCCTCTCACGGCTCGGGAATGCTCTAGACATGATCCGTATATATGATCAACAGAGGCACCAGGGATATCCATGTGACCCCTATGCATTCCTGATTACAATGTCGTTTGAACCGTCTAAATGTAGCATCCTCTTCCTTTTGTTTCTCGATACAACTTGTCCGAGATCCGATCAATGGTATCTTATACCTTGTTCAA
Organism: Avena eriantha; assembly: GCA_910589775.1. Lineage (NCBI taxonomy): Eukaryota > Viridiplantae > Streptophyta > Magnoliopsida > Poales > Poaceae > Avena > Avena eriantha. The sequence continues at coordinate 57,581,453 of OU342741.1, forward strand.
TCTCGTTCACAACAAGTTCTGTTTTCTTGTTACCGTGATATTACATCCCCGTGACCTAGTCACATGTTGCAACATATATGGATGTAATCTCACCAAGCCAGCCGTGTGTATCTTTACCCGTCATGTTGGTGAACAAATCCCGGTCTTGCAGTCACATGTCATCTACTGGTCCTTCGGAATACCCAACGTACACCTTTATAACCACTGTATTACCAAGTGGCGTTTGATGTAGTCAAAGCAGCCTAGGGAAACAGTGAGTAATATGAGCTCACGGTCTAAGGAGAAGGAGTCTAGGTATAGCTATTGCAACAATGAACTATATGACTTGATCGTGTTGCAATCCTTCGAGGAATGTCCAACCACATCATTCTACAATGATATGATCTCTTTGTCAGTCGGCATAAATGCCCATGATCTTGAAACCCAGATCATCTTCGTGACCAATGAACTAGTATGAATAGAGGCTACTAGGGACTTGGTTGTTTCATACCACACCTGTACCAATGTTTCTACTTGGCACAGTTCTAGCACAATATGAAACTATTATAAACTAATTGAGATATGATAATAAAAATCTATTTCTTATTTGCCTCTAGGGCATATCTCCTTCATTCTCCCACTTGCACTAGAGTATAAATAAACTAGCTTGCATTTTACTCATATAAACCATATACCATATGCGTTTACAGATCATGCATGCTCATGGAAAACGTCATGTCCATGTTCTGTTTTACCAGATCATTATGTCTTTTGCAAATCGTTAATGTCTTCCTAATTTTGACATTCACACCATTATCTTATAATGGGTCGAAGTATTTGTTTGGCAACAAAGTGAGACTTTTGTTTCTAGTGTTTATGATGACGGTCGTTATTCACTATTGTCATCTAAACTTCGAAACACACTTTGCTATCCTTTGTGTATATACTATAGTCATGGCAGCAGAACGAGGCCGGATTCCAGGAGCTTAAAGTGATGTTAGATCAACCTCGAGGGCTTTCTCATGGGCACTGGGCCCTGGGACACATCATTCTACGTTAAAAGCGAATTAGCCCCGCCATAACATTATACATCACATTAGATGTAGCCTTTATACTTCTGTATCTATGTGGATCCTAGTGCATGAAATGCATCTATTCCACTTACATTGCTTCTTGCTACTTAAGTACAAACTTAATTCTGGTTCAGTGATCAACTAAGGAATCACTTAAGGACACGTTCTTATAGTTAAGAGCCAGTCCTACCAACCAGAACCTTGGGTCACATTACGTTGAGTATACAACATGGTTTTATGGAAGAACCTATGACTGAGGCATAGGAGATGCAACACATCTCTTTCTTTCAACCATAGTCGCAATACTTAACTCAATGCTTCATATAGTAAGAACTACTTTCTCACCTTGTTCTATTCTGAACTTCTTCAGAATCTTGTCTTAGGACATTCTGAACAACTTTCAGAATCAAGTCCAGGAATTCGACATTCAATGTTTATTAAACTCACTAATCTATCTTGATAGATCTCTTTGTTTAATAACTTCAACTTCATCCTTTTTTATCTAACTTAAATATTGTTAACACCAATCATATCATTCACATATGTCATCCACATATCCCAGAATGATTTCACGCTCCTACTCAAATATGACATTCATGTTTGAGATCCAGGGATTTCACTTAGCTCCCACTCAAAATATGTCAGTTACATATTATGAATTAGCCAAGACGATTTGCTCCCACTCAGAACTAGGTCCTCTCGATAATCTTGGATGTTCCAAAATTCCTTGATCACCATCAAACTGAGAATTCCACCAACGAGATTTCAATGACTATTCATTTCTCGTACTTAGGTCCATCACGCTTCTTTGCAATTCGTAGGTATATCTTGTTCAAAACATGACAAGTGAATCAATGATATAATTCCACAAACTTGTAGAATATATAGTTGAATCCTACTTTCTTTAGTAAAAGTATTCACTGAAACTTTATGATCATTATCAATAGTTTCTCCTCTATTTGCAGAGTTTGCTTTCACGAAACAAATTCCGCTGCGCCACTCAACAATTCAGAGATAAGGTCAAATACCTTGTTTTGATCTTTTACTTTCTTCCACCTGTATCTTCATCAAGACACATCAATTTAGGACAACAGCAAGTTTGCCCCTTGTGGAAGATGCATTCATAGCTTCCTAAGAATGCTCTACAAAGACTTGTTTATTCGCCACGACTTCGACTTATTGAAATCTCCAGAAACTCGAACCTGCCATAACACTTATGGTGATGTTTCCACGAATCTTTGGATGTTCCTTTGTATTTCAAATGAGTGTTTGCTTATTTCGATCTCTAACTCTAAATGACAACTATAAACCCTGATAAGAGATAATATGTATCTAATACAAAATGATTATGATGTTTAGACATTTCAACCGAGTTTGAATTCATCCAATTATTATGATTTGTGAAACATCTTTCACAAGTTCCCTTTATGCTAAACTTAACTTGAATACTTCAGTCGTGTTGATCAAATCGAAGAGTCTTCGTATTCTTGTTAATTTCAATATCCCATTTAGTTATGAACTCATTTGAACAATTCAAATCATTTCAAACTTCATGTTTCATTAAGTAAATACACTTATTCACTTAAGTCCACAATGAATGATTTCCACTACTTGTTGAAAATATGATACATCACTATGTATAAGATTCAACATTTCTTCGCATCTCACCGTTTTACCAGAATGCGGAGTTTTAGTCATTCTGCTTGAGAGGCATGGTTTTGCAAAGTCTCTAGATTATGCATCTAGGACCCCGATCTTTCATAAAGAACCTACAATAACCAAAATGACTTAAACTGTAGTGTCTTTTCACTATTAAGCTTTGGATATCTTTTAGCATTCTAATCTTTATAAATATTTAAACTATTATCATTAACATAGTGGTGAGAATAACTTATTTGTAATCATAATGTGACCATAAGGTATTGTTCATATGAATAGTACAAACTGTTTGTAACTTGTTCACATGAATAATCGTCTCGCCAAAAGCAAGACACACAGACATGGATTACAAATTTATATTCAAGTCCACTAATCCAAACGATAAACTTTGAGGGAAGAGGTGATGTCGGCGATGAACTGTTTTGCTTGCCATCATCAAGCCACATTGCCTCAAATCCAGCAATTCTCAAGCAGATCATCCTGTTTTCACAAAACGGGACAAGTATCAAATACTTTGCAAACTGCAATGAGTTCTGCAAGAACCACATTTATAATTTGTATATCTAACATATACCTTTTTCATCCATGACCTCCTTTTGCAATCAAGCCCTTCTAAGAGTTCTTAACTCTAATGCAAGATTGCTAAGTGTTTTTCCAAACATTCTGGAGTCATCGAATTATCTCCTAATGGTTATTGTATCAAGAAGAGAAGATCACCTTTTACGAGGATATCCCTCAGGCGTGGGTATTAATCTATGAAGTTGGACCCTTTTGCTAAGTTCCAAATTAAGAAATATATTCCCATGGTCGCAAAGGACCTCAATGGGATAGGCTAAGGTCTACTAAGATATTTGCAAATAGACATCTAGACTAAGTTTATAATAAGAGATCAATTTATAATTGGTCTCCACTAAAACGGTCATCCCCTAGACGATTTTAGTGATCGCATGATCCCTATCCTCTGCACCTCCCCCGATCGTCACGGCCATCAGTGCAGTATCAAAGGTAGACATCCAATAATGCCAATCACATCAGCCATGTGACTCATGCTCGATCTTTCGATCTCTTGTGTTCCGAGGCCACGCTTCTCTAGCGTGCTAGGCTCGCCAAATCTAACTTGTGTGTATTCGCTGTGCAACATGGCTTACACCCACTGTATGCGAATGTAGATATGTCTGACACCCAGGCTTGTAACCCTGGATTGCCTCATACTGAAGAATTTTCTTGGTGGTGCACACACAAGGGGAACATGAAACGTTGGAATTAAATAGGGATTATCTTATTTGCTACCGTTGAGTATCTAAATACTAGCACACAATAAGATGTAAAAACTGGTATAAACATCATATGTATAATGTGATATGATATGGTCTTTCTTGCGCCTTGATCTCCATCGAGCGCTCCGACATGATCTCCATCGTGCACTTGGTTTGACGCCAAGTCCACGACGCCGCCACCAGGTCGTCCATCGGAATGATGACTATTACTATACTACTTAGTAACATAAAAGTAAACTATTTTACCTTCGTATCGACCAATGCCATATCATAATCACACGCCCCCTGCAAAATAAAGTTAGACGCCTCTACTTTATCTTTTGCAAGTTTTACGTGGTTGTTAGGGCTTTCGCACTAGAACCGTTTCTAAACTACGAACTTTCCAACCACAACATGAATCCGACGGTTTTTTCTATTACACCCCTTTCGGGGCCCTCCGTTGTAAATGCTATGTCAACTATCGAATGAGAGACAGACACCCGCTAGCCACTTATACGGTACAAGTCGTATGTTGAGCGTGGAACTAGTCTCATGTACGAATACGCGTACGGTCGGTCCGGGCCGCTTCATCAAACAATACCGCGATATAAACAAGTACACGTTAGAGGGTAACAACTAAGGGATCAATGCCCGCACAATACTTGTGCGTACTGGCCGTACAACACTCCTACGCATAGATCGGCTCTGATACCACTGTTGGGGATCGGCGCAGAAAACAAAAAAATTCCTACGAATGAAACCCCGAAACTTGCCTAGGGTCTATCTATGTAGTAATGCGGTAACGGCCGATGCGTAGAGAATACATACCCTTGTAGTCTGTACGCGGTTAATGTTCCACGGGGAACGTGGTTGATGTAGTCGTACTCGAAGCCGACCTCAAGGTCACGAAGCTCCTCGCAGATCACCCCTTGCTCCTTCTTGATCTTCATCATCTTCATCGTGCAACAGCTCCGGCTCACGACATTTAAGCGCCCCAAGTGTTGCCCCTCGTGTCTTCGTACACATCCGGTGCACGATGAGACCTTCGGCTCCCCGATCCCGCCGGGAGTGCGGAAGTTGATATACGGCTAGGAATCCCTGCAGCGCAACGGCGTACTGCAGGAGTGCCTCGATCGCACAGCCTAGACTTGGGGCCATGGTCACGAGGTATAGAGAGATGGAGGGGGAGAAAGTCAACCAAAGGACTTCTCCAATTGTGTGTTTAATCCCACCCATGGGCACCCCTTTATATAGGCTAAGGGGTGTACCTTTCTCAAAGGCTAAGCCATGTGGGACTAATTACTAAAGGAAAAAGTCAGCAGAATTCGGACTGCCAAATGGGCCAAAAGTACTCAGCCCAAATAGCAAACAGAAAATACTAAATAAAAGGAAAAAGAGAAAAGGGGCAGCAGCAGTTGGCCAGCCGGGTGGGCCGGCCTGCCCGCGCGGCCCAGCGCAGCAACTGCTGCAGCCAGTGCCCGGGTGGGCCGGCGCTCACCCGCGGCCCAGCAGCCAGCGGCCAGCCCGGGTGGGCTGGATGCCCTGGCGGCCCGGCTCGGCGAGGGGAGGGGAGTGGCAGCCCGGGGTGGGCCGTCTGCCCGTCCGCGGCCCGCTGGCGTCCCCGCGCGGTGCGCGGTTATCCGCCGCCCGCGCAGCCAGCATCTCGCCGACGCTTGCCCTTAGTGGGCCGCCTGGCCCACAGCAGCTGTCTTTTCTTTTCCTTTTTCCTTTTTCTTTTTTGCAGTTTTATTTCTAGGCTATTTCCCTCCGGGATTTAGCCTAATATAAAAGTTGACTTTATAAATCTTAATCTAAATATTATTTATAATATATTATTTCATAATTAACATATAATAAATATATATTTAAATTCCCGTTTATCTGAAAACACTTTTCGGGGCTTTTCGTTTATTCTTTCTCCGAACAACTTCGGATCTCTCTACGGAACGATTCCGGTTTTCTCTCTTTCTCTACTATGATTCCGTCTTACGAATGATCGCTCTCATCGTACCCTTAAGTGTATCCTCTCACGGCTCGGGAATGCTCTAGACATGATATGTATCAATGATCAACAGAGGGACCAGGGATATCCATGTGACCCCTATGCATTCCTGATTATAATGTCGTTTGAACCATCTAAATGCAGCATCCTCTTCCTTTTGTTTCTCGATACAACTTGTCCGAGATCCGTTCAATGGTATCTTATACCTTGTTCAATCTCGTTCTCAACAAGTTCTGTTTTCTTGTTACCGTGATATTACATCCCCGTGACCTAGTCACATGTTGCAACATATATGGATGTAATCTCACCAAGCCGGCTGTGTGTATCTTTACCCGTCATGTGGGTGAACAAATCCCGGTCTTGCAGTCACATGTCATTTATTGTTCCTTCGGAATACCCAATGTACACCTTTATAACCACTGTATTACCAAGTGGCGTTTGATGCAGTCAAAGCAGCCTAGGGAAACAGTGAGTAATATGAGCTCACGGTCTAAGGAGAAGGAGTCTAGGTATGGCTGTTGCAACAATGAACTATATGACTTGATCGTGTTGCAATCCTTCGAGGAATGTCCAACCACATCATTCTCCAATGATATGATCTCGTTGTCAGTCGGCATAAATGCCCATGATCTTGAAACCCAGATCATCTTCGTGACCAACGAACTAGTATGAATAGAGGCTACTAGGGACTTGGTTGTTTCATACCACACCTGTACCAATGTTTCTACTTGGCACAGTTCTAGCACAATATGAAACTATTATAAACTAATTGAGATATGATAATAAAAACCTATTTCTTATTTGCCTCTAGGGCATATCTCCTTCACTACTAGCACCGGTAGTGCGCCCTGCCAAGGCTCAGCTAGCAACACCTTTGGGGTGTTTCCTTGCTCCTACTGGTTCGATTAAACCTTGGTTTCATAACTGTGGGAAACTTGCCACTGTGCTCATCATACCTTCCTCTTGGGGTTCCCCAACGAGCTCGACATCAACACCGAGCCATCAATACCCCCTCCTCTCTCATTCCACTTCGCTGCCTCCTCCTCCTGCCCAAAGCAGCCGCCGCCACCCGAAGCCACCGCCCGCCCGAAGCCGCTGCCACCCGGAGCCCCTCACCGGCTCGAAGCCGCCGCCACCCGAGGCCGCCCGCCGTCGCCGCCCACAAGTAATCTCCAAGCCCATTTTTTGGTTAATTAGATGCGTTTCAGAGCAACCACACTTAAAAATTTGTTCTTTCGTTCAAATGCATACTTTAGGATGCCGAACCCGCGTGCTCGTCCTCAACTCGGCGGCAACGTCGGAGGACTGTTGGGCTCCATCGGGGCCGGGGATGTCCGAGCCTGGGCTTCGCCAGGCTAGCACTAGGAGGTGCTACCTTCCGGGAACCGTAGCTTGGTGAGAAATCCGGGTCCCGTCATCGACCCGGAGCTTCTTTGGTGGCGGTCGCATGGTCCAGGAGTGGTTCAGAGGGAGCCGGCCCCCAAGGAGGTGGTACGGAGGCGTGTCAGGGAGGAGGACAAGCCCGTTCGCCTCTATATGTATGTGTTGGAGGTCAGGTTCTCCAATACATGGCAGGTTCTTCAGGTATCTCACCCGAGCTATGCTCGTGTGATGGTTCCTTCTCTCTGGGTGTCCACTGCCCGCGGCTTAGTACCCGGTCGTCGGCGTCCAGTTTGATTGAGCGAGATGTATCAGTGATATTATCGAATTTGTAGTAGAAAACTATGTCAAGAACTTGAATAAGATAACTAATATCTTAATTGTGGATGCTGAATATGATGATTTGCAACGTCAATTCATGTGGGCGTGGAGACAGATATTCTCACGATAAGAATCCCTCAAATTAAGAAAAATATAGACAATATTTAAATAATTGGTAATAATAAATAAGTACAAATAAAATGCAAAAAAAATAAATAAGAAGGAGCTACGCCGACGGCCACCCTCGACGTAGGCCCAGCAGGAAAACCAGGGAAGAGGAAAGAAAACGGCCATAGCTACGCCGAGGGTGGCCATCGGCGTAGCTATAACGTCGTCTAGGGCCGGCGAACGTGGGCCTGGTTACGCCGAGGGCGTTTGTACGCCGACGGACGCCCTCAGCGTAGCTAGGCCTATGCCGCCGACGCCTGCACGCCGACGGCCACCGGGCGGAGCTGGCCTGGGCGATGGCTACGCTGACGGCCCCGACTTTTGGCCGTCGACGAAGCTGTCCATTCCTGTAGTGTGCTCTCCTCGAACCGCTGTTGGGGCTGTTGGGGATGAACGACGCCGTGTGTGGTGGGGGAAAACGATGGCAAGATTCGATGGCTCGGGTGGGGGAGGGTCGCCGGAGTTCCTCGTGGGACGGCAGAGTTGCGGAAGAGCCTTCATGTTCCATTGCAGTTGGAACGGGGGCATCGGTGCCAGCGGAGGCAAAATGAGTGGCTCGGCAGGTGGACAAAATTTTACCCCTCCACCGTGGGGATGAGTGTATTTAAAAGAGTTGGCCTCATTTTTAGAAGTGTCTCTTCTTATAATTTACTCCTCTAACAAATTTAAGGAATCGGCTAGGCGAGGTTTAGAGGAGTAAAAAAAACAAAAACAAAAACCCTCTAATCGGTTAGAGATGCTCTTACATATGGCATCGGCATGGGATTGTCTTTCATATCTGGTTTGCTGCTTGCAATTTCAAAACCGACCTGAAACCAAAGTCGGTGTCTTCAAGCTTGATCTAACACACTTCATTGGGCTTGTCTCAAGATGGCACTCCGGAGTAAATTTTGTCTTCTCCTTATTTTTAAGTCGATCAAAATTCAGTGTAAGGCACTACATACAATATTTCTCAATCCACCGCAAGGCAGACCGCAGACCCAGGGACTCTTCTGTATAAAGTATCTCACGTTTTTTTCTTGCTGGAAAACAACCAAGACATTAGCGTACTGTACTAGAATGATAGTTCCACTGATCGGACACCACTACTCGAAAGAAACAAGACTAACAATAGTTTTACCGATAAAACACGAGCAGTATATAGAAAGAAAAATAGGCAGCAACAATACTCTACGAGACGCCCAATGACCATGGCATCTATCTCAACAGCCACAGAGGCAGAGCACCAGGTGGAGGGTGTAGTCCTTCTGAATTAGATAGTCTGCCAGGGTGCGGTCGTTCTGCATCTGCCGGTCAGCAAAGAGGAGGCGTTGCTGTGCCGGGCGACAGCCGTCCACCTTATAGATCTTCATCTTGACATTGTAGATGATTTCTGTCCTCTCAACCTGAAGAGTGATGGTCTTTCCATCTAGCGCCCTCACGAAGATGCGCATCGTATCTCCTGGACCGTCAGGGTAGTGGATGGCCGGGCGGTGGACGGCCGGTTGGAGGACAAGGAGAGGGTGGAGTCCTTGCAAATGTCGAGGTCGGCCAATCATCCTCCAGCTGTTTGTTGGCAAAGATGAGGCACTAGCGATCCTTGGGGAAGCCCTGGTTGTCTTGAATGTTGGACTTCAGTGTCAATGTTATCCAAGCTGTCGACCTCAAGGGTGATGGTCCTGCCTGCTAGGGTCTCCATTACATAGATTCTTGGAGGTCGAGCGTGGACTCATGCTTGACGCCATAATCAGCCAACGTAAGCTTGTCCTCCAGCTGCACTCCGTCAAAGAAAAGGCGGTGTAGCTGTTCCTGAATTTTTGTCTTGACGATCTCTAGGGTATCTGATGGTTTGACCGTAAGGCAGATTGTCCTGCCGGTGGGTGTCTTCACAAAGACATGCATTATGCTTGAATGAGCACAAAAACAGCTTTCAGACGAAAATAGCTTTTATTAGCCCATTGAACAATGCACATTATTTTAACATAGGATGTTGAGGTGGCGGCTACGTGCTGAAGTCAGAATAAAGTCCTCCCCGTCCTATCCTCGTTCCGGTGGTGCGCCTAACGCCGGCGAAGGGCGCGTGGAGTTGTGTGTCCGGCGGATCTCTTGGTATCCAGTCGTTTTCTGTATTTGTCGGTATGGTTTGAGGTCAGTCTCTTCCAATCTACGGTTGTCATCTTTGGCGATGGTTGCTTCTTTGGTGGGCTGGTCCTACGGAGCCTTAGCACGACGACTTCCCGTCTGACTACTACAATAAGCTCTACTACGACAAGGTTTGCCTGGCTCCGGTGGTGGAGGGGCAAAGACAGCGGCGCGTCTTCGGCTCGTGCTAGTGTCTGTAGCGTCGCTAGGTGGTCCAATGGCTTATTTGTAATTTCTATTACTTTTATGGCTCTTTGTATTACATGATTATTAATAGATCGATGGAATTTTGAAAAAAAAAAGGTAGCAGAAGCAAGAGCCCCGGTATCTGAAAAAAACAGCAGATGAAATAACAAAAATCTGCTGCGAAAATACACAGAACAATAACCCTAGCTAGCATGCAAAGTTAAGTCTTGAGAAGTCCAGAAAAAATTACATGGTTAACTCAGTTCTGCGCACTAAAGAGCACAAAAAATAGCCCTTAACTGACCGACACTTACAGTACTGAAATAGAAACGATAAGCGGTGAATGCCGAACCAACTAACAAGACTAATGTTACAGAAGCTAGGACACTCTTGAGAGTTGCTACAATGCATCGACCATCAACTGAAATTAACACAATATGCTTTCGTCAAGCTTTTATTTAGATTATATATAGAACCATACAAAAAGATTCAACCAGGTAGTACAGTTTTAAAGTTTGATGTAACACCCCAGTTTTAGTTAAATCATAACTAAATTATGTTTGTGCATTCATGAGCATTATTATATTTGCTAAAGAAAATTTCATGAAAGAAATAATCACAAAACCCTAATTTTGCCCCCTCTTGTAAACTCCTTTCAAATGTTTTGAATTTTGAAAAGTACCAAAATTGTGGAACCCAAATAGATTAATAGGGCCCCACAAGTATTTTAACACTTTTACAAACCCTCTAGTATTTTCAAATAGATCCAAAGACATTTGGAAATGAAAATACAAAAGAATAAAGAGAGAAAACTAAATAGAAAAAGATTTTCGAAATAAAAACGGATTCTAACCTAACCTGGGCCATAGCCCATCTCTCTCCCCCTCTCTATCTGCCGCCCAGCGCAGCTACCAGCCCCTGCCGCTCTTCCTTTTCCGCGGCCCGGTCCAGCCCACCAGCAGCCCGTACCGCTTCGCCTCTTCTTTCCCTTTTCTTCTTCCTCCCGACAGAAGGACGCCACCGAGAAGCTGCTGCGTGTCGTCGCCGGCGCCGTCCCTGCCTCGCCATGATGCCCGCCGCGAAGAGATGCACGCTACTGTCATGGACGACGTCTACAAGTAGCCCATGCCGCCGCCAGAAAACCCTAGCTTCCTCTCTTCTCCATATTTCCCCACCGGCCGGAACCCAAGCTTGCAGGTGGCGCCTTGCCCCGACGCTAGTTGCTTTCCTTCGTCCATCGGAGGATGCCACGGGATCCACCGCACCGCCATGACCTTCCTAGCCATCAGAATCGGACTTGGGCGTCCCCAATTGAGCTCCTCCTCCTCGAAGTTCCGACGGTTGCCGTCATCAATCGTCGCCGATCTTGACCACGCCTCGCCTCACCGACCATCGTACCGCGTTCCTGGTGAGCTCCAAAGCACGCTCGTGCTCACCATCCTCTCTCTCGCTTCCTGGTTCATCCCTGCATCGTGCGCCTTTGCCGCTCGCCGTAGATGCTCGTCGCCGGCAAGCTTCCGGTGGTCAAACCACAGCGGCGCCGCCACTTTCTGGTTGCCCGCGTCGCCCCGATTCCAGCGTACCCCTCCTCGCTTGCCCGCATGCTCGTTGTCGCCTAGTCCAGCGTCGATCTGGAGGATCTCCATGGATGACGTCAGCACTGCATCATGCTGATGCAGTATTCCTTTTCTTTTCTTTTTCTTTAATCTTTTCTGTAATTATTTTAATAAATAGAAATACCTGACAGGCGGGTCCCTAATGTTAGGGTTTTATTCTTTTTGGAAATGATTTCTGAAATTAATAAAAGTTCGACATGTGGGGCCAGATGGAAAATAATTTAATTATTCCAAAAATGTTTAATTGTTTTAAAAATGGATTAAAATTGGGAAAAATCATAACTAATTCATTTTAAGTCATAAAAATATGTATAATATATCAAAATGTTTAGAAAAATGAGATCTATCCAATAGACTCATACTCATGCATTGTTAAGCAACTTTAATCATAAGTTTAATTAGAAGAATCAATCGAACCCCGTAGGTGATTCCCAGGTTCCCCTGTTTTAGGGTTTGTACCCCTTGAATCCCGCTTAAATCTCCAAGAATGTACTAGGGTTTATTTCAACACAATTTAACTTGTCATATCATCATCTTTGATTGAGCATTGCACAAATGCCATGTGTTGATTGTTGCTTTCCTTTCTGGTGTTTCAGCTTCTTCTCGATAGACCTCGGAGTTGATGTGAGCAACGAGATCGAGTCCTAGATTGAAGATCGAGATCAACACCATCGAAGGTTATCTACGAACAAGATCATCTGATGAACCCTAAAGTTCTGTATCTAAGTATCAACAGGCAAAGGCAAGCATATCCCCACACATGATAAAATCCTATGGTTTCAAAGTATTTTATTCTTGCCATGTGCATACGATTCCAAAGTCTTTTATCGATAGATACAATAATCCTATCTAATGCATGTTACCTTTGTAGCCTACATTCCTTGATCCACTGCTCCTAGTATAACAAGGGTTTGGCTTATGAGCTTCGCTAGAGCTGTTATATCTATTGTGCTTAGCCATGCTTAGCTGTTACTGCTGGTCCATCCGGTTGATGAATCAGAGCTGCGAATGAACCTAGTTGGATAGGATGACGTGGTATAATCAGAGAGGAAAGTTAAACATGCTAAGGCTTGTATGGGAGGCCACGTCGGGTTGTGGTTTTTGTAGTCCCATACTTGCCGCCACTAGGATCTGAGTTTTTGCCTCTTGAACCAAGATGAGCGTACAACCACATGGGGGCCTGGAAACCCCCTCGACCAACTAACTTGCCTAGTAGATTCCATGAGTCACATAGTTCGGGCGTTCCATTCGACATATGCATTCTGGTTGTTCTCGAAGACGGTGGAGGAGGTGCATTCATACAGGTAGGTAAGCGTGGCAGGGAATGGGAGAGGCACGACCTCCGTAATCTCAATCCCTGTTCACATCTCTAGGGACCAACTTCGGGACTTGACCAGTTATGGCGGCATCTCCTTAGGGTGTGACTCATGGTCTCGGCGAAAGCAAGGTAAAGGTAGTGTCCAACCGCTCTCTGCCGGCCTTCCAAGGAAGAGGGCTAACGATATCTGGCATTAAGAGGAGGTTGGTATGTGTGGGTAAAGTTGTGCACCCCTGCAGGATAATAATCTTTTCGAAAAGCCGTGTCCACGGTTATGGACAACTTGGGAACGGATTCAAAGATCATAGAGAAGAATAACCTAATCGTAAAACTTGACAAGAGATGTGAGGTGTGCTTAAGGATGCTTCCTCGGGGATCGAGGGGGTGATCCTAGTTGGTAGGTTCAGCTGATAAAGATTCTGTGGATATCAAAGAAGATCGAAGCTAGTGATATCGCTTTCTTACCGCTTTTTAAAAGGTTCTATTACCCGAGCTTCTCCTCCTCTTTTACAAAGAAAGTTAGCTTTATGCAAAATAGCTCCACCAGCCATAAGTCTTGCGGAGTACACCCTGTATTTAGCCTTGCTTTGTTGATACTTTTGCAGCAGGTAAGTGTTACCATAGAAGAAGAGTTTGTTACAGCATCGACATCGACGAGTAGCTTGGGGTTCCCGATCGACAACCTGGAATCTATGGATTGGGACGTCATCATTATGCTTCAGGCCTCTTAGGCCATTTGTTAAGTTTGTTATACTTAATAGCATAATTTGCCTTCCGTTGTTTGATGTTTGTGGTCAGTGATCTCTGCTTGTAATATTTTGGTTCTCTGCTTAGTTATGAGCTTGCTATAATAATTTTTGTGTCGTAGGGTCACTGTAATGTTACCGATTCTCTCTCTATACGCTTATGAGATTTAGGTTAGGCTTATATCAGATACAAGTCTGGAATTTGTCTAGCCTTAATCTTGGGGGTGTCACAGGTTTTGGTATCAGAGCAGTACCGACCGTAGGAAAACCTTGCTACTAGTCGATGTTGAGTCTAGCGCTTGAGAAAACTATTTGTGAAAACTCTAGTATGCTTCTTTTTCTCCTTATCCAGTTTGCTCTAACTCTGGGTCATCTTATCTTGTGTCGATTTTGAAAAAGTTTCGCTATCTCGTCTCATCTTTTGAAACTTAGGTGCCTTTTTGGCATGAACTTTCTCAACCCGTTGACCTATTGTTGAGTTATCCAGCGTCAGTTGTGTTTGTTCCTTGTTTCCCTTTGCCCTTCTTCAGCAGAGAGATTCCTTTCCATCATGATCTCTCTATCTTATGGGCCCATAATATTGTGTTGATGGTTCCCTAGTGTTCTGTTCTAGGCCTCGAGGTTTCCTTTCACCTCGTGTACCCACTTTTCATTTGTTTGGGTACCTCAGAAGTTGTGACTTATTCTGGAAGCTGCCAAGTGGTTATTATCTTGTAGCGCTCTTTGTGCTACTAAGATACTAGTTACTCTTTTCTCGGGTTTTAACCCTTGGACTTGAACCGAAGATCCCTGATTGTGCTGGATTCTGGTGTTGAGAATCTTGCACATGAAGCTGACCTTTAACCCAAGATCCATTATTGTTGATCCCCATTGTTTATGATTTAATATTACCTCAGGATGGCTAGTACCTTCTAGTACAGCCTTCAAGCTGGTGGTTATTGTTGTGATTAAAGTACGACAAACAAAGGACTTCCCCTACCACCAGCTATGGCAGATGTTCTTTAATGGAACCAAATAGATCACGACAAGAGTACTCCTCGTGGGTCTCACTTCTACACTCGTGACTCTGCAACCCCTTCCTCTTCGGCATCGGTCTTCGGAAGATTGTTGACTTATGCATCCACATCTCGAGATTCTATCCTGAGCATGTTCCTTTTCCCTTGTTGTTTCCGACCTTTGTTTACCATTTGGTAGCCAAGTAGTAAATATGCATCGGTGTCTTTCAATGCAAGATACTCTTGTGGTCTATCAGACAAACCATCTCAGGATGTCAGGAGAAACAAACTCCATTACCTTGTCATATCTAGGACCAGGTCAAAGTGTTGTAATCCGCAGGTCAAGAAGCATTGATTAAATTCTGATATGTTCTACCTTAAAGTGTCACACTCCTTTATACTAAGAGGTCGTGTCGAGTGTCATGACCCCTTAATGAAGTGATACTCTTGCACATCTTTACCCACCCTTCCTCTGAGCTTTCATGCTCGTGAATGATGCGTGTGCGTAACAATGTGGCCATTTGAGATTCTTAGCAATCAATACTTCTTTCGACCTCAACATGGACCTTTGTGTCATTCTTAGAGTGATGGTTAATCTATCACTAAGCGAAGTTTGATTGCTACCACGTCTGTTATTCTGGTACACTCTCCTCGGTCAAAGAGTTAGGCTTGTGCTCAAGCTCTGAGACTATGTCTTCTTGCCGTACCAAGCAAGTTCCCTCTCGAACTAAGTGGTATATCGGTGGTTCATGATATTCTAGATGTCTCTCTAGAAGTATCTGTTGGAGATATGCCCAAGAGGCAATAATAAAAGTGGTTATTATTATATCTTTATGTTTATGATAAATGTTTACATCCCATGCTATAATTGTATTATTAGGAAACACTAATACATGTGTGTTTTGTAAACATAAGAGAGTCCCTAGTAAGCCTCTTGTTGAACTAGCTTGTTGATTAATTGATGATCATGGTTTCCTGATCATGGACATTGGATGTGATTAATAACAAGGTTGTATCATTAGGAGAATGATGTGATGGACACACACCCATAGTAAGCGTAGCATAAGATCAAGCCATTTAAGTTCGTATTGCTGTAAGCTTTTAAATGCATAGTAACCTAATCCTTCGACCATGAGGTTGTGTTAATCACCATCACCGGATGGGTACTTTGATGACATCAAACACCGCTTCGTAACTGGGTGGTCATAAAGGTGTCATTGGGTATTCTGAAAGTATGTGTTGAAGCGCATGGACCAAGATTGGGATTTGTCCATCCATATGACGGATAGATATGCTCTGGGCCCTCTTGGTGGAATGTCATCTAGTTAGCTTGCAAGCATGTGACTGGGTCACAAGGGATGACATATCACGGAACGAGTAAAGAGTACTTATCAGTAACGAGGTAGAACTAGGTATGGAGATACCGACGATCAAACCTCGGATAAGTATAGTATCCCGTGACAAAGGGAATTGGTTTCGTATGTAAATGGTTCAATCGATCGCGAAGTCATCGTTGAGTATGTGGGAGCCATTATGGATCTCCAGGTCCCGCTGATGGTTATTGATAGGAGATGTGTCTCTATCATGTCTACATATTCACGAACCGTAGGATGACACACTTAAGGTTCAGAGTTGTTTTAAGTAGATATGGAATATGCGTTGGAGACCGAATGTTGTTCGGAGTCTCGGATTGGATTCGGGACATCACGAGGAGATCCGGAATTGTCCGGAGAATAAGATTCATATATTGGGGATTATTTTCTGAGTTAGGAAATGTTCTGGAGTGTTTGTATGGGGATTCTAGAAGGTTTCGGAATGTTCTGGAAGGTTCTAGAAGAGTTCTTGGTGTTTGCTTGAAAACCATAAAGGGTCAAGGAAACCTTGTGGGGGCTAGACACGGATTCGTGGGGGAGGAGGACTCCTCCCCCTTCCCAACCCGCCGGCCATAGGAGGGGAGTCCTACAAGGACTCCCCCTCCCCAGGCGCGCCCTCTCCCCCTTAAATAGAAGGGCAGGGGCGCCCGCTCCTAGCCCGCTCCCATAACTCCCAATCTATGCCGCCTCTCTCCTCCACCTTTCTTCTGCATAGGCATAGGCGAAGCCCTGCAGAATTCTCTACTCCACCACCACCACCACGCCGTCGTGATGCTGGGATTCCGTGGAGAAGATCTACTACCTCCGCTGCTCGCTGGAACGGGGAGAGGAAGGTCTGCTTCGACTCCGCACGTGTGACCGACTGCGGAAGCCCTGCCGAAACGCGGCGCCGGAAGGATCGTCCACTTGACCGACTGCGGAAGCGCTGCTGGAACGCGACGCCGGAAGGATCGTCCACACGATCTTGAGATCGGCAAGTTATCGACTACATCAACCACGAGATCTAATCTCGTTAACGCTTTCGGATCTACGAGGGTTAGTTCTTATCTATCTCGTTGCACATGTCTAATAGATTAGATCTTGGCTTTTATCTAGATGAGATCTGGGTTTTGTTCGTTCTTGCGGTAGAAATTTTTTGTTTTCCATGCTACAAACCCATCAGTGGTATCAGAGCCGTATCTATGCGTAGATCTGTTGCACGAGTAGAACACAATGTTTTTGTGGGCGTTGATGCTTTTGTTGACGGTGTCTTAGCGTGTACTTTGCATCTTGCGGCATGGTGGGATGAAGCGGCTCGGGCTAACATTACATGTCATCGCACATGAGACTTGCTCCACGCTTGACGTGCAACTTGCTTTGCACAAGTGGCTTTGCGGGTGTCTGTCTCTCCCACCATAGTTAAGATTCAATTTACAATGAGCATCTGACAACACTTGTATCAACGTTGTGGTTCATGTTCGTAGGTAAGATCCGTTCTTATTCGAAAGCCCCAAGCCACGTAAAACATGCAAAGAAAATTAGAGGCGTCTAACTCGTTTTTGCAGGGGTTTTGTGATGTGATATGGCCATTATGTGATTGTGATTATATGTGATGTATGCAATGATCCTTATTGTAATATGGCAACCGGCAGGAGCCTAATGGTTGTCTTTAAATTTTGTTTAAGACATGCGTGTCTATTCATCATGTAATAGCTTTATTCCAAGTAGTTGTAATAATTGTTGGTGGTGATGGACAACCATGAAGCGGCGCCACGGACCTTGACGCCACGCTGGTGATGATGGAGATCTTGTCCATGCTTTGGAGATGGAGATCAAAGGCACAAGAAGAAAGGCCATATCATATCACATATTATGAATTGCCTGTGATGTTAATCCTTAATGCATCTTGTATTGCTTAGATCGCGACGGTAGCATTATAAGATGATCCCTCTCACTAAATATCAAGTAATAAAGTGTTCGTCCTTAGTTGGCACCGTTGCTAAGACTCGTCGTTTCGAAGCATCTCGTGATGATCGGGTGTGATAGACTCTACGTGTGCATATAACGGGTGCAAGCCAGATTTGCACATACGGAAACTAAGGTTAACCTTGACGAGCCTAGCATGTACAGACATGGTCTCGGAACACGGAATACCGAAAGGTAAAGCATGAGTCATATGGATGATATGATGAACATGTTGATTGTTCACCTTTAAAGCTACATCATCTCACGTGATGATCGGACTTGGTGTAGTGGATTTGGTTCGTGTAATCACTAAAACAACTCGAGGGATGTTGTTTTTGAGTGGGAGTTCATTTGTAATTTGGATTAGTCGAACTCAATTTATCATAAACACAATCAAAGTGAATTTGCATAGTTTGTTGTAGTCATTGGCATCCGTTCACCACCTTACGCTTAGTTATAGTTGAGATAGTGGAACTATAGAAATTCTGGATATTTACTTTACGAACTGGTGTCGTATTGTTTTGAATGTCAATTTAAAGTTTATAAGTCCTATTGCAAACTTTCAGCAAACTCTATTTACTCCATGAAGTTTAATAAGTAGTATTAAATCAAGAGTAAGAATTCCAATGTTAGTATCTAATGTATCGTGTTTGCCTCCATGATTCTTGATACTCAAAAGATTGTTTTTAATATCAAGTTTATCTAAGAGATGAAAGCAATGTTTCAGAAACCATCATATGTGAAAGGTATTGCGATATCTAAAACAATGTGCTGGTTACAACATGATAGAGTATACGTCCTCATATTTGATGAGAATTTGTGAAGATTGGAGACGCTAGTCGTCCTAATCCTCCAAAAGGTTTTGAAAAAGAAACATTATACTCGCAATTCACCTTTATAAGCTATAGCAGCTTGATCATGAAAGTTGTCATGATAAGGATGAATAGAAGATATAAGTAAAATGTTTACTACACTAATAGATTACTAAAGAATGGATTTTTGAAAGAATGCCAAACATTTGATGATGGTGATCCACTTCAAAATGCAAGTCCAAAGGTATTAGTATTTGACTATATACGCTTTGTACTATGTGTCATGTGAATGACACCACTATTGATGTTGATAGATCCTTTTAAAAGAAAAAAAAGGAATTGCTGAAAGAGAATCTATAAAATATTTGGCAGAAATTATAAGGTTGGAGATATCCAACTTGAGTATGTAAAATATATACATGTTATGTTTGTATTCCTTGCTTGTTAAACAATGTGGCTCTTAGGTATTGGATACCGAATCGGTTGGTATGAAGTGTCATACAGGACAACGCAATTCATGAACTACAATGGCCTAAAGTAACTAGCAAGAGAATGAGTGATGATGTTCATCGAAAACAAATAAAGTGTTATTGTGTTTTTCGTTGTCATCAAACCTAATCTTCAAGATTTGTTTTAATAATTGTTATTTTGTTCCGGTATTACGAGAACAATGGTTGTTCAAATAATAACCGTATTCCATAAAGGATGGATGAACTTTTACAAGTCTAGTGGGAGAAATCACATCCATAAACACTATTGCTAAAATGTCGCAAGACAAATGATTGAAAGATCACTTATGAAGTGACATCACTGTTTAAATTATATTTGAAAGAAAACATGAAGAAACTCCATGTTGATGGAATTTTTGGAGTCTTTGATTTGGATCAAATGACACTTGTGATACTTTCCTGGAGATAATTAAAACTCCGTTCGTAGGCCAAAAGAGGAACGGACGACTAACTGATTGGAATTTGTACATATTGATGTATATAGTCCATTCTGTGTAGTCGTGGGCGATGGATTTCAACTTCATTTGCTTTCTCCGAAGATTTGAGTGAGTATATGTATATACTTACTCGATAAGGAAGAAGTATGAAACATTTGAAAAATGTTCAAAGACTTTCAAGATGAAGTGGAAAATCATTGTAACAAGAAAATAAAAGAGTTTATGATTGGATCATAAAGAAAGATGTTTGAGTTTCAAGTTTAGCAAAACACCTTAGATTTGAGGAATCGTTCCATGGATTTGCATTTCCCAAAACACCATAAGAGTATGGAGTGTTCAAGATATGTAATGAAACCTTGTTTGACATGGTGAGATCAAAGGTGTCATTTATAAAACTGCCATTATATATTAAAGATTAAAGCTTTAGTGACTACCGCTTTTACACTGAAAAGAGCTCCATCGTGATCCGTTGAAATGACACCATATGAGTTATCGTTTGGGATAAAACCCGAATTCTCTTTTCTTAAATTTTGGTATGCTATGCATAATAAAAATGTTTACAACCAAAGTCGGATAAGCACGTCTTTGTAGGTTATTCCAAAGAATTTGTTGGGAATTTCTCCATAACGCCGAGGACAAAAGAGTTTGTCGCTTGGAACGTCAAGTTTCTTGAGAAGGAATTTTTTATGAAAAGTTAAGTGGGAGGACAATAGAACTTTGATAGGGTTGTTGAACCTTAGCTATATGTGCTAAGTAGCGCAGCGCCGGAAAGTGTCCCGGTGGCGGCCACAATGCTCATGGCTCTCGTGATTACAAAAGGCGTGATCTCGGAGATTAAAGTTCCTATAGAACCGTGTGGGTCGGTAAGAATCAAATAGTAAGATTTGATAAGCAAGTCGTTATTGTATTGACAATGATGAACCGACTACATGCAAAGAAGCGATGATGGGCCCTGACTCCATAAAATGACTAGAAGTCATGGAATCCGTGATAGTATCCATACACGAGAAATCAAGTTTCTGAACTTAGAAGACCCTCCGGAAAGGCGTGAAGCCTATCGGTCGTGTTTGGATCTATAAAGAAATAGACATGGATGTTTCAAATCTATGAAATAGTCGACATGTCAGAAAGAAGTTTACGACAATGTTCAAGGAATTGACTATGATAAGTTTTGATCTTTCATAGCGATATTTAGTCTGGACGGATTAATGTAGCAACCACTACATATATTTTAGTATATGGTAGTTGAACAAACAAAACAAGTTCTTCTAATAGAATGGTTACCTAGGACGTGTACATGACACGATCCAAAGGGTTTTTGTTAAATTTAAAGGATGCTAAAAGAGTATGCAAAACTTCAATGGTTGAAGTAAGCATAGCGGAGTTGGAATCTTCACCATGATTAAACTGTTAAAAGAGTTTAAATTCATCGGAGATGATGAAGATGCTTGCATTTGCAAGAAATTAAGTGGGAGCGCTGAGACATATTTCTAATACATTATGTGAAAGACATATTGTTTATTGGAAATGATATATCTTTTATTGACACAGGTTAAGAATTTCATTTCGATGAAAAACTTAGGCATAACCCAAATTAGGCATCAATGTCTATATGGATAGATTGAGGCGCTAATATGGTTTTGCCAAATGTACATAGATAAGATGTTGAATGAGTTCAATATGGAAACAACAAGAAAGGTTCTTGACGCACGGAAAGGACTGAATCAAGATTCGAGTGTGTTGACACGAGATTCAAGTGTTTTGACACTTGGTGAAATCACAAGAATATTTTGATCAATCATTCTTTGAGATGTACACATCCAGATATGTCCTATGCTCTAAATGTTATGAGCATATACCAGAATAATTCATAAGATGATCATTGGACAATAGTAAAGATATTCTTATGAGCTTTGGAAGAACTAAGAATATACCATGTATAAGTGACAAATAGTTAAAGGTAGTTCATTGTAAAGTGTTACATTGATACTAGTGTTGTCACAAGATACAAATTAAATTTATCTCAATTTATACTATGGGTAGCACAATGTAATGGAAAGGATGTTCCATGATGGATTTGGATGAGTTCCAAAGTTAAGACATTGTGACGGATACTACAACAAAAGGCTAAGTATATAACTGCTATAGTAGCAGCAAAGGAGGGCATTTGTGTTAAGTAGTTTGTTATCAAACTAGGTGTGGTTCAAAGTGGGCTAATACTATGAAGATATATTGTGTGACAATAATATCAACATATTTTGAGCCGAAGGAACTAAAGGTCTCACCAAAGGACCAAATTTATACAATGCCATCTCATTGGAGAATGAGAAATGCATAGAGACACAAGGACATGCAAATACACACGGACCTGGAAGTGTCAGATCCAAAGATTATGTTTACCACTAGCAATAGTGTCTATACAACACCAGAAAGCCATAGGTGTTGAATGCACAAGTTTTTAACTAGATTATTGACTCTAGTGCAAGTGGGAGACTGTTGGAGATATGCCCAAGAGGCAATAATAAAAGTGGTTATTATTATATCTTTATGTTTATGATAAATGTTTACATCCCATGCTATAATTGTATTATTAGGAAACACTAATACATGTGTGTTTTGTAAACATAAGAGAGTCCCTAGTAAGCCTCTTGTTGAACTAGCTTGTTGATTAATTGATGATCATGGTTTCCTGATCATGGACATTGGATGTGATTAATAACAAGGTTGTATCATTAGGAGAATGATGTGATGGACAAACACCCATAGTAAGCGTAGCATAAGATCAAGTCATTTAAGTTCGTATTGTTGTAAGCTTTTAAATGCATAGTAACCTAATCCTTCGACCATGAGGTTGTGTTAATCACCATCACCGGATGGGTACTTTGATGACATCAAACACCGCTTCGTAACTGGGTGGTCATAAAGGTGTCATTGGGTATTCTGAAAGTATGTGTTGAAGCGCATGGACCAAGATTGGGATTTGTCCATCCATATGACGGATAGATATGCTCTGGGCCCTCTCGGTGGAATGTCATCTAGTTAGCTTGCAAGCATGTGACTGGGTCACAAGGGATGACATATCACGGAACGAGTAAAGAGTACTTATAAGTAACGAGGTAGAACTAGGTATGGAGATACCGACGATCAAACCTCGGATAAGTATAGTATCGCGTGACAAAGGGAATTGGTTTCGTATGTAAATGGTTCAATCGATCGCGAAGTCATCGTTGAGTATGTGGGACCCATTATGGATCTCCAGGTCCCGCTCATGGTTATTGATAGGAGATGTGTCTCTATCATGTCTACATATTCACGAACTGTAGGGTGACACACTTAAGGTTTGAAGTTGTTTTAAGTAGATATGGAATATGCGTTGGAGACCGAATGTTGTTCGGAGTCTCGGATTGGATTCGGGACATCACGAGGACATCCGGAATTGTCCAGAGAATAAGATTCATATATTGGGGATCATTTTCTGAGTTAGGAAATGTTCCGGAGTGTTTGTATGGGGATTCTAGAAGGTTTCGGAATGTTCTGGAAGGTTCTAGAAGAGTTCTTGGTGTTTGCTTGAAAACCATAAAGGGTCAAGGAAACCTTGTGGGGGCTAGACACGGATTCGTGGGGGAGGAGGACTCCTCCCCCCTTCCCAACCCGCCGGCCATAGGAGGGGAGTCCTACAAGGACTCCCCCTCCCTAGGCGCGCCCTCTCCCCCTTAAATAGAAGGGCAGGGGCGCCTCCTCCTAGCCCGCTCCCATAACTCCCAATCTCTGCCGCCTCTCTCCTCCACCTTTCTTCTGCATAGGCATAGGCGAAGCCCTACAGAATTCTCTACTCCACCACCACCACCACCACGCCGTCGTGCTGCTGGGATTCTGTGGAGAAGATCTACTACCTCTGCTGCTCGCTGGAATGGGGAGAGGAAGGTCTGCTTCGACTCCGCACATGTGACCGAATGCGGAAGCGCTGCCGAAACGCGGCGCCGGAAGGATCGTCCACTTGACCGACTGCGGAAGCGCTGCTGGAACGTGACGTCGGAAGGATCGTCCACACGGTCTTGAGATCGGCAAGTGATCGACTACATCAACCACGAGATCTAATCTCGTTAACGCTTTCGGATCTACGAGGGTTAGTTCCTATCTATCTCTTTGCACATGTCTAATAGATTATATCTTGGATTTTATCTAGATTAGATCTGGGTTTTGTTCGTTCTTGCGGTAGAAATTTTTTGTTTTTCATGCTATGAACCCATCAGTGGTATCAGAGCCGTATCTATGCGTAGATCTGTTGCACGAGTAGAACACAATGTTTTTGTGGGCGTTGATGCTTTTGTTGACGGTGTCTTAGCGTGTACTTTGCATCTTGCGGCATGGTGGGATGAAGCGGCCCGGGCTAATATTACATGTCATCGCACATGAGACTTGCTCCACGCTTGACGTGCAACTTGCTTTGCACAAGTGGCTTTGCGGGTGTCTCTCTCTCCCACCATAGTTAAGATTCAATTTACAATGAGCATCTGACAACACTTGTATCAACGTTGTGGTTCATGTTCGTAGGTAAGATCCGTTCTTATTCGAAAGCCCCAAGCCACGTAAAACATGCAAAGAAAATTAGAGGCGTCTAACTCGTTTTTGCAGGGGTTTTGTGATGTGATATGGCCATTATGTGATTGTGATTATATGTGATTTATGCAATGATCCTTATTGTAATATGGCAACCGGCAGGAGCCTAATGGTTGTCTTTAAATTTTGTTTAAGACCTGCGTGTCTATTCATCATGTAATAGCTTTATTCCAAGTAGTTGTAATAATTGTTGGTGGTGATGGACAACCATGAAGTGGCGCCACGGACCTTGACGCCACGCTGGTGATGATGGAGATCTTGTCCATGCTTTGGAGATGGAGATCAAAGGCACAAGAAGAAAGGCCATATCATATCACATATTATGAATTGCCTATGATGTTAATCCTTAATGCATCTTGTATTGCTTAGATCGCGACGGTAGCATTATAAGATGATCCCTCTCACTAAATATCAAGTAATAAAGTGTTCGTCCTTAGTTGGCACCGTTGCTAAGACTCGTCGTTTCGAAGCATCTCGTGATGATCGGGTGTGATAGACTCTACGTGTGCATACAACGGGTGCAAGCCAGATTTGCACATACGGAAACTAAGGTTAACCTTGACGAGCCTAGCATGTACAGACATGGTCTCGGAACACGGAATACCGAAAGGTAAAGCATGAGTCATATGGATGATATGATGAACATGTTGATTGTTCGCCTTTAAAGCTACATCATCTCACGTGATGATCGGACTTGGTGTAGTGGATTTGGTTCGTGTAATCACTAAAACAACTCGAGGGATGTTGTTTTTGAGTGGGAGTTCATTTGTAATTTGGATTAGTCGAACTCAATTTATCATAAACACAATCAAAGTGAATTTGCATAGTTTGTTGTAGTCATTGGCATCCGTTCACCACCTTACGTTTCCACATGACCGTGTAGTCAAGTTCTTGAGCAAGTAAGTTCTCTGAACTGCCTTTCTCCAAGGATATGTACTGGATACCCCTGAACTAGTTGGTTGAGCTTACACAACAACTTGGAGAGTTGTAAGACAAAAGTTATATCCAACTTAGTTCCTCCTAAAGGGATGTCTAGTTTTGTTTGTGTTGAAGAAAGATAGTATTTCCTTCGTGGATATGTTATCTTCCCCCCGCCTTTGATTTGATCTGGGTTATCGTCAAATCAAACTCAGTTCTAAGGACTATCTCGATGATGTTGCTACTCGTGATGTTTCTCTTGAGTACATCTTTGATACATTGCGAATGTATCTATAATTTTTGATGTTCCATGCTTGGTTTTATCTACTTTCTTATGTTTTGTCCACACTTTGGAGTACTTTTCATATGATTTATTGGACTAACCTATTAACAAGAGCCACAGTGCCAGCTGCCTGTTTTCTGCTGTTTTTGGTTCCAGGAAAGAAAGTGATAAAAAGAAAGAATAATTTTTGAGGTGACATGCACCAACATAAACTTAATCAAAGTATTTGTAAAACATTCAAATCTAGGATCATAGTACTTCAATCAACATGAAAGATAAAGTTCTAGCAATAAGACAAAGAAACTATGTTGCAAAATGAAAAGGCACAAACAAAAGATTCATGAATAACAATGCTTTGCAAGATGTTTGTTTGTTTCACATAAAGAAAACATAGTATAGTAGCATTCAGCTTGTCCCTCATAGAGTAGCAAATATAAATGCAAAGGACACCTTCAAAGTTTATAAGAGTGACTAGTTACAAATGGTTTAAAACAAGCAATATCAAGTTATGCATCAATCAACTAGTCTTGGGACAATGCACATAGAACTAAGAATGGCCACTATGCTCTCAAAGTAAGTGCATAAAGGTAGAAGGTGGAGACTCAATATATAAGTGGAAGAAAGGGCCTTTATAGAAGGAAGTAGGGATTCAAGTCTCATATAGAGCTTCCAAAAATTATGCTACTCAAGTTTAGTCACCGGTAAGTTCTTGTCATCGTAAGTACATGTGTATCATAGAGAACCGCCAACGCGGTACCCCTTGCCCGATGATACGGAAGAATCCCCATATCAAAATGACAAGGCAAGCAGACAACGAGCATCTCAACAATCTTCTTATTTACCATGGGAGTATGGTGCTTTTCTCTCTCTTTCCTCTTTTCATAATCTCTTTTTTCCTTTTTCACTTTTTTTCTCAATATAGGACTCTTTTTTTATAAGAAGAATGCTTCATAGACAGCTCATTAAGGTTACGCTGCAGGTTTCCACCATGTCAGCATGGATTAGACCAGCGGCCCAGGCGTTTCTCTAACACATATACATAACTCCATGGGCTTACAAGCTCCCCTTTCATTTCACACCGACGACATCCATAGACAAAAGAGCATGGTATCAACTAGGTACAAAGTACCGGTGCAATGTTGAAAGCATTCCCCATGACAGCATGGTTCTACTAATCCCCAACAAATAAGTGCAAGCATATACAACATAGACGACACAATGGCTCAAGTTTATTAAGGGCAAGAAAAGTAAAGTGTGCCATCAAGTTCGTGAGAGCTTTAATCACTAGTTTTCTCATAACAAGTTTAATTTGGAAGGTAAACAAAAGCATGAATATACTCTGAATAGCATATGCTAGTAGGTAGGTATGGTGGACTATTTGTAATAACTTGGTTAAGGAGTTGGATGCATGAGTGAAACTCATACTTGGTTACGGAGGCATAAAGTGATACTACAAGTTGAAAACTAAAGGATCATAAAGGCTATGGTGACTTTGGATATTCATAACATGGTGTGAGCATGCACCAAGTCAACCCAAATAAAGCATCAAAGGTGAATACCACAATTCTATGTTTTAATATGCTAGAACAATGCATGATTCATCCAAGGAACATTAAGCAATCTCAGTTGTTTATAACAAGTCATGCTACAACAAAGAATACTAAGCATAAAGCCAAAACAATACCAATCATTGCATGGCAAAGCATAGGCCACAGTCAAAAACAAGCTCTCTTTACCACTTAAGCATGAGCTTTCCTACTCTTTTCCAATCCAAACCAAACTATTTGAAAACCAATGTATGAAAGAGGGGGTCCAACCAATTTATCCAGAAAACTAAGAAAACAAAGCAAACAAAAACCAAAACGAAAACGAAAAAGAAGACGCTCCAAGAACAACACAAATGTGCATGAAACAATAAAAATGAAGCGTTTGGAAGAAACCTGAGATTTTTATTGATGAAGAGGGGGATGCCTTGGGCATCCCCAAGCTTTGACGCTTGTACTTCTTGGATATTTCTTGGGGTGACACGCGTGGCATCCCCAAGCTTGAGCTTTAGTCCATCCTTCGTCTCATTACTCATTCTTTCCATACACCTAAAAAATTTCCTTCATACAAAACTTCACACAATCTTTATTAGCAACATTAGTGCACTCAAGATAATAGGTCTTTTAGGTTCAGTTCCAACACCAATAAAACTTCCATTAAAACACTAGCTACTGTATCACTTCTCTCAAAAATCTCAATTCCCCAAAAGAACTCAAAGGAACCAACAAGAAGCAAATGCAGAAATTGACAGAAATCTATCAAAACAGACCAGCAGGTAAAGACGAATTTTTTCGAAGACCTTCTGTTGCTCAAATCAAAAAGCGTTGATCTAACAAAAGTTAGATAATAACCTGGGGCAGAAGAAAAAAAATTCACGCCTCAAAAGGACGTACCGAGATTTTACACGATTTTTTACGGTGAAGCACAGAAATCTGTTTCGGGACAGCAACTTTCCCAATCATTACTTATCTCTCATTAGAGGTTACTCTTGGCACAAAAAGCAAATAAAATTGATAAGGAGCGGTTATTACTGAAGTAATAACTTCCAAGACTCATGTAAAACTTTGGGTTATCTCCCAATAAGTACTTTTCTTTAACACCTTTAAGTTAGGCATAAGAAGTAAGAAAAAGAATCAAGTGTTCTCAAATGAAGAAGCATTAAGAGCAAATTTTGTTTTCATAGGAGAGGCAAAAGAAATCTTCTCTCTCTTCTTAGGGAACTGTTCTATACCTTTTTGAGTGGGAGTTGATATTTAATGGTGCCTTCTTTCATATCAATAATGGCACCAACAGTTCTAAGAAAATGTCTTCCCAAAGTAATAGGACAAGAAGAATTGCATTCAACATCCAAAACACAGAAATCAATGGGGACATAGGCATTGTAAACCATAATAAGAACATCATTAAGACTTCCTATGAGTTTCTTTTTAGCATTGTCATCAAGTGGGACATTCAAATAACAATCTTCAAGTGGTGGCAAATCAAGCATATCATAAATCCTTCTAGGCATAATAGAAACACTACTATCAAGATCACATAAAGCTTTGAAATCAAAATCATTCACTTTCATATTAATGATGGGTTCCCAACCATCTTCTTGTTTTATAGGAATAGAAGCTTTATGTTTCATCTTTTCTTCTTTAATCTTTATGAGAGCATTAGTAATGTTTTTTGTATAGGCCATCTTCATAGCACTAGCATTAGGACTTTTAGCAAGCCTTTTTAGGAACTTAATAACTTCAGAGATATTGCAACCATCAAGATCAAAATCAAAATTATCATCTAAAGTAGTAGAACTATTACTAGCCTCAACACTAGTGGTGGTGATAGTAGAAACACTAATGTTTCTAGCAATTTCATCTTCTCTTTCCCACTTAGCATGTAATCAGCTAATAGTCTAACATTTTCATCAATTCTTACTTGTATGGCATTAGTAGCTGCAAAGGGATTCTCATTAGTTTCAGGTTTAGCAGCCATTTTATTTAAAGAAGATTGAGCTTCAGCCAAAGATGCTATATTTCTTTCAGCATTAGAGAGTTTTTCCTCAATAGTTTTATTGAAAGTAGTTTGTTTACTAATAAAGTCTTTAAGCATAACTTCAAGTTCAGATGGAGCACTCCTATTGTTGTTGTAGGAATTTCCATAAGCATTACCATTGTTGGGAGGATATGGCTTATACTTGTTGTTACCAAAATTATTCCTGTAGGCATTGTTGCTAAAGTTGTTATTTCTTATAAAATTCACATCAACTTGCTCTTCTTGAGCAACCAAAGATGCTAAAGGAACATTATTTGGATCAATATGGGCTTTCCCATTAACAAGCATAGACATAATAATATCAATCTTATCACTCAAGGAAGAGGTTTCTTTAACAAAATTTACCTTCTTACCTTGTGGAGATCTCTCAGTATGACATTTGGAGTAGTTAACCATCATATTATCTAGAAGCTTTGTTGCAGCACCCAAAGTAATGGTCATAAAGGTACCTCCAGCAACAGAGTCCAATAGGTTCCTTGAAGAATAGTTCAATCCTGCATCAAAGGTTTGGATGATCATCTAAGCAGTCAGTGCATAAGTGGGACAATTCTTTACCAAAGATTTCATTCTTTCCCAAGCTTGAGCAACATGTTCATTATCAGATTGTTTAAACTTCATTATTTCACTTCTCATAGATATAATCTTAGTAGGAGGATAGTATTTTCCAATGAAAGCATCTTTGCATTTAGTCGAAGAATCAATACTATTCCTAGTTAAGGAATTCAACCACTCTTCAGCTTTTCCTCTAAAGAGAAGGAAAACAATTTAAGCTTAATAATAACTCCATCTATATCCTTATGCCTTTGCATCTCACAAAGTTCAACAAAGTTATTTAGATGGGCCGCAGCATCTTCATTACCAATACCAGAAAATTGTTCTCTCATAACAAGATTGAGTAAAGCAGGTTCTATCTCAAAGAAGTAGCTTCAGGAACATGTGGAGCAATAGGTGTGCTCATAAAATCATTGTTATTGGTGCTAGTGAAGTCACACAACTTAGTATTTTCCAGAGTAGTCATTTTTTTGTGTTTTTGAGAAAGAAACAAGCAAACAAAACAAAAGTAAAGTAAGCAAAACAAAAAAACAAAGTAAAGAGATTGGTTATGAGGGACTCCCCTTATGAAGATGTCCTTGACTCCCCGGCAACGGTGCCAGAAAAAGAGCTTGATGGCCCAAAATATATCGAGCTCGTTGGGGAACCCCAAGAGGAAGGTATGATGAGCACAGCAGCAAGTTTTCCCTTAGTACAAAACCAGTAGGAGCAAGGAAACACCCCAAAGGTGTTGCTAGCTGAACGTTGGCAGGGGCACTACCAGTGCTAGCAGCAACGTGGAGACCTGCACAACACAACCACAGAACTCTGTCCCCAACTTGCGATGAGGTTGTCAATCTCACCAGTTTTGCTGAAAATAAAGGATTAAACGTATCGAGTGGAAGAAAGTAATAGTTTGCAGAAAGTAAACACAAAGCAGTAAACGGTTGATTGTAGATTGATAGTAAAAGAAAGGACCGGTGTCCATAGTTCACTAGTGGTGGCTCTCCTTAAGATAGATGACATGTTGGGTGAACAAATTATAGTGGGGCAATCGACAAACATCGAGAAAGCATACAAGCATATACTACTCATCTTGACTCCTTTGAGATTCGATTGGGCATTACAACATTATACATAGACCGTCATCCAACTGCGTCTATGACTATTAATCCGCCTTCAGGTTATCATCTGAACCCCCTCTAGTATTAAGTTACAAGCAACGGATAATTGCATTACGAATTGCGTGTAAAGTAAACAATACGATTGTTCTATGAATAAAGGATTGTTGTTTTCTCCCTAGTAGCAACAGCACATCTAGTACCTTAGAGATTGTTGTCACTTCCCTAGATTACTAGAGGCATGAACCCACTATCGGGCATAAATACTAACTCTTAGAGTTGCTAGCATCTACTTGGCCAAGATAGCTACTAACAACAGAAATCATGCAAGATCACAAATAACAAAGACATGATAGAATCAATAATCAATCTAAAATAGTATCTCAATATCCATCGGATCCCCGCAAACACAACATGCAGAATTACAAATAGATGATCTTGATCATGAACGGAGCTCACAAGATCTAAACATGATAGCACAAAGGAGGACAACCAGCCATCTAGCTACTACATGGACCCATAGTCCAGAGATGAACTACTCACGCATCACACCAGAGGCTTGCATGATGATGAAGAAGGCCTCCAGGGTGAATTCCCCTCTCCAGCAGGGTGCCGGGAAGAACTTCAGATCCATCCCGATCTAGGGATGGAGAAGATGGCGGCTACAGACTTTTTCCGCATCAGAGGCAATATATAGGCGGAAGGAGATGCCGAGGGGGTGCCTGGGCTGGCCACACCACCCCCTGGCGTGGGCCAAGCCTGGCCGCGCGGCCAGGTGGTGTGGCCGCCCTCTGGCCCTTCTCCGTCTCGTATTCTGGCTCCAAGTGTCCCCCGGTAAAATAACGACTTTGGCTTTTGTCCTGTCCAGTTCCAAGAATATTCATTTTCTGACTTCCTGGAACCAAAAACAGCAGAAAACAGGCAGTTGGCACTGTGGCTCTTGTTAATAGGTTAGTCCAAGAAATCATATGAAAAGTACTCCAAAGTGTGGACAAAACATAAGAAAGTAGATCAAAACCAAGCATGGAACATCAAAAATTATAGATACATTTAAAATGTATCAGTATGATCAGAGAGGAAAGTGAAACATGCTAAGGCTTGTATGGGAGGTCACGTCGGGTTGTGGTTTTTGCAGTCCCATACTTGCCACCACTAGGATCTGAGTTCTTGCCTCTTGAACCAAGACGAGCGTACAGCCACACGGGGGCCTGGAAACCCCCTTGATCAACTAACTTGCCTAGTAGATTCCATGAGTCACATAGTTCGGGTGTTCCATGTCGTGGTGGTGTCACGGCAGATGCCATGGATAGGCTAAAGGTGGGGACTCATACACACTAGGGGAATCCAGGGAGGGATAGTGGAGTGATTCTCCACGCAGAAGTTTGTATTGATTTCCTTCCAAGATTACAAGTGATCCTAGAGCTGTATTGGCGAGAGGAGGAAGAAGGAGCTCTCTTACTCTCACCCACAGATCACACCTGAAACCCTAGCCCAAACTGAATAGAAGAAAGACCAACCCCTTCTACAGAAGCCCTAGCCCCCCATTTATAGAGGAGGCTCGGTTTCTGCCTAGGGCATACGTGAATATGCCTCCTCCAAAACTGGTAAGCCGACCGGGTGCTTTTTCCCCCGCGTCACACTTGCTTTAGCTACGTGAGCCTCTGCGGCGCCCGCGTCAGCCGACATGGGCGTCGTCACCCTTGTCGGCCACGCCCCGGTGGTCCTGTCCTTGCTTGCTTCGCTCAGGTAGTGCGTACTAGGGCTTCTTTTGACCAGCAAGATTCCTTCCTTCTCCTGGAAGCTAGATATAGCCCGGATCACGGTTGACCCGGCCACACCTATTCCTGCATACAAGTAAAACATGCACTTTCGACTTACTGCTTAAGTCGGATGAGACTTAGTTAGGCGAATGCCCCCCGGTCCGGGTTACCCCATGATTCGGCCTGCCTCGAGGTGACCCGGCCAGCATCCGCTTTGACCTTGCCGAACCTCGGCTAACTTGGCCTTTATACCCCGGCATGACCCTACCCGGGGGTATCCCCCCAACATTAGTCCCCGAAGCTGGCGCGGTCTTAGCTGCCTTGGCCGCTAAGGCCACATCAGGTTCAATTTCAAGATCCAATCGTTATTTCCAAGTTACCTCTTTACCTCGGATTATATGGATTTACGTTCCCTTTGCACATTCCAAGTTCTCACTTGCCGGCCGGGTTACCACTTTAACTCGGACCTCATGGTTTTACTTTCCCTTCGCACATGCCAAGTTTTCACTTGCTGGCCGGGTTACCATAGTTCCATCCGGATCTTGTTTCCTTCTCTCGTACGCCAACCCATGTGAAGGGTAATCATTTTGTCGTCTTATTTTAAGGGCCTGCACAGTAACCGCCGCAGTAATTGTCAGTTATCACTGTGCGCGGGTCACGTCATGCCTGCCTCCTCATTTCCCGCATCACAGTGTCACGTCATCGGATCATCTCCGCTTTGTGGCCTCCTGTGTGGCTCCCCTCTGATTGGTCCGGACAGGCGATACACGGCCACTGCGTGTGGCCGGCCCGCAGGACGCGATTTCACTCTCTGCTGATGGGGGTGGTTAAATAGCGGAGGGGTGCTTCCCTTAGGATCTTTCTCCTTCCGCGCCCCTCTGCCCGTTGCCCTTTTTCTTCATCTTCCTCGCGATCACGCCGCCGCCAGTGATACCAAATAGCAGCGTCGCCGCCGCGCTTCTCCGTCGCACCTCTGCGTCGCCGCCACCACGACGCAAATCTCTCGTCACGGGTCCTCGTCAATCCCGGCCACTGTCCCCCGCCGCCTCTAGCGTCAGCGAGGGCCTCGAGGACCAGATGACGGAAGAAGAACTCATCGTTGCTGAACAGGAGATGGAGGAGGACGCCGCGGCGGCGGACCGCGGTGCGTGGGCTGGCTCCTGGGTCTGCCAGGACGACCTGGACTGGCTCTATCGGACCAGACGCATCCCCGCCGAAGTCGCCGCTCGTCTCGCCTCCGCCGAACTGGCTCCCTCACCCAATCCGGGGGAATTCGTCGTGTTCTTGTCTCATTTTCAACGGGGCTTCGGGCTACCGGTGAGCGATTTCTTCTAGGATTGGCTCAGTACCTACCAGCTCTAGCCGCACCATCTTCCAGCCAATGCCATTACTTCTCTCTCTGCCTTTGCTTCTACGATCGAAGGCTACACCGGACTGTGGCCCACGAAGGAGCTGTGGATCCGGTTTTTCGGCCTTCGTCGCAACGTCATCCCAGACATCCACGCCGATCCGGAGGACAAGCGGCTCACTCAGTTCGGAGCGGCTTCCATCTCACCCCAGAGGTTTTCCGTCTTCCCCCGGGTCACTTGGTTAGAGTCCTGCAAAGGGTGGGCCTAGACCTTCTTTTACGTCCGGAACACAGGCACTAAAGATTTAATCTGGCTGCTCCCATATACCCCGGGTCCACCTAACCCGGATCTGTGGGACGCCGTCCCCAAGAAGCCCACGGCCCTAGCCAACCAGGTCAACAAAAGGTTCGTGGAGCTGAAGGAGCTCGGGCTACACAACGAGGATGCCATGATCACTTTTGTTCGTAACCGAATCTCCCCCCTCCAGAAGCGCACCCACAAGGTGTGCCACATGAGCTTCGGCCGCGACCCCAACAGGACCTCCTCCTTCGAGCTGAGCAACACGGAGATTTATCACCGGGTTAAGGCTCTCTTCACCACCCACAAGGACTTCTCCTCTGAGTGGACGTGGGGAATTGAGCATTTTTGCCGGGACAGGCTTCCTCCCTTGGTAAGTTTCATGCTGCAAACTTACCCCGGATTAATTATATGTCAGTTATTGTTGCATTTTTGACTCTTTCGTTCATTTCTTTCCTCAACAATTTCTTTAGCAGACCATCGAGGACGGCACCGATCCGACCCTTAAGTGGGTGCCGGACCGGGAGAACCCGGATGAGGAGGAGCCAGATCAGGAGATGTTCCTCCCAATGACTGATGCCACGAAACGACCCACGGGTAAATCCTCTTCCATTAGAGATTGGCCCGCTGATGAAGATGACTCGGATGTCGAGGTGATTGAACCTGTTGAGGCTGTCCCCCTTTCTTTTGCTTTTCCGCCATCAGCTCACCCCGGTGGTCACATCCACGAGGATCCTCCCCTTGCTACTGGCGACCCTGTTCCGGTGGCATCAAAGAAAAAGCGCGGGGCTTCTTCACGTTCTTCCTCCGGACCTCCCCAGCCCGCCAAAAGGTGTAAGAAGTCCGGGGACAAGACAGCCTCCAAGCCAGCAGGAAAGGCCCCAGAACGGAGGGCTCGGAAACCTAAGGAGGCCCAGACCTCGGATGCGTACGTTGTTTTGCCTTCTGTAACTTGCTCTCCCTTGCATTGTTGTGATTTCTCTTCTAACATTGTTCTCTTTCGCAGGGCTCCGGTGGAGGTCCCTCAAAGTGGATCGATCATCTCTTCACCTCTCCGACCTAGCCCTTCTCCCTGTCGTGATGATGAATCACATCCGTTGAGCCCAATTCCAGAGGGTTCTGCGGCCGCCCCGGGTTCTGCTCAACCTCGGCAAGAGGAGGGTAACCTTGGAGCGGGGGAGACCGGCCCGGCCGAGGCGACGGCATCCACCACCTCGGCAATGCCGCAACCAGCAGCCATTGAGGCTACCTCGGCCCCAGCACCAGTTCCAGTACCAGCAACCAAACCAGCACCAACTCCAACTCCGTTATCAGCACCAACTCCGGCTGCAAAAACATCGGCAGCGGCACCAAGTCCAGCGACAAGAGCACCAGCGCCTAGCTCCTCTGCCTCGTCCGAGTCTTCTCAACCTCGGCGAGGAGCTACCCCGGCCGCTCCTAAGGGGAAATCCGCTGCAACGGCTTCCTCTTCCCAGCAAGCCAAGGACAAGAAGGCTCCGGACACTACCAAGCCACCATCCGTCAAAGCCGGGCAGTGTACCCTCGTGTCAATGCTTCCCAAGAAAGCACCAGCAGCGAAGGACGCGCCTGCCGAGCCAACTGATGCACAGCAAATGGTTCTGCACACTAGCCCAGCCCTTGCCTTGATCGAAAAGAAAGAAGCGCATGCAAAGGGCTTGGTGGCGCCCCATATGCCTAGTGGCGAATGGTACCCTCCGAGCCTAATAGAATTCGTCATGAACTGGAATAAGGCGGAGGTCGTTCAAGACGCTGATCTCCCAGAGAAGTTCGGCCCCGCCGAGTTTTCCGCTCAGATGAACACAGCTGCAAAGGCAATTAACCTCGCCGGGCGTATGATGGAGGTACGTCGTTTCCCCTTTACAAGTTGTAGATAGTAGCCATTAGTCCTCGAGCCTCCGGGGGAGTAACTTGTTACTCGGCCGGATGCTCTTTATAAAACTAACGTAGCTCCATGAGAACTTCAAACATGCACATACCTAGTGCCGGGTTAAGTTCCACTTGGCCCGGATTTTAGTACACTTCGAATATGCATACACCTAGAGCCAGGTTAAGTTCCACTTGGCCCGGATTTTAATACACTTCGAATATGCACACACCTAGAGCCGGGTTAAGTTCCACTTGGCCCGGATTTTAGTACACTTCGAATATGCACACACCTAGAGCCGGGTTAAGTTCCACTTGGCCCGGATTTTAGTACACTTCGAATATGCATACACCTAGAGCCGGGTTAAGTTCCACTTGGCCCGGATTTTAGTACACTTCGAATATGCACACACCTAGAGCCGGGTTAAGTTCCACTTGGCCCGGATTTTAGTACACTTCGAATATGCACACACCTAGAGCCGGGTTAAGTTCCACTTGGCCCGGATTTTAGTATACTTCGAATATGCACACACCTAGAGCCGGGTTAAGTTCCACTTGGCCCGGATTTTAGTATACTTCGAATATGCACACACCTAGAGCCGGGTTAAGTTCCACTTGGCCCGGATTTTGTATACTTCGAATATGCACACACCTAGAGCCGGGTTAAGTTCCACTTGGCCCGGATTTTAGTACACTTCGAATATGCATCGAGCTAACTTGTGTTTTTCCCTTTCAGGTGACCACCAATCGCCGGAGTGCTGAATTCCAACGCTTGCTGGATACCCACAAGCTGCTACGCGCAAAGCAGGCTGCACTTATTGCGGAATACGAGAAGAGGGGTAAATTTCTTCCTTAGCGCTTCTTCGCTTTGCTTCATTTTCCTTTGCCAGACTAACCTCATCATTCGGTTTCCACAGCTGGGGTGGAAGCTGAGAACATCATTATGCGCAAAAATCTGGAGCAGATCAAGGGTAAGTCATTTCTGTCCAACTTTGCCGTACTTTCCATTCCCTTTTCTCCTTGGCTCGGCCAACATTCATACCTCAGCTCTGCCGGGCCAACACACTATTTCAGCATCGCTTGAAGATAGTGTGCCCGTGCCTAATATGATGTTGCATTTTCTCGAACAAGCAGGGCAGCACCAAACCGAGCTTAAGAAGAAAGATGATGAGCTCGCCCTCCTCCGGACCAAGGACGATGAGATTTCTAGGCTCAAGGCTGAGATGGAAAAGATGAAGGCCCAGCACCAATCCGAACTTCAAAAGGCTGCCCAGCGCCTCAACCTCCGGATCGCCAAGGACCAGGATCTTCTCAAGGAGTCCGGCATCCAGCTTGGGTCGGCGAACGCTGAGCTTGAGCAGCTCCAGAAGAGACGTGATGACTGCACCAAGGAGTTGACCCGGATCCTCAGTCATATATCATGTAAGTTTCTTTCCCTTTTCCGACTTACTTCTCCGGGTTACTTCATATGTCTTTTCTTGACCTTTCTCCTTTGTCTCGTTTCCAGGCAAATTTCTAGAGGGCACTCCTATTGCGAGCGCAGTAGTTGCCAACTTCCGCCGACAAAGGGGTACTCCGGTCACTTTTGATAGTGAAGGGATTCCTTACGACCTGGAGGACCTGTTGGTCAGCTTATCATCTCGCGTGGAGCTCATCAAGAATTACAGCAAGGACATCCTCGGCGATGCAGCTCGCATCTTTAACACTTTCTGGCCCGGCGAAGAAGCCCCGGAGACCACCGCACTTCTCATTGAGAAGTTAATGGAAACGAGACTCAGCTTGACTTCTGGAGAGAGTCCGCTGGACGTGCCGCAGCTGATACCATCCTTCACCACATACTCACGTGGTACGAGAAGATTGATCTCAACCTCCTGACACGTCTGCGCACAGGATCCAGATGGACCAATGACCCGGAGTGGGTAGCTCGGCGCCAGGCTTGTGCCTATAGCCTCATTGAATACACTCCCATTCATGAATGGTTTGAGGGGCCAAGCTTCCTGGAAGCTGCTGGAGACGAAGAGGTTGAGCATGGTGAAGATGGCTCGGATGATGAAGGAGAATATGATGCCTCTGATATTGAGGGCAGCGAGGACGATGTCGAACTTCCTCCTCCTGCTGCTCCTTGAGCTAAAACACTTCAAATTTTATCAGATCCCCGGTATGCCGGGTGGAGTTGTATTCCAAACAGATGTGATATTTTGCTACTAAGTTCTTATGCCGAATTAACTTGGGCGTAGTCCCCGAGTTTCTTTTTCTTGTTCGTTCAATCTCTTGGCTTGGTTCGTGTCCACCTTATTCGGTTTTATGACTTACGAATCCGAGCTTCAAAAATTGTCTTAACAATACTGGGAAACTCTTAGACTTAGCACCAAAATAAAACTGCATAATAACTTGAAAATAAATGCAGGGTTAGTTCGAAAAACAAACATCAGGTCGAATAAATTCTTCTCCTTAGTCGTTTTTCATGTGCTACGCAATTCCAAACTTGTTCTCTTGCTTGCCATGAAGCCAATTCTTGTTGGACAGCAGCAAGTCGAAGAGTTGGGTTTTTGGTGCTCGCACACTACTAATCCGGGTTAAGTAGAATAACTTATTCTAGCTGACGCACAAAAAACAACAAACATTATTAAGGCAGTCCCCGAGTTACTGCTCGAGGTGCCAACATTTCATTGATAAGCTCATTGCCGACATACATACCGACATATGAGATAACTCGGATACATAGACTTCTTAGCTAAGTGTAGAAAGGACGAAGTAGAGCTATATTCCATGGTCGCTTGGATTCCTCTCCGGACCTGTCCGCCTTGTTCTTTTCTTGTGGCTTTGCATCTATAAGATAGTAAGAATCATTGTGAAATGCTTTTCTCATGATGAACGGCCCTTCCCATGGGGGGGATAACTTATGCATGCCCGTAGTACGTTGTACCAACCGGAGCACCAGATCGCCTTCCTGAAAGACCCGGGAGCACACTTTCCGGCTATGATAGCGTCGGAGATTTTGCTGATATATGGCGGATCTAGACAGTGCCAGTTCTCTCGCTTCTTCCAGCAGATCAACATCATTTTGCCGGGCTTCTTGCACTTCGGCTTCTGTGTATTGGGTGACCCTAGGAGAATCATGCTCTATGTCGGCTGGTAATACAGCTTCTGCCCCATATACCAGAAAGAACGGCGTGTAGCCTGTTGATCGATTCGGAGTTGTTCTTAAACTCCACAGTACCGCTGGTGGTTCTTCTATCCAGCACCCCACTGATCTTTGCAGCGGCTCAATGAGCCGGGGTTTTATCCCGGATAATACTAATCCATTGGATCTTTCCACTTGCCCGTTCGATGCAGGGTGGGCTACCGAGGCTACGTCCAGCCGGATCCTATTATCCCGGCAGAAACAAGCAAATGCTCCTTCCGCAAAATTTGTGCCATTATCAGTTATGATACTGTGAGGATAACCGTACCTCAAGATGATATCTTTGAGAAACGTTACGGTCGTAGCTCCATCACATTTTCTTATAGGCTTTACCTCAATCCACTTCGTAAACTTGTCCACCATTACCAGAATGTGAGTCATATTTCCCCTTGCTGGTTTGAACGGGCCAACCATATCCAAGCACCATACGACAAATGGCCAAGTGATTGGTATGGTCTTGAGTTCCGACATTGGCATATGTGTCTTGGTAGCATACCTTTGACAACCATTACATTTTCTCACCAGATCTTCCGCTTGCTCTAAGGTGTTTGGCCAGTAGAATCCGTGCCAGAAAGCTTTTGCTACCAAGGCTCGGGATGAGGCATGATGCCCGCATTCCCCCTGATGTATATCTCGGAGGATGTCAAGCCCTTCTTCCGGGTCAACACATCTCTGGAGGACATTGGTCACGCTCCTTTTGTATAGTTCGGAATTGATGATCATGTAAGCCTTTGCCCTCCTCTATGTTTGCCTGGATAGCACTTCCTCAGTGGGTAACGTTCCGTCCTTCAGGAACTGAAATATAGGTAATGCCCAAGCTGGTATCGTTCGCACAGGGAATACATCCTCATCAATCTCCATTTGATCCACCGGCATAACTTCAACCGGATCACGCTGAGCAGTCCCCGGGTCTGGCGGAGCAGACCTCGGGTTTACTGAAGTAGTCCCCGGGTTTGCCGAGGCAGTCCCCGGGGTTCGCGCACCACTTCCCATGTCAATGTCCATGGGCACAGCTCCGGATTCCGTGTCCTCCGGGACATATATTGACTCGGATTCTGGGGATGGCCTGATGGATGGTTTCCTGAGGTGCTCTAATGCTACACCCGGTGGAATTGCTTGTCGGGTTGACCCGAGCTTCGACAGCATGTCGGCAGCCTCATTTTCCACCCGGGGTACATGGTGAAATTCGCATCCCTCAAAGTAACCAGATACTTCTGCACATGAAATCTGTACAGTGCCATGTTTGGATCGAGGGCGTCCCATACTCCTGACACTTGCTGCACCACCAAATCCGAGTCGCCAAAGCATATGATCCGACGTATCCCAATTTCTTTTGCTACCTTAAGCCCATGCACAAGTGCTTCATACTCAGCGACATTGTTTGATGCGGTGAAATGGATCTGCAGCACAAATTTCAACTGGTCCTTCTTTGGCGATGTGAGTACAACTCCAGCACCTAGCCCGATTTTGGTTTTTGATCCGTCAAAGTGCATTCGCCAATAGTTTGGATCTGGAAGTGGCGGTTCGTATTGTACCTCGACCCAATCCACGAAAAAGTCCGCCACAGCTTGAGATTTGATGGCCTCTCTTCTGTCATATTGTGGCGCATAAGGAGCTAGCTCAATTGCCCATTTTGCAATTCTGCCGCTCGCATCCTTGTTACTCATTATCTCAGATATGGGGGCCTCACATATGACTCGGATAGGATGCTCCTCAAAGTAGTGCATCAGTTTCTTGGCGGCCATGTACACGCCATATGCCACCTTTTGGTAATGTGGATAGTTCTGCTTTGAGGCAGATAACACCTCGCTCAAGTAATATACTGGCCGTTGCACCGACCTACCTTCCTCGTCGCGCTCCACCACTATTACTGCACTTACAACTCGGTTGGTTGCGGCTATATAGAGAAACATTGGCTCCTTCGATAGTGGTGAGGCTAACACTGCTGCCGTGGCTAACATTTACTTCAGGTGGGTAAAGGCTTCATCGGCCTGTGGCGTCCAAACGAACTTATCCGACTTTTTCATGAGTTGGTAAAGAGGCAACGCCTTTTCTCCCAACCGACATACAAACTGACTTAACGAGGCCAGGCAACCTGTGAACTTCTGGACATCGTTAAGACACTTCGGCAGTTCCATTCGTTCGATGGCCCAGATTTTGGTTGGGTTAACCTCGATACCTCGGCTGGAAACAAGAAAACCGAGCAATTTCCTAGCCGGGACACCGAAGGTACATTTTTCCGGGTTAAGTTTCATCTGGAACCTCCTTAGGTTCGCAAACGTTTGCCTGATATCGTCAAGGAGCGTTTTGCTTTCCTTGGTCTTGATAACCACATCATCCACGTACACCTGTACATTTTGACCTATTTGGTCATGCAAACATTTTTGCATACATCTTTGGTACGTTGCCCCTCCATTACGTAAACCAAACGGCATGGTGCGATAGCAATAAGCCCCATACGGGGTAATAAATGCAGTCTTTATTTGATCATCCGGATTTAGAGGTATCTGGTGGAAACTAGAATATGCATCAATGAATGACAACAGTTCACACCCAGCAGTTGAGTCTATGACCTGATCTATTCTTGGCAGCGGAAATGGATCTTTTGGACACGCCTTGTTCAGGTTCGTGTAATTGATACACATGCGCAAAACCACTGCCACGTTCGGGTCATCCTTCTTCTTTTCCACCAGCAACGGATTAGACAGCCAATCCGGGTAAAGAACTTTCATGATAAATCCTGCAGCTAGCAACCGAGCTATCTCATCCCCAATGACATTCCTCCTATCTTCGGCAAAGCGGCGGAGAGGTTGCTTCACTGGCTTAGCTCCGGGTCTCACATTCAAAGAGTGCTCGGCCAACTCCCTCAGAACTCCTTGCAAGTCCTGTGTGGACCAAGCAAAAATGTCCCGATTCTCACGGAGGAAGCTGACAAGCTCGCTTTCCTATTTATCATTTAACCTAGCACCAATTGTTACGGTGCGCTCTGGGAACATGTCATCAACAGGAACCTTCTTGGTATCTTTCATGGCCTAGAAATAGACACTTCCATGCGGGTTACTCAGCGCCGGCATATACTGCTGTGTGGACTGAGCCAATGCCGCCACCTCTTGAATTTTCCTCTTTTCCTGCGCAATCACAAGTGACTCGGCTAAGTTTGACCCGGCAGACGCACACTCCATGGAACGTCGGAAATCCCCAGCAATGGTAATCACTCCGTTCGGTCCAGGCAACTTCATCTTCAAGTAGCTAACGTGACAACTTGTCATGAACTTGTTCAGCGCTGGCCTTCCGAGTAACGCATGATACGCGTTTTGTAAGTTCACCACTTCAAACTCCAGATTTTCAGTTCGGCAGTTGTCCCTCGTGCCGAACAAGACGTCAACCCGGACCTTGCCTATGGGCTCACAAGAAATGTCGGGTACAATGCCATGGAAAGTTGTCCTCGTGGCCTGGAGCATGTTCTCCGAGATACCCAACTTGCGCATTATGTCCGCATACATGATATTAATGCTACTGCCATTGTCGATCAACACCTTTGAGAATCTTACGTTAATGTTAGGTCCAATGAATGTCGGATCCAGTACCAACGCATACGAACCAGGGCTTGGCATGAGCTTGGGATGATCCCTGATGCTCCAGGTGATTTCCTGATCGGACCAAGGCATGTACCTCGTCACTGCAGGCATTACTACATTCACCTCCATATGCCTACGCTGCAAGCTTTTTCTATCGGTTTCCTCAGTGGTAAACACACAATAGCTCTGATGGTGTTCCCTGTACTCGTTTCTCCCCTCATTTCCGGGGTACCTCTGATCCGGCTGATGCTGATTTTCAACCTGATGCACTGCATCCCTTCTCTCATTGTTATCATACCTCGGCGGAGGGGGAGGCAACATTAGCTGTTGCGTGTTCGCTCCGGATAGCAGTTGCTGCCGGGGTAACTCCTACCGAGGCTGATCATTCCGGGGTGCCTGAGCATTCCCCGAACCACCTTGTTCGATCTTGCGCATCCACTCACATTGCCTCATCGTATGACCCGCTGGGTTGTTCGGATTTGGTGTATGAAACTTACACGACTGGTCCAACATCGACTCATAAGTATACCTCGAACGGTCTTTCCTTTCTTGCCATTGCTTCTTTTGCTCTGGTGTCCAAGTCTTCTTGCCATCGTTTCTCGGAGTCCACCGCCCTCCAGTTTTTTGGCGTTGACTGCCCCCTGCTCCGGGCTGATCTTGACTCACAGCTGCAACTTAGTGCGAACCGTATCTGTGATCTGGTCTATCATCTCTCCTTTTTCCTCTGTATTCGTTTCTCCGGGATGATCCGGCTCCATCTCTCTGATAATACTCATCGTTTGACTCGTTTGATACGAGCCTAGGTTGAGTCGGATCACCCAAAGCATACGAATCTGCGATCCGGATCATCTCTGACAACGTAGTTGGCATTTTCCTTTGCAACTTCATCCATAGCTCGCTTCCATACCTGCACCCTTGTGCAAACCATGCTATGGCCTGTGATTCAATCACGCCCTCACACGAATTTCTCATAGTGCACCACCGGGTTAAAAACTCCCGATCCGTCTCATTTTGCCTTTGCTTGCACATAGCTAGGGTCTATGGCCTATTTGGCCTCTGATACGTACTCAAAAAATTGCTGATGAACATCTCCTCGAAATCTATCCAGCAGTTGATGCTTC
This sequence comes from Avena eriantha, assembly GCA_910589775.1. Classification (NCBI taxonomy): domain Eukaryota; kingdom Viridiplantae; phylum Streptophyta; class Magnoliopsida; order Poales; family Poaceae; genus Avena; species Avena eriantha. The sequence continues at coordinate 57,625,576 of OU342741.1, forward strand.
CTGGTGGCAAATTGTTCAGCCATACCCTTGTCGGGCCTTCCAACATCTGGGGTACATATCGTACAGCCCATCTCAGGTTGCCAGTGGCAATTTTCACAGCCGTAGCATAATTTATCAGCCAATCCTCCGGCTTTGTACTGCCGTCATACGTCTTCGTGCCCCTGGGTAGCTGAAAGTTCGGTACCGGTGGCTCCTTCATGATCCGGGGTCCAAAACATGCTGGGCCCGGTGGACCTTGACATTCAATTTGTTCCGACCTATACACTCGATCCAGTTTCAACCTGGCGTCATCCGGCATCAAATCCCTGCTCCCCAATCTTGACCCTATCACATGATAGTCCGCCCTTGGGTATCCCGCGTTTGCCATTTCCGAGTCTCCATGATTATACCTGTCTTGATCTCTTGGAGCGCCTTTCTGTTGCATACCTCGGCTGGCACTTTGCTCTTGCCTTCGTATATTCCGCTGCTGCGGTTGTCCTGCTCCAGCCAAGTTTCGCTGTCTGGCATTGCCGTTGACAACGTTCCCTTGACCGGCATTGCCTTGGTCGCGGTTACCTCGGCCAGCTTCACCTTGGCTCACACTCCGTCGATCATCATTTTTCTGCGCTTCTTTTCCTTTCCCTGCCCGCGTCGGGTCATACGAGACGATCTGTTTGTTTCATCTGGCCGAGGTTACCACCTCTTCTCTCCTTGGACCACCATGAGGAGACGATGCGGCTCCAGCGGATTTCTCCGGGTTACCCACCGCCGAATGGACGATCTTGGAGGCTCCAGCTCTCTCCGGGTTAGCCCTGAGCAGTTCCTCGTTTTGCCTGTTCACAATCCGAACTAGCTCGTTAACCCTATCTTGTTGTCTTTGCCGGGCTTCACCTATTAGACCCTCCAACTCGGATGCAGCTGCATCCGCTGCTCTGAGGTTCTTTGCCGGGGTACTGTACCTCGGCAGCCCCACGGACAAACAGTTTTCTGATATCTCAATTCTAGTATCACCCTCTCTGTTCATCTCGCTCATGAGATTTCTCCCCTTCACCTTTACAGCGTCAACCTTGTTCGCCTTCGCGTACTAGCGCAGCGTCATATTCAACGACTGCTGCGCCGCGGCTATCTTTTTTGCGCCCTCTAGGATTTTCTGCCTAGTTTCTTCCAGCTTGGCCTGCGCTCGAGCCGGATCTACCGCTGCTACTACAAGGTTTGCCAAGCTATCCATTGCTTCCCTCAACACGTTCTCTGTCCTCTCTAGTGGAGGACCTCTACCTTTCCTCGGTGCCTTAGGCGTTACCTCCGGATCTGGCGCCGGATCTTTGCTCGCGCCCGCACCTGGCGCAGTCATCATCACCTCTGCATGGTCCGGAGAGCGAGCGATACGCGTCCCGGGGACCACGGTGAGGGGAGGATCCCCCGTGTCGACGACGTGACGCAAATGAACACCTGACACGTCCACAGCAACGTAGACCTTGTGCGCGCCGAGCCTGATGAAAAGGCCATTGCGCGGAAGAGGGCGCGTGCCGAAGCAGCCAGTGTTGTCGCTGACAAAGTCCCACGCTCCAAAGCGTTGAACGAGCCCGGAGACGATGCGTTCGCCGGTGCCGATGATGTTTCCCGTCTGGATCTTGACCCCTGCTAGCGCCGCTAGCCCCACGGTGGGCGCCAACTGTCGTGGTGGTGTCACGGCAGATACCATGGATAGGCTAAAGGTGGGGACTAATACACACTAGGGGAATCCAGGGAGGGATAGTGGAGTGATTCTCCACACAGAAGTTTGTATTGTTTTCCTTCCAATATTACAAGTGCTCCTAGAGCTGTATTGGCGAGAGGAGGAAGAAGGAGCTCTCTTACTCTCACCCACAGATCACACCTGAAACCCTAGCCCAAACTAAATAGAAGAAAGACCAACCCCTTCTACAGAAGCCCCAGCCCCCCTTTTATAGAGGAGGCTCGGTTTCTGCCTAGGGCATGCCTCCTCCCAAACTGGTAAGCCGACCGGGGTGCTTTTTCCCTCGTGTCACACTTGCTTTAGCTACGTGAGCCTCTGCGGCGCCCGCGTCAGCCGACATGGGCGTCGTCACCCTTGTCGGCCACGCCCCGGTGGTCCTGTCCTTGCTTGCTTTGCTCAGGTAGTGCGTACCAGGGCTTCTTTTGACCAACGAGATTCCTTCCTTCTCCTGGAAGCTAGATATAGCCCGGATCACGGTTGACCCGGCCACACCTATTCCTGCATACAAGTAAAACATGCACTTCCGACTTACTGCTTAAGTCGGATGAGACTTAGTTAGGCGAATGCCCCCCGGTCCGGGTTACGCCATGATTCGGCCTGCCTCGAGGTGACCCGGCCAGCATCCGCTTTGACCTTGCCGAACCTCGGCTAACTTGGCCTTTATACCCCGGCGTGACCCTACCCGGGGGTATCCCCCCAACATTCCATTCGACATATGCATTCTGGTTGTTCTCGAAGGCGGTGGAGGAGGTGCATTCATACAGGTAGGTAAGCATGGCAGGGAATGGGAGAGGCACGACCTCCGTAATCTCAATCCCTGTTCACATCTCTAGGGACCGACTTCGGGACTTGGCCCGTTACGGCGGCATCTCCTTAGGGCGTGACTCATGGTCTCGGCAAAAGCAAGGTAAAGGTAGTGTCCAACCGCTCTCTACCGCCCTTCCAAGGAAGAGGGCTAACGATATCTGGCATTAAGAGGAGGGTGGTACATGTGGGTAAAGTTGTGAACCCCTGCAGGGTAATAATCTTTTCAAAAAGCCGTGTCCACGGTTATGGACGAGTTGGAAACGGATTCAAAGATCATAGAGAAGAATAACCTAATCGTAAAACTTGACAAGAGATGTGAGGTGTGCTTAAGCATGCTTCCTTGGGGATCGAGGGGGTGATCCTAGTTGGTAGGTTCAGCTGATAAAGATTCAGTGGATATCAAAGAAGATCGAAGCTAGTGATATCGCTTTCTTACCCCTTTTTAAAAGGTTCTATTAGCCGAGCTTCTCCTCCCTCTTTTACAAAGAAAGTTAGCTTTATGCAAAATAGCTCCACCAGCCATAAGTCTTGCGGAGTACACCCTGTACTCAGTCTTACTTTTTTGATACTTTTGCAGGTAAGTATTACCATAGAAGAAGAGTTTGTTACAGCATCGACATCGACGAGTAGGTTGGGATTACCGGTCGGCAGCCTGAAATCTATGAATTGGGACGTCATAATTATGCTTCAGGCCTCTTAGGCCATTTGTTAAGTTTGCTATACTTAATAGAATAATTTGCCTTCCGTTGTTTGATGTTTGCTGTCAGTGACCTCTGCTGGTAATATTTTGGTTCTCTACTCAGTTATGAGCTTGCTATAATAATTTTTGTGTCGTAGGGTCACTGTAATGTTACCAATTCTATCTCTGTACGCTTCTGAGATTTAGGTTAGGCTTATATCAGACACAGGTTTGAGATTTGTCTAGCCTTAATCTTGGGGGTGTCACATTTGATCAATACACAAAACGATTTGGAATATCTTTGTTTATATTGCTATTAATTCATGAATATACGAAATAAAAAATTAAAATAAAAGTACTTCCTCCATCCCAAAATAAGTGACGTGAGTTTGTCTAGATTTGCATGTATGTAACATGTTATACTATATAGATATATATGTGAAACTAGACAAACTCAAGTTACTTATTTTGGGACAAAGAGAGTATATCTAATTCGTTAGACTCCGTGACAAGGACATCTATAAAAAGAATTACATTTTGCAGACGTTCTCTAGATGAACTACTTCATCGAGAGAAAAACGTTGAGCAATTACAAAACAGTCCTAGGAGAAACTAGACACTTTTTTAATATAGTAGAAGCGGGTCGGCGTGAGAATTCCGGATCTCTGACGGGAATCGAACTCTAGTCGTTGGGATGCGCCAACTGCGAACCAACCACTAGGCTATTGCCGAGTTCTCTCAAAAAAACGTTGAGCAATTAAAATACTCTCCTAATCTCATTTAATGTTATCAGATTTATCTAAATTCGGATGTATGTAGTATTAAAATATGAGATATATCCGAATTTAGACAAATCTAAGATACATCCGAATGTAAATAAATCCGAGAACATTATGTAGGATGGAAGGGAGTACTCCTAAACAGTCGGATCCTACTAAACAGATCACGGACTACTAGGAGCTAAACAGTCCTACTAGGATCTAACAGATCATGCGGGACGAGAGCCACAAGTTATCCATTATAATCCTACCTGACACAGAGAATAAGATCTAGAGATCACGGAGTCATGCATGAATATGAGCGCGACTACTAGTATAGCTATCTTCGTTCCTACCTTTAAAGTCTGACGAAAAAGATGCTTGTCGCTAGGACCAGTAAGCTTTCGCCGGAGAGCCCGCGGAGATCGGACTTAAGGTTGCCGGTTGGAGGTAGGTTTTTATAGGATTCGATCGGCTGCCTTCAATCGTGCTTACCCGATTATATTCTTTTTTTTTTACAGCTACCTGATTATATTCCCTTTTTTTTTTGACAACTATACCTGATTATGTTCCTTGTGTATCTGGGACGAGCTTTGGCTAAACGAGTTGGTGAAGACACGGCAGGACGCGGACTCTGGTTTTACTAATTTTTAGTCGACACTTATCATTTGATTGCATCGTGATTCATGCTAAATAATGAGTTACGTAAAGGTTACAACCGAGATTTTCTCAGTTGCAAATGACTTACCTAGACGACCGTTGGATTTATGGCATGATTCGTGATAGGATGTGATTTGCATACGTGAGATGCCTCCTAGATGTTTTTCTACAATTCCACCGATCTATTAGTAAACATCAACAAAAGTACAAAGAGGTCTGAAAGTAATGAAATTACAAATAGACCCACGAACCACCTAGCGACGACTACAAACAATAACACGAGCCGAAGGAGGCGGCCGCCTTCACCCCTCCATCACCGGAGCCGAGCAAATGATGTCGTAGTAGAGCTTATCGTATTAGATTGACGGAAAGTCATCGTGCTAAGGATCCAAAGGACCAGCGCACTAGAACAAAGATGTCTAAAAGTAAAGAAAATTACAAATAGATCCACGGACCACCTAACGACGACTACAAACAATAGCACGAGCCGAAGGAGGCGGCTGCCTTCCCCGTCCATCACCAGAGCCGGGCAAATATTGTCGTAGTAGAGCTTGTCGTATTAGACTGACGGAAAGGCATCGTGCTATGGACCCAAAGTACCAGCGCACTAGAGCAACAACCATCATCAATGATGACATCCAAAAATTAGAAGAGACTGACCTAAAAATCACACGAACGAATACGAAAACTGCCTAGATTCCAGGAGATCCACCAGACACATGACTTCACGCGCTTTCCGTCGACGCTAGACGGACCACCAGAGCGAAGGTAGGGGTATGAAGGACCTTATTCTGACTTCATGATGTAGCCATCGGCTCACTATCACAAAAAGATACAGGAAAATAGTCTAAACAAGAAACAAAAACCCCTAGCCGGCGAGAGACCATGAACCACCACATCTCCAAAGCAATAAGGCCATCGAAGGCAGAGCAGACCGACGACGTCACTGGCAAGGGGAACGGAACCCTACAGGGGTTTTATCAACCGCCGCTTGATTACCTCCTCCTACTCGGGTCATGTACCGGTTGGGTTTTTACACAGACCTAGCATGATGCCACTGAGACTTGGCAACGCCACCCGCCAATTTGGAACTAGTTACCTATCGACGCTCCCCTTTTAGAAAGTTCACATGTAGTTTTTTCCACATCCACTATTATAATACATACACTTTTCCAATAAAAAGTATATTAATATAAATATGATATCATTTATACACAGTCAACTTACTGACTAGATCAAGCCTAGACATACACACATCCCAAATAAAGAAAAAAGAAAAAATAAGGAACTCCGCCGAAACAATCTGTCTCTCGCAGCAGCAACATCACCGCCACTATTGATGACACCTCGACTCCAAAAAAGCTTCTCGAAAACAACCTCATGAATCTTGGTTCTCACCCTAGAGAAGGTCTAATCTCTTGACAATGCCTTCAACAAGAAAATGATCTAGGGTGTGGGACCCCCGGATTAATCCTCCGAAAATCCCTGTTATGCATACAACCACGATCCCATGATCAGTTAGACGTGGCACATAACCGATAAGTATCATTACAACATCCGAGAATATACCGAATTACAAGACTTATATAAAGGCCGTTAAGGCTACATCAATAAACATCAGGGGATCTTCATCAAGCGTAAAGCCCGAGCCATGCCTTAACCTACAGGCAACTGACTGGAAGAACGTCCTAGCTCGCATAGTCGCCATCACCACCTTCTTCTTAGAATCTGACCAAGTTAATAGCCAGGGACAATGCCAGTGAGTACTTTGAATGTACTCGCAAACCACCTTAAGATAACAGTAATAACAAGAGGATGTGCACTATGGTTGTGATAGTAGGAGGGCTCCAAGAGGGGTTCTTTTCTCAAATAGTTTCTCTTGTAGATATAGCATCTACATATCTTTGTTGAAAACTTTTGTAAAACATTTTGGAAACCTTTTTGAAAAGTTTTGAAAACATTAGGACTAGGTCACCCATTTGCTTCTCCTTTACGGCCATCCCATGACCAAACTCCTTCCATACCTTTTTGACCATCCCATGGTCAAAGCAGGTATCCTTTCCGACCATCCCATGGTCAAAACATTTCCCAAAACCATTTCTTTTCCGAAATCCTTTTTGAAATCAAAACCAGCACCGCTCTACAGCAACCTTCCCAACCGTCCATGACCGCAGACGCAGCTATTCGAATAGATTTACACTCTGCAAAGGTTATACACTTTACCCACATCATCCGGGTACACTACCCTGGTCTTCACCGGTCGTGGGTCGAGTAACCGATCAAGACTCTCCGGATGCCCACTCCAATATAAGTGCCTACCCTATGAATGTTAATCCCCTCAAAATCGGGACGTCGGGCGAGGACCAACCGGAGCGCTTTTTCCACTTCTCGAGTGTGCGCTTTCAATGAGGGGCTCATAGTAACACGTGGAGGCCTGCCGACCCTTTGTTCCTTCTCCCGGTCGATGTCCCACATGGGCTGTTTGTCCAGAGAAGGCCCACCCTCCAGGGATCGCAATCCCCTGTAGTAGTTGCGAGGCAGCTCATACCAGAATAGACAACCATCAAACCCAGCCCTGTCCCATACCAGAGTAATGTGGTTGCACGGGTTAATTGTTCTAGCAAAACTGCAAAGAACCGGTTGCGTTTTCGTAAACATTTTTCCTCCAGCCTTTGGTAAAACAAAACCTTTTTCTTTCTCAACATCTCTTGGGAGGTCCCACCTCACCAAGGTTTTATCAGAAATCATTTAGTAAAACTTTTTTCGGGGTCTTCCCCTCCTCTAGCTTTGCTTTGGCTAAATCGGGGTTTCCAAAGGGGTATGGTGTAATACACCATCTATTCCACTACGGGCAAATAGGTATCACCAAGGGGGTTTTACTTAGTAGTACTAGGAGTAATAGTTTGGAGGAGCCAAACCACTACCAGATATACAACATCGTATAGTAAAACAATGCAGTTTTAGAAATAGTAGATAAAACATGCATAAGTAAAATAGTAGGACAAGGCTTATGAGCAAGAAGGTGGCTTGCCTGATGATCATCAATATGGCAATATGTCCCTGGACTACTTCTTAGAAAACCATAATAACCAATATAAACCATCTTCTTCTGCTCTCCGATTTAATCGCAACTATCGTCGATAAGGAACACATGCAGACAAACAAAGGGCATAATCAATACAAGGCATACAAGCACCAATACCTACAGCAAACAATGAACAATACAAGTTCACAAGTCATTAGGTCTTAGGAGAAATGGATTTAATAGGATTAGCCTTGTCTGGGGAATTATGGAAGAAAATCCTTTAGGATTTATAGTCTAGAAGCTACTTAAGAGATGGATTTTGGATCAAGACCATATTCTATATGATACCATTGTGTAAAAATGATACCAACAGATAGGTATTGATAAGATTAAACCAACAACAGTAGTTTCACTACTTTACCAATTACCAAAGATTTGTAGTGATTTTTATAGTGAATAAAACTCTAGTTTTAGGAAATAAACTCACTAGAAAAGTTCTGGAGCTCCAAAAATTATTTCCTTGGATGGTTAGGTAGGTCTTGACGTACTTGTTCACTAAGAGTTGGAATCACTCCAAAATAATTACCAGAATGCCCTCAGGAAATTCCCAAAGGCAATTCCATAGGAAACTTGTCTTTTTCACCATATTAAATCTACAGGAGCTTTTGATTCGATTCCAATGTAACAGGGTAGGTATTTGGAATACCTTTCTGTAGAAATTGGAATCACCCTTTTTGGACCTGTATAGATATAGTAGTGAATTTAGAGGTGAATAAACCATGCACAGAATATTTTAATTCACAGGAAAATATCCAAGGCTCAATAAATCATGAGCTCCTGGATTTAGATAGGCCTTAGTGTACCAAATCCAGGATAATTGTATTTGGGTCAATTGGATGCATGATTTGGTCTAGGGAATTTTCTAAAGTCAGAACTGGAGGGATTTTTTTATTTTTACCAAGGGCAAACTACTGTTCACCTTGGCATGAGACCTAATCTGGTTGATTGGTACAACAAATACCCTTCATGAGAACTTTGATTGATGCTATTTGGGTATATAGAACTCCCTGGGGGATTTATTGATGGCCAAAGACACTTTTTAGAAGATTAAATGCCAGAAAAAAATAATGATTAATTTTGGAAAGGGATTGGTTCTGCATGTTGTGCAAAACACTTTGGTAATTGGTAAAATTTAGATCTAGGCACTAGAACTAGTTTTCCATTTTTATTTTTAATTAAACCAAACAGCTCCTTTTCAGATCTGGAATAAATGATTAAAAGAACAAAGGGAGTTGGGCTGGTTCTGTAGCGGGATGGGCCGGGGGAGCGAAATCGGCCCACCGGGAGCCTCTCTACGCGGGACATCATTCAAAGGCCTGGCAGGCGGGGCCAGCGTGTCGGCGAGGCACCAGAGCGAATAGGTACAGAGGGTTCTCGGCCGTCAGATCTAAAGGGGATCCGACGGCGCGGGGCCTTCTTCCTCCTCTGTCTGGGCAAAAATAGAGGGGAAACCCTAGGAGCGACGGGGAGGCGCAGTAGCTCACCGTGGGGGCTCGGGAGGCAGAGGGGGACGGTCCAGGGCGATGCGGCGCGTGACGGCGATCCCAGGGAGGGGCGGAAGCAGTAGGTTCCGCTTCTGGCGGTGGCTCGCGCGATGATGCCCGCGATGGTCTTCTCGGGAGCTCGCCGAAGAGGCTGCATGCAGTGGTTCCTGCGGCAAGGGAAGGGCAGGGTTAGATGCAGCACAGCCAGGGGGTTCTTCCATGCAGAGAGAGGAGGGGAGGGAGGAGAGGTTCTTGCTCAAATCCATGGGGAAGGCTGAAACTTCTTCTCCCTGTCTCTCACGGGCAGGAGAGGACAGGGGAGAATGAGTGGTACTCAGGGGAGGTGAGTAGGAGTGGGAGGAAGCAAATGAGGGCGATGGGAGGCGTTGGGGTGGCCTCTGGCTATTTATACCAAGGAGAAGGGGAAGATAAAGGAAGTGTCCCATTTGGACATGGGAGAGGGGAAATGATGGCGAGTGATTGGTCTAGAGTGAGGTGGGGAGGGGTAAGAGGGTCATCTGGTCGGCAGGGAGAGAGTGGTGGAGGCTGCTGCAAAGAAAATGGTCCCACTTGTTTGTCTCTCTCTCTCTCTCAAGCACATGGGTCTAGGGAAGAGGGTTTACTACAGTAGCCACGACTAGGGAGGAGTGTTGGTTGCTGTGGTGAGTGGTGGTGAGCCTTCATGGTGATTGGTCCTTGGTCTAGATCAATAATTTCCTAGTTTGCCTTATTTGATCAATTTGTGGCTTGTGAAGGAAGTTTGGTAAGTGTATAGGACAAGGTAGGGAGATGGTAATGGTAGATGGGTGAGGTCAAGATACCTCTTTAGGGATTATTTGAGATTTTTCGAAAGATTTGAGGTCCACTTAAATCCATTTATTCAAAAACTGCAGAAGTAGTTTCTAAAAGATCAATTGAAAATTTTACATTGGACAGGTGATCTTTTTGGTGTGAGATGGTCCTAGATACCATAGTACACATTGGGGAATTTTATTGGGATTTATTGAGGTGGTAAAGTATTTTTAAAGAATTATTTCTTGTTTCTGCCATTTAAGAAAATGGGCAAAACGAAATAATAAAGCTCTTCAAAAATATTTATTTTTCAAGTGGGAAGATAGGGTATGATATATTTGCCTCAAAAGTGCTTAGAGTTTGGGAAGTTTTTTGGCAAAAACCAAACTTTCCCTTATGGAAGAGGTTTTGAAGAATTTGTCTATTAAAGAATTAAATTGATTTGGAGCCATAATAATTATGGATAATATTTGATAAGTCTTGATGATCAAGTTAGATGGTGTAGACAAGGTGTAGCAAGCATTTTCAACCTCGGGATTGGAGAGTCCAAGTTGATTTTGGTGAAAACTAGAGATTTTGGGATCTTGGGTAAGATTGTTTTCATGCCACCAAAACCTTGTTGGATCCTGGAGCTCAGAGCTCACCTTGATGCAAGGGATAGATGGATGGATAGACCAAGTGATGTACATCAACATGGTACAGAGGTTTGAGCTTGATCCTGCTTGAGCTCACCAGGACAGGCTTTCAAACTTTGAATAAAATAAGCCTGCCAAAGCAGATTATCAACTAGCCTTTAAAACCTTGTGGGTTTAAACAGCTCAAGGATCCAATTGGAACACGTGAAGTAGGTAATGATAGACATATATGAGTAGAACACAACCATGCAAATAGTTGGTCCATAGAAGGTTGGATGGTGGTGTGAGCTTCTATCAAAGTAGGCATGTTGACTAGATTTGCAGGAGAAGTTATTATCTTTCCTACAAAACTATCAAGAACAAGTGGGTTGGAGAATGACCAAACCAAGGGCAATAGTGGTCCTTGGTAGTACTTAGGATGGTTAACAAGATGGTTCAGGTGCATTACCAAAAATGCACAAGGGTTGAGAAAGGGAGACATCCAAAAAGGTGATGTTGGAAATAGTTTTCCAGACTTAGCCAAATTTGGCAGATTTGGGGATTTTGACTAGAATATGAGAGGGGATGTTTTTATTGGGTTGCAAGGTACCCAAGCATCATCAAGTGGATGATGTTGAAGTGTAGATTGAGTAGGAGGTATCCTTTCTTGATATGGGTCTTCATTGACTTGGAAGCTTCTAGAAGGGGCAAACTACTGTTCACCATGGCATGGGACCTAATCTGGTTGATTGGTACAACAAATACCCTTCATGAGAACTTTGATTGATGCTATTTGGGTATATAGAACTCCCTGGGGGATTTATTGATGGCCAAAGACACTTTTTAGAAGATTAAATGCCAGAAAATAATAAAGATTAATTTTGGAAAGGGATTGGTTCTGCATGTTGTGCAAAACACTTTGGTAATTGGTAAAATTTAGATCTAGGCACTAGAACTAGTTTTCCATTTTTATTTTTAATTAAACCAAACAGCTGCTTTTCAGATCTGGAATAAATGATTAAAAGAATAAAGGGAGTTGGGCTGGTTCTGTAGCGGGATGGGCCGGGGGAGCGAAATCGGCCCACCGGGAGCCTCTCTACGCGGGACATCATTCAAAGGCCTGGCAGGCGGGGCCCGCGTGTCGGCGAGGCACCAGAGCGAATAGGTACAGAGGGTTCTCGGCCGTCAGATCTAAAGGGGATCCGACGGCGCGGGGCCTTCTTCCTCCTCTGTCTGGGCAAAAATAGAGGGGAAACCCTAGGAGCGACGGGGAGGCGCAGTAGCTCACCGTGGGGCTCGGGAGGCAGAGGGGGACGGTCCAGGGCGACGCGGCGCGCGACGGCGATCCCAGGGAGGGGCGGAAGCAGTAGGTTCCGCTTCTGGCGGTGGCTCGCGCGATGATGCCCGCGATGGTCTTCTCGGGAGCTCGCCGAAGAGGCTGCATGCAGTAGTTCCTGCGGCAAGGGAAGGGCAGGGTTAGATGCAGCACAGCCAGGGGGTTCTTCCATGCAGAGAGAGGAGGGGAGGGAGGAGAGGTTCTTGCTCAAATCCATGGGGAAGGCCGAAACTTCTTCTCCCTGTCTCTCACGGGCAGGAGAGGACAGGGGAGAATGAGTGGTACTCAGGGGAGGTGAGTAGGAGTGGGAGGAAGCAAATGAGGGCAATGGGAGGCGCTGGGGTGGCCTCTGGCTATTTATACCAAGGAGAAGGGGAAGATAAAGGAAGTGTCCCATTTGGACATGTGAGAGGGGAAATGATGGCGAGTGATTGGTCTAGAGTGAGGTGGGGAGGGGTAAGAGGGTCATCTGGTCGGCGGGGAGAGAGTGGTGGAGGCTACTGCAAAGAAAATGGTCCCACTTGTTTGTCTCTCTCTCTCTCAAGCACATGGGTCTAGGGAAGAGGGTTTACTACAGTAGCCACGACCAGGGAGGAGTGTTGCTTGCTGTGGTGACTGGTGGTGAGCCTTCATGGTGATTGGTCCTTGGTCTAGATCAATAATTTCCTAGTTTGCCTTATTTGATCAATTTGTGGCTTGTGAAGGAAGTTTGGTAAGTGTATAGGACAAGGTAGGGAGATGGTAATGGTATATGGGTGAGGTCAAGATACCTCTCTAGGGATTATTTGAGATTTTTCGAAAGATTTGAGGTCCACTTAAAACCATTTATTCAAAAACTGCAGAAGTAGTTTCTAAAAGATCAATTGAAATTTTTACATTGGACAGGTGATCTTTTTGGTGTGATATGGTCCTAGATACCATAGTACACATTGGGGAATTTTATTGGGATTTATTGAGGTGGTAAAGTATTTTTAAAGAATTATTTCTTGTTTCTGCCATTTAAAAAATGGGCAAAACGAAATAATAAAGCTCTTCAAAAATATTTATTTTTCAAGTGGGAAGATAGGGTATGATATATGTGCCTCAAAAGTTCTTAGAGTTTGGGAAGTGTTTTGGCAAAAACCAAACTTTCCCTTATGGAAGAGGTTTTGAAGAATTTGTCTATTAAAGAATTAAATTGATTTGGAGCCATAATAATTATGGATAATATTTGATAAGTCTTGATGATCAAGTTAGATGGTGTAGACAAGGTGTAGCAAGCATTTGCAACCTCGGGATTGGAGAGTCCAAGTTGATTTTGGTGAAAACTAGAGATTTTGGGATCTTGGGTAAGATTGTTTTCATGCCACCAAAACCTTGTTGGATCCTGGATCTCAGAGCTCACCTTGATGCAAGGGATAGATGGATGGATAGACCAAGTTATGTACATCAACATGGTATAGAGGTTTGAGCTTGATCCTGCTTGAGCTCACCAGGACAGGCTTTCAAACTTTGAATAAAATAAGCCTGCCAAAGCAGATTATCAACTAGCCTTCAAAACCTTGTGGGTTTAAACAGCTCAAGGATCCAATTGGAACACGTGAAGTAGGTAATGATAGACATATATGAGTAGAACACAACCATGCAAAGATTTGGTCCATAGAAGGTTGGATGGTGGTGTGAGCTTCTATCAAAGTAGGCATGTTGACTAGATTTGCAGGAGAAGTTATTATCTTTCCTACAAAACTATCAAGAACAAGTGGGTTGGAGAATGACCAAACCAAGGGAAAGAGTGGTCCTTGGTAGTACTTAGGATGGTTAACAAGATGGTTCAGGTGCATTACCAAAAATGCACAAGGGTTGAGAAAGGGAGACATCCAAAAAGGTGATGTTGGAAATAGTTTTCCAGACTTGGCCAAATTTGGCAGATTTGGGGATTTTGACTAGAATATGAGAGGGGATGTTTTTATTGGGTTGCAAGGTACCCAAGCATCATCAAGTGGATGATGTTGAAGTGTAGATTGAGTAGGAGGTATCCTTTCTTGATATGGGTCTTCATTGACTTGGAAGCTTCTAGAAGGGGTCACTTCAGAATTGATCTAGTTAAGGAGTTCTAGATGATCACCTAGTGGCCAGAGATCAGATATATCTTGTGTTCTTTCTTAGGATTTGGTGATATTAAAGTATCTTGATCCTAGAGGATGAGCTCCTAGGGTAGCTCATACTATCTCCTAAGCAGACCAATCAAACAGCAGATCAAGGCAATTCATCAGACAGCAGAGCAAGACAACTCATCTTATAAACTAAGCAAGACAACTCATCATATAAATTAAGCCAAGACTGTTTTGGGAAGTAGCTTTTGTCAACTGGTGTTAAGGTAAGGAGTATATCATCTAATACACATTCATATGCATAAACATATCCAATCAACAAGCAAACACTTCAGCATTATACAAGAAAAGGTTTTTGTTTCCCCTGATTTTTGCATTCTGGACAACTATTCAGGGTTGCTAAAATTGGGATGTTACATAGGGTTTACAATGGAGAAGTAGGAGTGGCACTGGACGACTTGCTTCAACAAGAAAATGACCTAGGGTTTGGAACTAGTGAAAATGACCTAGGGTTTACAATGAACAAGAAAATGACTTGCTTCTCCAATCTTGGGTTCTCCATTGATCTCTAGCATATCCAGTTTCACTCTCATGTTCTCAATCATAGTTGGCTTGCTTCCATTCCGGATTCAAAACTGCGCCTTCCTCATAATGTCTGACGTACGCTGCCCCAAGCGTCCCTCCATGGAGCCAGCGGGCAATGAAGCGGAGAAACCTCGTTCTTCCTGTGATGTCCATATCTTCTTCCGTTCACCCTATTTTCCCAAAGCTGCCATGTTGAAGTGAGAAGAATTGTGCCTTGTCCCACGAGTTAATGGTAACATCTGTTGGAGATATGCCCAAGAGGCAATAATAAAAGTGGTTATTATTGTATCTTCGTGTTTATGATGAATGTTTACATCCCATGCTATAATTGTATTATTAGGAAACGCTAATACTTGTGTGTTTTGTAAACATAAGAGAGTCCCTAGTAAGCCTCTTGTTGAACTAGCTTGTTGATTAATTGATGATCATGGTTTCCTGATCATGGACATTAGGATGTGATTAATAACAAGGTTATGTCATTAGGAGAATGATACGATGGGAACACACCCATAGTAAGCGTAGCATAAGATCAAGTCATTAAGTTCGTATTGCTGTAAGCTTTCAAATACATAGTAACCTATTCCTTCGACCATGAGGTTATGTTAATCACCATCACCGGATGGATACTTTGATGACATCAAACGTCGCTTTGTAACTGGGTGGTTATAAAAGTGTCATTGGGTATTCTGAAAGTATGTGTTGAAGCGCATGAACCAAGATCGGGATTTGTCCATCCATATAACGGATAGATATGCTCTGGGCCCTCTCGGTGGAATGTCATCTAGTTAGCTTGCAAGCATGTGACTAGGTCACAAGGGATGACATATCACGGAACGAGTAAAGAGTACTTATCAGTAACGAGGTAGAACTAGGTATGGAGATACCGACGATCAAACCTCGGATAAGTATCTCGTGATGATCGGATGTGATAGATTCTACGTGTGCATACAACGGGTGCAAGCCAGATTTGCACATGCGGAAACTAAGGTTATCTTGACGATCCTAGCATGTACAGACATGGTCTCGGAACACGGAATGCCGAAAGGTAGAGCATGAGTCATATAATTGATATGATGAACATGAAGATTGTTCGCCAATGAAACTACATCTTCTCTCGTGAAGATCGGACTTGGTGTAGTGGACTTGGTTCGTGTAATCACTAAGACAATGTGAGGGATGTTTTTTTGAGTGGGAGTTCACCTAGTTAGTTTAATAATTAAATTCGAACTCAATTTGTCATAAACTTAGTCTAAACTACTTGCAAATTGTTGTAGATTATGGCGAACCCCTCCATCAATTTCAATGCGTTCCTAGAGAAAGAAAAGCTTAAAAACAATGGAAGCAATTTCACGGACTAGTTCCGTGGACTGAAGATCGTCCTCAGGGCTGGTCAGTTGACCTATGTGCTCGATGCACCGCTAGGTGACCCACCTACAGATAATGCCACCGATGACGAAAAGAATGTTTTCGCCACTCGGAAGAATCATTACTCCACAGTTCAGTGTGCCATCCTATACGGTTTAGAAGCGGAGCTCCAATAGCGTTTTGAGCACCACGACCCGTTCGAGATCATTAAGGAGCTCAGGCTAATTTTTGAGACTCGCGTGGCCATGGAAAGCTATGAGGCCTCCGAGAAATTCTTTAACTGTAAGATGGAAGAGGGAAGCTCTGTTAGCGAGAACGTGGTCACCATGTCTGGGTACGCTAAGAAGCTCCAAGAGTTGGGAATATCGATTCCTAATGAATTGGGGATTCACCGTCTCCTTCAATCACTGCCACCAACTTACAAGAACTTTGTGATGAACTACAACATGCACTGCATGAACAAGACATTACCTGAACTGTCGTCCATGCTAAAAACTGCTGAAGTGGAGATCAAGAAGGAGCACCAAGTGTTGATGGTCAATAAGACCACCAATTTCAAGAAACGGGGCAAGCCTAAGAACAAGGGCAACTTCAAGAAGGACGGCAAGAAAGCTGCCGCACCTGCTAAGAAGCCCAAGGCTGGTCCTAAACCTGAAACTGAGTGCTTCTACTACAAGGGTGCTGGTCACTGGAAGCGTAACTGCCCCAAGTACCTGGCGGATCTGAAGAACGGCAACATCAAGAAGAAAGGTATATTTGATATATGTGTTATAGATGTGTATCTTACTAGTAATCGTAGTAGTGCCTGGGTATTTGATACTGGTTCGGTTGCTCATATTTGTAACTCAAAACATGAGCTGCGGAATAAACGAAGACTAGCAAGAGACGAGGTGACGATGCGCGTTGGAAATGGCTCCAAGGTTGATGTGATCGCCGTCGACACGCTCCCTCTATATCTACCTTCGGGATTAGTTTTAAATTTAAATAATTGTTATTTGGTGCCTGTGTTAAGCATGAACATTATATCTGGATCCTGTTTATTGCGAGACGGTTACTCTTTTAAGTCCGAGAATAAAGGTTGTTCGATTTATATGAGTAATATCTTTTATGGTAATGCACCTGAGATGAATGGTTTATTCTTACTGAATCTCGATAGTAGTGATACACATGTTCACAACATAGATGCTAAACGAATTAAATTGAATGATAATTCTACATACATGTGGCACTGTCGTCTTGGTCACATTGGAGTGAAGCGTATGAAGAAACTCCATTCAGATGGACTTTTTGAATCACTTGATTTTGAATCACTTGAAAGATGCGAAGTATGTCTAATGGGAAAAATGACTAAGACTCCATTCTCTGGTACAATGGAGCGAGCTACAGACTTATTGGAAATAATACATACCGATGTGTGCGTCCAATGAGTGTAGCATCGCGTGGTGGATATCGTTATGTTCTCACTTTCACGGATGCCTTGAGTAGATATGGGTATGTCTACTTCATGAAACATAAGTCCGAAACTTTCGAGAAGTTTAAGGAATTTCAAAGTGAAGTGGAGAATCATCGTAACAAGAAGATTAAGTTTCTACGTTCTGATCGCGGGGGTGAATATCTAAGTTACGAGTTTGGCATGCATTTAAAGAAATGTGGAATACTTTCACAGTTGACACCGCCGGGAACACCACAGCGTAATGGTGTGTCCGAACGTCGTAATCGAACTCTCTTAGATATGGTTCGGTCTATGATGTCTCTTACAGATTTACCATTATCATTTTGGGGCTATGCATTAGAGACAGCCGCATTCACTTTAAATAGGGCACCATCTAAATCCGTTGAAACGACACCGTACGAATTGTGGTTTGGTAAGAAACCTAAGTTGTCGTTCCTTAAAGTTTGGGGTTGCGAAGCATACGTAAAGAAGTTACAACCTGATAAGCTAGAACCCAAAGCAGAGAAATGCGTCTTCATAGGATACCCTAAAGAAACAATTGAGTATACCTTCTATCATAGATCCGAAGGCAAAGTTTTCTCACCAGTAGCGAAGCTAAAGTCTGTGAGGATTTTGTTAGCAATTGCTGCATATTTCGATTATGAGATTTGGCAGATGGATGTCAAAACGGCGTTCCTTAATGGTGACATTGAGGAAGAGTTGTATATGGTACAACCCAAGGGTTTTGTCGATCCTAAAGATGCAGACAAGGTATGCAAGCTTCAACACTCCATTTATGGACTGAAGCAAGCATCCCGGAGTTGGAATCAACGTTTTGATAAAGTAATCAAAAACTTTGGATTTATACAAACTTATGGAGAAGCTTGTATTTACAAGAAAGTGAGTGGGAGCTCTGTAGCGTTCCTAGTACTATATGTAGATGACATATTGTTGATTGGGAATGATATAGAACTTCTTAATAGCGTCAAAACCTATTTGAATAATAGTTTTTCAATGAAGGATCTTAGCGAAGTGGCATACATTCTAGGCATCAAAATTTATAGAGATAGATCAAGACGCCTAATAGCGCTTTCACAAAGTACATACTTGGACAAAGTTCTAAAGAAGTTTAGAATGGAAGATAGCAAGAAAGGGTTCGTGCCCATGTTGTCAGGTAAGACCTTGAGTAAAACTCAAAGTCCAGCTACGGCAGAAGATAGAGAGAAAATGAATAATATTCCCTATGCCTCGGCCATAGGTTCTATCATGTATGCCATGATGTGTACAAGACCGGATATAGCACATGCTGTTAGTTTGACTAGCAAATATCAAAGTGATCCTGGAATGGAGCACTGGACAGCGATCAAGAATATCCTAAAGTACCTAAATAGGACTAAGGATATGGTTCTTTCTTACGGAGGTGATGAACAGCTTGTTGTAAATGGTTACACCGATGCTAGTTGGAACACCGATCCGGATGACTCAAAGTCACAGTCGGGATACGTATTTATTTTGAATGGTGCTGCAGTGAGCTAGAGGAGTGCGAAGCAAAGCGTTGTGGCGAAATCTTCAACTGAATCGGAATACATAGCTGCTTCGGAGGCTGCACAAGAAGCCGTTTGGATGAAGGAATTCATTACTGAACTCGGCGTGGTTCCCAGTGCGTTGGACCCGATGGCCATCTACTGTGACAACACAGGTGCCATAGCTAATGCGCGGGAGCCAAGGTCACATAGCAAGCTGAAGCGCATCAAGCTACGTTTCCACGCTATTCGCGAGTATGTCCGAGATGGTGACATAAAGATTTGCAAAGTACACACTGATCTGAATGTGGCGGATCCGTTGACTAAACCTCTCCCTAGGGCAAAGCATGACCAACACCAGACCGCCATGGGTGTTCGGTATATTACAATGTAATCTAGATTATTGACTCTAGTGCAAGTGGGAGACTGTTGGAGATATGCCCAAGAGGCAATAATAAAAGTGGTTATTATTATATCTTCGTGTTTATGATGAATGTTTACATCCCATGCTATGATTGTATTATTAGGAAATACTAATACTTGTGTGTTTTGTAAACATAAGAGAGTCCCTAGTAAGCCTCTTGTTGAACTAGCTTGTTGATTAATTGATGATCATGGTTTCCTGATCATGGACATTAGGATGTGATTAATAACAAGGTTATGTCATTAGGAGAATGATACGATGGACACACACCCATAGTAAGCGTAGCATAAGATCAAGTCATTAAGTTCGTATTGCTGTAAGCTTTCAAATACATAATAACCTATTCCTTCGACCATGAGGTTATGTTAATCACCATCACCGGATGGATACTTTGATGACATCAAACGTCGCTTCGTAACTGGGTGGTTATAAAAGTGTCATTGGGTATTCTGAAAGTATGTGTTGAAGCGCATGAACCAAGATCGGGATTTGTCCATCCATATAACGGATAGATATGCTCTGGGCCCTCTCGGTGGAATGTCATCTAGTTAGCTTGCAAGCATGTGACTAGGTCACAAGGGATGACATATCACGGAACGAGTAAAGAGTACTTATCAGTAACGAGGTAGAACTAGGTATGGAGATACCGACGATCAAACCTTGGATAAGTATAGTATCGCGAGACAAAGGGAATTAGTTTCGTATGTAAGTGGTTCAATCGATCGTGAAGTCATCGTTGAGTATGTGGGAGCCATTATGGATCTCCAGGTCCCGCTGATGGTTATTGATAGGAGATGTGTCTCTATCATGTCTACATATTCACGAATCGTAGGGTGACACACTTAAGGTTCGAAGTTGTTTTAAGTAGATATGGAATATGCGTTGGAGACCGAATGTTGTTCGGAGTCTCGGATTGGATTCGGGACATCACGAGGAGATCCGGAATGGTCCGGAGAATAAGATTCATATATAGGGGATCATTTTCTGAGTTAGGAAATGTTCCGGAGTGTTTGTATGAGGATTCTAGAAGGTTTCGGAATGTTCCGAAAGGTTCTAGAAGATATCTTGGAGTTTGCTTGAAAATCAAGATAGGGATCAAGGAGTCCTGGTGGGTCAAGACTAGGAGTCGTGGGGGAGGAGGACTCCTCCCCCCACTCCCCAATCCACCGGCCTAGAGGAGGGGAGTCCTTGTAGGACTCCCCCTCCCCAAGGCGCCCTCTCCCCCTTAAATAGAAGGGCAAGGGCGCCCCCTCCTCCCTTGCTCTCATAACTCCAATCTCTGCCGCCTCTCTCCTCCACCTTTCTTCTGCACAGGCATAGGCGAAGCCCTGCAGAATTCTCTACTCCACCACCACCACCACGCCGTCGTGCTGCTGGGATTCCGTGGAGAAGATCTACTACCTCCGCTGCTCGCTGGAACGGGGAGAGGAAGGTCTGCTTCGACTTCGCACGTGTGACCGACTGCGGAAGCGCTGCCGAATCGCGGCGCCGAAAGGATCGTCTACTTGACCGACTGCGGAAGCGCTACTGGAACGCGACGCCGGAAGGATCGTCCACACGATCTTGAGATCGGCTTGTGATTGACTACATCAACCACGAGATCTAATCTCGTTAACGCTTTCGGATCTACGAGGGTTAGTTCCTATCTATCTCGTTGCTCATATCTAATAGATTAGATCTTGGCTTTTATCTAGATTAGATCTGGGTTTTGTTCGTTGTTGCGGTAGAAATTTTTTGTTTTCCATGCTACGAACCCTTCAACATCATGATATTACACCACAAAAATTATCATGAATGAGGCGGTTTGTGAAGAGAAAACATTGTTTAGGTATGACCAATCATATTCATATTTATTTTTAACAGATATTATATTTAATAATTGTAAAAGATGCACCTAAGAGGGAAATTAAGAGATTAGACGATTGCATGGTAAACCTCATACTTTCGATGTCCTTTATCACATAGAGAAGGTTTTACCAAAAACTAATGAGTCTGACCAAGTTTCTTGATATTATGTACTCCGTAGGATAAATCTAGGCACACAATTGCGCTGATTACTTACTTAGTTTATACAACAACAACAAAATTGAGGAAGTTTATACATGAATATTGATATGTAATTTTCTATGCTCCCAGATACTTCCTTGATTTTGGTTCTCAATTTCTTCAAAGTTTGGATGGCCAGATTTTATACAATAGTTGAAAATAATTACATTCAGGCGTCACATGAGCCAAACCAGGCCGGTTGGGATGGGGCGAAATTCACAAGTTTCGGTTCAACGTTAAATTCATGCCATAGTCTCCTTATTTTCTAGTAGGTCGGATCAAAATTCAGTGCAAGGCACTGCTGACTATATTTCACAATCAGCCGCAAGGCAGGCCCTGGGACTCTGCATAAACATCTCACGTTTTTTTTTC
This sequence comes from Avena eriantha, assembly GCA_910589775.1. Taxonomy (NCBI): domain Eukaryota; kingdom Viridiplantae; phylum Streptophyta; class Magnoliopsida; order Poales; family Poaceae; genus Avena; species Avena eriantha. Next base: position 57,647,342 of record OU342741.1, read on the forward strand.
TTAATGGAAAAATTACCAAGACATTAGTTTACTAGAGTAATACTGTAATAGTTTTACTACTCAGTAATAAAACACCACTACTGGACAGAAACAAGAGTGGAACAATAGTTTTTACCGATAAAACACCACTACGGAAAGAAAAAAAGACTTCCATCTCAACAACCACATAGGCAGAGCAGCGAATGGAGGATAGATTCGTTCTGAACGTTATAGTCCGCAAGGGTGCGGCTCCCCTCCAGCTCCATGCCTGCAAAGATGAGGCGTTGCTGTATCGGGCGATTGCCATTCGCCTGATATATCTTCATCTTTACACTGTCGATGGTATCTGATTTATCAACCTCAAGAGAGATGGTATTTCCACTTAACTTCTGAACGTAGATGAGCATCTTGCCTGCTGTACCGGCCGGGTGGAGGACAAGGAGAAGAGTGGACTCCTTCCAGATGTTGAGCTCTGCCAAGGTTCGGTCGTCCTCCAGCTGCTTGTTGGCGAAGATGAGGCACTGCTGACCCTTGGGAAACCCCTCCTTACCTTGAATCTTGGACTTCACCTTGGCAATGGTATCTAAGCTGTCAACCTCAAGAGTAATGGTCCTGCCTGTCAGCGTCTCCATCAAATAGATTTGCATGTTTTCTTGGAGGTCAAGCGTGGACTGATGCTGGATGCCATAATCAGCCAGTGTAAGGTTGTCTTGTAGCTGCACTCCGTCGAAGAAGAGCCGGTGCTGTTCCTGAATCTTTGCCTTGACAGTGTACAAGGTATCTGATGGTTGGACCCTGAGGCAGATTGTTCTGCCGGTGGGGCTCTTCACGTACAGGTGCATTCTGTCCGAATGAACACGCAAAACATTATACCAAATAATTTTTATAAGCTTTCATTAGCCAATAGAACAATATGCACGAAAACGTCAACGATTCTAACATACACACAGGTAGTAGAAGCATGAACCGGAAACAGAAAATGGAGGACGAGCTCCATGCTACCTTTTTTTTTCTAAAAAAATTTCAAAATCATATTCCAAAGCTTCAAAATATTATGCCAGTAGTCAATGTTATATTTTATGCGGGAAATTTTTAGTACGGAATATTGTGTATTCTAGGGTACAAAAATGACAAAAGGTGGATCTAACTATGCATATTTTAAATTTTTATTAGAATTTGACGTTCCGTGTATCCTGGAATACCGAGATTTCTGCATTGAGATTCCGCGCGCTCGTAAGAAACATCATTGAGTACATCTCAACTTTTTTCAGATTTTCTCCAGACTTTAAAATAGGATTTTCAAAAAATTAAAGTATACGGCTCCGAGCTCAGGAGCCATTTATCCGTCACTTAAGGATGAACCGACCACCTAAATACATCGGTTTATACAGAACACTAAGCCTATAATGCAAATTAAGTGAAGTCTTGAAAAATCAAGAAAAATTAAAACATACCGACCACCAAAATAAAATTAACAGCTGATGCTTTCGTCCAGCTTTTGTTTAGGCTATAGAACAATGCAGAAAAGATTCCGAGAATTCCTATCTATGGACATGATGAGCTGGAATTCCTATCTACCCGGACGATACCTAGACGAACGATTTTATCCGCAAGAACAACCATAGGATATATCAGATCATATGAGGCGAGCCACAAATTCTCCAATATAATCCTACCTGACACGGAACGCGACTACTAGCTTGCTAGCCGTAGTATAGATGGGGGGGAAAACAGCAGCTCCATACGTACCTTGAAGTGGACGAAGTGGATGAGTGGGCGTGTTCGACGGAGAGCCCAGAGAGATCGGAACGGAAGACTAGGGTTGGCCGGTCCGGGAGATTTTATAGGGTCCAAGTCCAACCGGCTGCCTCTGATTCTTCCTTGTGTATATCTTGGACGAGCTGGGCCTCAAGACACCAAGACTCCTGCCCGAATCACCAGATGGGCCATGACGGAGAATTTGACAACAGACGTGTTTGGGTTTAAAAAAAAATGGAGACGTTCCCTAAAAAAAATCCCAAGTGCTAAAAAGTGCACGAGGGCTTGTTTGCTCTCCCGAGCGCTCGATTCTCGTCCATCTGATGGGAGCCTGATGAAGCCGCGCGACAGTCGTGCCGTCAAGGAAAATCGACAGTCCTCTTCCACATACGTCTCATGAGCTCTCTCACACTATCCTGATTCAAACGGCACCACCAGCCCCTCCGCCGCCTAGCTGATCCCCTCTCTCTTTGGCTCGATCTCATCCGTCCCCGCGCCGACACCCAGAGACGGAGCCAGGATTTTGACATGAGGGGGGCGAAGAAGACAAAGATTATTTTTCTCGACGTTTTCCTAAACACTTGTCATTTTGATTTTAGAAGAGTTTTTAAAAATAGATATTTGAAGAAAACTGTTGGAGATAAAACATCACAATATATGATGTTTTATTGTAATATTGATAATACCACGACATAGAAACGTTGTTTGGCAATAAAAAATGACATTTTAATATCAACTAGACTAAATTTAGCTCCACGACTATAAAGCTCATTGAACGATTTGATAATCTCGTCGAAGGTGATTTTCTAGCAATTTCTCTTCTGACATAGCAATTGTTGTGCAATAATTAAGTCATCTCTCAAAGACCCAAAGATACATACTCTATTTTTTAGTGTAAGGTACACCTGATTTAGAAGTTAATTGATTTCCTATAAACAAATCGGATGGTGATCCAATTAATTAGACTATAGATTGAGTACTAGAAAAGATGTTGAACCAATTGGTCTACATAAGCACAAGCAGCCAGAAATTTCCTAATTAATATTTTCTGTTTGTAGTTTCTATCATTCAACATCCATAGTTAAAGGCACAAATTAATCTAACATCAAGAGATGAGTTAAGGACTAATACAAAATCAACTCAGAGTTAGAGGGACGAGTAAAAATTGTTAGGCAAACCGAATATATCTAGTATAGTCGGTTTATATCCCACCATATTTAGTGCTTGATATTTGGCCATTATGGTTAGGATTGGTATCCATGCCTATATATATGAGATACGTGAAAGACCACAAGGTGTGGCAAATCATTCTCCCCTTCTAATTCTATCATGGTATCAGACAAAAGATCCTACGCCTCCGCCTCCTTCTTCTACCGCCGCCGCCCTAGGGTTTCCGCCCTACCTCGCCGCCGCGCCGCCTCTCCCATGGCCGCCGCCGCTGAGATCCCACCTCCCTCTCCCCCCGCCACACACCACCACGCCGCGCTCTAGGCTCAAGCCACGGCGATCCAGAGCATCAAGTCCCTCATCCCCGTCACCCTCGACCTCAAGGCCTCCAACTTCACCAAGTGGCGCAATTTTTTGCAGGTTGCCGTCACCCAGTACGCCCTCGCCGACCACCTCATCTCCGCCGTCCCCCTCGCCACCGACCCCGAGATCTGGCTGCGGATGGACTCCACCGTCCTGCGCTGGCTGTACGGCTCCATCAACACCGACATCGTCAACATGGTGATGACGGAGGCGTCCAACGCTTTCACCATCCTCTCGCGCATCACCGCCCTCTTCCGCGACAACCAGCAGGCGCGCATGGGCTACCTCGAGCAGAAGTTCTGGAACATCGAGCAGGGCGACAAGAGCGTCCCCGACTACTGCCTTGAGCAGAAATCGGTCGCCGACGCCCTGGCCAACAACGGTGCCCCGGTCACCGACAACGCCCTCGTCTGGAACACCATCAAGGGTCTCTCCGACGACTTCAAAGAGGTTGGCAATATGGCGCCATACATGACGCCCTTCCCCGACTTCCTGCAGTTCCGCAACCTGCTGCTCCTCCATGAGCTCAAGCCCTCCACCAAGCGCTCGTCCACGCAGGGGGTCTTCTACTCCGCCCCTGCCCCTGGCGGCTACCGCGCACCTGCACCACCCGCCTACGGCGCTCCCTTGGGCTAGGGTTCCCCCGCTGCTCCTCACCGCGGCCGGGGGAAGAAGAGGAAGACCGGGTACCCCGCACCGGCACCCGTCCCCACCGTGCAGAACCCATGGACCGGCGCCATCCACATGTACCCCATGGTTGGGTGTCCAGGGGTCCTCGGGCCTCGCCCCTTCGCGCCAGCCCCGCGTCCCTCGTACGCGCCTCCTCCGCGCCCCGCCTACGTGCCTCCGCCACGACCGGCCGCGCAGGGGTACCTCACCTACCCCGCGCCCTCTCCACCGGCGACGTTCTCCTACCCTAGCCAGGCTCCGTATGGCGCTCCTTACGGTGCCTCCCCTACACCAACCTGGGATCCCTCCGCCCTTGCCAACTACTTCAACACCATAAGTCTTCAGGCTCCCACCGACTGGCACATGGATACGGGTGCGTCTGCTCACATGTCTTCGGACGCCGGTAACCTACTCACCCTCTCCTCATCTCCACCACACTCTCGTGTTCTCGTTGGAGATGGTTCCTCTATACCGGTCACTCAATCCGGACATGCGTCTATTTCTACAAATTCATCACGCACTCTTTCCCTTCGTGATGTTCTTGTTACTCCTCACATTGTTAAAAATCTTATTTCCGTCCGTCAATTTACCACTGATAATTTCTGTTCAGTTGAATTTGACCCGTGGGGTTTTTCTATGAAGGATCTCAGGATAGGGGCCGTGATTCTCAGCTGCAGTAGCACGGGTGACCTCTATCCGGTCACCTCGACGCCATGCGCCTTCACCACTGTCTCCCCAGACTCCACCCTTTGGCATCGGCGTCTCGGTCACCTTGGTCATGATGCTCTCCAACGCCTTGTGTCATCCACGTTCCTCCCATTCACCAAAGTTTCCCCCACCCCTAGTACTTGTCATGCTTGTCAACTAGGACGTCATGTACGGTTACCTTTTTCGGCTTCTACCACTCAAACTCATCGTGCTTTTGAATTAATACATTGTGATTTATGGACACCACCTGTGGAGAGTATTTCTGGCTACAAGTATTTTCTTGTCATCCTAGACGATTTTACTCATTATTTGTGGACGTTCCCTATACGGCGTAAATCTGAAGTGCTTTCTTTGTTGTCTACTTTTCGAAACTCTGATGCCACTCAGTTTTCCCTCTCCATCCAAGCAATTCAGATGGACAATGGCAAGCAGTTTGACAATCATGCTCTTCACACCCTTTGTAACTACCTCGGTGAATTACGCTCTTAGTTACATGCCTGGATGAACGAAAGTGGTTAAAATAGTACGGTGGGGCCCAGGGCCACTCACGGTAGACCTTTCGGCCGTCCTAACCACTTTCAGACATCGGGACAAGAACGAGCGGCGTAATCGACAGGCGAAGGGATCAACTACATACACAAGTGATTATGTATGCAAGCCACATACAACGGTCCTCAGAGCCATTCCATCTAAAAGAAATAGAAATATTGCAATGCCATACGGCAAGATTCAAATATCCTAAATAGAGATAATAATTTAGGATAGCTCCTCATACAACAAACATCAGAGTATCAGGCGGAAGCGGAAAACAAGATCCGAGTACGGATAAGAAGCAAATTGGCATAAGATGCCCCATAAATAAACACATCCCGCCCACAGATCTCACGGATCCCCGTTCCCGGAATCTCTACACCGAACGATCGTTGCCAACATCATCTGTCTCTACCACCCAGTATCCATCTTGCGGGTACACCTGTTCTTCTAAATCAAACAATTTATCGTGTGAGACCCTAGGGGTACTCAACAAGTCTTTATGCCGCTAAAGGGGACACAACCTGGGGTGACACAATTGCAGCAAAAGATAATACCTAACAATTCTATAGATACTCGCTAACCATCCGCCTAACCAATGATAGACGGATGTCCGTGAATTAAGAACAACAGTTATAACAGTATAATTAACAGATCTATCCTCCTCCTCGCTTACCAACGAGGAAGCGGACGAACAACCCCCATCATCCGTTGGCAGTTTTATTAACCATTCCATGAGTATTGCACTATTTACTAGTCAAGTACTTAGTCAATTTAAAAGCGGTACTTTAGTTATACTTGTCTATGATCGAGAAACTGTGCTCCAAGTCGTCCATAACCGCGGACACAGCTTTCAGAAAGATTTACCCTGCAGGGGTGCACGAATAGCAACACACACTCGATCAACCTCGGAAAAACCAAATCAAAACCCAACGAGGCATTCACGACAAAGCAATCATAGGATTCAGAAATATTTTAGGGGGCCACCCCATTAAGCTACCCGCAACGAAGTTGGCCGGCTCCGAGACGGACCCAAGGTTTGTGTGGACGGCGGTAAACGACTAGGAACCCGAAAATGTGACTGGGCTTGTCGATACAGCGAAAACGTGTCACGATCCAAAACAGTACAGGTGCTCCTCGCACAATCTTAAATAAATCAGTAACATGGCATAAGTACATGATAGTAATAAAGCCCCAAACTAATTGTGGCCCCAAGAAATAAGAATGAATCAAGCTCTGGCTCAGGGGGGTCCATAAGGCCTCCGGGATGTGGATAGTGCGAATAGTCAAGGAACAGGAATCAAGTACTCGGGGTCCTACGGGACACAAGTGAGCATGAAAAACCAAATAGCAGATATTGCTCACCGGTGCCTCTTTCATTAGTTATCCCATTACTACTCAGGTTATGTTGCTTAGGTACCTCGTTATTCATCAGACTCTCACATACCCTACACATGCTTTTCTACGACTCGCATGGCTCAAACAACTCCTGTAGTAATGGCTCATGGGATGGAGGAACAAGCTTCGGTGGGGTTTAAAAGTAAAGGCTATGCAGTACTTGGGATTCAATTTAATGCAATCGCGACTCAATGATGCAAGAATAAGATAGAGGCAATAGGTACTGTATGTATGAAAGCATGTGGTAGTGCTTACCTAGCAGCTCAGTTGAGGCGAGAGATGGATCTGGGTAGTACTCCTGTGACTCATGATAATTCTCCTGTTGGGCGTCTATTCGAAGAAGAACCAAACAAACAAGGGCCAACATAAATAAAGTGCACAAGCATATGAATTAAAATGCGACAAGCAAACAAGTATGCCATGATGAATGATGCACAATTTACATGGCATTAAAGTAGCATGGCAAGGGTGAGGTGTGGTGCAAGAATTAAAGCATTTTATTATTTATTTAGTCCAATTTTTATTGCCATAAACAGTTCAGATTTGTAAGAATGACATGATGCATGCTTCAATTCAGAACAAGGACTGCATATATAGAACGGGCTCGTCGCGCTGATCGATTTAGACATATTATTTGTCAAATTTGGAGTTGTAGAATTAAAGTTATTAATTAATTAAGGAAAAGGGTATTTTATTGTTATTTTAATTATCTCGAAAATTTAAAGTGTTCAAACATTATTCTGAATGGCATATTTGAATTCCTCACATTTTTCTGATTCCAAAACATATATTATTTGGATTTATATTTGAAAAGTTATTTAAATCTCAGTTGAATCTGCATTTAAATAATTTTGAATTTGGTTTAAATAAAACAGACAACAAAGAAAAACTTTTGTCACCCAGGCAAATCTAGCCACAGCCGCTGATGGTGGGCGAGCTGCTGATTGGGCGAGACCCGCGCGCAAATTTCTTTTTACACCGCGTTTGCTTCTAGCCACTTCGACTGACTGGTGGGGCTGTATGTTGATGGGGCCACACACGCGCGCGGCCAGCGGGCGACTGACACGTGGGCGGTCCGGGGAGCGCGGGTTGGGAATCGGCAAAGCGCGGGGGCTTGCTTGCAAAGTTGCACCGGGGCTGACGCGTGGGGCCGCTGGGGCTGCTAAGGACCTGAGCGTGGTCGACAGAAGTGGCGGGGGTTCTTTTCGCAAAACAGCCGCGCGAGCTCTGAACTAAATCTGGCGTCTCTTCTCTGAATCGCAACGACGACTGGCGACGGCGAGGTTTTTCGGCGAGGGTGGCGTCGCAACCGCGGTGAGATAGGTCTCGCCGTAAAAATGAAAAAGAGAGAGGGCAGCTCTGGCTACAGATCTTGTTTAGGAAGGGTCGGCGGCGGCGGGCTGCACTGGTCGGCGCGACTCGGGGAACAGAGGGGGATCGCAGGCCTGGCTGCTCGTCGGCGGAACAGCTCGCCGGTGCTACCAAAAACGGGCGGCGCTAGGCACGCGGTGTGGGGGTGAACGGGTGATGCACGAGGGGGCGCTCACCTTGATCGATTCCCACCGGAATCGAGGCAGGAGGTGGTCGGAGCGGAGGGGGACGGCGGGGCTGCTACGGTGGGGCACGGCGCTCTGACGAGGGGGCGGCTCCGGGCGGTTCTGGTCCTCCTGGCTGGCGGAATCGACAACACGGACCGCGGCGACGCTCCCCGGCGTGTTCTCGGTCACCGACGAGGACGGCAACGGCGACGCGGCCCTCAGACTGGCGGCGGCACGCGGAAGAGAGAAAGAGGGGAACGGGGCAGGTAGCTAGGGTTAGGGAGAAAGCGGCTCGGCGCGAGGATAAGGAGGAGGGGCTGGCGTGCGGGAGGCGTGGGCTAACGCGGCAGACGGCGGGGGGAACGGCCACCTGCTCCTCGCCGCTGCTTTCCGTCTGCTGCTGAGAGAGAGAGGGCGAACGGCGTCAGAAGAGGAGGAAGAGGAACAGGGCGAGGCGACGGCGCTGCGAAGCGGTAGGGGCTGGGGAGGCAGGCTGGGGGAAGTGGGCTAGGAGATGGGCTACGAACAGGTGAGGGCTGCTGCTGGGCTGCAGGTAAGGTTTTTCTGTTATTTCGTTTTTGTTTTTATTTTATTAACTGTTTTGATTTTTGTTTTGTCGCAGATTCAAACAAACTCAAAAATACCCCTTTTTGGAAGTTTTGTAAATTTGAAATAAAAGAGAGAGAGGTGAGATTAGGGGTTAGGGTTTATGTAGAACTAGGTTAGATGAAAAATAGAGAGAGGAAGTTAGGTTAGATTTTTATTAGGTGTTTAGGTTTTAAAATGTGTTTATGAGATCAACCAAGAGGGTAAAGTGAGGCTTTGATTAGGTTAAGATGAGGTGAAGGAGAAACCAAGAAAAGATAAAGAAAAGGATTATGGGAAAAGGCCTCATTTGAATCATGCATGGAGAAAATAAAATTAAAAATGATGTTGATGAGAATATGGGGATGGTGGAATGGATGGAGATGGTCCACAAAGAAAAGATCCATTAAAACAAAGGAAAAACCAATGGGATAAAAGGTGGTGATGAAGGTTGCATGGCCCATGCAAAATATTAAATGCCATGATTTATTTGTGAAAACAATAATAATAATATGGCATTATTCTTATGCATTCCCAAGAAATGGAATAAGGCCAAGCAAAAGAATTGGATTAGATCCACCCCATTCACATGAGCTAGAATAAAATCAAAAGAAAAAGAATTACAAGCTCATGGATAATAGGATGGTGGAATTATAAGGTGGTGAAAAGAAAGGTGATGGAGTTGAATAAAAGATATGCCCCCAACTCAACTTGGGCATTAAACAATATATCAATAACCAAATACAATATCAAGAAGCAAATACAATTAATAATGCATGTGAGAGAAGAACCAAAAGAAAAGGGTTTTGTATGATGCTCAAATGCAAGGTGGCATGATGACATGAGCATGATATAATTATGATGCAACAATTATATATAGGAAGTAGCCATTATATTACTAGACCAAGTAGCATTATAATTGTTAGACAATTGGGATGCTACAACTCTCCCCCACTAAACAGGAATCTCGCCCCGAGATTCTAGGAAGAAGAAGACTCAAAGAGGGTAGGATACTTGGCACGGAGCTCATCTTCACGTTCCCAAGTGGCTTCATCAACGGAATGGTGCAACCACTGCACCTTGCAGAACTTGATGGCTTGTTGCGAGTCCTTCTTTCTGCGACTTCAAGAATTTTTGTGGGGTGCTCTTGATAAGACAGATCTTGTTGGAGATTGATGAGTTCATGGTCCACGGTCCTGCCGGGATCCTTGAAGCACTTTTTGAGTTGAGAGATGTGGAAAACATCATGGACTTTGAGTTGTTCAGGGAGCTCAAGAGCATAAGCAACTTCTCCTCTTCTTCCACGAATTTTGAAAGGACCGATGTATCTAGGAGCCAGCTTTCCTTTGATACCAAAGCGGTGCGTGCCTCTCATGGGAGTGACACGAAGGTAAACGAGATCACCAGGAACATACTCCATGTCCGTGTGCTTTCTGTCATAATTGCTCTTCTGGCGACTTTGAGCAATCTTCAGATTTTCAAGAATGATGTGAACTTTCTCCTCCGCTTGAGTTACAATATCGGGGCCAAACAATATTCTTTCACCTGCGCCCGACCAACCAATCGGAGTTCTGCATTTGCGACCATAGAGAGCCTCAAATGGTGCCATCTTTAGACTTTTCTGGAAACTGTTGTTGTAAGAGAATTCAGCATAAGGAAGACATTATTCCCACTTCATGCCGAAAGAGATAACGCAAGCACGGAGCATATCTTCCAGAATCTGATTGATCCTTTCAACTTGTCCTTGTGACTGAGGGTGGTAAGCTGTGCTGAAGTTTAGTTTGGTTCCCAAAGCATTTTGGAAACTTCCCCAGAACTTGGAAGTGAAGATGCTTCCACGGTCTAAACTGATCTCAAGAGGAACTCCATACAGAGAGACAATTCTGTTGATATAGAGCTCAGCCAACTGAATTGCAGAAATTGTTTCCTTGACTGGAAAGAAGTGAGCTACTTTGGAAAGCCTGTCAATGACAACAAAGATTGCATTGTTGCCCTTCTGCAACCTTGGAAAACCAGTGATGAAGTCCATCTCTACTTTCTCCCATTTCCATTCCGGAGGCTTCAATGGCTGTAGAAGACCGGAAGGTTTCTGATGGACAGCTTTAACTCTGCGACAAACATCGCACTCCGAGACATACTTGGCACAATATCGTTTCAAACCAGGCCACCAATATTGTGTTTTCAAGTCCATGTACATCTTAGTGCTGCCAGGGTGGATAGAAAGAACAGAATCATGCGCCTCCTTGAGAACTTGCTCTCTTAACCCCGGGTAGTTCGGAACAAACATCCGGTGTTCAAAGAAAAGAGTGCCTTGGTCGTCAACGTGGAACGACTCATACTTCAGAAGCTGAATGTTGGAAATGATCTTTTTAGTGTAAGGATCACCAAGCTGAATGGAATGGACCTTTTCTTCTAAGAGAGGTGTTGCTAGAAGGTTCAGCAGATACCCTTGATCCACAATTTCAAGGTTGAGCTTGCGGAATTCCTCGCACAAGAGAGGCTGTTGATCTTCCACCATAAGGTTGTTGACATAAGCTTTTCGGCTGAGAGCATCGGCCATGACATTGGCTTTGCCCGGAGTGTAGTTGATGGTCAAATCGAAATCATTGATTGTTTCAATCCACCTTCTCTGACGAAGGTTGAGGTCAGGCTGTGTGAATATATACTTCAGACTCTTGTGATCAGAAAAAATCTCACATCGGTTGCCAAGCAAGTAATGCCTCCATACTTTCAAAGCAAAGACAACTGCTGCAAGTTTGAGGTCATGTGTAGGATAGTTGATCTCATGTGTCTTTAACTGACGAGATGCATACGCAACAACTTTCTTTTCTTGCATAAGGACCGCACCCAATCCTTGCAATGAAGCATCACAGAAAATCTGGAAAGGCTTTGATGTATCTGGAGGAACCAAGACTGGAGTGGAAGTGAGCTTCTCTTTGAGTGTTTCAAAGCTTGCTTGACATGCAGGAGTCCAAAGGTATTTCTTGCCTTTCTTGAGGAGAACGGTAAGAGGCTTCGCAATCTTTGAGAAGTTTTGAACGAAGCGACGACAGTAACTGGCCAAACCAAGGAAACTCCGGACTTCTTTGACATTTATGGGTGGAAGCCAGTCCATAATTATCTTAATAGTTTCTGGGTTGACGGCGATGCCCTTGGCAGAGATGACGTGACCAAGGTAGGTGACTTGAGGCAGCCAAAACTCACACTTGGAGAACTTTGCATACAGGCGGTTCTCACGAAGCTTGTTTAGGACACACCGAAGGTGTTCTTCATGTTCTTCCTTTGACCTCGAATAGACTAGAATGTCATCCAGATAGACCACAACAAACTTATCAAGATACTCCATGAAAACCAAGTTCATAAACCTCGAGAAAGTGGCAGGTGCATTGGTGAGACCGAAAGACATGACCGTGTACTCATACAGGCCATAGCGGGTGGTGAAAGTTGTTTTAGGAACATCTTCCTTGCGGATCTTGATTTGATGATAACCACTTCTCAAATCAAGCTTAGAGAATACCACAGCTCCAGCTAGCTGATCGAAGAGATCATTAATCCGCGGAAGGGGATATTTATTCTTGATTGTTTTAGCATTGAGTGCCCGATAGTCAACACAAAGTCTATCAGTCTTGTCTCGCTTCTTCACAAAGATGGTTGGGCTACCCCAAGAAGAAGTACTGTGCTGAATGAAACCCAACTTCTCTTGTTCATCCAACTGATGTTTGAGTTCAGCCAACTCAGCAGGACCCATTTTATAAGGCCGCTTGGAGATAGGAGCGGTACCAGGTTCAAGTTCAATGACAAACTCAACCTCACGATCCGGAGGCAGACCTGGCAACTCTTCAGGAAAGACATCTGGAAACTCACAGACTATAGGAACACTCTGAATACCTTCCATAGCATAATCATTCAGAGCCGCCAAAGAATAAAGCTGAATTGCCGGAGTCAGACTTGGAGAATAGACTATATGGCCTTCAGGAATTTTCAGAGAAACCGAACGTTCAGCACAATCAATCACAGTTGCATTTGCTGTTAACCAATCCATGCCCAAGATAACATCAATGTCAGAATTTCCCAGAATAATCAAGGAAGCTGGAAACGAAGAGCCACCAATCTCAATTTGATTGCCATGGCTGATATGAGGAGCCCTCATGTTTGACCCAGGAGATTGTACCACAAGACGGTGTAATAAAGGGACCATAGCCAGATCTTGCTCATGCGCAAACTTGTGAGAAACAAAAGAATGTGAAGCACCAGAATCAAACAAAACTCATGCAGGAACTGAGTTAACAGGAAGCATACCCATCACAACTCCAGATGCATGCTCAGCTTGAGCGGCGTTGACACAGTTGGCACGAGCAACCGTAGACCCAGGCTTAGTGTTGATGTTGAGAGCCCGAGGTGGAGGTGCACGAATCATAGGAGCACTTGCCGCAGGTCTTGGAGGTGGTGGTGGAAGAGCTTTGTTGTTCATTGGACAATTCCAGTGCTGATGCCCAGTGTTTCCACAAGTATAACAAGCACCAGGTGGACGTGGAGCAACGTAGCCAGGGACTCCGCCAGGCGCTCCAGGGTAGTTGTGGTTGTAGCCCCTGGGAGCCGCAGTGAAGGAGTTTGGTGGCCTTGGTGCGTAGCTTGACGGTCTTGGTGGAGCAGGGAGCGACGGTGGGGTGTTAGGAACCCAGACACGACGCTTAGAAGGCGTTGTCATAGCAGAAGAGCTTGATGTATCACGGCTGTGTTTCTTTGACTCCTCAAACACTTGCCTACTTGCTTCTTCCTGCAGAGCTGTGTGTTGGAGTTCCAGGAAAGGCGCTGGCCTTGCATGGGTGATAGCATATTTGATGGAAGCATTGAGGCCTTGCCGGAACCTCTTTTGCTTCTTCTTGTCATCAGAGATATCATCGCCACCATAACGAGAAAGGTTCATGAAGTTTCTGATGTAGGTGTTGACATTGTCAGTGCCCTGCTTGAGGTTGAGAAACACTTCCTTCATCCTTTCCATGACAATTTCTGACAGATATTGCTCTTTGAAAGCAGCAGTGAACCGCTCCCAAGTAGGCTGAAAACCAGAAAGATCTGCCTTGAGGTAATTTTCCCACCACAGAGCTGCATCTCCCTTCAGAAGGTGAGTAGCACATTTGACCCATTCTTGCTCGGGAACATCCGCAGTCATCAGCAACCTTGACACTTCACGAAGCCAATCATCCGCATCAAGTGGCTGATCAGACACCTCAAATTGCCGTGGGTTGAGCTTCAGAAAACTCTTGATGTCTCCTCGCTTGGGAGGTGGAGGTAGCGGAACAAACTCATTCCTCCTCACGCTTTCCTCGAAGCGCTGCTGGTTCTGCTGTATAGTGCCCAAAGCATTTGCAATACTTGCCAAAGCAGCCCCAAGTTCAGGTGGTATATCCTCCTCAGAACGGCGTGGTGGTGCCATCCTGTGATTGATATAAAACACAAGTCAGTACTATAATGGAGAATGATAATAATCCAAAATAGTACCAAAATGGAATTAATCAAGATTAAAGGATGCAATTCACTGAGATGATATGAAAATATCAACAAAGTTAAAGGCAACTAGAAGATATTAAGCATAACGCACACGACTGAACAAGGAGTGTGGTACACAACTAACAAAGAAAAATTTTCCGCAAATTTTGGCATTAAAATACCACTATATGCGCAAAACCACTTAACGAATCAAGATTAGTAACTCTACTAGTTCAGTATACAAAAGCAAATGATAAAAGTAGTGGTATGGTCGCGACTCCATCCTGCACTCAAATCATTACTCCGCACATGAATCAGTAAAACACATATCCCAACACCTTCTTCTTAAGATGAACCTAAAGATTGGTAACTACGAAAAAGAACACCCCAACAAGATAACGTCGGATAACAAAGAGTAAGATAGATCGCATCGGTATACAACGAATCAGAATAGATCGCGTCGGTTTACAAAGGCCTGTCGGTATGGAATGTACCAACAGTTGATAACCAAAAGGCAGATAGTGATAACATTTGGATGCAACAGATAGACAAGGAATTCACACACACGGAACCCAGAACACGTGAATCCTAGTTTGAATTTTAGAAGAGGATTGAAAACGTTACACTTCCTTACCAGAAAAGGGTGGGTGGGTGGGTAAGAAGAAAAAATGGAAGCAGTCCTACTCTCACGTTTTGTTTTTCCCTAGTATACATAGCTACCAAAATATTTGCTAGACTGACAAAGACCATTTTGGCTAAGACCCTGAAGGACGGGATGGCTCTGATACCAATTGTTACTACCTCGGTGAATTACGCTCTTAGTTACATGCCTGGATGAACGAAAGTGGTTAAAATAGTACGGTGGGGCCCAGGGCCACTCACGGTAGACCTTTCGGCCGTCCTAACCACTTTCAGACATCGGGACAAGAACGAGCGGCGTAATCGGCAGGCGAAGGGATCAACTACATACACAAGTGAGTATGTATGCAAGCCACATACAACAGTCCTCAGAGCCATTCCATCTAAAAGAAATAGAAATATTGCAACGCCATACGGCAAGATTCAAATATCCTAAATAGAGATAATAATTTAGGATAGCTCCTCATACAACAAACATCAGAGTATCAGGCAGAAGCGGAAAACAAGATCCGAGTACGGATAAGAAGGAAATTGGCATAAGATGCCCCATAAATAAACACATCCCGCCCACAGATCTCACGGATCCCCGTTCCCGGAATCTCTACACCGAACGATCGTTGCCAACATCATCTGTCTCTTCCACCTAGTATCCATCTTGCGGGTACACCTGTTCTTCTGAATAAAACAATTTATCGTGTGAGACCCTAGGGGTACTCAGCAAGTCTTTATGCCGCTAAAGGGGACACAACCTAGGGTGACGCAATTGCAGCAAAAGATAATATCTAACAATTCTACAGATACTCGCTAACCATCCGCCTAACCAATGATAGACGGATGTCCGTGAATTAAGAACAACAGTTATAACAGTATAATTAACAGATCTATCCTCCTCCTCGCTTACCAACGAGGAAGCGGACGAACAACCCGCATCATCCGTTGGCAGATTTATTAACCATTCCATGAGTATTGCACTATTTACTAGTCAAGTACTTAGTCAATTTAAAAGCGGTACTTTAGTTATACTTGTCTATGATCGAGAAACTGTGCTCCAAGTCGTCCATAACCACGGACATGGCTTTCAGAAAGATTTACCCTGCAGGGGTGCATGAATAGCAACACACACTCGATCAACCTCGGAAAAACCAAATCAAAACCCAACGAGGCATTCACGACAAAGCAATCACAGGATTCAGAAATATTTTAGGGGGCCACCCCATTAAGCTACCCGCAACGAAGTTGGCCGGCTCCGAGACGGACCCAAGGTTTGTGTGGACGGCGGTAAACGACTGGGAATCCGAAAATGTGACTGGGCTTGTCGATACAGCGAAAACGTGTCACGATCCAAAACAGTACAGGTGCTCCTCGCACAATCTTAAATAAAGCAGTAACATGGCATAAGTACATGATAGTAATAAAGCCCCAAACTAATTGTGGCCCCAAGAAATAAGAATGAATCAAGCTCTGGCTCAGGGGGGGATCCATAAGGCCTCCCGGATGTGGATAGTGCGAATAGTCAAGGAACAGGAATCAAGTACTCGGGGTCCTACGGGACACAAGTGAGCATGAAAAACCAAATAGCAGATATTGCTCACCGGTGCCTCTTTCATTAGTTATCTCATTACTACTCAGGTTATGTTGCTTAGGTACCTCGTTATTCATCAGACTCCCACATACCCTACACATGCTTTTCTACGACTCGCATGGCTCAAACAACTCCTGTAGTAATGGCTCATGGGATGGAGGAACAAGCTTCGGTGGGGTTTAAAAGTAAAGGCTATGCAGTACTTGGGATTCAATTTAATGCAATCGCGACTCAATGATGCAAGAATAAGATAGAGGCAATAGGTACTGTATGTATGAAAGCATGTGGTAGTGCTTGCCTGGCAGCTCAGTTGAGGCGAGAGATGGATCTGGGTAGTACTCCTGTGACTCATGATAATTCTCCTGCTGGGCGTCTATTCAAAGAAGAACCAAACAAACAAGGGCCAACATAAATAAAGTGCACAAGCATATGAATTAAAATGCGACAAGCAAACAAGTATGCCATGATGAATGATGCACAATTTACATGGCATTAAAGTAGCATGGCAAGGGTGAGGTGTGGTGCAAGAATTAAAGCATTTTATTATTTATTTAGTCCAATTTTTATTGCCATAAACAGTTCAGATTTGTAAGAATGACATGATGCATGCTTCAATTCAGGACAAGGACTGCATAGATAGAACGGGCTCGTCGCGCTGATCGATTTAGACATATTATTTGTCAAATTTGGAGTTGTAGAATTAAAGTTATTAATTAATTAAGGAAAGGGGTATTTTATTGTTATTTTAATCATCTCGAAAATTTAAAGTGTTCAAACATTATTTTGAATGGCATATTTGAATTCCTCACATTTTTCTGATTCCAAAACATATATTATTTGGATTTATATTTGAAAAGTTATTTAAATCTCAGTTGAATCTGAATTTAAATAATTTTTAATTTGGTTTAAATAAAACAGACAACAGAGAAAAACTTTTGTCACCCAGGCAAACCTAGCCACAGCCGCTGATGGTGGGCCAGCTGCTGACTGGGCGAGACCAGCGCGCAAATTTCTTTTTACACCGCGTTTGCTTCTAGCCACTTCGACTGACTGGTGGGGCTGGGTGTTGATGGGGCCACACACGCGCGCGACCAGCGGGCGACTGACACGTGGGCGGTCCGGGGAGCGCGGGTTGGGAATCGGCAAAGCGCGGGGGCTTGCTTGCAAAGTTGCACCGGGGCTCACGCGTGGGGCCGCTGGGGCTGCTAAGGACCTGAGCATGGTCGACAGAAGTGGCGGGGGTTCTTTTCGCAAAACAGCCGCGCGAGCTCTGAACTGAATCTGGCGTCTCTTCTCTGAATCGCGACGACCACTGGCGACGGCGAGGTTTTCCGGCGAGGGTGGCGTCGCAACCGCGGCGAGATAGGTCTCGCCGTAAAAATGAAAAAGAGAGAGGGCAGCTCCGGCTACAGATCTTGTTTAGGAAGGGTCAGCGGCGGCGGGCTGCACTGGTCGGGGCGACTCGGGGAACAGAGGGGGATCACAGGCCTGGCTGCTCGTCGGCGGAACAGCTCGCCGGCGGGGCCAAAAACGGGCGGCGCTAGGCACGCGGTGTGGGGGTGAACGGGTTATGCACGAGGGGGCGCTCACCTTGATCGATTCCCACCGGAATCGAGGCAGGAGGTGGTCGGAGCGGAGGGGGACGGCGGGGCTGCTACGGTGGCGCACGGCGCTCTGACGAGGGGGAGGCTCCGGGCGGTTCTGGTCCTCCTGGCTGGCGGAATCGACAACACGGACCGCGGCGACGCTCCCCGGCGTGTTCCCGGTCACCGACGAGGACGGCAACGGCGACGCGGCCCTCAGACTGGCGGCGGCACGCGGAAGAGAGAAAGAGGGGAACGGGGCAGGTAGCTAGGGTTAGGGAGAAAGCGGCTCGGCGCGAGGATAAGGAGGAGGGGCTGGCGTGCGGGAGGCGTGGGCTAACGCGGCAGACGGCGGGGGGAACGGCCACCTGCTCCTCGCCGCTGCTTTCCGTCTGCTGCTGAGAGAGAGAGGGCGAACGGCGTCAGAAGAGGAGGAAGAGGAACAGGGCGAGGCGACGGCGCTGCGAAGCGGTACGGGCTAGGGAGGCAGGCTGGGGGAAGTGGGCTAGGAGATGGGCTACGAACAGGTGAGGGCTGCTGCTGGGCTGCAGGTAAGGTTTTTCTGTTATTTCGTTTTTGTTTTTATTTTATTAACTGTTTTGATTTTTGTTTTGTTGCAGATTCAAACAAACTCAAAAATACCCCTTTTTGGAAGTTTTGTAAATTTGAAATAAAAGAGAGAGAGGTGAGATTAGGGGTTAGGGTTTATGTAGAACTAGGTTAGATGAAAAATAGAGAGAGGAAGTTAGGTTAGATTTTTATTAGGTGTTTAGGTTTTAAAATGTGTTTATGAGATCAACCAAGAGGGTAAAGTGAGGCTTTGATTAGGTTAAGATGAGGTGAAGGAGAAACCAAGAAAAGATAAAGAAAAGGATTATGGGAAAAGGCCTCATTTGAATCATGCATGGAGAAAATAAAATTAAAAATGATGTTGATGAGAATATGGGGATGGTGGAATGGATGGAGATGGTCCACAAAGAAAAGATCCATTAAAACAAAGGAAAAACCAATGGGATAAAAGGTGGTGATGAAGGTTGCATGGCCCATGCAAAATATTAAATGCCATGATTTATTTGTGAAAACAATAATAATATGGCATTATTCTTATGCATTCCCAAGAAATGGAATAAGGCCAAGCAAAAGAATTGGATTAGATCCACCCCATTCACATGAGCTAGAATAAAATCAAAAGAAAAAGAATTACAAGCTCATGGATAATAGGATGGTGGAATTATAAGGTGGTGAAAAGAAAGGTGATGGAGTTGAATAAAAGATATGCCCCCAACTCAACTTGGGCATTAAACAATATATCAATAACCAAATACAATATCAAGAAGCAAATACAATTAATAATGCATGTGAGAGAAGAACCAAAAGAAAAGGGTTTTGTATGATGCTCAAATGCAAGGTGGCATGATGACATGAGCATGATATAATTATGATGCAACAATTATATATAGGAAGTACCATTATATTACTAGACCAAGTAGCATTACAATTGTTAGACAATTGGGATGCTACACCCTTGCCGCCGCACACGGTATTCTCCTCCGTTTCTCATGCCCATACACGTCTCCACAGAACGGTAAAGCTGAACGTATTATTCGCACCGTCAATGATACTGTTCGCACTTTGCTTTTTCAAGCTCACATGCCGACTAATTTTTGGGTTGAATCTCTTCACACCGCCACATACCTCCTCAACCGCATTCCCACTAAAGCTATTTCCGCGCCATGCCCCTTTTTCGCCCTGTTTTCCGTGATTCCTACTTACTCTCATATCCGCACTTTCGGCTGTTTGTGTTATCCCAACACCGCTGCTACTATGCCACACAAACTGTCTCCCCATTCGGTCGCATGTGTTTTCCTAGGTTACACATCCCACCATCGGGGCTATCGTTGCATGGATATAGAGTCTCGGCGCATCATCATCTCACGACATGTGGTTTTTGATGAGAATCAGTTCCCGTTTGCTCCCGGTTTTTCGGTTACCAACTTGCAGCAGCACACCGCCTCGCCACCGCTCGATGTCGAAGCGATCGACATCCCCGTCTCGGTGCCCGTGCCCCCCATGCACGCCAGGCTGCGTCGCTCTACAGAGGTGCATCGGCCCGCTGGGCCTCCCTCTCCACCAGCGAACCACGTGCCAACGCCTTCGGCTTCGCGCACGTCGACTACCACGCCGGCCCCCTCGCCAGCGTCCTCACCACCGACCTCTCCAAGCTGGGCCTCGCCAGCTCCTGGGTCGTCTCCCGCGGCCTCTCCTGCCTCGACGTCTCCCGCGACGCCGGCCTCTCCCGCCTGGGATTCACCAGCACCTGGCCACTCACCGACTGGTCCGTCTCCTGCGGCCTCTGATGATGACGAGGCTGCACCGCCGGACGCCGCATCATCACCTACCGCCCCGACCGCTCCAGTTCACCACATGGTGACTCGCCGCAAGCCGGCACAATCATCGGCCCCCGCCCCCGCCTCAACCTCCACGTCGACACCGCTGCCTCTCCCTCGTCGGTCCCTAAGTCAGTTCGCGGTGCTCTCAAAGACCCGAACTGGCTAGCGGCCATGACAAACGAGTATGGCGCTCTTCTCGCCAACGACACTTGGGACCTTGTCGTCCCGCCTACGAATGCCAACATCGTCTCTGGCAAGTGGATTTTTCGGCACAAGTACAAACCCGATGGCTCCCTAGACCGCTACAAAGCGTGTTGGGTGCTTCACGGCTTCTCACAGGAGCACGGCATCGACTTCGACGAAACTTTTAGTCCGGTGGTAAAACCCGCCACCATCCGGAGTATTCTCTCCATCGCCCTCTCCGCCAACTGGAAGATTCGTCAACTGGATGTGAAGAATGCCTTCCTTCATGGGAAGCTCTCTGAGGTGGTCTTCTGTCATCAGCCCACCGGGTTCGTTGATTCTGCCCGCCCCAGTCATGTGTGCCGCCTCAACCGGGCGCTCTATGGGCTGAAGCAAGCTCCTCGCGCCTGGTATCATCGGTTCACGACTTTCGTCACCACCTTCGGCTTCACCTGCTCCAAGTCGGATACGTCGCTCTTCATACTTCACGGCATACACGGCACGACCTACTCGCTCCTCTACGTCGACGACATCATCCTCACGGCTTCGTCCACGGCCTTACTCGAACGTGTCATCACCGCCCTCAGTGCTGAATTCGCCATGACCGATCTGGGCGAGCTTCATCACTTCCTCGGCCTTGCCGTCCGACGAGATTCCCAGGGGATGTTTCTCTCCCAGACCCAGTACGCTCTCGAGATTCTCGAGCGTGCCGGCATGAGCTCCTGCCACCCCGCGTCCACGCCTGTGGACACCTCGCCGAAGGTTGCGGCTAAGGCTGGTTGTCCTGTCGCCGATCCCTCCGCCTACCGCAGCCTGGCGGGTGCTCTTCAGTACCTGACATTCACTCGTTCGGACATCGCCTACGCTGTGCAGCAGATTTGTCTTCATATGCATGACCCTCGCGATCAGCACTTCGCTTTGGTCAAACGAGTTCTTCGGTACGTCAAGGGCACGCTTTGTCATGGTCTTCAGCTCACACCCTCCGCGACGGACCGCCTCGTCGCCTACACCGACGCGGACTGGGCTGGCTGTCCAGACACCCGGCGCTCCACCTCTGGGTACTGCGTCTTCCTCGGCCACAACTTGATCTCTTGGTCTTCCAAGCGTCAGCACACGGTGTCTCGTTCTAGTGCTGAAGCAGAGTATCGGGCTGTCGCCAACGCCGTCGCCGAGGCAAGTTGGCTTCGCCAACTCCTGAGCTTCATCGCCCACTTCATAGTGCCACTGTTGTCTTTTGCGACAATGTGAGCGCTGTGTACATGACCACGAATCCCGTCCAACACCAACGCACCAAACACATTGAGATCGACCTTCACTTCGTTCGAGACCGTGTTGCGTTGGGGCACATTCGAGTTCTTCATGTGCCATCGTCTCGACAATTCGCGGACATCTTCACCAAAGGCCTAGCTTCACCGCTGTTCTTGGATTTCCGGTCCAGTCTCAGCGTCCGAGAGTCTCCCGTTGCGACCGGGGAGGGGGGGGGGTTGTTAGGCAAACCGAATAATATCTAGTATATTCGGTTTATATCCACCATATTTACTAATTGATATTTGGCCATTATGGTTAGGATTGGTATCCATGTATATCTTGTGTAAATGCCTATATATATGAGATACGATGAAAGACCACAAGGTGTGGCAAATCATTCTCCCCTTCTAATTCTATCAAAAATACCTTACTTCCTTGCCGCCGGCCGGCCGGATGTGTGCCCACGCTTGCGTGCGTCTGTGATTTCTGGATCGCCGCTCGGCTGCTTACTTCCCACCTTCTAGTTCAATCAATTGGTAGTTGGAATCGAAACCGTCCTCGTCGATGGCCGCCAGAGGCAGCAGGAGAACGCGGAAACAATGCGTGTGTGCTGCATTTTGTATCCAACACCATCCAACTCGCTGCAAAGGCTTCTGTAGTGGGCTCATCTTTGCCAGTTTGTGCTAACTATAATTGCTACATGGGCTGGTGGTTAATTAGATCGTCTCGCTAATCGCTATTAGGGAAATAATCTATCGATAGGGGGGACGAGCGGCACCCCAGCCTCGCCGGGGGCAGTCCTCTCCTCCGCCGCCCCTTGCATGAATTCTTTGCAAGAGGCGAACTGACATCAGGAGGGGATTCGAAGCCCTAGCACATGGCGCGCAGAGTGAGGGCGTGGTGCTCGGCGATGGCCGATGGGAGAGCGGCGCTTGCGCAAGGGCGTGGCGGCTCAGCAACGGAGAGCGGCTCATGCACGACGGCGTTACGCTCGGAAGCAGCGCGTGCTAGGTGCGTGGTATTTTGGTCGGATCCCAGCGCCCTGCTTGGTTCGCTGTAGCCCAAAACACCCGTTTTAGTCGGATCCAGTAAATTTACGGCCCAACACCGGTATTACCGCTTGTTTTGCTGTTTTTTTTCCAGCTCCGAACTCTTTCCGGCCCATTTACAAGCGGAAACCTCTCGGATCGCAGGGGTCAGTTTCTTTTCCAACCCCCGAACCCTAGCGACAGACGGGCGATTGGCGGGGCGGCGATTGGCGTGGCGGCGACTGGCGGCGCAAGGTCTGCTACTGGCGGGGCGGTGACTGACGGAGCAAGGTCTGCGCAGGGCGGCGACTGGCGGGGCTGCGGCGGACGCGACCTGCCTCGTCCGGCGGCGGCGCAAGGTCTGCCGCTCCAGGTCCACCACCAGCCCGTCCGACGGCGCAAAGTCTACCGCTTCAGGTCCACCTCCACGACGCCGACGTCACCTCGCTCCTCCCGCCACTCTTCCGCCACTGTCACGCGCACCTCCACGACGCCGACGTCCGCCGGTGTGCAATCTTGGGCCACTGGGTCTTAAGGTATGAGCTTGTTCATCCAGTGATTTGTTGAAACCCATTGGCCATGATCATCTAGATCCGCTACTGATTGATAGGATTGTTGTCCTAAAGTATGCTATTTGTGCATTTCACTTGGAAAATTCAGGTCTCTGATATAACTGTAGTGAATTCAGCATGCCACTGGCTGAATATTTTTTTTCCATT
This sequence comes from Avena eriantha, assembly GCA_910589775.1. NCBI lineage: Eukaryota > Viridiplantae > Streptophyta > Magnoliopsida > Poales > Poaceae > Avena > Avena eriantha. The sequence continues at coordinate 57,670,900 of OU342741.1, forward strand.
TGAGGAAACCGTTTTTTAGGCTACAGAGCGAAACTCTGCATTTAACTTTTTGAGGAGTTGCAAAAATTAAAAAAGGACCATTTTCAGAGGAATGGCTTATAACCAAAAAAGATCAAAAAATAAGACCAAAGCCGTATAACCATTTCCAGGTTTCATACAGGATGGTTGCAAAAACCATTTCCAGGTCAGTACTATCCTTTTTTGCTTGTAGTATTTTACTCTATCAGCGGTCAGCAATGGGGTGGTTCTCAAAGTCTTATGCCAGGCTAGAGCTGGTAATTAATTAAAACAATAAAGACTAGTAGTATTGTTATTAGCCACACGTGGAGAGGAATTAACGTCTTATATTTTGAAACGGAGGGAGTAGATAATTGGACCAGATCGAAGCGGGAAAAGAATGCATGTCACATTTCTGCGTTAATTTTGTACCTGTTGTGAGATGAGGTGGATTACTCAAGTTTCTTTTTTCTTTTTTCTTGTACTGGGAAGGCCCAATTCTGGCTGCAAATGAACCCAAGGTAGTAGCTAGCAGTAGTGGCCACTGAATGATAAGAGTCTGGGCCAGACTGTTTTTCTAGAACTGTAAAAGTAACAAGGTTTATACAACATCTTTTCTGTTTATTTTCTGTTTTCCTGTTAGTCTTAAGCATATTTGTTTTCTGTTAGTGTTTTAATATTTCTTCGATTAACTAGAGATGGCTACAATATGCCTTCACTCTCCTCTATATATAGCATGTATTGTTACTATGCAATTTCCACTTAATGTGTTGTTTTTAATGTATTCTTAGGATTAGATGAGTAATTTGGAAATGGCGATGACTGATTCCGAGGAGGAAGAGGATGAGAAAATGATTTTCCTTATTTTCCCGGCATTATACAAACTGTCCAAGAAAATTAGAACCCCAGTGAATACTTTTGTCCTCACGGGTCCCATGTATATCAGAGAATTACCTGATGGTCATCCTACTAGACGTTATGATGTTTTAAGAATGGAGTCCCATATTTTCCAAGAACTTTGTGATGATCTTAGGTCTAGAAAACTTTTAGAAAATTCAAGAGGGGTTAGTGTGGAGGAGCAGTTAGGTATGTTGATATACATGTTGTCAAGGAATGCAAGCTACCGTACATTGACAGACAGATTCTAGCATAGCCCAGAAATAGTCCATAGGCATATCAATGATTCCATTAATGCGATCACGTCATTGGCATATGATTTAATCAAGCTTCCATCCACAAATCCTCACATCAAGATTTCTTCAAGTCCCCTCTATTGGCCATACTTTGAGGTACATTTGATCTGTCTAATGTATGTTAGAAATATCTATCCTTTCATGACACATATAATTTAGTACCAATAACTTCTATTTGCAGAATTGCATAGGAGCGATAGATGGGACTCATATCCCTATGACAGTAAATGAGAATGAAGATGCACCATATAGGAACCGAAAAGGAACTCTATCTCAGAATGTCATGGTTGCTTGTGATTTTGATTTGAGTTTTACTTATGCTTCAAGTGGTTGGGAAGGGAAAGCGTCTGATGCCGGGGTGTTAAATTCTGCTATCCAGTCTAGGTTTCGTGTACCCGAAGGCAAGTACTATTTGGTTGATGGAGGGTACGCGAATACACCAAAGTTTCTTGCCCCATACAGAAATGTTCGGTACCATCTAAAAGAGCAGGCTAGGGGAAACTGTCGCCCAAGAGACTATAAAGAACTTTTCAACCTTCGGCATGCCCGACTAAGGAACATTATAGAACGCATAATAGGCATCCTAAAGATGAGATTCCCTATTCTGAAAGTTGCAACACACTATCCCATAGATACTCAAGTGAAGATCCCGTTGGTGGCAATGGTGTTGCACAATATAATCCGAAGCCAGAGAGGTGATGAAGAATGGATTAAAACCCAAAAGATGCACATTGATCCTAGTAAATATGTGGATGTTCCTACTGGAGACATGACACTTAGAGATGATTCAACACCCTCAGAATCGAGGAGAAGGTTGGGCAATGCTCTTAGAGATGAAATAGCAAAGAAAATGTGGGTAGATTATGAAAGAAGTAGGGCTCTGAGAGTGCAAAGGAGATCAACTCGATGAGCATTTGCTGTTTTTTTGTACATAAGAAAGGTTTGTCATGAATTGCTGCGATAACTTGTTCTTTTTTCTGTACACAGGAAAGGTTTGTCATGACCTTTTGCAATAACTTTTTTGTTTGTTTGTCCTAGGTTACAATGGCACAAAGAGCACGATGGACATCTCAGTATGGAAGGGGCTTGTGGATGTACTTACAGAGTACAACTTTTCTCACAACCGTGGTCAAAATGGATGGACTACCGAAGGTTGGAACCGAATTGTAAAAGATTTGAACGACCAATTCCCAGAAGCAAAATTTGTTAAGTCCCAAGTTCAAGACAAAGAGGGTCAATTGAAGAAAGAGTACAAAGTAGTCAAATCCATTGTCAATAGAAGTGGCATCTCATGGAATTCAACCAGTTGCATGATAAACACCACACCTGAAAAATGGGAGGAAATAGTTGAGGTATGCTGGTTTACATCATTCTTGTTCTTTGTGTATTGTTGCCTCATTCTTTCCACAATAGTCTATTTGAATTTCACTCATTATTTGCGTTTGCAGGAGGACCCAAAGTTCAGAAGGCTCCAGGGCAAGGAGTTCCCTTTGTTTGATGCACTGGATTTGCTTTATGAAGGTAATATTTCTCAAGGTAAACATTGCGTGACTTCTAGCCAACCTCCACATATCACTAGTAGGAAACATCAAAGTGATGAGAGGTAGAGCAATAGAAATGTGGCTCCAAAAATCAGTGCTATGACAAGTCAAAAGTCCAGTGAAGATGAAGGACAAAACAGGTTCAGTGAAGTTGAAAGAATGAGTGCTAGTGGAAGGAGTCTTTCTTATGAATCTCAAAATGATGATGAACTTAACCCTCAAGGTGGAGAGGAGGATGAAGATGTGCAAAGGAGCTTTGATCAAGAGAATTCAAGAAGTGGTAATGGTGGCACACAATCAGCAAGAGCTAGAAAGCATAGGAGCCACACATCTGTCCCGGTCCCACGCATTGAAGAAACAATGTCAGAGTTTGTCAAACTCAAGAGAGAACAAGCAGGAATTAAAGAACAAGCATCAGGAAAACAATACTCCATTCCAAAATGTTTGGAAGTACTTAATGTCATGGTTGATGTGTCTGATGAGATCAAGATTCTAGCCTCTGATGTTTTCAAAGATACATCAAATAGAGAGCTTTTTCTTTCTTATGATCCAAGACTGCGTGGTTTGTGATTAAAGAAGGAGGTCGGGAAGTTGGAAATTCAGTTACCTCCATGTAAGTAGCTCATTGCCTTTATTTTACTACTATTGTTAATGAGGATCATTGCTAATCTAGCCTGTTATTGCAAATCTAGCATGTTCATGAAAAACCTAGATTGTGCATGTCAAGCAACAAAAAATACACTCATCATTCTTGTGAATCTAGACAAATCTAGCATGTTCCCTTTTTTTCTACACGAATATATATGTACTGCCCTCAAATATAGATTACTATATACACTACCTTGTAATTTCCCTATAATTGAAACTTAGATTTCTACTATAGGGAACTACATTCACTAGAAATCCAAGTTCCCTAAATTACAAGGCAACTATATTCAGTAAAAATCCAAGTGTCAAATATAGGGACCGGGACAGATGTTGCTTGACATGCACAATATGGTGAGTGGCATATTGGCAAGTTATATTATGCATTGGTGAGTGACAAGAAACAAAAAATGAACAAGTTATTTTGTTTGTTTGTCCTAGGTTACTTGACATGCACAATATGGTGAGTGACAAATCTAGGCAGTACATATATATTGATGTAGTTGCTTGACATGCACAATATGGTGAGTGGCACAATATGTCCTGCTGTTGGTCTTCAGAATAATCATAGAACAAGTTGTTTTAATTTCTAATATTGACAATCATAGAACAAGCTGTTTTTTAATATTGTTTTCTTTTATTTAGGATGCCAAGTTCAAGTCTTCAGAAGTCCATCCAAGTTCAAATCTTCAGAAATCCATCCAAGTTCCAAGACCGTTGAACGACTATTATATGTAATTTAAGTAACCTATTTGTTGTCGATTTGAAAAAACTGAAGTTTGAGAGTCTGAATTATGCATGTTCAAAGATTATTCGTATATATTGTACTGAAATTTGAGAGTTTGATTCTATTATTCGTGTATGATATACTGAGTTTGATGTTGTACTGTGCTGGGTGCTGGGTACTGTGCTTAACTGTTTTGACTGTGCTCAAATTTGAGAGTTGTGGTGTTACTGGGTATTGTGCTACGTCAAAAACTGAGTGAAACGGAGTAGATTCCGGTGGACTGTGCACCTCCATATACTATACTCCGGTGGACTGTGCACCTGCAGATACCCCTGTGAGTGAAACGGAGCAGTAAAACAAACTGCCCTCCCAACCGGGGCCTTAGAGTGGCTGAGCGAGCGAGGACGGGACGCTTGGTGACAGAGAGTGGCCCACGCGCAAGGTCTAGATCCTCAAGCACAAGCGCATGTACGAGGAGTAGCACAACATGCTCTACTGCCAGACCTACAATCTCGACCAGGTCGGCTTCGCCGGCAATGGTCTCAAAAGGACGCACAACAGAGTGTATGTCATTATCTATACCACTGTATCTTCTGAGCTTTTACTATCCTGTAAAGTTCAGAATGTCGAATTGTGAAGGCCGCTTGCTGATTTCCGTTCTTTATTCAGCTGAATGCGATAGGGGTTGACAACAAGGAGGTAAAGGGCTTATGCCCATCTTAATTATTTAGTTGTTGTACTATTGCCGAAATTTCTAGCATGCATGGTCTGTCACGTTGCGTTTTGTGGTATGTACGACATGTCTCTGAGTTAGCGGTAACCATTGACTTGCAAAGTTCTATCTTATTGCATAATAGCATGCTGGGAAATGCAAACTACTACTTCATAGGTCTTGTTGGGCACTGGCAGGCCTACTGCTAAATATAGTTTACACGAAACTTAGGATCTTACTAACCGCAGAGCCAATCCTTTTGATCGGCTAATTTGGGATCAACTATACATCATAAAAGCTTTAACTTTTCCATTTCATCTTCTGTTCATCTAGCCATTAGTTAGTCAAGTTACTCACAATCCGTGTAGTAGGAGGGTGACCTTGCCAATCATTTACACGGAACGTTTCCTTTTTTGTTCTCTCTTTAATTCAGTTTAAGTTACCTAATGCTTCTCTTATCGAACATTCTTAGACCAGGGGATTGTTTTTTTTTTGGTCTAGGGGCAACCATGCACATGAAGAAATGGGTTTATTAAGTTGTATTCTACATTTCTACTCCTTTCCATTAAGTTGTTTTTGCCAACATTGTTAAGTTATCATCTCATTCAAATTATGTTAATTACGTATCTTAGTATATGCTTGCATCAGTTTGGGTTGTTATTTGATAGTACACGCTAATTTAGTTTAGATTTCTTCTTTACCCTTCTTCTCAATTAAGTTAATCTGCCAACATAATTAAGTTGCTTCTTCCATCGAATTAAGTTGATTAGATATATTAGTCTAAGTTGCAAACTGATCCTCTTTTAAGTTTGGTTTTTTCACATATCCAAGAATGCAATGGAATTGTTATGTTTTATCTTCTCTTTTTCCTTGATTAGGTTGTTTTGCTTACATTCTAAAATTGTTTCTACCACTTAATTAAGTTGATTAGGCATCATAGCCTAAGTTGCGTACCGATCCCTTATGTAAGTTTTGGATACTTGAGTTGTTTTTGCCAATATATTTAAGTTGCTTCTACCACTTAATTAAGTTTGATTATACATGTTAGGTTGTTCCGCCTTAGCTTTCTATTAACAAATTTGGGTTTATTAAGTAAGTTGTCCTGCCAACATAGTTAAGTTTTGTGTGCTATTTAATTAAGTTGATTAGAGATTACTTTCTCTTTTTTTGAAGTATCCTTTGTATGATATAGGTTTGTACTTAAAACACCACAACTATGACTGAAACAACCAAAGTAAGAAGCCCAACATCTAAAGATATTTCAGAGGCAACTCATGTTGAAACTGCAACAACTAGATCAGTCTCAAGATCATCCTTCTGCTCACTTTGTCGTAAGTTGCTTATCCCATTTAATTAAGTTGAATAGCCTCTTTAGCTTAAGTTGATTCCCACTTTATTGTAAGTTGCTTATTCCATTTTAATTGTGTTGATTAAATAGGCAATAACTCAAATTGATAAATTTCTTAGCTCTTTTCATTTTAAGTTGTTTTCGTGGCCTAGTAAAGTTGATGCACCCTTTCTAACTAAGTTGCTTTTTCATTCATGTCATATGTTTTCTTGCTTCCCCTTGTAGACAAATCAGCCCAATGATAAACTCTTAGCTCTTTCACTTTAGTTGATTTCTCAACCAAGTAAAGTTTGCTTATCAATATTTACTACTACCTCCGTTTCAAGAAATAGGCGCACGCGCATTTCGAAGAAAAGTTTGACCGAATAAATAGCGCAACTAAAATTTGATTATATTTTACAAAATTATTATCATTGGATTCGTATTGAAACACACTTTCCAATTATGCTAATTTTGTACCAACATTTTTTTATGTATTTAGAGTAAATCTTGGTAAAAAAACATGCAAAACAAGGGCGCCTTATTCCTTGGGACGGAGGTAGTACAGGACATACAACAACAACCATGACAGCAAGGCCCACAACCAACACTGATCAAGAAATAACCCAAGAGGTTAGTGCCTACAACAAAGCCATTCCAAATAGCACTATTTGGAATGGCTTTGTTGTAGGCACTAACCTATTATGTTGCAAATCATATGATCAATATGCTAATCTTGAATAGGTTCTTAGTGGTAGGATGTCACGGTAGTGCCATAGCTTGTCGAGGAATGTGATGCCTTGATACCCCTTAGTTTTGTATTTTCTAGTGGTGCATTTGGGCTGGAAGTTTGAATGGGGATTACAGCTAGCCTTGTTATTATATATGGATGATTTGCATGGCGTATGCCAAACTGGGATGGCAAATATTATCATGGATGATCTGCATGTTTGTTAAGTGACTTGGTTTTTTTTATCGGCGTAGAGTCGTTACACTACACACTTGTTACTTAACTAAAGAATCATATATACCATTATGTTATGCTGCTAGGTGTATGAGCCTTATTATTAGGTCATATATTGCACTAAGTGATGATCTCGTGAGATTTCACAGGGTTATTTTTGCCCAAAAATATGTCAATTTAAACCTAACAGTACCTCTAATTTTGTATAACTTTGATACCAAGTTGTTTATAGGTTATTGCTAAGTTGTCCACTCGTAACTGTTAAGTTGCTGATGTAGTGAGATACCAGAGTTCTTTTGTGTTAAAAATAAATGCATTGAACCTGATAGTATATCCTTCTAATGTTGCCAACCTTTAATATCAAGGTGTCTACTACTTGTTCCTAAGTTGCTTACTTCTTGCTGTTAAGTTGATGATCTTGTTGCCGTAAAACTTTTCTACTTTGGTTAATAGGGGTGGCAAAGTGTTGAATTTGGTTTGGAGTCCATCCCAATACCATATCATTACTGCTTCACCATGGTTTGGTTGATAATGGTGGCTCGGGCACATCTGATGTACCTGGAAGAGATGGTTCCTGGTGGAGGATCTGCTTCTACCAGCTTGAGCATGGTACCTGTATGAGGTGGTGGATCCCTGGTGGTGCGGCCGATAACAGCTCGGGCACGGCGGTGGTGGTGTTCATGGTGCCTAGCACAAGCCGGTCATGGTCCTAGACGAGCATTCACCTCGTTGTTGGAGCCTAGCGCGAGCTCGAGCCGGTGGCGTCGACCACGGTCCCTAGCGCGAGCGTAACCTAGTCGTGGCCCCAATCCAGTGTAAGTTTCTTATCCATTTTAGTTAACTTACCTACTTATACTTGTTAGGTTGCTTTTTGAAACTGGTTACTTTTCTTGTACATACGATGGACTAGGTTTTTTGAGGAATAGTTCTCTATGTTCTACTTTTCTGTGTGTTTCCCATTTGATCCAATTTCCTTATCCACTTTAATTAAGTTACTTACTGATACTTGTTAAGTTGCTTCACACATGTGTTTGTTTTTCCACTAGGTTTGTTTTTCCGCAGCTTTACACCTACATTCTTAGAATACAAACCAAGCTGGATGTAGTGATTGGGTATATGCATCGTGGTTTTTAAGGCGTCGCCTAAGTGTCACAGCGCCCTAGGCCCACAAAGCGTCGAGCTCGCCTTAGAATTCTGCCTGAGGCGTCCAAAGGCGTCGCCAAGGCGGGAAAACATGTGCTTTGGCTGGTTTTGGGCGCTTTTTACAGGGGCAGGCAGGAAACAGGCCTGGCGGGCGGAAAAACAAAAATTAGGCTGAAATTGGAAGGAAATCGGGGGCCAAAGAGAGGGGGAGATAGGGGAACATACCTAGGGAACCAATTCGATTCAGAGAGAGAGGAGCTCTCTCCTCTCAGGCGACCAGCACGTCCTCCTCTAGATCTGCTCCTCCTCCACCAGCTTCCTCCCTCCTCCACCGGCCTCCCCCTCTCCGGCCAAGCATCTGGGCCTCTCCTCCCCTGGTGCAGTCCTCTCCCAGTAGGGAAACAAGGTATGGTACCCTTCTCTCCTCCCATGGTCTCTTTCCTCTCCGTCCAGGCATGCTCATGTCCTGTTCCTGTTTCTATTCTTATGGTGTTTGCACTTGTACTACATTGCTGCTTTGCTGCTTGCCCGCTTCACTGCCTCTAATTTATAGTTGCTGCTTGTGCTTGGTACATGGTATGATTAAAGTATTTAGCTGCTGGAATTTGACTGTTAGCCATGGTGTGATTAAAATAATTGTTGCTTGTCCTTGTTAGATTATTAGAGTATTAGAATGTTAGCTTAGTGGAACTTCTTTATACTAAGTTGATTAGAATAGTAGCTTAGTGGATGGTGTTTAATATATTGTTTGCACTTTGCAGTCCCACAATGTTAGATCCAACAGCTAATGGGGATGGTGATGGTGATGCTTATGATCCAATGAAAGATCCAGAACATAGGCCACGGAGGTCAAATGATCCGGGATGGAACTATGGGTATTGGTGGAAAATTGGCAACAACAATATGGCTGCGTGCAATCTTTGTGGAAAGATAACTTATGGAGGGATCAAGAGACATAAGGAACACCTTGCTGGCACCGGTGGGGATGCAACGACCTGTCCAAAGGCTAGAACATAGCTTAGGAGGGAGATGTTGGAGTATTTGGAAAAGAACAAGAGGAATATAGGACAACCAGATGATGATGATGATGATGATGTTGTGGAGGTATATGCAGCAATAGTTCAGTCCTCCATGGCCTCCACTACAAGACCAAGTTCAGGGACAACAGCCAAGAGGAACAAGAAAGCCTTTGCTATAAAAATCTCAGGCAAAAAGTGTTAAGGAGTTGCAAGCAAGTCAATTATTTCAATGCTTAGGAAAAACCCGAGGAGGTTGTTGATGAAAGACGCTCCAGGAGCTCTCAAAGAACCATGGAGGCTAGCACAAAAACACCGAAAGAGAGGCACTATGTGAGTATGCAATGGGCATTGTTTTTCTACGAGTGTGGCCTCCACCACAACGTGCTCAAGGGTGTCCGGATGACATTTCATGGGAGCTGATCGATGAGGCTATTGGTGCAACTTCGTCACTGCAAGGTCGCAATTTTCCTAGAGCTAGCATGCAAAGGGGGCCCTCAAATGTCAATGTGCACTATAACAGGCAGCGCAAAAGGTCTGCTCCTTCACCTCCATTTGTTCATTATATTGATGAATACATTGAAGAGGATGACCAAGAACAACACTCAAGTATCCCCAATGGAGAGGATAATGATTCAGACTTTCTTCAAGATGATGTTGATGTGACCGATGATGATGAAGATCCAACTAGTGCTGATCAAGATAGAGGCAACAAAAATGCTACCATTGATGAGTTAGATGATGGCTTTGTTTGATTGAGACTGACCCAGCCTTGCTTATGATTTGATTGTGTTGTGTGGAACCTAGTTTATGTTGTTTGTTGTGAACCTAATTTATGTTGCGATTGTACTAGCAAGAACTATTTATGTTCTGGACTTGCATTGCATTGGATGGACTGGTTATGTAATATGTAATGCACTAATGTTTGTCATCTTGTTTTGCACTTATACTCTAATTTATTCTCTATTTTTTTACCAACTGTGGTTTGTTAAGTCATGTTCTAACCATATATGTTGATGTTTTGTAGATTTCTGTTGTGGAAGGAAGAAATGGGAAAAAGGATGGGAGATATGGATGCTACCTGGGCTCAACAACTAGGCATTTCAAGGTATTTATGTCTAAAACTGGCTGCCATATTTGTTCTGCCTTAATTGTTCAAAATGGACAAGGCGTCGCCTCGCTTTCTCGCTTTGACCGTCTAGGCGTTGAGGCGCCCCCAGCGCCTTAAGTCACCTAGACGCCTTAAAAAGCATGATACATATACAGAATTGTGCGGGGGGTTCATCTTTTTTCACATACATACACCTGGGTATCAATGAATTCAACTAAGTTACTTCACATTTTACTACATAGCAACATCTGGAGCGCCCTAAGTATGCAATTAGTTGCTCCAGTTTTTCTGCCTTTTGATGTTTTTTCATACAAACTAAATTGCTCCGATGTTTTCCTCATGTGTTCTACTTAAGAAGCGCATGTGTTACCCTAACTATGCATTTTAGTTGTCTCATGATTCACCTTGTGTTGTTTTACCATAGAACTAAGTTGTTTTATTGATATACTCATGTTCTACTTAACAAGAATCTGGGATTCTCTAACTATGCAATTAAGTTGTCTCCATGATTAGCCTTGTGTTGTTTTTCCCATACAACTAAGTTGCTGCATTTGATATAATCATGTTCTAGTTAACAAAGAACATGGCACTACCTATGTATGCAATTTAGTTTGTCCTAGGATTCACACTATGTTGTTTTTTCCATAAACTAAGTTGTTGTAGTAGTAACTCATGTCCTACACAAAAAGAACCTAGGATTCTGTAGATAAAATACTGGTTTATCATATTTGTGCTCTTTTGTACTCCCTCCGTTTTAAAATATAAGATGTTTTACCTTTATGAAAATAGTGTATCTAGACCCTTTTAGTATCTAGGTTCACTCAAAATCTAAAGGAACTTAGACACTAAAAAATGTTAGATACACTTCATTCACAAAGCTAAAACGTCTTATATTTTAAAACGGAGGGAGTACATATCATACAAGCTACATGCTTCGACCCACTAAGTGTGCTCTTGTTTCCAGACAAGTCGGGGTACAACGAGCTGGCAAACATTAGTAACATTGTTTGTGTAAAAAAAAGGTTGAAGATAGCTCAGGTGTATGTGCTCTTTTGTGCCTGCTTGTCACTAGCGGAAGCGATGGGTGGTTCTTCACGGTCACCGGAGCCGGTCAGGAGCAGGAAGCGGCGGGTGGTTCTTCACGCCCTCATGGACTTCAGCCTTGTCTCTTGTATCTTCATAAAGTATGTCTCAAGTTGTGTGCCCTTGCATTGTGTTTCTTGCTAAAAACTGGTGCAGGTTTTAAGATTACCCAACTGTTAGAGTGATCCCAAGTATATAGGAGTTGTTCTTTTGTGTGTTTCAAGGTTCTCAGTTTGTCGGTTTAACTAAGTTATAGTTATCAGATCGTGTGGTTACTTTTTGGCTCCTGGTAAGTTGCATTTTTGGTTGTACAACAATTGTCCTCCAGATACCAGTTTTTGACTGTCTTATTTGGGGAGTTCAAATACCATATTTTTTGTACGCTTTTTTTGAAAAATTGTAAAGTGATGACAACACACATTCTATTTTTGAGAACCATGGTTTTTTATGGTGCAAAAAGCCAAGCACCTGATGGGAATCTGGTAGGCAGGGGACACGGTGAGTGGTGCATCAGTGCATGTGCACGTAGACATGTGGGGTGCTAGGGGATGCCATGGTCTGATTGTAACGCTGGCAGGCGCGTACTGGAGTGGGATTGAGGTTGCTGACTTTCCGTTACGGGCGAGTATCCAGCCCGCGATTGCTCTCTAGAAGCTCCTAAATGGAGAATGTCCCAACTTTTTCTTGATGCATTCGAATAAACCACCCCCAAGGCGCCGTCAAAACTTCCTAAATCTAGCTCAATTTCACCAACTCGAATATTAACCAGAGCGCCGCCAAAACTTCAAAGTTACAACTATGGTACTCACGGAACAAAAATTGGTTGAAATTTTGGGCATTGGTGCATTGCCGAAGGGCCTACTATGTAGGTTTTCATCGGTGCGTTAGTTCGACCCCACAATATTTCCTTGTACTTTTCTATATGAATTCAAACGATAGACTTCGAATCTGGTTCTTTTTTTTTTCTCTTCAAATTTTGTAAATTGACAAAATTTATGAATCCTAGTCAGTTAGAAAAAAAATCAAAAACTAAAGGTTGAACCCTCACTAGTAGGAAATGGCTTATCCATGGATGACATGCCCGTGGTTCATCATCGGAGTCCCTTATTCTTTGTTCATGGTGGCCGTCCCCCGTGTCATCAGTAGTAGCATCGATATCATAATCATCCTCCATGTCTTCGACGTGATCATGATGATAATTGGAAGTTGATCCTCTCCTAAGCGGGAAGCGTCCCTAACCTGTACACAACACCACCAATCACTGTCAGTAAAAATGCTCTCATCGGAACCCATTGCAAATAGAGCAAACAAACATACACATCTAGACTTCCTGCACCAATTCACAAGTAATAGCAGTCGCTAAATAGAACAACAATTATTAAAAATTCAGAAGGTCTTGGCAATTTTTATTAGCACCTCAACGTACTCCTAACACCACAATATGCTTGCACATCCTAGGTTTTGAGCGCTTGAGGATTATAAGGAAACAGACAAAGGACAAAGTCAACACGGGGTGGAATATTTATAGCACTAACGCACTAATCCACCAAGAAATTGGTTCGTGCATGCATCGGTATAAGAACTGCAGCTACACAATGATTCTAGTGCACCAATGATATGACCACGGGGGCATGATTTGTAGAATGGAGCATATACGTAGTTTCAGTTTATGGACCGGGGGCAGCTATCTATGTGGGTAAATTCTACCAAAAGCAGAGAGCAATGAATGAACAACCACAATGTAATTATTCTCTAACATGTACTCCCTCTGTTTTAAAATATAAGATGTTTCCAGGAAGTACTATTGAGCAGATAAAAAGGGTACGGTTGGAGTCAACCACATATGTCCTTCCATGTTTTCAGATCCCCTGGACAGAAAGTCGGTGCGTGATGGCATACCTATGGGAATCTCTCGTGGTTTCTACATATGTCAGTTAAGAACATCAGTGATTTGAGACAATACGAAAAGGCCAAGTAAATGATGGATCTAGACTTGAAAGAAAAACAATCCATGGACAGTATGAAAATGCATGTAATAAATGAACAGTTTCAGCGGCAGAAATAAAGAAGAGTTTGAAGTTTGTGAGGGCACTCGTTACCCATCGGATGTCTCTTGTATGTCCTTGACACTGCTGTCAGTCATTGTTGACTTTAGCGTTCGTGCCATCACTTGTGGCAAGCTCAATTAGGAATATCGTACAGAATGTCAAGCTATTGCCCACAATTAAGAGAGAATCTTAAATAATTACGTCATTATGGGAGAAAACCACAAACAAACTTATACACCAGAAAAAATGATAGCATGCATATGCATTGAAGTAAATGAATGGAACATATTACACAAATGATGGTAAAAAAAATTAGGGGCTGCGACATTGTTCCACATGTCTCGTAGTAAAGATCCCATAAACATTGACGATACCTTGTTTCTGCAGGTTGTTGAGTTCTTTTCGATGTGTAATCGCAATACTGCTCAATCATACCATAAAAGGGTGTGTGGTTCATATTCACAATCAACACTTCCATCTGCATTCCAGGAGAACAGATAATGGCAGAGTTTGGATGTGTATTTTGGACGGTCAGTGGAGGATATAAACAGATAATGGCAGAGTTTGGACATGTATGAAGTTTTTGTTCAAATTACTAAATGTATGATATTTTTGTAAATGATTTTATTGGCGGATAAACACGTTGGCCAATCTAATTTGGATCAGACATAAACAAAAGATTCATTCCATAATTAAAAACAGACAATACATATGTGGTTCAACTACAACTAGAGAGACAACCAAAGGCGCAAGTAGCAATCTGTGTGTTACCTTACGAGGAAATGGCAGGCATCCTTGGAAGTTTAGGGTGTTGAGAGCCAACTCCAGAACATATTGAGCCACAACAGCAGCGCAACGAATGTGGCCAAGGTGATGGTGTATACGCACATCTGCCACTCCTCCATGGCCATCTCCTTCTCCTCCACCGAGTTAGCCCATAGTCCTCCTCTATCGCCGCGTAGTTCTCGCCTACCCTCATGGCATCATCGGCGCCCCTATTCTGGTGAATCCTGGCGCAATAAACACAACACTGGGGTATGAAGATGTGAGACAGCCGTATACATGACAGACATATATATTTGGATATGTAAAAAATGCTAATGTTGAAACGAAACCAACTCGATCGACGATCATGGCAAGTAGAAAAGCAAAACAATTAACTTATCTCGAGCATGGCTTGGTTTTAGCAGGCGTTCAATCATCGTTCAACCATCAGCAACTTTCCTGTGCTCGTCAAATTCATCAAACATATTAATCTGTAACTACTTGTTGAAGCAGCGTGTTTGGGACACCTTGGCAATATCACAAACACTTGCCCAGCATAAAAGAGGGAGGGAGGGGAACATGGGAAGGAGTAGGATAACTGATGTTTTCGCACTTCTATTCTTGTAGACAGTTGTTGGGCCTCCAAGTGCAGAGGTTTGTAGAACAGCAGCAAGTTTTCCCTTAAGTGGATCACCCAAGGTTTATCGAACTCAGGGAGGAAGTGGTCAAAGGTATTCCCTCTCAAGCAACCCTGCAATCAAGATACAAGAAGTCTCTTGTGTCCCCAACACACCCAATACACTTGTCAGGTGTATAGGTGCACTAGTTCGGCGAAGAGATAGTGAAATACAAGTGGTATGGATAATTATAAGTGGTAACGGTGCTAGAAAATAACTTGATGGCGTGGAAAAGACTAAAGGCAAACTGAAATAAAGAAGGAAGCAAGCAAACATGTAACAGATCTAGTAGCAAATGGTGTTTCAATGCTTAGAAACAAGGCCTAGGAATCATACTTTCACTAGTGAACACTCTCATATAAATATCTTCTCTTTATGATACTACTCTCCGGTTGGACACTCTAATCGATGGTAGGGCTATAACAGCACACCTCAAAGTAAGCCTTCCCCATCTAGAAAACCCTACACTGTCACCTTGAGCACTAGATGGTTCCAACAAACACCACAATTTCATAGAAACATCCAACTCCAAATATAACTCATAACAAGTATTTGAAATCTCTAGCCTAAGTGCCACCATGGTGAGCACGTTGTCACTTTCACACACATGGGGAGAGCAGAGATCTATTAAAGCACTTGAGTAGCAAGGTAAATCTACTTGATTACAAAGCTCATGATCACAATATGATCACGCATAGAGAGAGAGATGAACACATAGCTACCGGTAGAACCCTTAGCCTTGAGGAAGAACTACTCTCTCATCATCATGGGAATCAGCAACGGCTATGGAGATGGTGGTGGAGATCGATGGAGATGGCTCCGGGGGCACTTCCCCGTCCCGGCAGGGTGCCGGAATAGAGACTTTCTGTCCCCCGAATCTCCCCTTTCGGTGGCGGCGGTGCTGCAGAACTTTTCGTGGATTTTTGATTGACGACTTAGGGTTTCTACCTCGGGAAAAATATATAGGCGAAGGAGGCAAGGTCGGTGGCCAGCTAGATGGCCCACACCATGCCTTGGCGCGGCCTAGGGGTACCCGCGCCTAGGGAGGGTGTGGCCAGGCCCTGGCCCTCCTCCGTCTCGTATTCTAGCTCCGTGAGTCTTCCGGTAAAATAGGAACTTTGGCTTTTGTCCTGTCCAATTCTGAGAATATTCATTTTCTGACTTTCCTGAAACCAAAAACAGCAAAAAACAGGCAACTGGCACTGTGGCATCTTGTTAATAGGTTAGTCCAAGAAATCATATGAAAAGTACTCCAAAGTGTGGACAAGACATAAGAAAGTAGATAAAACGAAGCATGGAACATCAAAAAATTATAGATACATTTGCAATGTATCAACATCCCCAAGCTTAACTCCTGCTCGTCCTCGAGTAGGTAAGTGAAAGAATAATTTTTGAGGTGACATGCACCATCATAAACTTGATCAAAGTATTTGTAAAACATTGATAGCTTGGATCATAGTACTTCAATCATAACATGAAGACAAAGTTCTAGCAATAAGACAAAGAAACTATGCTGCAACATGAAAAAGGCACAAACAAAAGATTCATGAATAACAATGCTTTCCAAGACGTTTGTTTGTTTCACATAAAGAAAACATAGCATAATAGTATTCAGCTTGTCCCTCATAGAGTAGCAAATATAAATGCATAGGACACCTTCAAAGTTCATAAGAGTGACTAGATACAAATAGTTTAAAACAAGCAATATCAAAGCTATGCATCAATCAACAAGTCTTGGGACAATGCACATAGAACTAAGAATGGCCACTATGCTCTCAAAGTAGGTGCATAAAGATAGAAGGTGGAGACTCAATATATAAGTGGAAGAAAGGCCTTCATAGAAGGAAGTAGGGATTCAAGTTTCATAAAGAGCTTCCAAAAATTATGGTACTTATTAGCTTTCATCTCTCATTGCCTCTATCATAAGAATCTTGAAGTGATTAAGGTTAAAGTGAACAACCTATGGAGTATATGATTGACGAAGTATAAGTTGGAAATCTCATGTCCCTTGAATATGAGGGCCGCTCCTCATGCTACTCAAGTTTAGTTACCGGTAAGTTCTTGTCATTGTAAGTACATGTGTATCATAGAGAACCGCCAACGGGGTACCCCTTGCCCGATGATACGGAAGAATCCCCATATCAAAATGATAAGGCAAGCAGACAACGAGCATCTCAACAATCTTCTTATTGACCATGGGAATATGGTGCTTTTTCTCTCTTTCCTCTTTTCATATCTCTTTTTTTTCTTTTTCTCTTTTTTTCTCAATATAGGACTCTTTTTTATATAAGAAGAATGCTTCATAGATAGCTCATTACGGTTACTCTGCATGTTTCCACCATGACAGCATGGATTAGACCAGCGGCCCAGGCGTTTCTCTAACACATATACATAACTCCATGGACTTACAAGCTCCCCTTTCATTTTACACAAACGACATCCATAGACAAAAGAGCATGATATCAACTAGGTACAAAGTGCCCGTGCAATGTTGAAAGCGTTCCCCATGAAAGCATGGTTCTGCTAATCCCCAACAAATAAGTGCAACCATATACAACATAGACTACACAGTGGTTCAAGTTTATTAAGGGCAAGAAAAGTAAAGTGTGCCATCAAGTTCGTGAGAGCTTTAATCACTAGTTTTCTCATAACAAGTTTAATCTGGAAGGTAAACAAAAGCATGGATATACTTGGAATAGCATAAGCTAATAGGTAGGTATGGTGGACTCTTTGGAATAACTTGGTTTAGGGAGTTGGATGCATGAGTGGAACTCATACTTGGTTGTGGAGACTAGCAAAAGACTAGGAGCGACAAACTAAGAGAGCAATAATGGCCATAATCATGCAGAGCGACAAAACATCATTGATCAAATCATAAAGTGATACTACAAGTTGAAAACTAAAGGATCATAAAGTCTTATGGTGACTTGAGATAGTCATAATATGGTGTGAGCATGCGGCAAGTCAACCCAAATAAAGCATCAAAGGAAAATACCACTATACTATGCTTTAATATGCTAAAACAACGCATGATTCATCCAAGGCACATTAAGCAATCTCAATTGTTTATAACAAGTCATGCTACAGCAAAGAATACTAACCATAAAGCCAAAACAATATCAAGCATGGCATGACAAAGCATAGGCCACAGTCAAAAACGAGCTCTTTTTACCACATAAGCATGAACTTTTCCTACTCTTTTCCACTCCAAACCAAACTATTTGAAAACCAATGTATGAAAGAGGGGGTCCAACCAATTTATTCAGCAAACTAAGCAAACAAAAGCAAACGAAAAACTAAAACGAAAACGAAAAAGAAGACGCTCCAAGAACAACACAACTGTGCATGAAACAATAAAAATGAAGCGTTTGGAAGAAATCTGGGATTTTTATTGATGAAGAAGGGGATGCCTTGGGCATCCCCAAGCTTTGACGCTTGTACTTCTTGGATATTTCTTGGGGTGACACGCGTGGCATCCCCAAGCTTGAGCTTTAGTACATTCTTCATCTCATTACTCACTCCTTCCATACACCTAAATTTTTTCCTTCATACAAAGACTTCACACAATCTTTATTAGCAACATTAGTGCACTCAAGATAATAAGTCTTTGGGTTCAGTTCCAACACCAATAAAACTTCCATTAAAACACAATCTACTGTAGCACTTCCCTAGTAAATCTCAATTCCCCAAAGATAACTCAAAATGGAACGAACAAGAAGCAAATGCAAATAATGGCAGAAATCTATCAAAACAGACCAGCAGGTAAAAGCGAATTTTTTCGAAGACCTTCTATTGCTCAAAACAAAAAGTGTTGAACTAACGAAAGTTAGATAACAACCTGGGGCAGAAGAACAAAAATTTACGCCTCAAAAGGACGTACAGAGATTTTACACGAATTTCTACGGTGAAGCACAGAAATCTGTTTCGGGAAAGCAACTTTCCCAATCATTATTTCTCTCTCATTAGAGGTCTGGCACAAAAAGCAAATAAAAAGGATAAGGAGCGGTTATTAGAGACGTAATAACTTCCAAGACTCATCTAAAACTTTTGGGTTATCTCCCAATAAGTACTTTTCTTTAACGCCATTAAGTTAGGCATGATAGTTTGAGAAGATGCTCACATAGGAAATATGAATTGAAGTAAAAGAGAGCATCAAGAAGTAAATTCAAAACATATTTAAGTCTAACCCACTTCCTATGCATAGGAGTCTTGTAAAGAAACAAGTCATGAAAGCACAAATCAACAAGTATAGTAAAGCAAAACAAGTGCAAGTTCAAAAATTTCAACATAAAGAGGGGAAACTTAATATTGTTGAGACACATAAAACCATGTTTCCCTCTCTCATAATAACTTTTAGTAGAATCATGAATAAAAGTAACAATATAGCTATCACATAAAACATTCTTATCATGATCCACATGCTTAAAAGAATTAATACTCTCCACATAAACATAGTCATTCTTATTAATCATAGTGGGAGAAAATTCAACAAAATAGCTATCATTATTATTCTCATCACCATAATCATCAAATATAGGAGGCATATTGTAATCATAATTAATTTTCTCCTCAATAGTAGGTGGACTGAAAATATCATATTCATCATTGTAATCATCATATATTGGAGGTTTGGTATCATCATAAGCAATAGAATAGCTATCTTCCAAAGCTGGGCAACTAAAAAGATCATTTTCATAAAAACTAGCTTCCCCAAGCTTAGATTTTTCCATAGCATTAGCAATAATGGTGTCCAAAGAATTCATACTAATAACATTGCTATTAGCATGCAAATAAAGCTCCATAGGTTTTTTAATTTTCTCTTCAAACACTTCATGTCCTAACTCAAGATAAATACTATAAAGCTCTCTAATTTTGTTGTTGTTTTCCATTAAGCCTAACTAGTGAAAACAAGAAACAAAAAGACAAAATTGCAGAATCTAAAGAAAATAACTTCGAGCACTCACACCGGAGGATGTGAGTACCTTTTACCTTACCTCCCCGGCAACGGCGCTAGAAAATAGGCGTTTGCCGTGGGAGGTTCTTCTTGTTAATCCTTCGGTGTGAATACCTTTTACCTTACCTCCCCGTCAACGGCGCCAGAAAATAGCTTGATGTCTACGCACTTCTATTCTTGTAGACAGTTGTTGGGCCTCCAAGTGCAGAGGTTTGTAGAACAGCAACAAGTTTTCCCTTAAGTAGATCACCCAAGGTTTATCGAACTCAGGGAGGAAGTGGTCAAAGGTATTCCCTCTCAAGCAATCCTGCAATCAAGATACAAGAAGTCTCTTGTGTCCCCAACACACCCAATACACTTGTCAGGTGTATAGGTGCACTAGTTCAGCGAAGAGATAGTAAAATACAAGTGGTATAAATAAAATACAACGGTGCTAGAAAATAGCTTGATGGCGTGGAAAAGACTAAAGGCAAACTAAAATAAAGATGGAAGCAAGCAAACATGTAACAGATCTAGTAGCAAATGGTGTATCAATGCTAAGAAACAAGGCCTAGGGATCATACTTTCACTAGTGAACACTCTCATATAAATATCTTCTCTTTATGATACTACTCTTAACTACTCTCCGGTTGGACACTCTAATCGATGGTAGGGCTATAACAGCACACCTCAAAGTAAGCCTTTCCCATCTAGAAAACCCTACACTATCACCTTGAGCACTAGATGGTTCCAACAAACACCACAATTTCATAAAGATATCCAACTCCAAATACAACTCATAACAAGTATTTGTAATCTCTAGCCTAAGTGCCACCATGGTGAGCACGCTGTCACTTTCACACACATGGGGAGAGCAGAGATTCATTAAAACACTTGAGTAGCAGAATAGATCTATAGATTACAAGGTCATGATCTCAATAAGATCATGCATAGAGAGAGATGAACACATAGCTACCGGTAGAACCCTTAGCCTCGAGAGAAAACTACTCCCTCCTCATCATGGGAATCAACAATGGTGATGGAGATGGTGGTGGAGATCGATGGAGATGGATCCGAGGGCACTTCCCCGTCCTGGCAGGGTGCCGGAACAAAGACTTTCTGTCCCCCGAATCTCCCCTTCGGTGGCGGCAGCGCTGCGGAACTTTTCGTGGCTGGAGGCTTGACTCTTTACGGTTTATGCATCGGGAGGCTCTTATAGGCGAGAGGGGAGACCGAGGGGGTGCTGGAGGGGCCCACACCACCCCCTGGCGTGGCCTGGCCTGGCCCGCGCCACCAGGTGGTGTGGCCAGCCCCTGGCCCCTCTCCTTCTCGTCTTCTGGCTCCGTGAGTCTTCCGGTAAAATATCGACTTTGGCTTTTGTCCGGTCCAATTCCGAGAATATTGATTTTCTGACTTTCCTGGAACCAAAAACAGCAAAAAACAGGCAACTGGCACTGTGGCATCTTGTTAATAGGTTAGTCCAAGAAAGTCTATGAAAAGTACTCCAAAGTTAGAACAAAACATAAGAAAGTAGATAAAACCAAGCTTGGAACATCAAAAGTTATAGATACATTTGCAATGTATCAGTAACTCCAGGGCATAGCTATTTTTTTGTTCTGACTCAGTATCTTGAATGGTCCAATATATCTTGGGCTTAGTTTTCCTTTGACTCCGAATCTCTTTACTCCCTTCATCAGACTTACTTTGAGATATACCATATCCCCCACTTCTGGATGTCATGATCTTTGGCTTTGATCAGCATAACTCTTCTGTCGACTCTGAGCTATCTTCAATCGATCCCTGATAATATCGATGATATCTTGCTTTTCCTTGATATAATCTAGTTCAAATTCCTTGCTACTACCAGGTTCATACCAGCATATAGGTGATCTACACTTCCTTCCATATAGTACTTGGTAAGGTTATGCCTTCAGACAACTCTGATAGCTATTGTTGTAGGAAAATTCTTCCAATGGTAGATGATCTTCCCACGAACCTCCAAAATCTAATGCACAAGCTCTAAGAATGTCTTCTAAGATTTGGTTGGTCCTTTCTGTCTGGCCTCCAGTTTATGGATGATAAGCTGTGCCAAAATCCAACTTTGAACCAAGTGCTTCATGTAATTGTTTCCAAAATGCTGATGTAAACACAGATCCTCTGTTTGATACAATCCTCTTGGGTACCCCGTGCTTACTCACAATTTCTTTGATATAGATTTCTACGAATTTTGTGGCATTATCCTTCTGGTTTACTGGAATAAAATGAGCACTTTTTGTGACTCTATCAACAATCACCCATATCATATCCTTCCGCTTCGGTGTCATGGGTAACCCTGTGATAAAATCCATTCCAATTTCTTCCCACTTCCATTCTGGAATTTCCAAAGGTTGTAATGGTCCTGCTGGACTTTGATGTTTTGCTTTAACCCTTTGGTAAGTATGGCATTCAGATACGTACTTTGCAACATCTATTTTCATATTATTCCACCAAAAAAACTCTTTTAAATCCATGTACATCTTTGTACTTCCTAGATGAATGGAATATGGTGTTTCATGGGCTTCCCAAAGTATCACCTCTCGAATTTCTGGCACACAAAGACAGTTTTGAAACCATAAAGATCCATAATATCCTAGGTGAAAAACTGATGTTTGACCTTGAAAGATTCTTCGAACTTCTTCAGCAATGAAAGGGTCTTCACCTTGATGTCTAAAGATTTCATGTCGAAGATCACTACTCTGTTCTTCAATTACTCGCATGGTAGCTAATCCTCCAAGACCTACTTTACTTATAAATTGTATTTCCAACCTTTCCAAGTCCATCTATAGTTCTTTTGGAAGTTCTCTATTCATGGGTTGTGTATCTGTGCTTTTCTGACTTAAAGCATCTGCCACAACATTTGCTTTTCTAGGGGTATAATTGATTGCTAGATCATAATATTTAATTAACTCTAGCCAAAGCTTTTGTGTCATATTTAAATCCTTTTGAGTGAAGAAATATTTGAGACTTTTGTGGTCAGTGTATAACTCACATCTTACCCCATAGAGAAAATGTCTCCATCCTTTTAAAGCAAAGACTACTACTGCTAACTCTAAATCATGGGTTGGATAATTCACTTCATGTGGTGTCCGTTGCCTAGATCCATAAGCAGTTACCTTATGATCTTGCATAAGCACGCAACCTAATCCTTCCTTGGAAGCATCACAATATACTATGTAATCTTTTCCTGGTTCTGGAACTGCTAGGATTGGTGCGGTAGTTAATCTGGTCTTCAACTCCTGAAAAATCGCTTCGCACTTCTCATCCCATATGAAAGGTGTATTCTTTCTTAACAATTTGGTCATTGGTCTAGCTATCTTGGAAAAACCTTCAATGAACCTCCGATAATATCCGGCCATACCTAAGAAACCTCGGATTTTCTTTACATTGGTTGGTGCCTTCCATTCCAGTACTAATTGAACCTTGGATGGATTTACAGCAATTCCATCCTTACTGATCACATGACCAAGAAACTCTACTTCGTCCAACCAAAATTCACACTTACTGAACTTAGCATAAAGCTTATGTTCTCTTAGGATTTGCGATGCTATTCTCAAATGCTCTGCATGCTCTTCTTTATCCTTAGAGTATATCAAAATATCATCAATGAATACTATGACAAACTTGTCCAAGTAAGGCATGAAGATTTTGTTCATCAAATTCATGAATATTGCTGGTGCATTGGTTAGACCAAAAGGTACAACTAAATACTCATGATGTTCATACCTTGATACAAATGTTGTTTTAGGAACATCTTCAGGTTTAATTTTTATTTGATGATAACCTTGAAAGAACATTTCATGGTTCCCTGTGTTTTGAGTGTTAGATAACAATACCGTGGAGTTTTCTCATGTGTGCGAAGTGTGCAGGGATTGTTCCGGTGTTTTGGGGGGGCAGATTATCCGCCCCACCAAGGGCCGGATTATCCGGCCTAACTCATCGATCAAAGGCAGCCAAGGCGCGACGCTCGGAGTGTGTTCACATTTTCTCCTGAAAAATCCGAACTGGGGCGGTTTTTCCTCCCTAGGCCGGATAATCCGACCTTCGCATGGGGCCGGATAATCCGGCCCCCAGAAATCGATCAAAGGCAGCCAAGGCGCGACGCTCGGAGTGCGGTCGGATTTTCTTCCGGAAAATCTGAACATGGGTGTATTTTCCTCCCTTGGCCAGATAATCTGGCCTTCGCATGGGCCCTAAGAATCCGGCCCCTAGGAGGCGATCAAGGGCAGGCTCGGCGCGTCGCTCTGAGTGGGGGCGGGGTTTATCTGCCGGATAATCTGAGTTTGGGGCAAAGTTTTTCCCTGACCGGATAATCCGACCCTCACTTGGGCCGGATAATCCGGCCCCAAATGGCTCCAACGGCTCAGTGGGTGCAGGGGTATAAAAGCCCCTTCATCCCCATCATGCAGAACTCTTGATTCATTTCGAAAATTGACAAACCCTTTGCAAGAGCTCTCTCTAGATCTCCCACTTCAACCACCTGAAGGCTTCGATCTTTGGGGGAATTGAAGGAGGAGACTATCTTCATCGCTATCACGAATCAAACGCATCAACTCCTCTCTATTCATTTGGAGAAATCCCCGATCTAGTATTCTTGCTAATATCTAGATCTTGTACATTGTTATTGATAACTTGTTCTTGTGGTAGCTTGTTGTCATTACGGGAGCCTCCAATTTGGTTGTGGAGTTGTTCCCCGCTAGTTGTGTAAAGGCACCGGTACCCGCCTCGAAGGGTTCCTATAGTGGAAAGGTGGATCAGGCCTTTGGTGGCGGGATCCATCGGAGAACAGGGTGAGGCCTATTGTGGCGTGGTGGTCTTAGTACCGCCCACCCCTCCAACGCAGATGTACTTCCCTTAACAAGGAAGGAACCGCGGTAAAACAAATCATGTGTCTCCACGTGCTTCACTACGGTTCACTCGTTCCTCTTTCCATTCGTCTCTTACTCGCTAGTAGATAGGTTTGCATATAGGGAAATTCTTCTAAATAGTTATCTAGAGAATGTACCTTTTGTGTTAAGCCTAAAATTTAAAAAACGTTAAAATTTGAAGTAGCACCTATTCACGCCCCCTCTAGGTGCCCATACGATCCATTTCAAACCTGACCTTAGATCAATCTTGGAGAATACTCCAGCTCCCTTGACTTGATCAAATAGATCTTGAATTCTTGGTAATGGGTACTTGTTCTTGATGGTGACATTGTTGAGATTTCTGTAATCCCCACACATTCTTCCTCCTCCATCTCGTTTATCCACAAAGATCACCGGAGTTCCCCATGGAGATACACTTTCTTGAATGAATCATTTTTGGGCTAGTTCATCAATTTGCTCCTTAAGCTCTTTTAATTCTTTTGGCCCCATCTTATATGGTGCTTGAGCTATTGGTGCTATACCAGGAATCAGGTCAATAGTGAACTCTATTTCCCGATTAGGTGGCATTCCTGGTAACTCTGCTGGAAAAACATCTTGAAACTCCTTCACCACCGAATATCTTCCAATTTGACCTCCTTCATTGAGTTCAACTGCAGATCTACCATGATATGACTATGTTTATCCGCCTGATAGACTATCCTTCCTCCACTTGGAGACCTGATTGAAACTGTTTTATCCTCACAATTGATCTGAGCTCCATAGTCCGTCATCCAATCCATTCCCAGCACTAATGCTATTCCTTTTAATGGGATCACATAAAGATCTGTATAATAGGTTTGACCACAGATTGAGATGACTTGGTTTGGTTTAATATTTCTAACTACCACGATCCCTCCGGCGGTAACTACGGTCATAGGTTTATCTAATGGTGCCCTTCTAATCTCGAATTTATCACAGAATACTTTAGGTATGAAAGAAGTAGTTGCACCGGTATCAAATAAAACTTTTCCAGGATTTGTGAGAATATTGAGCGTACCTATCACCGCTTGATCCGAGTTATCCACCTCCTCCAAAGTTGTGCAATCCAGCTTTCCAGTAGGCCTACCTCTCTTGACATTATCATTTTTGCCATAGCTTCCACCTCTGTTAGGTGATACGTCCAAAATGTATCTACTTTCCCGAACACTTTTGCTATTGTTTTCCTCTAAGCTTGTGTGATTTGGATACAGCTAACATGGACTGACGTTGTTTTCAGCAGAATTACCTTGGTGTCTAGTTTTTGTGTAGAAAATCAACTATCCGGAAAAATCCCGGAAAATATGCCAAAAATCCTATTTCACCAGAAGACTCATGGAGCCAGAAAACGAGACAGAGTAGGGCCACGAGGGGCCCACACCACTTGGCCACGCGGGTCAGGCCAGTCCGCGCCTAGGTGTGGTGCGGCTGCCTCGGCTGCCCCCTCGGCCTCCCTCTTCGCCTGTAAGTTGCCTCGTGACCTAAAAACCAAAGGGGGTTCGACATTTTTCCAGAAAGAGTTTCGTTGCGCCGCCACCACCAGATTCCATGATTTAGAACCAGAAACTCTGTTCTGGCACCCTACCGGGACAGGGAATTGGAGTAGATCATCACCATCATCATCACCATCGCTTCTCCATCGACCATCCATGTTTCCCCCATCTATGAGTGAGTAATCCCCCGTTGTAGGCTATGGGGATGGTAGGGATTGGATGGGATCGTTCATGTAATGGCATCAGATTGTTAGGGCATGGTGCCTAGTATCTATTATTAGTGATTTTTGACTTTGTTGCAACTTGTTATGTTTAATGCTTGTCACTAGGGCTTGAGTGCCATGATTTCAGATCTGAACATGTTATTGATTAATTATGATAGTATTGTTTATGGTCTTACCTGCAAGTTGTATACACATATTGTTGTCTGGAACAAAAGGCCCCGAAGTGACAGAAATCGGGATAACCGGAGGGAATGGCTTTGATGTGAGGATCACATGTGTTCACGGAGTGTTAATGCTTTGCTCCGGTGCTCTATTAAAAGGAGCACCTTAATTGCCAGTAGTTCCCTTGAGGCCCCGCTGCAAACAGGCTGGCAGGACAAAAGATGTTGTGCAAGTTCTCATTGCGAGCACGTATGACTATATATGGAACACATGCCTATGATTATTTAGTACTTGGATGCTTTATCTTATTTATCTACAAATGCCCTATGTTTTGATTGCATATGAATTGTCTTGTCCATGCAACGCCCGTCCATCCATCCCTATGCCTACCGCGCTTTAATCCTATTGTTTACTGTAATCTTTACTATTGTCTTTACTTTCACTACTATTATTACTTTGCTATTGCTACTACAAAACTATTGCTACTGATCAACTGTTGTGACAAGATTGTTTCTAGGTGCTACTAAATTGACAACTCAATTGTTAAGGCTTATAAATATTCTTTGGCTCCCCTTGTGTCGAATCAATAAATTGGGTTTCACTTCCTCGAAAATACTACGATACACCCCCTATACTTGTGGGTCATCAAGACTATTTTCCGACACCGTTGCCGGGGAGCATAGCTCTATTTATCAAGTTCACTTGGAATCACTATTCTTCGCTGCCATCCATCCATCATGGGTAAGTCTCATGATGGCAAGGTCCCTATTTTACCATCCACTACAACGAGAGGTACGGTTCTGAACACCTCTGTTTCTCTTGATTCACCATATGTTATGAGTAAGCTCCTTACACCACCACATACACATGCTACACACACTTCTACTACTACTGAATCTGAAACTTCTGATACTTATGATGCTGCTTCTACTATGCTTGATAAGAGTGGTTCATTAGGTTCTTTCCTAGATGCTACGATTTCTAGAACTATAGCTGGAAATACTGAAACTCCTAATGAAGACACTACTACACCTGTCAGTTCACCTGAGTCTAGAGAAAGCTATGATATTGAAGCTGGTTATATAGAGATGACGGATGAGTTTATTAAAGAATGTCAAAACACCCATGGTAGGAGTGCTATTAAGAGTCTTCTTGAGAGGCGTACTATAAACCCAAATTGTCTCCTAATGCTAAGTTTGCTGCATCTCCCATAAACAGTAAAGATAAAGGATTATGATTTCTCTCTTGATTTATCTTACATAACCATTGTTGAGAAAGAACCTTTTCGTGGGTCTAAGAATGAAAGTGCGGTAGCACATATGACTGAGCTTGCTACCATGAGTGGCTTATTTTCTGATGATATTAAGATGCGCACCCACTTTGTTGCTAAAATTCTCCCCTTTTCACTGAAATGAGAAGCTAAAACTTGGTTTAATAATTTACCTCATGGATCTATTGATAGCCCTGATTGCTTGATTAGTACCTTCCTTCAGAAATATTTTCCACCTAGTGCTAGACATGCTATTTTGCAGGAACTTTTTGATTTTAAACAGGGAGAAAAAGAGATATTACCTGAATCATGGGCAAGGTTGTGTGCTTTGATTCATGCATAAGCTGGATGTCCATTACCTAAGAATGAGCTTCTTGACATATTTTATAATGGACTAACTGAAGAATCTAGGACATACCTGGATAGTTGTGCTGATTGTGTTTTCAGGAATAGGACTCCCAAGGAAACTGAGGAATTAATGGCTAAAATAAGCAAGAATTATGAAGATTGGACTCATCCTGAACCAGTTATACCTGAGACAATTATACCTGAACCAGCTATTCCTATGCCTATACCAACATCAAAGAAGAGGGGAGTTATTGAACTAAATGATGAAGTGATGAAGGAAACCAAAGAAATGTCTTAAGGAGAAGGGAATTAAAGCTGCAGATGTCAAGAATTTACCTCCTATAGAAGAATTATGTAAGCCAATCTCCCACTCATCCACTATTGAGGTACACTCTCTCCAACATTCTGATGAAGGTGATATCCCTTACTCTAAACCTCCTGATCAATGCTTAGAAGAATTTGATATTTTTATTGTTAAGCAAGATAATTTTAATAAAAGGGTGCAAAATCATTTAATGGAAAACTCTAGAGCTATTGTTGAGTTAAAAGATATTGTGGAAAGAACCTCTAACGATGTTAAAATGATTGTTAAACATTTTCAAATGGTTCAAACTCAAATTGATCAGCTTATCAAGGTACAAAAAGACTTGCTAGTTAATGCTGCTAAAGAAAAACATGCTTATGAAATTAGAACTAGAAGTGGTGCTGCTACCCAGGATCCTCTATATCCTGAGGGGCATCCTAAAAGAATTGAGCAAGATTCTCAACAAGCTGAAAATAGTGGTACTACTTCTAAGAAAAGAAAAAAGAAACATAAAACTACTTTAGAATCCTCTGAACCTGCTAAAGATCCTAATAGTATATCTGTCTCTGATGCTGAAACTGAAAGTGGTAATGAAGAAAATAATGCTCCTGGTGAAGAAAAATTTGAAGAAGAACCTAAAAGGCACACTAAGAATACTAAATATACTAAAGAAGATTTTGTTGCTAAGAAACATGGTAGTGAAAGAGAGCCTTGGGTTCAAAAACCTATGCCTTTCCCTGAAAAGAAACACAAGTCAAAGGAGGATGAACACTACAATAAGTTTTGTGAGTGGATGAAACCTTTATTCTTTCAAATTCCTTTGATTGATGCTATTAAATTGCCTCCTTATTCAAAGTATATGAAGGATATTGTCTCCAATAAAAGGAAGATCCCTAATGAAGAAATTTCTACTTTGCTTGCTAATTATTCCTTTAATGGTAAGGTTCGCAAGAAACTTGGAGACCCAGGGATTCCAACTATTCCTTGCTCTATTAAAAATAGTTATGTTAGAACTGCTTTGTGTGATTTGGGAGCAGGAGTTAGTGTTATGCCTTTTTCTCTCTATAAGAGACTTCAATTGGAAGAACTAATACCAACTTATATATCTTTGCAAATGGCTGATAAATCTACTACTATCCCTGTTGGTATATGTGAGGATGTACATGTTCAAGTGGCTCATAATTGCTTGATATTAATTGATTTTGTTGTGCTTGAAATGTCTGAAGATGATAATATGTCTATTATTCTTGGGAGACCTTTTCTTAATACTGCAGGAGCTATTATTAATTGTAATCAAGGAAAGGTGACTTTTAGTGTTAATGACAAGGAGCATACTGTCTATTTCCCCAAGAATATTGATAAGACTTATGGCTTAAATTCAATTGAACATGTTGAGGGCATTCAAGTTGGAGAAATATATTGTCCCATACCAAGAAAAAATATGAAACTATTATGATTGGGACCATTGCTATCAAAGTTGAGGTAACATAATCATTAGTGGAATGCAAAGTTTTGTTTCATATAAAATTGTTTTGGTAACAAGACCTGATCACCCTTGTTAACAAAGGAATTTTAATGAATAAAACAATCTTTTCACCATGATTATCTCTGCTTACTTCTATTTTATCCATTCTAGTTTTTGCTTTTGCTTGGTTTACTTTTCTGTTGTTAGTTGCTTGCATATTAGAGTGTCTTAGAACTTCTGAAGTCTTAGCTTTGTTTTGTCATTGCATCTGTCCAGAAACTTTTTTCTATCAGAAAATCATTCATCTATACCTGAAAATTGCTCAAAAATAAAGTGTCTCGAAAAATTCCAGAAAATTCATATTAAATTTTTACGTGAAAAAAGGGGCAGAGAAGTGCCTGGAGAGTACTAGGGGGACCCACTAGGTAGGCACACCACCTGGTGGCGTGGCCAGCCCAGGGGCGCGCCTGGCCATGGTGTGGGCCACCCCTGGCCCTCCACTCACTCTCTCACTTCCCACTGCTCTCTCCCCCGAGAAAACACCAGTTCATTGCTCGAAATCGCGTTCTTGCTGTTCTTGTCCACGATTTTTCGATCTCCTTACCCAGCCCATCTTTGCTGCTGAAATTTGGAGCATTTGTTCTCCGGTATGTGACTCCTCCGCTTGTCCAAGTAAATTTGTGTTTAGTGGTTTATATCTTGAGTATTTTGCTGCTGTAGGGGACAGGTTATGAGAGCTTGTAAGCTTGTTCAATGCTTAGAGATATTGTTTTGATGCATGTTTAGGTTTCTTACAAGTCCCTCTGAGTAGTCCCCTTCATTATGTAATCACTTTGCAATCACTTGTGTAATGGATGTTTAAATTTCAGAATATCAAAGATGAACAACCACACCTTTGGAGAAATATTTGAGAGGGACACACCTAGGAGGTCAAGGCCCTCAAGATAAGCCTCTAAGTTTAGGCCTTCATACAATGAAGATCTCATTGCACCACGCTTTGGCAATGAAGGAGATGAGGGGGATACTCACCCATCTACTTTCCCTTGTTTTACCTTTTTGCAAGCTGTAGGGATCCTCGATGATTTCTTACTACTAGTTCAGAGGGTCGATTTGACCACTTACATGCAGGATGAGAGTGAGCAATATGCCGTGCTCACCAAAACTTTCGTTGAGAGTTTCATTTTCACTAACACCCCTTATCAGTCAACTGTTTCGTTCAGAACTAATAATCAGCCTATTACCATGCCATTGGAAAGATTTTGCAGCATTATAGGTATTGGAATGACGGGGACAATGAAGAAGATCCAAGGTCGACCCGCTGATTTGCTGGAGCTCTATCGAAGTGTTACAAATGATGATGATCGCGTAGTTAGCGCGGGAAGATAGGGAATATTCAACTCCTAGCTCTTAGATATTTTTCTTATTATCTTGCCACTAGCATTCTTGGTAGGGAGAACACAAGTAATATCTCTAATTATCATTTAGCCTTCCTTGCTGCTGCACTTAATAATGATACCAGGTACAATCTTGGCTCTCTCATTGCTCGCCGCTTAGCTACTAGGGGACCTATTTATGGGGGCATTATCTCTTCACGTATGGTTGTTGCGTTAGAACTTTCTGTGGATCCTAATGAAATTGTGTTGGCACCTGATGTCTACGCACTTCTATTCTTGTAGACAGTTGTTGGGCCTCCAAGTGCAGAGGTTTGTAGAACAGCAGCAAGTTTTCCCTTAAGTGGATCACCCAAGGTTTATCGAACTCAGGGAGGAAGTGGTCAAAGGTATTCCCTCTCAAGCAACCCTGCAATCAAGATACAAGAAGTCTCTTGTGTCCCCAACACACCCAATACACTTGTCAAGTGTATAGGTGCACTAGTTCGGCGAAGAGATAGTGAAATACAAGTGGTATGGATAATTATAAGTGGTAACTGTGCTAGAAAATAACTTGATGGCGTGGAAGAGACTAAAAGCAAACTTAAATAAAGATAGAAGCAAGCAAACATGTAACAGATCTAGTTGCAAAAGTGTTTCAATACTTAGAAACAAGGCCTAGGGATCATACTTTTACTAGTGAACACTCTCATATAAATATCTTCTCTTTATGATACTACTCTTAACTACTCTCCGGTTGGACACTCTAATCGATGGTAGGGCTATAACAGCACACCTCAAAGTAAGCCTTTCCCATCTAGAAAACCCCACACTATCACCTTGAGTACTAGATGAGTCCAACAAACACCACAATTTCATAGAAACATCCAACTCCAAAAATAACTTATAACAAGTATTTGTAATCTCTAGCCTAAGTGCCACCATGGTGAGCACGCTGTCACTTTCACACACATGTGGAGAGCAGAGATCTATTAAAGCACTTGAGTAGCAAGGTAGATCTATAGATTACAAGCTCATGATCACAATATGATCATGCATAGAGAGAGATGAACACATAGCTACCGGTAGAACCCTTAGCCTCGAGAGAGAACTACTCTCTCCTCATCATGGGAATCAGCAATGGTGATGGAGATGGCGGTGGAGATCGATGGAGATGGCTCCGGGGGCACTTCCCCGTCCCGGCAGGGTGCCGAAACAGAGACTTCCTGTCCCCCGAATCTCCTTTTCAGTGGCGGCGGCACTGCAGAACTATTTGTGGCTGGAGGCAGGACTCTTTAGGGTTTTGGTATCGGGAGGCTTCTTATAGGCGAAGAGGCAAGGTCGGTGGGCGGCCAGGGGGCCCACACCATGCCCTGGCGCGTCCTAGGTGGATCCGCGCCTAGGGGTGGTGTGGCCACCCTATGGCCACTCTCCGACTCTCCTTCTGGCTCCGTGAGTCTTCCGGGAAAATAGTAACTTTGGCTTTTGTCCCGTCCAATTCCGAGAATATTCATTTTCTGACTTCCTGGAACCAAAAACAGCAGAAAACAGGCAACGGGCACTGTGGCATCTTGTTAATAGGTTAGTCCAGGAAAGTGTATAAAAAGTACTCCAAAGTTGGAACAAAACATAAGAAAGTAGATAAAACCAAGCATGGAACATCAAAAATTATAGATACATTTGCAATGTATCAGCACCACAAAGGCTTGATCTTACTGCTATGAAAATACATCACTTCGTCACTTCTGACTCTAGTACGGAGGGTTTAGTATACAGGATGTTGTTTACTGATGGGGATGAGAGGGAGATTCCTTTGCCGCAATCTACTTTGTTTAGTATTCACAGGAGGCCATGGTCGCGTTCCAAGGAGGCCAACCACCGGGTGGCTTACTTGGGCATTCTGGCTTGATATGACCCTTTTGACCACAACCAAAACAAATAATCACTGGTTTTTGGTAATCCTTGCTGATATGTCCCAGAAGTTTGCAATTATGATGTATGACATTCCTTCTAGGATTTCCTTGTCCTCCATTGTTGTTGCTACTCATGTTGTTGTTGTTGTAGGGTCTATTTCTAGGTTGAAATTCCAGGTTGGTTTTGGGTTTACTTGCCTGAATCCTCTTTGTTTCCTTCTTTGCTCTCTTCATGTGGTCCTCTTGGACATTCTTGTAATCATCTTCAAAGGTTATAGCTGCATCAAGCAACTATTGAAAAGTTTCAGTGTTGGCAAGCCTCAACTACATCTTCACAAATGGATTTAGTCCACGCATGAACCTCTTCTTCATTTTTGCCTCCGTGCTAACTTCTTCAGTAGCATAACGAGATAAATCACTGAACTCCCGGATGTACTTCATGAAACTGGAGTAACCTTGTTGCAGTTCTTCAAACTCCCTACGCTTCAGCTCAATGATACTTTCCGGAACATGGTATTCACATAATCTTTACTTGAACTCCTCTCAGTTGTACTCTCTTCCTGGAAGTTGCATAGCTAACTGACCCTCCCACCATGCTGCTGCAGGTCCGGCCAATAGATGTGTTACATATCTCAACTTCTCTTCCTCATTACATCCTACAGTTTTCAACTTTCTTTTAGTATCTGCTAACCAATCCTCTGCATCCATTGGTTCTAGAGCAGATGCAAAAGGTAAAGGCCTGGTATCCTTGAAATCTGAAAGACTAACACCACGTCCTTGAGGTGCCCTCTGCTGTCCCACTCGATCTACCAAACCCTCCATGAATTTGTTCTGGGACTCTTGCATCATTTGCATGTACTGCATAAAGTTCTGCTCCATTAAGGGCCTCATTGGTGGTAGTGGTGGTAAATTTTCCTACATTCTGGCGTCTTCATCCGCCTTTCCCTTAGCTTCGCGCTCCATGCGCTGCTGCTCAGTCTCGTTCTCTACTCCCGTTTCCATACCCCCTAGTCCTATAACATAAAGCGAACACTCATAATTACATCATGCATATGTGTTCTGAGCTCAACTTCATACATAGAACTAGTCACACAATGGAAAACAAGATCCAATTAGGAACCAAATATGCATTACACACATATTATATATTATAAACAACATAGTTTATACAACGTGATTACAAGCCCTTACTAACTAAGCATTACAAGCTCATGTGGGTACTATCCCACTTATTTATTTACATCAAGTCCTTAGACTCTAACTCCCGTATCCTGCGGAGATACTCCCAGTCAAGGTCACACTCCCTAGAAGTTGCGTCATTCATCGTACATACCCGGAGTACAACCGTGCTGACATGAGGTACGGTGCACCGTCTGTGGAACGACTTGCCTCTTCGACGGACGATACTCAATATCAGAAGTCTCCAGACTTCACACATCATTCAACTGAAGTGCATCCATACCTTCCAACTCATCTAAAGTATCTACCAAATCATCCTCATCGCTGTCTTCTTCATCCATCTCCTGCATCCCGACTCTGGAGGAATCAACAAAATATTCCCCTTCCGGTGCCCCCCAAGTACTTTGCTGGGTACGATTGTCCTCAGCTATGATTGGATAGTGCATGTTATCTGGAGTTGGATAATGTTCTAGTGACTCAAACACCCTTTCTTGAGGATCTTCCTCATCGGACTCTACATCTTCCACATGGACATCTCTTCCATCAATGGAATAAGATCTCATGCCCATGCAACTAGTCTGTCTGGTATCTCCAACTGAATCTTCCACAGGAATAGGATTCCCAGCAGATCCATCCATCGATCCGTACCTCCATCCTTCAGAATTTCCAATAGGTAGTTCCGATTCTTCAGTTCCCCAAGAGCTCTATGGTACTGGATGACTAGTGCCCTCATCAGGATATCTAGGCCGACTTTTTTTAGCTTCTCCAACAGATTTTGGGCCTAGAATCTCAGAAGCCCAAAAGAATGGGTCTGATTCTGTCCATCTTATTTCCACCGGGAAGCTGGATTCATTCATAAACTGAGAATCGGGTTGGACCTCGATTCTGAGCTGATTCCCACGATTCCCCCAGTGGAATGAAAGGTTGTCTATCTGTAGACATTTGGTTGCTCATATTTACAAAGAAATGCCACCGGCCAGGACCAACGTGCTGACCCGTTCGTCCCGCACTGCATGCACACGGCCCCCCATCAGAAACGAGCTAGGGTTAGCTCGCTGCCCTCCGCCGCCAGCGTCCGCTGCCGCATCAGCTACGCCTTCTCCTCGCCCGCCGCCGCCGCCCTGACCTTCTCCTCGCCCGACGCCGCTGCCCCGACCCTCTTCTCGCCTAGACGTCGCCGCCCCGTCCCGCTCCTCGCCCAGAAGCCGCTTCCCCGACCCTCCCCTCGCTCGCCGCCACCGCCCCGACCCTCTCCCAGCGCCATCGTCCGCCACCCGCTGGCCGACCTCGCCATGGCCTCCTCTCAGCCGCTGTCGCATGCAGGAAGTTCCTGTTTTTGTTGTTTTCTAGTGAAGTTCAGTGTAGTTCATTTCTAGACATGAGCATTAGCAAATGAATTTCAGTGCAGTTTCAATGTAGTTCATTTACAAGACCTTTATTCAGTGTAATGTCAGTGCAAATGAATTTATAGACATTGTTCAGTGTAGTGTAATTGTTGAATCACTAGAAAAGACTTTTATTTGGTTTTGGTAATTAGTGTAGTTCCAATTTTACCAAGAATTGGCATACAAGTGAAATTCAGGGGCGTTACAGATATTTCACCACTCAACCCATCAAACAAGCCAAATGTCTAGAAGCTAAAAAGAACGGAGGGTAGCAGATTCTATCAACTTCTCCCCACCGCAGCTTCTTCCCACAATCTCTCAAAATCCAGCTTCTCAAGAATCATAAGCTAAAAAGAAGTCGGCCCTAGTAGGCTCTGGTATAGGTGAGTAAGGATATGGTGTAAAAGATGCTGGATCTATAGGTATATCTTTGAAAACTGGGTTAACCCTATTCACTGCTTCATTCTCCAGTTTAGATGCTAACTTCTCCCTTCTTTCAGGATTCGTTAAATCCTCTAACATATCAACCTGATCTTCTACAATAACTTGATGTGTCTTATATAAAGACCCAACCATCAGTCGATACAGATCCATAAACTTAGAAGATAGTTTTGGATGCTTCCTTACTAAAGTAAGATGATCTGGTTCAGGTTCCTCGTCTATAGAATCATGAGGAATCACAGAATATGTGCTTCCAGTTAACTCTTCTGCTTTGTGCTCCCGAACATTGGCTATCGCCTCCACAATATCAACATGATATGCTGCTAGGTGGCTTCTACCTTCACCCATAGGTAAATCGTGATATAAACCGAGCTTCTTTGGTAGTTGGATGCTAACACGATATTTGGCTAACATTCACCCATCATGGTAGGTAATGGTATTGACTAGAATATCAGTTGTGCAACCAAACGATCTCAGAAGTTCTCGAAGCTGTTCAGTCAACGCCCCCTGATAGTCATCGAGAGTCTCTTCTTTCCTTGCCAAAGTCTGTTTTGGAAACTTTGGTGCCATTTCCACTGTATATAAATAACAGAAATGAATATAATTAGTATGCATTAATTATAATGATGCATCATAATAAAGAATTATCGCACTAAAAAATATAACGAAATATTCCCAATTGAATATTCATTATATAATCTAGAGAACTCTTTACCGTTGCTCCTAGACTCCTACAGTTATTTCCCTTTACTAGGTTTCCAACCTAAGGTCAAAGAAATTGCTCTGATACCAGCTGCGGTGACCCAGCATACCACTTGTGTAGTACACTATAGTCGTTGACATGACATCTACAGAACACCGTTCCGTAAATATCACATCCCTCAGAGTGGTACAACAGAAACATTGCGGGTCCATATTATAAACATACACACTTCATTATTATTACAAACCATAAGTTCCAACTTCAAGTGTTACAAAATTACAAACCAAACTTAAGTAGTTTCAGCGGAAGATATAAAATCCAAACGCATACTTTGAATTGAGCTCAATAACTTATTCTATATAGTTCCTGCTACTCGGCTCAATTGGTTTACGAATAACTAAGACAACTACTCAAACTTGTTGCCCTGCACTCCGTAGCGTATCTCGTAGTGCACCCCTTCAACTCCTCTGGACAGGTCTGGCTCTTCATAGTAGACATCCGCTTGTCCTTCAACTACGTACATTGAAGGGTCTTCTGGATTCTCAGAGTCTAAGCGGGGGTTCAAAGGAAAGAGTGAGTAACAGCGTTACCCAACAAGTTCATTATATGCAAGGTGGGAAGTTTGATGCTCTATCTACCACCTCAGACTATCAGTCCTTGGCTCTATATAGTTTTCATAAACATTTCTTCAAAGATTGATTTTATTATCAAAACTATGCCCATCAGCCTTCACAGGTTGACTAGAACTTCATGGAGTTCCTTCCCTGCCGCGTTCATAGCTCCTTCCCGGAACAGGGAGTAACAAGTTACAGTTCTTACACTCTGCAGAGGTGCATTGCTTTACCCATGAGAGATCAACTCCTTGTTGCACAACCGGACGTACTTTCACGTCCACAATTCCGTGATGTGGGGCCCAGTAGGTGATCCAAGCTAATCACTGCCCTCTCCGCGATCCCATATGTTTGCATGATCCTCCGGGCCGAGCTCCATCTCCGTTAAGCCCCCATTTTGGGCAAGCTATAACCCTGATGAATTCTCGAAGACTCTATGAGCTGGTGATGCCCCTATCAAGCTCCATAAAGGTCTGACTATACCTCCGGCAGCCACTCATAGATAATCTAGACACCAAAATCGTGGGGCCTAAGGGTTCCCACCCATATGCTGGATCCACACAATGAATCCTAGCGTCACGATAAGGTCATCTTGCCTCCATATGAAAGGAAGAAGATACAACTGGCTTCTCCGTCCCATTCCAAATGTCATGGTTAACGCGTAATATACGACGCTAGAATCACTGATGTCATGGGTTGTTAATCCTAAGGTGTCTTGTGCAGTTGGAAACATAAGTTCCACTGCCAATCTTTATCATCACTTAGGATGATAACCAATTTTTTTATTAGAGAAGATAATATTTTCTTTTTCCAGATCATAGATGATAACACACAATTTCAATATCTTTGATAAAGACTCTTTAAATGACATGAGCAAGTGATAAACTTGCCTTGTGACTGCAAGGCAGTGAAGTCGGATGCTTCCACTTGACCTTGAGCTCCGGTTTCTACAAAGAACCATTATTGCCCGGTAAGGACAATATTTAAAAAAGAAATGTGTAATGCATAGTAATGCCATGCAATGGTTTATTATCTGCTTCTTTGCGTGTTTTACCCTCTTAGTAAAAGTTTACTATTTTCTTTAATTAATAAAATAAAAGTATTATTCTAAGAGTTAAAAAATATGAACTTACTTAATTTTGTTACTCTTTTAAATATATACTAAAATTCTATTAAGGAAATAAGACTTTATTTTTATCACATTGAATTTACTTTTCAAAAATACAAATTAGTATTTTTCTATAATAGTATATCCATTTAGGATCTTAAAATGAATTTTATTCAATTTTACGTGTTTCATATATTTTTATAAAATTCAAAAGTAATTGGCACAATATTAATAATGGACCTAATTTTTAGTTACCAAAAACTCTATTAATTATTTTATTTAATAGGGAATATTTTTGTGAGTTTATAGATATATTATTTATATTTTTAAGATTTCTATTTATTTTTCTAGAGTTGTTTTTGTTTCAGGGGAATATTTGTAAACATTTCTTTTAAACAACTCCTTTAAAATACGGGCCTAGCCCACTAGGCTCGCCTAGCCCAACCTGGCCCACACGGGCCGATTAAGTCCACCAGGGTAGTACTGGTTGCCCACATGCCAGTACCCCCACGCACTCACTCTCCTCTCCCCTCTCTCTCTCTCTCACGCGATCACCTCCTCCGCTCGCTGCCGCCACCGCGCATGATTCCGGCCTGGTCCGGCCGCCGTTGCTGCCGCCACGGTGCAAGATGTCTAAGTTGATGTCGCCGCTCCGTTCTGTCCAAGCAGATCTGCCGATGGGGTCCTCTTCTGGCCACGATGACCCCTGCCCAAGGCTAGGGTTAGGGTTTGGTCGCCCTGGAGCTTCAACGATGGTGCGCCGGGGTACTCACAGTGCGCTTCCCTTCATCTCCGGGTGGTTCTGACGGGCTGGAGGCGTGGGTTGCAGCGCCCCTTCGGGGTGCTCCCCGTACCGTCGCTTCTACACTACCACCGGCCACTCCTCTGCTTCCTCTTCAATTACTTTTGTGAGGACCTCGAGTAAGTTTGGGTGCTTCCCCTTAGTGCTCCTCTCTTGTGCTCTAGCTAACTTCCCTGGCATGATTAATATGATTAGCCCCCATGTCTCCTACCCTGCAGAATATGTTGTTGCCACCTTGTTCTCTGTTAGAGAACCCTCAATGAAAGTATATTGAATCCTTATGTGATTACCCTTGTTGCATCTGTGATGGGTTCATTATATTGGATTGAGACTCACTGTTATGCTAGAGTTGGGATGCTCTCTGTTGATAGTTATTCTATGAAAAAATGATTTCCAACTAATGTATTGGGAAGATGATTAACTGTTAGCTGACCTAGATTATGTAATCTTTGAGTAAGCTTTGCTTGGGTTAGAACAAATCCTAGTGACACCTCCTAGGAATGGTACACAGGGTTTGCTCTAGTACTGGCTTTGGTTTACAAATGTTCTAGAATGACTTGATGCTTAATTGCTTTGAAAACCCTTACTGTATATGTTGGCTTATGATATTCACCAATTATTTTATGCATGTGATGCTGGTTTGAGGCATAGGAACTAGTTCCCTATCTGGCTTTCCCTCATAGTTATGTTCTGGTATTAATACCAGTTACTGATTCTGGAATCCTTTGGATGAAATAGTGGTTATGCTTTTATGGACCCATAAGATCTATGGATTCAGTGGTGCTACTCTGTTAAGAGATGTGCTCAGAGTTCATAACCTTGTCTATGTTTATATTGGAAGATGAAATATAATTTTTATATCCAAGATTAGTGATGCTGGTCTGAGATCCTAGTGTTATTTGCATAGATGTATTGCTTGGCCTTAGCTCTAATTCCTCTATGATGGATACACCCCACTTGGGTGATTTCTGAGAGGTTTAGTATAGAACAACACATGACTTCTTATCTGGATAAGATAGTTGGATCATGTGAAGGTTTTATATTACTCACCACAACAATGGAGTGGTTGGTGTTGTTGCT
Organism: Avena eriantha; assembly: GCA_910589775.1. Taxonomy (NCBI): domain Eukaryota; kingdom Viridiplantae; phylum Streptophyta; class Magnoliopsida; order Poales; family Poaceae; genus Avena; species Avena eriantha. The sequence goes on from OU342741.1 coordinate 57,711,559, forward strand.
AGTTGATCTGGTTGCTTGATCTTGCTAGCCTGCTCTGCTGGTTGGATCTTGGCCTGCACCTCCTGGTTCTGCGCCTGCTCCTCCTCGTCTCCTGTGATCTAGAAGTTATCCTTGCTATCCTTCTGCACCACCCCCTCCTTATGTCACCATGTTGTGGTGACTAGTGGTTAATTTGGTAGAATGGCTGGTGATTTTGTGGATGCTTTGGTGAGCTCGATGAAGTCTGAGCGTGTGCTTGAGAAGGAGAGTGATGCTGGCTGTGGATGAGCTTTGGTTGAGTGCTCTGCTTGAGTGCTAGTAGTGCTGCTGCTGTATTGACATCACACTGCATGCATTCTATGACTAAGCTGTGTGTCTGTGTGTACTGATCGTGTGGATCAGCTCAAGTCGAAATATCTCCACCTGTTATCCTTGTGTGGATCAGCTCAAGTCGAAATATCTCCACCTGTTACCCTTTTCACCTTTTTCTGCCTGGTGAAACTTGCCCATGTTAATGACTTGATGATGTAATTTGAACAATGTACTTCATTATTCACTACTGAGAGTAAACACTAACTAATTAATCTTTGTTTTCTTTTAAGTTGTTTTTTCTTATTTACAGGAACAAGATCTGGAGATACAAGATTTAGTCTAGGAATACTGAATAGCATATATCTTAAATGTAATCTTTTTTTCTTTATTCCTTTTTGTGATTTATTATAAGAGAATAAAGTTGTATTTTCATTCTCTTTAATCTTCTACTTTGAATGTATTATTACAATTTGTAATGTTGTTATGTAATCAAGAAATAAGAATTCATTTCTTATCTCATTTTCCTTTCTTAGATCCGTATTGTTGTTTACTATATCTATGATTTAATCAAATAATGTTCAAAAAGTATTTTGGAAAACAATTTAATATTCCTAACTTCCAAATTCTAAATATTTTCAAATTTATTTAAATTTTCAAATTTGAATTCAAAATAACTTCCCCAAAACTTAATAATTCCTAAAGGTCATGTCAAAATTCACAGCATCCACTAGCAAGAGCTATTTCTACCTCCAGTTAGTGAAAGAAACTCTGATCCCTTTAGAGTTTTTTTGGCGAAAAATTTACCTTGATTTTACAAATGCATGCATGCATAAACTTAGATTCCTAATTCTACCCTTCGTTGGATCCTAATGCTGGGGTGTTACACCGACGCTCCGTCGCCCAGTTCGCCGCTCCGGTCCGCTTGGCGTTGGGAACGCGGTTGGAAAACCGTCTTTCCCCGGCCATTTCTAGGCAAAAAAATCGATTCATTCGGACCTAAATTTAGCCCTGGAACCACAAACGAGTGGGGATGCTCTAATACCACGATCCCAAACCAATAAAAAACGAAACAACGCTCTCTTGATTCTCAAAAACAAATGAAACAAGTCATTTTTTCGTTGACTTGCGAGAGCAAACACCGTTTTTTAGTACTAAGACCGAGAGAGCTAAACAAAAAGGAACAAACAAGTGGATCTGTGGATGACTCATGGCCCCCGAGTAACCTATGTCGGAATCTGGCCCAACATCCGTCTCCTCACTACGTCCGCCAGTCCACACTCCACACCACACTCACCCAGAAACCCCAAATCCCCAAACCCTCGCCGGCACGGCCGTCGACCATGGCTGGGCGGAAATTGTTCACCAACGTCGACCCAGCGACGGCGGGCGATGCACACCGCAAGGGCTCTGACCCGCACCGGCTGGACCAGTCCATGGAGCGCATCCTGCTGTACACCTACGCCAACCTCCCCGACTTCCCCGTCTACGTCTGCCGGCTCCCGCCCGCCCTCGCCGACTCCGGCGGCGTCGACCGGATCAGCCGCCTCCCCCGCCAGATCCGGAGCGACATCGTCTCCCGCCTCCCCGTCAAGGACGCCGCGTGCACCGCCGTCCTTTCCTCCCGCTGGCGCACGATCTGGCGCCTCTACACGCCCCTCTTCCTTAAAGACGCCCACCTCCTCCCCAAAGGCCATTGCTGGCCCATCACGAAGGCCAACTCGGCGGCCATCACCGCCGCCGTCTCCCGCATCCTCGAGGCGCACTCGGGGCCCTTCGAATGCGTCCACCTCGTCTGCACCAACATGAACTCGTACCGTCCCCAGCTCGCGCGATGGCTCCAGCTCCTCGCCGCCAAGGGCGTCAAGGACCTCGTCCTCGTCAACCGCCCGTGGCCACGCGACCTGCAGCTCCCCGCCACGGTCTTCGCCATCACCACGCTCACCCGCCTCTACCTCGGCGTCTGGAAGCTGTCCGACGCGGCTGTCCTGCGTGGCGCCTCCTTTCCCCACCTGCGCGAGCTCGGCCTCTGCTGCGTCCAAATGGAGCATGGCGACGTCGACTCCCTCGTCGCGAGGAGCCCAGCCCTGGAGAACCTCAACATCCTCGCATGCCTGGAGGGCCTGCGCCTTCGCCTCGTCAGCCAGAGCCTACGGTGTGTGCAAATCATCGGCTCAATGATGGAGAACATCGCCGTGGTAAAGGCTCCATGCCTCGAGCGGCTCGTCCTGTATGCATCCTCCTGCACCCCTAGTGGCTTGTGCACCAGAGTTAGGATTGGCGATGCCCCCAAACTGCACGCATTTGGATACTTGCAGCCAGGACGAAGTCAGGTGCTAGAGATCCGAGACACTGTCATCATGGTAAATCTCCCATTCTCCCGTCTCAGGCTTTCCATTTGTTCAGTTAGCAACCATACATGTCACCTAATGGAGGTCCATGACCCGATGTGTGATCTTCATTCTTGAATTGGGCGAATTTCAGCCCGGGATAAAGACGAGCACACATGCTCACAAGCGTGAAGGTTCTGAGTTTGAATGTGCGTTTCGGAGTTCATGATGACGTCATGATGGTGCCTCCCTTCCTCAGATGCTTTCCCAATGCTGAGAGACTGCACATTATGGTATTTGCTGTCAGTGATACATGTTCAGCTTACATTTCTACAGATTTCTTGCATGCTATTGCTTGTACTGTTGTACATAGTGCTTTGGTTGTGGTTGATTGCATAGATATTTCTAGTCAGCTATGGTGACAGTTATTTTTGGTCCTTTGGTTTGTGAATGCTGTGTTTAAGTAATTTTGCCTCAAGTTAAGTAAAGGTGATGAGAACAGCAGTCTGGTTGACTAGGCATACTAGGCTAGTTATGATGTGTGCTAGATGTGACCAGTTATATGTTAAATGCCATCCCTTGCCATTTGTTCTCAGACATCAGGTCTTCTCTATAACCTGGTATAAATTATAATTAGAAGGGTTTCGGGTGGCACAATTACCACTGTTTCCTCTATCTTGAATTAGTGCTTTGCTTCGTTACTTACGCCTGGATTTTTCTGTTATAGTGTTTCCCACCGTGTTTATATGAGCTAGTATTGTTCGGTGCTATGGCACTGTAACAGATATGCATTACTTATTACAAACTTCTGAAAGTTATAGGTATCAGGTAGGTAAACTAGCACATTTATGTTGACAGTTCTGTAGGATGTTCGGTATTGGTATTGGTATACCGTTATAATATACGTTGGTTTTGTCATATGAAGAGCTTAGAACTTATCCCCGACTAACTTATTAATAAAGAGGCTGCTGTAGCTCATTTCTGGAAATTCGTACTAAGAACATATCTGGCAAAATGGGATTTAAGATTTAACTCCATGATGGACTGCACTTGCAGCCTCTAGATCTATTTTATTTATGCAATTATGGTCATGTGATCTTGTTTAGTGCATACATCATTCTTGTTTTTCTCTGCACCACTAGGCTATTTGCTAATTTGCAAGTTCTCCTACTTTCATCCTTGGAAATATGGACTTGTCACTTCTCCTACAAATCTGATCCAGCATTTAGATATGGACAAGTATAATTTGCAGTACTTCGTGTTGAGCAGTTAGCACTTCATATGGTGTAGATTCTGAACTGAGCCACACAAATGCTCCATTTGCTCACAGAAAAAGGACTTTGACAAGAAAATTGATAAAGAAAGGACTTTGATAATAGTACTGCCATTCCTATCTTTTTTCTTCCAGACAGCTAATGGAGGCTATTGACCAATTTATCTCAGTTTATCCATGCTTTGGTTACATTCTTAGCAATTTCCTCTACATGTTACTTGAAAATTTTGTTCTGATCCTGCAGCAGATTTTATTGCTTGCAATTTCCTGATTATTTGTATCGATGTGTCAATTCAGTTATCAATTTATCACTGGAGCAATAAATGGTCTTTTTGTTTTCTTTTACTGTTAAATATGTCATGTGTTCAGTTACACATGCTAGGCTAAGTAAAAGTAGTTGCCTGTGAATAATAAAACAAGGGGATGGTCACATCAGCAATATGACTAGGCGTACATGACCAATTATCGTATAAGATTCTGACCAATTATAGCTAAAAAGCAAAGCATTGCCATTTATTCTCACCCATCAGGTTGGTCTATGCACACACACTAGAGTACGCAACTGAAATTATCAGGGTTTCATGTTCATCTGTTTGTGTTATGAAATTTGCTATGGAATTTTTGTTGTGCCATAGTTTATTGTTATGGTATTATCTTGACCTCTTCCATGTCCAGAATTCTTCTTCTAGTGTTGCCCATTGTGTCTGCCTGACTTTGTATTTTGTGATAAGTGAGGGACTGCATATGCACCAGCGTAGTTGTTTTTCTGTTTTAGTAGGCTATTTGATTCGGCTTTTTTTTTTGAGATCTAATCGGCATTTCTCTGAAACATATCAGAGCTGGCATTTAGGAATACACGAGTATAATGTATAGCATGTGTCCCACAACATAATTACCATGCCATCCTGCCTTGCTTGGATGCTTTCCAAACTGTTGACTAACTGAATCGATTTTTCACAGAGTACAAAATGTGATCAACCTGCTGGTAAGCTCACGCTCAAGTTCTGGGAGGAGTGTGGCCCCATTGAGAATGTCGTCTCGCGCATCAACACGGTGAGTATCCGTGAGTTCAGAGGGGAGCCAGGCGAGGCTGCCTTCCTGGAGTACTTCCTTCGGAGCGCACGGGTGGTGAGGACCGTAGTGGTTGCGATGGCCAATCCGAGCGCCGCGCCATTTTCAAAAGACGAGGCGTAATCCAAAGTGGAGAAGTGTTCCGAAAACATGGCGAGTACTTCCTGCAGAAAGCTTGTCATCTGGAGCGACGGCCCTTCAGGAGGTCACCATTGGAGGTTTAAGGACGGGGCTGATTTTTCTTTCCATGACCCTTTCTCCATTGCGGAGGTCAGCTCAGCTTAGAAGTTTCTGCGGAGAGCAGTTCTTCTGGTGCAAACTGGAGTGTGTAGTGTGGTGCTATATGTTGCTGCTGCTTTCTAGATGTTGTGCCCTTGCGTTGGTCCGTCGAATCTGTGGCTTGATGCCTGGTGTGAGTTGGAGACGACGTAAGTAACTACTAGTCGACTGATATTGCCTGCCCTGTAGTAACCTGCATTTTCTAACTATGCTCGCTGAAGTACAGTAGCAACGAACGTATGTTATTCCTTGCTGTTGCCGGTTGTGCATGTTGTTTTATGGTCAGCTCTCAGCTGTTTTGCGATGGCAAGAGTAAAAATATGGTCGTTGTAGCTGCGACATAATTAACCACTAGTACTTCGATAGTGCAGTGCCTATGCCCCATGGGAACAAATGAGCAATCCCAGTCGGCTGCCTGGCGCTTTGGCAAATCGACAATACCTCTTGTACTTTTCCTTTCGATATTTCGCTGCTGGATTCTGAACATCTAGCTCTATCTGTGTGAGACTTACACTTCAATGGTCTTTTTTTTTGCAACTCCTGTGTCGCCCCCTTAGGGCGGCACCGGAACCAAACCCTAGCGCCGCCAAAGACAAGTTCCCCGTGGCCTTCCCTTCTGCTGCTGCTGCCGGTGAAGGCTGTGGTGACGGCGGGTCCGGTGCCGAAGGGGCTAGGGGTTGCAGATCGTGGCGGCTGGGGACGGAGATGGTGGAGTTCGTCTAAGCGCCGTGGCTGGGGCGGCACCCTTGGTTGGGTGTCGGCAGCGGCTTTCCCTTGGGCGTGGCGGCCGCGTATGGGTTGGAGATCGTCGGACCCCCTGGTCGTGCAACGACAGAGGCTTTCCCTTGGGGTCGCAGATCTATGATCTTGCCTAGACCCGCCATCGGTGCAGCCGTCGGTGCCCCAGAGGTGCGTGAGGAGGTGGCGCGGTGCACTCTGTCGGCCTTGCTGCGATGTGCTTGGCATATTGCTCAGGCCATAGACCAGTGCGTCGGCGGGTGCGTGTGGTTCATGCGCATGCTTGCCTCCTCTTTCGCTAGAGGGGGTCGGCTGACAGGCGGCGAGGTGGGGGCCTGCCGAAGGAAAATGATAGGTGCAGAGACCCAATGGAAGTTGTTCTAATGAATCGAGTTAATTACACATTAAAGGGGGTGATCCTTGGGTTCTTCTCGCGGTAGGATGATGTTCTGCTTGATGTCGTCTCTCTTTGATTTGGCTGGTGTCGAGTTCCGGAAGGATCTGCTGTTAATATAGTTTGCTGATCAAATGTAATTCGATCATGGGCACCTATATTCCTAGCCATGCGGCTTTAGGAGGGAATACCACGAAGCTTCGCTATATGTTACCATCATGGAATATGTCGGTTTTCGATTTCCATGGAGAAGATATTGGCGGAGAATGTCAGGTGTCTAAGGTCTGAGGCTAGTTATGGCGGGCGGTGTCTTCATGGCGATGAGAACATGCTTGGTGGTGCTTGACTTGCATGAGTGACATCGGCAAGCGGGGGCGGCAACACATGAGAGGTACAATGTCTTATCTTCTAGTGTGAAAATCCAACATCTAGCCTTAATTTGTTGTGTTGGCGATGACCTTTTTGAAGGCATTATTGAGAAGGCAGACTTTCTTTAGGTGAAAATCTTCAAAGTCTGGCATTAAGTAGTTGTGTCTGACAATGACCTTGTTGAAGGCATTCTTTTGTGAGCGCGGACTCTGGGTGCTGTTTCGGCGGTGGCTTGTGTTTTAGCTACAAGGTTTTGATCACCATAGTGGAATCTTTTATTTTCTTTTTCTTCTTATTTTGGAATAGGGCCCCGTAATATTTTTAGGACATTTCAAGACTAGATGTAATTAGTATCTTCGCGATATTAATATTTTCCTTTATCAAAAAATATGTAAGATTATGCATTATCGCCATGATGATAGTTAAGTTGGCTCATGCGCACGTGCATACTGGTCACTAGAATCAGTGATGTGAACACGGGGGTAATTTCGTTTAATGAAATGATTCCACACTAGTGGTAGAGAGAATTCCTTATATGACACTACTTGTAAAAATAATTCATTATTTGACACTTAAAATGTTTTTCTTGCCTATATATCACTTGGTTTAACTTTTTTCCTTATATGACACTGCCGTTGGATCCGTTAGAATATTCTGTCTAGTTTTTTTCATCTAGACCAAAATACCCTGGATCGCTACCTCAACTCCAATGAGACTGTTCCATGCATGCGTTCGATCTGGTGACTGATGCTCCGTCCTCAACCCTAAGCAACACCATAATTGCTACTACGTCCTAGTACTTCACTATAAACTGGACCAGCTTCGCTTCTCGGCCGCATCTCTCAGCCGTACATACCGAGCGAGTAAAAAATGATACTAGCACATACGCTGTGCATGCTGTCATGTCATCCTCGCATTCGCCGATCCGTAACTCAGCAGATCGATATCGGAGCACGCACGCATGCATATACCTATCACTGTTCTCTCGACCGGCTCGAATTCACGTACCTTTAACCACGCAAGACACATGTTTCCGTGCTACATGAAACGAGGGAGCGAGCACCGGGCATTTGTCCTTTTTCCAGTAGACTATATTTTTAATTAAAATCGGTTCCATCACTAAAATATTTGCGACACCATTTAGTATTTCCTCCGACCCAAATTAATTGATTTGATTTTGTCTAGATTCGGATGTATCTAACACCAAAATAAGTCTAGATACATTCGAATCTAGAAAATCTAAGTCAATTAATTTGGGTCGGAGGGAGTAACTTAAGGAGATCTCTAATTAAATCATGATTAAATATATCACATAGTACTACGACATTTGTTGTAATTTTGTCGCATATTGAACCAAGGGCAAAAAAGTCTTTGTATGTCTTCAGTTAATACCGTTAGCTCAAAATACACTAGAGTGTCATATAAGGCAAAAAAAAATATACCGAGTGTCATATAGGGAAGAAAAAAGTTTTAAGTGTCAAATAAGGAATCATATTTGCACGTAGTGTCATATAAGGAATTCTCTCCTAGTCGTATGTATATGAAACAGGTAAGAAAGGAGTGTCTTCGTTGTCTTTCTAGACACAGAGTGGCCCGTTGACACGATTTTTCTCCATTGTCGAGTGTGTAAGTGTTGTGTGGCGACTTTAGGTTTGGTGATGTATATTCTTTGTTGTTACTTCATGGATCGATCAATAATAAAGCAATAAAGGACGTATGCATCTCTTTGATGCAGAAGCCGGGGGTCACACACTCCATTTCGGAAAAAAGGTAAGAAAGGAGTATGTGACCACGAAATACCAAGCAACGCCAACTCGTGGAACAAGGGGATTAATTCGACCAAAAAGTACTTGTTGCTACTCCCTCCGTTTCAAAATATAAGATGTTTTAGCTTTATAAAAGAAGTGTATCTAGACAATTTTTAGTGTCCAGATCCACTCCAAATATATATGAACCTACACATTAAAAAAGATCTAGATACACTCATTGCATAAAGCTAAAACATCTTATATTTTTAAACGGAGGGAGTACCTTGTAAAATCTAGAGTTTCATACTAGTCACAACTACTCTCTCAGAGTCTCAGTCCCCTAACATAAGACATTATTATAACCAATAATATTTGTTGCAATTACATACTCCCTCCATCCCAAAATAAGTGACATAGATTTATCTAGATTCGCACGTATCTAGACGCATTTTAATAGATAGGTACATCCTAATGTAGATAAACCCAAGTCACTTATTTTGGGACGGAGGGAGTACATCTTATAGTGTCGGACATATGGATTACTGTTCTATGAACACCATTAGGATGCATATTTGTTAGACTTCTGCATTGTAGTACTTTCTATACGAGATACCTATGGATACTAAATAGAAAACACACATTTATAAACACTACAATACATCCAAGTGGCACAAAATTATTCTACAGATGTATGTGCTTTTTTCATAATATTATGATTTTTTGTTTTATAATGAATTAAGTTTTAGAAATATGCCAACCGGAAGTAAAAACAACCAAAAGAGTTCTAATTTGACATGAAGATATTTGAGTTGTGGAGTATTAAACTTTACATTCTAATTGTACTAAAGCAACTATGTGGTTAATGTTATTAGATACGAAATAATGGTTAAGCTTGTAAAAGTATTAGTGAAAATAATATGTACATATATTTGAAATTTAGGATTTAAAAATGTTTAGTATAAATAGCACCCCATCATTTATTTTGAATCTCCTTATCTACATAAATTTTTAGCGTCACAATTTGGCATCTATGGCCATATCAGGTGTCTAGAAGTAGTCTAGGTTGAGGCGAATGTCTAGCTACCAGTAGCAAGCAGAGGATCGAGGAAGTCGAGCTCGTGTAGTCGGCAGGTCGGATAGGGCCCAACAAGTCATCAAGATCTAGGATGACAGAACCATAAGATCTTGGATTGTTGATGGGTGTGGGGCTAGGACGGCGAAATGGGCAATGATCGACGGCGACGCAGATTGGGTCAAGCAATGGTCCTGCAGCTAGTGGCGTCAGCTAAGGAACTTGACTCGAGGGAGCGAGTGACTCAAGAGAGGAGTGAGGAACGATGAGCGAGCGACAGGGGCGGAGCCAGGATTTAACCATAGGGGGGCAAAGAATACCATGATCACTTAACGACATAGAGATTTTTTCTCATTGAATAGAATAGAAGATTTTTCTCTTTACAGGAGTGAACGACATAGAAGATAGATAATATAACATGATTTTGGATATTTAACAAATAACATCAATATCAAAATATGACAACTGTGACAATTGTTTTTTATATTTAGTTTCATTTTTTGAATAACTAATTGTTAGAAAAATATATTGTACTTTCAGTTCTTGCGTTGCTTTTGTCTTTGGACTCTATGATAATGTACAAATTGATATCTAACTTCTATTGATCTAACAAAAGAAAGTGGCAAATATGAATTGAATTGGTAAATCTAATCCACAACATACCTTAGGTATAGAAATCATGTTTGACTAGGCATGAGGCAGTAATCACATATTTCATATAGATCATGGTTGACATAGCCACATATGCGCTAAACGAAGCGTCGGACCAGCTAGCACCAAAGCGGTCAGGCGATAACCTGATCTGATCTCATACGACGGAGCATATCGGTAGGCGACGAGCGGCATCCGATAGAGCCACACGTAGACGGCTGATACATTGCAAATGTATCTATTATTTTTGATGTTCCATGCTTGGTTTTATCCATTTTCTTGTGTTTTGTCCACACTTTGGAGTACTTTTTATATGATTTCTTGGACTAACCTATTAACAAGAGCCACAGTGCCAGCAGCCTGTTTTCTGCTGTTTTTGGTTCCAGGAAAGTCAGAAAATGAATATTCTGGGAATTTGACGGGACAAAAGCCAAAGTGCCTATTTTCCGGAAGTCATCAGATGCTAGAGTACGAGACGGAGAGGGGCCGGGGGCCACCACACCACCTGGCCGTGCGGCCCAGCCTGGCCTGCGCCAGGGGGTGGTGTGGCCGCCTCCGACACCCCCTTGGCCTCCCCTTCCGCCTATAAGATGCCCTCGGGACGAAAACCCTAGGTGCCCGATCAAAAATCCACGAAAGAGTCTGTAGCCGCTGTCATCTCCATCCCTAGATCGGGAGGGATCTGAAGCTCTTCCCGGCACCCTGCCGGAGAGGGGAATTCACCTGGAGGCCTTCTTCATCACCATGCAAGCCTCCGGTGTGATGCGTGAGTAGTTCATCCTTGGACTACGGATCCATGTAGTAGCTAGATGGCTGGTTCTCCTCCTTTGTGCTTTCATGTTTAGATCTTGTGAGCTCCGTTCATGATCAAGATCATCTATTTGTAATTCTACATGTTGTGTTTGCGGGGATCCGATGAATATTGAGATGCTATTTCAGATTGATTATTAATTCTATCATGTCTTTGTTATTTGTGATCTTGCATGCTTTCCGTTGTTAGTAGCTATCTTGGCCAAGTAGATGCTAGCAACTCCAAGAGTTAGTATTTATGCTCGATAGTGGGTTCATGCCTCTTGTAATCTGGGGAAGTGACAAAAATCTCTAAGGTACTAGATGTGCTATTTCTACTAGGGAGAAAACAACAATCCTTTGTTCATAGAACAATCGTATTGTTTACTTTACACGCAGTTCATAAAACAATAATCTATTGCTTGCAACTTAATACTGGAGGGGGTTTGGATGATAACCTGAAGGTGGATTATTAGTCATAGATGCAGTTGGATGGCGGTCTATGTATAATGTTGTAATGCCCAATCAAGTCTCAATGGAGTCAAGATGATTAGTATATGCATGTATTGCTTTCTCGATGTTTGTCAATTGCCCTACTGTAATTTGTTCACCCAGCATGTTATCTATCTTAAGGAGAGCCACCTCTAGTGAACTATGGATCCCGGTCCTTTTTCTTTACATACAATCTACAAATTGTTTACTGCTTTGTGTTTACTTTCTGCAAACTATTACTTCCTTCCATTTGATACGTTTAATCCTTTGTTTTCAGCAAAACACGGTGAGATTGACAACCTCATCGCAAGTTGGGGACAAAGTTCTGTGGTTGTGTTGTGCAGGTCTCCACGTTGCTACTAGCACTGGTAGTGCGCCCTGCTAAGGCTCACCTTTGAGGTATTTTCTTGCTCCTACTGGTTCGATTAAACCTTGGTTTCATAACTGAGGGAAACTTGCTACTGTGCTCATCATACCTTCCTCTTGGGGTTCCCAACGAGCTCTACATCAACATTGCACCAGCATTTTCCTGGCGCCGACACTGAGCCATCAAGCATTTTTCTGGCGCCGTTGCCGGGGAGTCAAGGACATCTTCACAAGGGTAGTCCCTCATAACCAATCTCTTTACTTTGTTATTTTGGTTTTTCTTAGTTTCTTTTGTTTCGTTTGCTTGTTTCTTTATCAAAAACACAAAAAAATTAGTTCTACTAGTTTGCTTTCTTCACAAAAAAATTAAGTCTCCTATAGTTGTTGGTCTATTATTGCCTTGCTTTGTCATGGTTCCTATCAATCGTTGGTTTCTTTGAAACTGAATCTTATCGGCATGGTGGGTTCACGGAAGAACAAAAATATTATTATAAGGAACACCGCTTGTCACAAAAAGGGAAACACTTATGGGAACAAATTGATAAATTGAATACCATTGCTAGAAACGTGTGCTCTACTTACAATGTTACTTATTGCTTTGATAAATCTTGTTGCTGTAGGAGGTATAAACACCTCCCTTTTCAATGTGAGTATAATGATAATGTTACCATATCTTCTTATGTTAAAGGAAATTATGACTTTTATGATGTGGAACAAATTGAAGAATTTATTGCTTGAAAGGGTGCATTCGAACTAGCTTATTTGCTTGAAAATACTGATGATGCACCTTATAAATATGAGGTTTATGATATACTTCAATTTTGCTTTGATAATTACAAGGAATAAAATAGCTATATTCTTGAATATCTTAATAGATGCTCTCCACCTATGGAAGAGACTAATGCCTTGCAGGAGCCTATGAAAGAAGAAATTGCTGAAACTGGAAGCTCATTGGATAAAAAAGAGGAGGAAAGTGATGATCAAGGAGAGGAAGAATGGATCTACCCATCCCTACCTTCTAATGAAAGCAACTCTTTACCCCTTGCATTATTTGATTGTCCCCCATGCTTACCAAAGGAGGACGGATGTCATGTTCCTGAGGATTCTTTTGAAAATGTTTATAATAAAGCTCTAGTGTTTGTAGATCATGAAAAGCATGCTTTATGTGATAGCTATATTGTTGAGTTTATTCATGAGGCTACTGAAAATTATTATGAGAGAGGAAAATATGGTTGTATAAGTTTTCATGGTATTGAAACACCTTTCTATGTGCTGAAAGTTTTGAAGTTATTCTCGTTTTATCTCCCTATGCATGTCACTTTGTTCTTTGTGAATTTATTTGCATACGAGATTCCTATGCATAGGAAGTGGTTTAGACTTAAATGTGTTTTGAATTTGCTTCTTGATGCTCTCTTTTACTTCAATTCATATTTTTTATGTGAGCATCTTCTCAAACTATCATGCCCAACTTAAAGGCGTTAAAGAAAAGTACTTATTAGGAGATAACCCAAAAGTTTTAGATGACTCTTGGAAGTTATAACCTCTGTAATAACCGCTCCTTATCCTTTTTATTTGCTTTTTGTGCCAAGAGTAACCTCTAATGAGAGAGAACTAATGATTGGGAAAGTTGCTCCCGAAACAGATTTCTGTGCTTCACCGTAAAGATTCGTGTAAAATCTCTGAACGTCTTTTTAAGGCGTGAATTTTTGTGCTTCTTCCCCAGGTTGTTATCTAACTTCCATTAGTTTAACACTTTTTTATTTGAGCAACATAAGGTCTTTGAAAAAATTCGTCTTTACCTCCTGGTCTGCTTTGACAAATTTCTGCCATTTTCTGCATTTGCTTCTTGTTGGTTCCTTTTGAGTTCTTTTGGGGAATTGAGCTTTTTTAGGAAGTGCTACAGTAGCTAATGTTCTAATGGAAGTTTATTTGGTGTTAGAACTGAACCTTAATACTTATTTATCTTGAGTGCACTAATGTTGCTAATAAAGATTGTGTGAAGTTTTGTATGAAGGAAAAAAATTTAGGTGTATGGAAGGAATGAGTAATGAGATGAAGGATGGACTAAAGCTCAAGCTTGGGGATGCCACGCGTGTCACCCCAAGAAATATCCAAGAAGTACAAGCGCCAAAGCTTGGGGATGCCCAAGGCATCCCCTTCTTCATCAATAAAAATCCCAGGTTTCTTCCAAACGCTTCGTTTTTTATTGTTTCATGCACAGTTGTGTTGTTCTTGGAGCGTCTTCTTTTTCGTTTTCGTTTTTCGTTTGGTTTAGTTTTCTTAGTTTTCTGAATAAATTGGTTGGACCCCCTCTTTCATACATTGGTTTGCAAATAGTTTGGTTTGGTTTGGAAAAGAGTAGGAAAGTTCATGCTTATGTGGGAAAAAGAGCTCGTTTTTGACTGTGGCCTATGCTTTGTCATGCCATGCTTGATATTGTTTTGGCTTTATGCTTAGTATTCTTTGCTGTAGCATAACTTGTTATAAACAATTGAGATTGCTTAATGTGCCTTGGATGAATCATGCATTGTTTTAGCATATTAAAGCATAGTATAGTGGTATTCTCCTTTGATGCTTTATTTGGGTTGACTTGCCGCATGCTCACACCATGTTATGACTATATCAAGTCACCATAACCTTTATGATCCTTTAGTTTTCAACTTGTAGTATCACTTTATGTTTTGATCAATGATGTTTTGTCGCTCTGCATGATTATGGCCATTATTGCTCTCTTAGTTTGTTGCTCCTAGTATTTTGCTAGCCTCCACAAACAAGTATGAGTTCCACTCATGCATCCAACTCCCTAAACCAAGTTATTCCAAAGAGTCCACCATAACTACCTACTATCTTATGCTATTCCAAGTATATTCATGCTTTTGTTCATCTTCCAAATTAAACTTGTTATGAGAAAACTAGTGATTAAAGCTCTCACAAACTTGATGGCACACTTTACTTTTTTGCATCTAATAAACTTGAACCATTGGGTCCTTATTTGTTGCGTATATGCTTGCGCTTTATAAGTTTAAATTAGCAGAACCATGTATCATGGGGAAGGCTTTCAACATTGCACTTGTACTTTGTACCCCGTTGATATCATGTTCTTTTGCTTACAGATCTCGGCGGTGTGAAATAAAAGTGGAACTTGTAAGATCATGGAGTTTGTATGTGTGTTAGAGAAACGCGTGGGCCGCTAGCCTAAGCCATGCCTAATCATGGTGGAAAATTGCAGCATAACTATAATGAGCACTCTATGAAGCATCCTCAATAAAAACCTATGCAAATAGCAAATAAAAAGATCGCTGAGATGCTCATTGTCTGCTTGCCTTGTCATTTTGATTATGGGATAGCTCCTGTATCATATGCAAGGGGTACCCCGTTGGCGGTTCTTTATGATACACATGTACTTACAATGACAAGAGCTTACTTGTGACTAAAGTTGAGTAGCATGAGGTTCGGTCTTCGTAAGTAAGGGGCATGAGATTTCGGTTTATAACTTGTCAAGCATATCCTCTAAGTTGTGTTACTTTAGCCTTAATCACCTTAAAGATGCTTATGATAGTGGCAATGAGAGCTGAAAGCTATAAGTACCATAATTTTTGGAAGCTCTTTATGAGACTTGAATCCCTACTTCCTTCTATAAAGGCCTTTCTTCCACTATTATATTGAGTCTCCATCTTCTACCTTTATGCACCTACTTTCAGAGCATAATGGTCATTCTTAGTTCTATGTGGATTGTCCCAAGACTAGTTGATTGATGCATAACTTGATATTTCTTGTTTTTAACTATTTGTATCTAGTCACTCTTATGAACTTTGAAGGTGTCTTATGCATTTATGTTTTGCTACTCTATGAGGGACAAGCTGAATACTATTATGCTATGTTTTCTTTATGTGAAACGGACAAACGTCTTGCAAAGCATTGTTATTCATGAATTTTTTGTTTGTGCCTTTTCATGTTGCATTGTAGTTTCTTTGTCTTATTGCTAGAACTTTGTCTTTCATGTTATGATTGAAGTACTATGATCCCAGCTTTGAATGTTTTACAAATACTTTGATCAAGTCTTTGATGGTGCATGTCACCTCAAAAATTATTCTTTCTTTTTATCACTTACCTACTCGAGGACGAGCAGGAGTTAAGCTTGGGGATATTGATACATTGCAAATGTATCTATAATTTTTGATGTTCCATGCTTGGTTTTATCCACTTTCTTGTGTTTTGTCCATACTTTGGAGTACTTTTCATATGATTTCTTGGACTAACCTATTAACAAGAGCCACAGTGCCAGCTGCCTGTTTTCTGCTGTTTTTGGTCTCCACGTTGCTACTAGCACCGATAGTGCGTCTTGCCAAGGCTCAGCTAGCAACACCTTTGGGGTGTTTCCTTGCTCCTACTGGTTCGATTAAACCTTGGTTTCATAACTAAGGGAAACTTGTTGCTATGCTCATCATACCTTCCTCTTGGGGTTCCCAACGAGCTCTACATCAACATCGCACCAGCATTTTTCAGGCACCGACACTGAGCCATCAACGGCGAACGACAAAAGGCGGTGGAAGGTAGCACCCTAGCGGCGGAATCCCCTAACTCCTACTCCTACTGATTATAGGACATAAACGATAGATTGATCCTCTAATTCCTACCGATTGTATGCGCCGAGAGCAGACTGTTATTTTTATCTAGGAAACCATGCTACGATCGAGAGATGGGCTAATGGGCATTACTTAGTTAGTGCACAATTGTGACAGTTAATCATGGGCTAATTAATTATGTACTAATCTCCAGCCATAAGCACACATACACTAATATAGTTGAACTAGTAGCTACTATCAAACGTTGAGGGGGACGATCGATTGGGGGGGGGGGGGAGGGGGGTCTAGCCCCTGCTCGCCCCCTTCCTCCGCCCATGGAGAGCGAGTAGGCCCCAATTTTGGTTTGAATATATATGCCATTTATTTTATAAGGTTCCACCAGGTTACCGACAAGAAACCATCTATATTGGTTTTTGGCAAAAAGAATATATATATTAATATCAAGACGATACTAGTTGCGCATGTTCTCGACCACAACTTAATGTTAGGAGATAGTAGGGACACCACATATGCACATAACCATAATTAAAAAAGAAAAAATAATAATGCAACAATCAATATCTCGCACCAACAATGCAGCAATAGCTAGACTCACGGTGGCTAAATTGCGCAAAATTTCTCATGTTTCTTGCTTCTCTCCTTGGTTGGTGTGAAATAGGATTATCCAGACTGTTTTAATAAAAAATGCGGAAATTCTTTTTATCTAGGGTGCATATGCTCCCTTTAACAAGAACATATATTTCAAATTGTTAAAAATTATGTATGCATCTCAACAATCTATGTGTTCGCATAAAGTTTCACGAGAAAACGATATATTTTATGGGTTGTTTAAAGAGGAAAAACATGTCTCATGGTAAGCCTCATTTTATTTTTATTTAGTTTAGTCGTTTTATTTTTTTGTTCTTTCAGTTGTCTTCATTTTTTTCTTCATTTTTGAGGTGCTTTAATCATGGTTGGAGATGTGTGATCTCGTGTCCCTCATGTGAGGCGACAGGGAGGGAACCCTAGACGCCGCCAGCTCTGTCACCCTTCTCTCCTTCCTCCTCCTCCGTGAAGCTTCGTCATCGCTAGTGGTGGCAGGAATCTTGCGTCTCCATCTGCACGGGGTCGGTGACACGAGACACTACCACGGGCCTAGACGGCGTGCTGGTTGTGCATCACAGCGGCGAGGCGTTCCCACGTGTGGTGGCGACAAGAAGTCTAGAGCGGCAACGATGCGGCGGATGACGACCTTGTGGCTGCGATCTGGAGGTTGCACCTCCGATCGATATGGGCATCATATCTAAAGCAGCGGGGATGGATGTTATGGCCAGATCTTCAATTGGTATTGGGAATCTCTTCCTTTACACATGTCCATAAGCGCGATTGCATCTTGTCCATCCAGCGCCAGACTTGGAATTGCGCAGCTGCCGGTGAAAACTGAGGTGGATGATGGCGGCGTTTCTTGGTGTCGTTCCCTTGTCAAAGGCATCATTTTTGTAGTTGTCGCTTGCTTGCTCGAGACGTTCCAGGGAAACTCTAGATCTGCGTCCCCCCAGATCGAACGGTGATGGCAACTAATGTTGTTATCCCTCTTGAGGGCATCGTTTTGGAGTAGTTACTACTTAGAGGGCTCTACTAGCGGAGACAACAGAAGGTCTCGGCGGCGTGGTGCATCGAGTTCGGTGGCACACGCCTTTTGATGGATAAGCACAACGCAATGTCACTGTCTAGCGTCGTGGCATCATCGATGGCAGGCCTGGCAAGGTTAATGCCCTGATCATGTCTCAAAGACGGGTCGACAGAAGATGGTGGTGGAAACTTCTCGAGTGTGTGCGTTGAGGGTCTGTTGGACTAGTTTGTGCCCTAGCTCGTCGTTGGATGGTTGGGTGAGGTCTCTAGTTTTATGATGATGTGCATAGGTGTGAGGTTAGGACAATGGTCCTGACATGGCCACCCTCATCATCGAACTTGTAGGTGTTGCGACAACTGTCGTTAGTGAGGTGGCTTCGGATGATCTTTGTATTCTATGTTGAATAACAATCGATAGTTGCAACTCAATGAACATAATAGTTTTACTATGCCTCATATTTGGCATCGTGTGTCCAAGATGAATCATCTACCCTAACACAACATGTGAACTAATCGAGCTTAGATTGAACTATGAACACTGCATGTCCCCAAAAATGGGCTTACATCGAACCCTATCGACCGTCTCCCCAAATTGAACTATATCCAACCCTAAATCAAAACAAGATATAGGTAGATCGACAGATTTCAACATGTACAGAAACACCCATAAGAATAACCCCAACCAAAATCAACCAAAACTGATTATTAAACCTATCCCTAAAAATCAACCGTGCATGTAAACCTTAAGCAAGAACTAGCAAATCTACACACAAATCTAAGACATGCAAGTTATGAGATAAGGACGAGAGCTTACCGCATTTATAAAGGTCAGGAGAGGAGTAGGCACTGCGGACGAAGCATGTAGGACGCCAACCTGCTTGTAGAGGGAGAGTATGTCGGTCATCGGCCTGGTCTTTCGTTGTCGCTAGTCTTCGCAATGCTCTACAATTTGTCGGTAGTAGTAGAACCACCGATGGTGAGAGAAGAGATAGGTGAGGGCAATGTGAACAGGGGCGAGTGGGGGAGGAGAGTGAGCGGTGTGGGTATTTTTGGTGCGCGTTCCCGAAACAACAAGCCGTCTCCCGCTCTTCTCCGCGCGTGCAGCTGCGTGGTCCCTTTGCGCTCACACGGGCCTGTCCCCGTGGAAACGAGCAATTTAGGAGTTCCTCTTGGGCCAAATTTTGAGATGCTTTAAAAACCATGCGATGCACGCCCAACAGTGCTCACAAGAAACCAAACATTTTCTTTTTGGCCCGCTAGGTGCAGTGCAAAGGCTTTGTGGGCAACCAAATGATCACTTTTTGGCCCGCTAGGTGCAACGCGGAGACTTAGTTGGGAGAGAGTTGTAGCTGCTCTCTTCTACCTCTACTAAGTTATTTCACGCGCGCTCCTCCTCCACCGTTGTCGCTCGTCACGCCTTGTATTGGATGCATTGAGTTTGAGTTAGAAAACCATTTTAGTGGAAGACCTAATTTTTTCTCGGTGCACGACTAAATGTGTACTGACAACAAGTGTGTGTGACTGACATGCACTCAGCGTCTTCCACCGTGTGGCAGTTCGTCCCTGCGCCTCCTCCTCCTAGGCTACAGAGATATATTAGATCGATGCACCCTAAATCTCTCTCTCTCCGCGATTATGTGCAAGGACGTCCAAGAGACCTTGCGTCCGAAACCCGATTGCTTCCTCTATGGATACGGCGACTGGCATCATTGACACCACCATGGGCGACAACAACAATGCTGTTGGAGTGGTAAGAGCATCTCCACTCGTGGCCCTCAAAGCCCCCCCAAAGGCCTTTGAGGGCCGTCGGCGCCAATTTTCGGCCCCAGCCCCGTCCCCCAATTTGGTTTTGGCGCCGGCGCGCGCGCTCGATTTACCCGGCGTGCCCGGTCGAAACCCAATTCCAAGGGAGGCTAGTGGGGGCGTCGGAGGGCAGGGAAAAGTTCGGCGGGCCAGCCTTGTCGGTGACCTAGTCGAAATTATTTCCTTTTCCCACCAATATTAGCTTCCACTACTAGGAAACAGCCTATAGATAGACAAGATGTTCAGTGGCACATAGGCCAATCTATGCGCCACAGGAAGACATCAGTGGCGCATTGGAAAGCATGCGCCACAGAAGTTTGGAAGTTCTGTGGCGCATTTTCCAGAGCATGCGCCACAAAAGATTGGTGGGACCCGCCGGTGGGGGGGGGATGATCCAAGTTCTGTGGCACATTCTGTAATATGCGCCACAGAAGAGGAAACTTCTATGGCGCATATTTCCTCATGCGCCATAGAACATGGAGGAGGGCCCAACCACGGAATCTAATTCACCCAAGTTCTGTGGAGCACATTGGCATATGCGCCACATAAGTGGATATGCCAACGTGCGCCACAGAACTTGGGGGTGGGCCCCATAGAGGGAATCTTATTCACCCACTTCTGTGGCGCATATGGTAGAAATGCTCCACAGAAGTTCAACGTCTGTGGCGCATTTCCTCCATATGCGCCACAGATGAGGGCGTCCAGATCCATATGTTAAAAAGGTGACATGAGCTAGCTTTCTTATCTATCTATCCCACCACCACCCATTTCACATCTCTACCTCCTCCCAACTCATCTTCCTCCTCCCTCACACCCCATCTTGCCCATAGTTTCTCCATTTTCTTATATCTAAACCTACTTTAATCCATAGATTGGTAAGTAGAAGCTTCGCTCCAACTTCTAGATCTAAAAGTTCCTTACTTTTCTCTCTCACATCTCTCTATTTGTTTACTAATTTCCTCTCCACCAACTTGCATTGTAGATCTATTTGTCCATACTCTCTCATCGCGCGGTCTTGTCTCGCTATTATTGTATCTACTATAGCTAGGTGAGTACTTGGCCATCATGAACATGTAGGTGAAGCTTGTCGCGTGGGCGGTGTGTGTGTGCGATCCATGGCGAGACGATGCTTGTGTGTGGTGCATGAATGTTTGCAATGGGAGGAAGTTTTTTGTTGTTTGCTTGTTGTTGTCGGGTCTAGCCGGTGTGGTTGCATCGATGTTTGCCGAAATGTTGATTCATTTCCATTTCGGCAAATTTTTGCACTACCCATATGTCCTAATTTTACGAAAGGTCATGCCGAATTTTTTCCGGCTAGCATTCATGCATGTGTGTGTTCATATGGTGTGGTTCTCACCTATACTCTCTGTTTTGACTGCTCAGGCAACCATGGTCCTCACGATGAGCGAAGGTTGAATTGCTAGGTACAAGAAAGGCACGAAGGAGGACATGATTCTGAACAACAAGACCATGATAAGATGTCCATGTCGAACATGAAAACTGCAGCGCTGGATCGACCCTGAATCTGGACAATTGGAGGGTCACCTGCTTAGGCGCGGTTTCATGCGCGACCTCAATGAGGCGCCGACAGGACATGGTGGTGGTCACGAAGACGTGGGCGGGCGAGAAGACGAAGAGTCTACCAGGCATGATCATCATGACGAAGGAGATGCCAATGGGCATGATCATCATGACGAAGGAGATGCCGGCGGGCATGATCAACATGGAGAAGGAGATGACGACGGGCATGATCATGAAGAAGGAGAAGACGCGAACACACAGACGCTGCTAACTTCGATCTTGCAGGACCCTCATGTTCAAGAACTGCTCCTCAAGGAGACGAGCAACGACAAAGCTGCAGCCAGAGAGAAAGCCAAGCTGGCCCAAATGGAGGTAGACGGGATGACTCCATTGTATCCTGGGTGTCGCCCCGAGGATACACGTTTGAGTGTAACGCTCAAGGCTCTAGAGATGAAGGCCGAACACAAATGGACCGATGTGAGCTTCAACACGAACATGGAATATTGGCACGACCGACTTCCTAAGGGGAACACATTGCCAACAAGTATCGAGGAGGCCAAGAAAATCGTGTGCCCTCTCGACCTACCACACATTAAATACCACGCATGCATCAATGATTGCGCACTTTATCGGAACGAGTACGCGGATAGAACCACTTGTCCGGTGTGTGGCCAAGGACGGTACAAGAGAGGGAACAAGAAAGTTCCTCGAAAAGTGGTATGGTACTTTCCTATCACCCCTCGTATGCAGCGATATTTCGTAGATCCTAAGGAAGCAAAGCTCATGCAATGGCACGCGGAAAGAGAGAAACCCAGAGATGATCTAGAGAAGGACAAGATCCTGACACACCCTTCAGACGCTAGCCAGTGGAGCGCATTAGACATCGAGTTCGAAGAGTTCGGGGGCGATGCAAGGAACGTCAGGCTGGGTATGAGCACCGAGGGACTCAATCCTTTTGGAAACCAGAGTAGCACGCATAGCACCTAGCCCGTGTTTATATGGTCATACAACCTCCCCCCGTGGATATGCACGAAGCAAAGGTATGTACACATGAGCATTCTTATTCAGGGGCCGAAACAACCAGGTATCGATATGCATCTGTATCTCAGGCTATTGAGAGAGGAGTTAGCCAGCTTGTGGGAGATGCCGGCCCGTACATGGGACGCCTACACTAAAGAATATTTCCATCTGAGAGCCACGTTGCTCACGACCGTGCAGGACTATCCTGGTTACGCATATGTATCGGCCCAGGTGAACCACGAACATAATGCATGCGTCAAGTGCATGGATGAGACACCGCATCTCCAGCTACCAAGGGATCCCGGGTCTTCGAAAACCGTGTTCCAAGGTACTCAAAAGTGGCTCCGCATGGATCACCCGTGGAGAAAACGTGGTGACCTGTTCAATGGTAAGGACGAGCTCGAAAGAGCCCCGCGTCCGAGGAGCGGCGAAGAAATCGAGGAGCTTTTGAATAATTGGGTAGATTGCCCTACGCCTGGAAAAAAACGACTGAGGACAAAGCCGCTGCTGGGTGTATGGTAAGCAAGGTCTGTTTTCTGGGACCTGCCGTATTGGAAGGTCCTTCACACTCCCCATAGCCTCGATGTAATGCACATCACGAAGAACGTTACCGAGAGTCTGCTTGGCACTCTACTGAACATGCGGGAGAGGACCAAGGATGGGCCGAAAGCAAGAAAGGACCTTAAATTGCTTGGCATAAAGAAAGATCTTCAGTACCCTGATAGTGATGATGATGATGATCATCATCATCAGGAAGGGACTCAAGGTCGCCGGAAAAGAGTTAAGAAGAATGAGGTGGTGCTTCGCGCTGCCTGCTTCACTCTGAGTCTGGAGGAGCTCGAGCAGTTTTTCAGGTGCCTCTTAGGAGTGAAAGTTCCTCACGGTTACTCGGGGAAGATAAGCAGATATCTAGACGTGGCAAAGAAGAGGTTCAACGGTATGAAGTCTCACGACTGTCACGTGCTGATGACGCAGATACTCCCCGTTGTGATTCGTGGGATAATGGACGAGCATGTCCGTGAGACGTTGTTTGGCCTCTGTAACTTTTTCGACGTCATATCTAGGAAGTCGATCGGTGTGAAGCAGCTCGACAGGCTACAGGAAGAGATCATGATGATACTATGCGAGCTTGAGATTTACTTCCTGCCCGCATTCTTCGACATCATGGTGCATCTTCTTGTACATGTCGTGGACGACATCATCCAGCTCGGTCCGACATTCCTGCACAACATGATGCCGTTTGAAAGGCTAAACGGTGTCATCAAAGGATTCGTTCGCAACAGGTCTCGTCCAGATGGAAGCATAGCCAAGGGCTTTCTGATCTACGAGTGCATCTCCTTCTGCCAGAATTATCTAACCACCGAGAATGAGGATGTTGGAATACCCACAAAGAAGCACCTCGGCAGGCTCGGTGGATATGGTCACCGCGAGGGCTGCCGCTCACTACATGTCGGCATTGATGGTCGACACACTAATTTTGAAAGGGAACATTGAGTCGCGCTACAACACACTGAAGTGGTCGGCCCTTGGGTCGAAGAGCACAGAAGCTTAATCGAGCAGGAGTACGTCGACCAGGGCCAGCCGAGGAAGAAGGGAGACGTAACCAGAGAGCACAACTCCAGCTTCACGGGTTGGTTCAAGAAAAGGCAACTGGACAATCCCCCACAGACGCCTTCTACGGAAGATCAAAAACTCATATTCTCCTTGTCGCAGGGCCCAGGGCACAACCTAAGGACCTATCAGTCATACGACATAAACGGTTACAGATTCTACACCGAGGAAAAGGACAAGAATAGTGAATATCAAAACTCAGGAGTAACTATGTTATCCTTTGCTGATGACGAGACTACTGTGATGGTAAGATTCTACGGAAGGATCGAGGAGATATGGGAGCTCGACTACTATGGAGAGATCGTACCGATGTTCCGTGTTAGATGGGCCAAGAATGTGGAAAAAGCAGGCCGCTATTTCACCACAATGGTTATACCAGATGCCAAATCAACAAAGAACGCCTCCGCCAAAAATGAGCCTTGGGTACTCGCTAGCCAAGTTGATCAATGCTTTTTTATTACCGACCCATCAAAGCCCAACCGTGTTGTAGTTAGGAGGGGCAAGAGGAGCATCATCGGAATGGAAGGAGCCGCCAACGAGCAAAACTTCGACAAAAACGGCGACCCGAAGATCGAAGAGGAATTCGACAAGTACTTCGACATGCCTACTACTACTAAAGTAAGAAGGAAGACCACACTGCCTACTAAAGGTTGTCCATTCATAAGAAGAAATCTCAAAGTGCACGGGCTAAAGTATTCAACCGCGACGAAAAAGGGCAAGAAGATTGTGAAGAGACACTAGCAATTGTGTGACTTTTTTGTGTATTAATTCGTGTGGGTATTAGTTAGAGAGTAAAACATATAATGTGATAATCGTGTGGGTATACAAATATATGCAAGAACATATACACATATGCATATTTATTCATACATATATATTGTGTGTTTGCTTCACACACAATATATATGTATGAATAAATATGCATATGTGTTCTTGCTTTTTTTGAATAAATATGCATATATGTATATGTTCTTGCTTTTTTTGAATAAATATGCATATGTGAATAAATATGCATATATGTATATGTTCTTACTTTTTTTTGAATAAATATGCATATGTATGTAATTAAAAATATTTAAAAAAAGAAAAAAATGTGTGAGACAGCCAGGATTCGAACCTGGCTGCCCCAGGTGAGAGCAAGCGAGCAACCACTAGGACAAGTATCAGATCTTGTCATACTACGAGACGCCATGGTTTTTACTATGTCAAGAAGTTCTGTGGCGCATTCCTTCAGAATGCGCCATAGATGTTCCAACTTCTGTGGCGCATTCTGTGGGAATGCGCCACAGAACTTTCACACTTAGCCACAGAACGGTTCGGCCTCTCCCCCTAATCCCCCCTTTCTCTCTCTTTATCCACACTTAGTCAATCGATCCGTCGCCTCTATCTGTCGTCGCAACCCTAGCGCCGGAGCCGCCGTGGAGGAGAGCCCGTGGAGGAGGAGCCCGTCCGTAGCGCCATCACCACCGTGCTGGAGCCTGTGGAGGAGAGCCGCCCCCCATCGCCAGAGCCCGTGGAGGAGGAGCCTGTCCGTAGCGCGTAGGAAGAGGAGCCTGTTCACAGCCACCACGCCGGAGCCCGTGGAGGAGGAGCCACCTTGCCGTCTGCCGTCCACCTCACCG
The DNA here is from genome assembly GCA_910589775.1 of Avena eriantha. Lineage (NCBI taxonomy): Eukaryota > Viridiplantae > Streptophyta > Magnoliopsida > Poales > Poaceae > Avena > Avena eriantha. The sequence continues at coordinate 57,737,193 of OU342741.1, forward strand.
TTCGCCATCCACCTCGTCACCATCCGCCGTCCACTGTCCCTAGGTAATGCTGCACTATTGCTTCTGCACCGTGTCGATATTGTAGTATTGGGCCGACGCGATTTTCAAGATTGAGGATGATTTAGAGAGTGCCAGAAATCTTAAAATCATTCTATAGGTTTCTAGTCAGAGTTATGACCTTCCTTCTACTCAAGTTTCATGTCTCATTTGTTCCAGTTCTTGAGCTTTCATTTGTACTCATGACTCAAGCTGGCTTTTGACAGACAGACCTTGAACGCAAAATCCTTCTAAAAAATTGTGTTGTCACTCTTTTCATTTTCAACCCTGAAAATGGTAGCACCTCTGATTGTAAAGTGTTGCACTTTTTTTAGAATAGTGTAACATTATTCAACTTGAATTGATTACATGGAAAGGTATTACACTATATTGTCACAAGTGAATTATGGGTCTCTTTAGATTCCATTTGGTGGTGATTGGAATTTACTTTTTTTACATGATGGAAATTTGCTTAGCATCATAGAGTTGGAATTTACTTTTTTTACATGATGGAAGTTGTTGGCAAATGCTTTGTTCTCAAATTCCACCTTGTGCTATACTGCTATGTGAAACATGGGCTAAGGATTAGTAACCTAAACTTTTGGATAGTATCATAGTAGGATAATAGATCTAAAGCTACTCTTACATGTACTCCCTGGTCTTTCCCATCACCATAAGCATGTTTTCTTTTGCTTTCAATGGTCAAATAGAAGCATTCTTACTGAAATTTGCTTTACTAGTGTCCCTAATTATATGCTTTCTTTCTTTAGAGTATATATCTGTAGTAGAGGGTTTTGATGGCTAAGTATATTAAATCCAGTATCAATGCTCAAGATAAGAATTATGTTGGGTGCTCTCACTTTTGGTCAAGTTTGATGGAAGTGAAGGATGTTTTTATAGCTGTTGTAGAAGGATCATTGGAGATGTAAGAAATACTAGGTTTAGGAAGGATGTGTGGGTGGGGCATAAACCCATTTGCATGCTTTTCCCTAGAATATATAAAATTACTTTTTGTTATCAAATTATGGTTGCTAGAGTTTTTGCTTAAAATTTCATCTCATTTGCATCACAAACTAGTTAATTTGATATCACAGGGGAGCTCTGTCACTTGAGACGTGAGAGTAACAAACAATGGGTCTTTCTTAAACCATTTATATTATAGTTGTTTCTGCTTTCCTTACTGCGAGTCTGCTAAGCTGTTTACTATGCAACTATTGGTCATAGATGAGAATTTGAGGCACGGTATTAACCGCCAACCCATCCAAAGATCAGCCATTTCTTAGTAAAAACTCGTTGTTGCTAATTTATGTTTCTGAAAGATTTCTGTCTTCTAGTTCATGACTTATCCCATGTAAATGGCAACCATGTGTATGCCCTCAGATAGGTGGTTATATCAGGTTCACAGCTTTGTGTTTTGTTTGAAGTGGTAATTTTCCATTAACATCGAGGGACAGAACCTTCTTAGTAATTGACCTGTATCTGTGTCATCTATTTAATTTACCTGTACCTGGATTTATTAGGATGTTAAACTGTTATCTGCTGTTCGGCAAGTACTACTGTTACACTTCAGCCTAGTACTATAGCAATTACTACACTTCTGTTACACTTCTGCTGTTCAGCAAGTACTTCTGTTACACTATTATATCTGTTATATATATACATGGGGCTATGATGTGATGATGAACTAGTATATCTGTTATATATATACTGCATGTGGATGATGGATATGATGGATGCTGGGGTCAATGCATGGGGCTGTCAATATGGGGATGGGGTGTTTTGTCTTGCAGGAATTTCATTTGAGTTACCCATTTCTCCCGAAGTATCGATTCACTTCCGTTTCGGTTGAGAAATGGGCACTCCTAGGTCAAAAAATTAGCAAAGGTCATGCCGAATTTTTTGGCCGAGATTTGTGCTAACATTTTGCCTCTTTTAAATAGAGTAGTGCAAACATGTCGGGCAACAAGGAGTCTGGCCCTTCTAAGCACATGATCAGCGTCGAAGAACAAGCTAGACAGGCCAACCAGTCATTCTGGCAGGGGTCCCAACAGGAGGAGGAGGAGGAGGTGATGAGGATGACACCACCACCGGAGGAGGAGGCGACCGTCGCCAGAGCTGCTAGGGCCAATGAGGGCGGAGATCCTGATTACGAGGGGGACGAAGACGACTACCATGTAACTAGTGAAGGCGGCGGCAAAGAGGATGACACCACCGATGGCGGCGCCCGCACCGATGGCGGCGAGAGGACGGATGGCGGTAGCGGCAACCCGTCCGCTTCTTAGAAGAAGAAGGAACAAAAGGAGCGGAAGGTTCCAGTGCTCGCCACCGTCTGCGATGAGTTCACTGAGGTCACAGAAAGTGGCCAACCCATTGCGCCAGAGGCGATTGCTAAAGGGTACGGCCTGCAAGTCGGGTGCATCGTCCGGGAAAGCATGTCGATCAACACGAAGTACGTCCGACATGCTGACCATGCAGCTTTGGTCGATAACCTCCTTAAGAAGCTTCACAAGCGATACAGATTCCCAGAGCAGTTTAGAAACCTCGAGAGAAATAAGAACCCGATGAACAGACTAGCCCTCACGAAGATGAGCAACGCCTTGAGCAGCTGGAAAACCCGGGTGAAGAATAGCATTGACAAAGGTGAAAGCTGGGAGGTTATTAGTAAGAAAAATCCGATGCTCGACGAAGAGGAGTTTAGGATATTCAAGGCGGATATAGCTACCGTTGACGCTATAAAATGGACTCAATGGGGAAGGAGTATGCGGGAACAGAACATAGGTAACCACCACCTTGGAAGCGGCGGTTACAGGGGGAAACATGCCATTTGGGACAAGGAGGACGCCGAGCTTGAACGCCTTGGTAAAGACAACCCTTGGCTTAAAATCACGGACTTGCAGCTTAGGCAATTTGTTCGGGCCTGCTACTACCTAGACAAGGAAACATGAGAGTTCATCACCGACGATCCGGAGGTGAAGGAATTCGAGAAGAATCTGGTAAGGAATTTATCGCCGATCTCAAGTCTATTGCGTTCTAATTAAGATAATGAAGCCAAGAATCTAAATGGGTTCACCTTTCCTTGTCTCTGCAGGAGGAGGAACTGAACGCTACTGCCACAGAGTCGTCCCAGGATTCGACGGAGCCGTGGGACACGGTTTTCAACAGGGCGACCAATGCTTACAAGAAGAGGGACAAGGGGTTGCCGCTGTCCTCAGCTGGCCGTGTGTCCGGCTTCGGTACGAGCATGAAGTTCAAGGAGTTCTACAAAGAGGACGCCCAGAAAAGAAGGGAGAGGAAGAACCAGGATAAAGCCGCTGTTGCAGAGCTGAAGATGAAGGTGCAGACACTGGAGGAGAAGACGGTGGAGCAGAAAACGGTGGACAAGTTAGTGGAAGAGAAGCTCCACTCGATGACTCCCCTAGGTTTTTCGAGGGGCTTACTGCTTGGAATGCGGGAGGTCGACAGGGGCCGATACATCTGCCCAGCTTAAGCGGCAGCAACTCGGGCATCAATGTTACCGTGTCGCCGGACCTGGTGACCCCGCCGGCCGTCAACGTCGGGACGCAGCCCCTCGTTTTGGTCACACCAATGTCCCCTCCCGCTAAAGATACCAATAAGGCGCAGCCGACGACGGTGGTGCTTCGTGAGGCACCCGAGCGGGAGATTGCAGATGATGATAGGCCGGCCACCGGCATCCGCCGTGTCTCTACATTAGCCGAGATCCACGCCATCACCAAGGTAACTAATTAGTTAGTGCACGTCATCTCCTTTATGCCTTTGATGCATGACTGTTGCCATCTCATGACGCCTAACAACATGTTTTTGCCTCAGGACACTTCTTGCGTACTCCTGCTTAAAGATTTAGGCGGTGAGTTGAAGGATGTTGCCAAGGGCACTCTTATACAACCGGCGAGCCGCACGATGCACAACAATCCAATGGATGATGACGTGATGAGGGTCAGGTTGGCTCGGGTGTTGCCAAGGTGCGATGACATGGACCCCCCCTTTCAACCTTAGGGAGCCGACGAACACAAGACCCTTGGGGAATGCTACAACTGGCCCTTGACATGGCCGAAGACCCAGATTCGTCTTGCGGGGAGGGGGGAGCACCGGCGCCACCTCTCGACCGATCATCGCTCGACCACCACCTCGGAAGCCAGTAGCCGCCGTGTCGCCACCACCAGCCGTCACCATCAACTCTTGGCAGCGTGTGCACCACCACATGGCAAAGACGTTGTGCCGCAACCGCCGTCGCCCCCACTACCACCACCACATGATGGCACCCATGAAGATGATGATGAATTGGTCAACGTTGACGACTTCATCAACACCGGTGCCGCCAAAGGATTGTATATGCCTTCTGTGGATGAAGAACCCTTCGCAGCTCGCGATGACCATCAAGCTGATCGGCCCAATACATGCATGTAGCGCTGGTCTTCCATGGTCTTTCTCAAGAGACGCCTCCGGCCGTCGATCCACCACAAGAGAAACCGGGATTGGTTTTCAGCACCAACACACTCCGAAAGGCGACTGATGAGCAGATGGCAGTGGCTGACACTGTTGTGAAGAAGAAGCACTACAGAAAGAGAGGTAATAATAATAAGAAGGGTGCGAGCCAGCCTCTTTCGAAGAGGATCCGGGGTCAGGACTCTGTCGTCGTACCATCCACACAATTTGGCTTGCCCTGAGTGCATGTAGCCGGTGATCCGATATTGACTCCGGATATGATCCACATTGCGGTTGGAGCCATGTTAACTTTGCACGAGGGTGTCAAGACACTAGAGGCCCTCCTTCTTAAAGAGGACGATCCAAATTACCCGGTTTTCACGGCCAAGGTGCCATTGGACGTGGGCTTCGTCGATGAACCGCCCGCGGATATATTCTTCATAGCATTCGAGGACATATTCAAGCTGTTTCTCACGAAACGGCTGGACTATAACTTGGTCCGCCTATACGCGCTCAATCTGGCGCTCACGATCAAGAGAGAAAGTACCCCGGAAATCGCGATAGTGGATCCCTACTACATGCGGGACAGCCAGTTGGTCGAAGGATCAGAGACACGTACCAAGGCGACGGCGTACCTCAAGAAGTTCATGGCAACAAGAGGAAGGGCACACTTCTTTTGCCTTTCTTTCCCGAGTAAGTACACACACTCGCTCATCGTCACCGTAACTTATGCATTTCTTATAGATTTCTTTCCTTTGCTCTTTTTCCAACATTCTGTTCCAATTGTGTTGCGCAGAGACAAATACTGCACGCTCATCGTCCTTGCCCCGAGGTATTCGCTAGCCACGTATTTCGACTCGGGGAGTTTGACAAAGAAGAAAGACTACACTAGAATAAGGGGTGTTCTCAATGAGGCTCTCGAGGGCTACACCAAGAAGGGATGCACCTTCGTAGATAGGGGGGAATGTATCAAGGATGGCAAACACGTGTTCAAGCATGTGCTTGACTTCCCCTGCGTCAAGCAGTCGACCGCTGGTGCCAAGGAGGCCTTCTACGTCCTCCATCACCTTAAAGGCTATGTTCGGGATTGCCATAACCTAACGCTGCCATCTAGTCTCCGAGAATGGGCCGAAACTTTGGCGAAAATCGACGATGCTGATCTTAGAGAAGACTTCCATCGCATTCAGATGAAGTTGTCGCAAATCATCATTGAAGATGTCAACACAAGGGGCGGTGCCCTACAACAAGCAAGAGGGTTGAGTAAGAGGGAGATCGAAGAACGCCTCCGTAACCAGGGTGACACAAGGACGTGGATGACGAAAGAGGGCTATCTACCATTCCCGAAGCCGTGCCAGAAGAGGAAGTCTTCATCATGATCGATGTGTGCCTCTAGCATGATCTAGTGTGTGTATATTCTTGATGGACGCCTGCTGTATTAGTGTGTGTGTGTGTCATAAACTTTACTATCTGGTGGTCGAAATGGTCATTGTTGTTAGACTTAAACTACCTTGTGGTTGTGCTATCGCTGAACTTATTGCTTCTATGATGATCTAACTTTTAGGTTTATGGATCCTTTGTTTTATATTCTATGAACATATATATATATATGGATGTGAACCCTTTATTCATTATTTTCGTTGTATTTTTACTAATATGCCTTGTCGTCTATAGAGATGGCGACAAGGTGGTATGTGGTGTACATGGGTAGGGTTCCAGGAGTCTACGAGGAGTGGGAGGATTCCCACAAACAAGTGAACAAGTTCAGCGGCAACATCTACAAAGGATACGCGACTAGAGAGGAGGCGATAGCCAAGTGGAGGAACCACTTGTGGAAGAAGAACCGGATGAAGATATTGGTCGGGCTAATGCTCTTGCTCACCATTATCACAGTTGTATTCTATTTGATCCTAGTGTAGGCGGCGGTGGCCACTTCATATTTGTAATGTGAGATAATATGAACTTTGTATTCAGTGCTTGTGTAAAAATTTGGCACTTGACACTATATATGTATCTCGATCGGGCTCTAAGTGTTTGTATTATATATATGTCGGTTTTCATGCATCTACTACTTGTGCAATGTATTTTATACTCATCTGGATAAATCCTGTATAAATCCTGTATAAATACCTGATTATACACCAGGAAAGTATTTTACTTCGAATACATGTTACACAATCAGTGGCGCATATAATTATATAGTTAGTGGCGCATGGCATATCTGTGGCTTATACACGTAAATGCGCCACATAAGTTCTTCCTGTGGCGCATATGAAGGAATGCGCCACAGAAGTCTGGAACTTCTGTGGCGCATATCCATATGCGCCACAGGAAGTAGTTATCAGTGGCGAGGTAACAGTGGCAACAAAGATATGCGCCACAGAAGTCCCCTTTTCATGCGCCACAGATAGGCTGTTTCCTAGTAGTGGCCGGTTCCTTCCAAAATTAGCCCCTATCTCCCCCCTCCCCTCCCGCCTCGCCTCCCACTCCCGCCATTTCCCAGCAAAGACCAGTTCGCGCCCCCATGCCGCCGAAGACGTACGCCGCTCCCCACACGATGGCAGCAGCGCTGAAAGAGCATGTGGGCCCCCATGTATGGTTTTGGTAATTAATGAAAATCTTTAGGGACTAATGTGTGTATTAAGGTGTACTTATGTGATTTTTCCATTGGCATCGCTTGGAGCATGTGTTGGCTTCAAGGTCGATGAAATGAAGAAGAAGATGCGTTGCGGAAGCTCAATATGCGCCATCCTTACAAGATCTCATGTTTGGTGCTTACCTTCCTCGGTGTTTATGGATCAATGAAGACAAGGCCAAAGGATGCTCAAGGCAAAGGTACTCTTGATAGGTTTTTCCCTTTTGCCGGTCTCATGTTGACCGGGTTTAGGCTAGATAGCCGTACTATCAAGAGAGGCTCTCGAGTGGGTATCTCGATCATATCGTTCGGAGAGAGCTCAAACCTTTGCATACTTTCATCATCATATTTGGTTGTTTTGTCTTATCCATGTGAGGATATAGAGCTTGTGGTAATCTTCATAGCAAGCTCTTGTTCATCAAAATCGGATCCCCCTTTTATATCTTGTTGCGATTTTGATCTTGGCGGTTTTTTCGGATTCTCACCAAGTGAGGTATCTGCCATTATACTACTTGATACATTCTCACTTGGTGATATCCAATATTTCCACTCTTTATTGGGTAGCTCTTGTCGTCCTCTTTCCAACGCAATTGGAATCAGGTCAATCAGAGTTACCAATCAAAAGTTATAGTCGTTTGAATATTTGCCTTTCATTTAAATGAAAATGAAAAAGAAAATCTTTTGTCTGGGCTATCCGGTACTACCGGGCCAGTATCGGACGCGTCTGAGCTGCGCGGCCCATTCTTCTGCCTGGCCCGGTCCCGCCGGCCGGCACTACCGGTTCGGCCTGGTACTATCGCATGGGTGGGCCGGTAGTACCGGCCCACCTCCCAGCTGGCCCGGGTCTGCTCTCCTGCTTCCTATCTGCCGCCGCTGCTTGGGCTGCTCCCTGCACGTGGCCCGCTCTGCCGCTGCCGCTTGCGCTCGCTGGCCCGCGCGCGCTCGCACGCTCGCCTCGCCTCCGCTCCCGCGTTCGATCACACGCGCGCGCCCTATGCCCTGATCCCCTACACCCCTTGCTCGCTCGCTGTGGCTGCTGCTTCGCTCGCTGCGGGTTGGGTCCAGTAGTACAGGCCCATTTCGGTACTACCGGCCCACCCAGGCCAAAATTGCCCCAACAGGCATATGTTGGGCCCCCCTTTAAATAGCTTTCCCCTTATTCTTTTTGAGTGGTTCTTCCTCTATTTTTCTCAAGCCCTCTTGACTATTTGCCTCACATCTCTTGAGCTTGATTAATCTCTTCCCGTCCAATGATTCTTGCCCATACTTGAGGGGAAGATAGAGGAGATCTAGATCTATATTTTGACCTAACCATTTCATCTCTTTGTGAGTGAATATTTGGGATCTAGATCTATGGGCATTTTGTATTCCCCTTTTGTGTTCTTCCTCTCGTATTCCCCCATGTGCTTTAGTAGCCTTGCTGGAATTTGAGAGTGAAGTTGTGGAGCATCTTTGTGGTGTTCTTTCCTTTTGCATTTGGTGCATCGGTGTGTGTTCTCTCCGGAGGATTTGTTCGGTGATATTCAGCGTTGCTTGTCCCTCTTGGGTTCATGGAACCCTAGACGGTTCTGTGGCCTTTGTGGCGTGTTTTTGGGGTCTTCAATTAAGTTGTGAAGCTCCCCCAAGATTGAGGCCTTGGTGGAGATTATTGGGAGCCTCCTATTAAGTTGTGGAGATAGCCCCAATCTTGTACGGGTTCGGTGACCACCCTTAAGTCTCCCATAGTGGAACGGGTGCTTGCCCGCGTGGTGGGTGCTCGGGAGAATAGGGTGAGGCCTTTGTGGCGTTGGTGGTCTTACTACCGCCCACCCCTCCAACGAGACGTACTCCCTTGTTGGGAGGAACTCGGTAAAACATCGTCGTCCCTGCGCGCCTCGGTTATCTCTATATCTGAGCTCTTTACTTATGCAATTTACATTGTGATAGCCATCCTGCTTGAATTAAGTATCTTGCTATCATATTGTTGCTTGTCTTGCCTACCATAAGTTGTTGGTGCACATAGGTGAACCTTAGTATATCTATGCTTTGTGCTTAACAAAAGAAAATGTAGTTTTATTCTGCCATTGTTAAGCCCATCTCGTAGATGTTTTAATCGCCTATTCACCCCCTTGATACGTTGCTAACGTATCCATAATTTTTGATGTTCCATGCTTGGTTTTATCTACTTTCTTATGTTTTGTCCACACTTTGGAGTACTTTCTTTACACTTTCTTGGACTAACCTATTAACAAGAGCCATAGTGCCAGCTGCCTGTTTTATGCTGTTTTTGGTTCCAGGAAAGTCAGAAAATGAATATTCTAGGAATTGGGCGGGACAAAAGACAAAGTCAGTTTTTCACCGAGGGACACCCGGAGCCAGAATACGAGACGGAGAGGGGCTAGAGGGCGGCCACACCACCTGGCCGCGCGGCCAGGCCTGGGCCGCGCCAGGGGGTGGTGTGGCCAGCCTAGGCACCCCCTCGGCCTCTCCTTCCGCCTATAAGATACCTCCGATACAGAAACCCAAAGCACCCGATATAAATTCCATGAAAGAGTCTGTAGCCGCCATCATCTCCATCCCTAGATCGGGAGGGATCTGAAGCTCTTCCCGGCACCCTGCCGAAGAGGGGAATTCACCTTGGAGGCCTTCTTCATCATCATGCAAGCCTCCGGTGTGATGCGTGAGTACTTCATCTCTGGACTACGGGTCCATGTAGTAGCTAGATGGCTGGTTCTCCCATTTTGTGTTATCATGTTTAGATCTTGTGAGCTCTGTTCATGATCAAGATCATCTATTTATAATTCATACATGTTGTGTTTGCGAGGATCCGATGGATATTGAGATGTTATTTCAGATTGATTATTGATTCTATCATGTCTTTGTTATTTGTGATCTTGCATGCTTTCCGTTGTTAGTAGCAATCTTGGCCAACTAGATGCTAGCAACTCCAAGAGTTAGTATTTATGCTCGATGGTGGGTTCACGCCTCTAGTAATCTGGGGAAGTGAAAGAAATCTATAAGGTACTAGATGTGCTGTTGCTACTAGGGACAAAACAACAATTGTCGTTGTATTGGGAACGGCAGTACCTATAGAGGTTAGATAGAGGTGTGGGGACTAGCAGGGAAGCTATCGACGGCATCCGCAGGCGGGATTGAATACAAGCGAGCGTAGCTAGACGCAGGAAGTACCCAGGTTCGGAGCCCTCGTGGTGAGGTAAAGCTCCTACTCCTGCCGGATCTGACTATGTCGGATATACGAGCTACAAGTGCTCCTCGAGCTGTATTCTCTAGCTACTGCCTTAAATGCAATGAGACCAACCCTTTCTACTGAGGCCTTGCCTCTCCTTATATAGGCAGAGAGGCAACGGTCTCACTGGCCAGTCCGACTGGCGGGTCCCAGCCGGCTGGTCACCTACAGTATCCGGTATGGTACGTCACATCGGAGTACGAGCGGTATGGCTGTCATAGACACAGTGGACGCCGTGCGAGCCTGTCGTCAGCATCGGGCCACTATTCCTGCGTCATCCCCGCAAAGTCTTCGATATGGCCGGGTGGTTGCCGGTCTTGTCATCGTACAGGGCGTTCCGCACACTGGTACGCACGTCGTCCTGTCTCACTGATTGGTTCCGGCTACGTCGCCGTAGCCGGCTACTTCTTGCTGATCCGGCTACCATGCGATAGCTGGCCTGTCTTGTACTGTCCGGCTGCATCTGGTCATCCGGACGCGATCCGACTGCTCAGTTTCTTGTCTGGTTGGGGTACCTGGGGATCATCCCCCTGACACTAGCCCCCGACCGCGTGTGGATTCCACCCTTAGGCGAAATGTGCGTGCGCTCCCTTCTGATTTTGAATTTGTGTCCGGCTATGCCTAGCGGTTGCGCTACCCGTGACATCAGTGCTGACACCGGCCATGCACACACATGCCATCATTGCACTGCGGCGAGCAACGTAACGTCCCATCGCACGTCACCTCGGGAAGCCGCTGCCCGGCGCCTCGGTTCTCGCTCCAGGATCTTCTGCGCATCCTGCCTTGGCACACGGGATCTAGGCGGCGGTTGGGGTGCTGGTCGCCCGGATGGCCGCCACGTGGCATCGTGGGTGGTTGCGCTTCCGGCCCCTTAAAGGGACGCCGCGGGGGAGGCAGTTCCCTTCCTTCGCTCCCTCGCTGCAGTTTCCTCTTCCCTAGTGCGCTCCTGCCCTTTGCGCCCTTGCCTTCTGCGCTCCCTCCTTCCTTCGCTATAGCCCGCTGCGCCGCCCGCTCGTTGCCGTCGACGTTACGGGCCACCGCCACTCCTCCGTCGCTGCTCCCCCTATCAGCCAGAGATGGCCGCCGACCGTGGGGCTTGGTGCGGCTCCTCCGTCACCGAAGATCAGATCGAGAAGTACCGCGCCACCCGCGTTCTTCCATCGTCGGAGGAGGTGGCGGTGCGGTTGGCGCCAACGGGAGAGGTGTCGACGCACCCGGCGGAGGGGGAGCGTGTCATCTTCCTCTCGCACCTGTCGTGCAGGTTCGCGCCGCCGGTGCACCCTTTCTTCCTCACCTTCTTGGCGTTCTCTGACCTCCGCTCCACCACCTCGGCGCCAACGCAATCGGCAAGCTGGCGCACTTCGTGGCGTTCTACGAGAGCTACCTCAGGATCCAGCCGGATCTCGGGTTATTCTGCCGGCTCTTTAGAATCCGGCCACAGGTGCAGTTCACGCATGGGCCGCTAGTCGTCTGCGGCGGCACCTCCATCTACTCCCGCTCGCAGACCGGCTACCCCAAGTTTCTTCTACACGACACGGTACAGCTGTGGCAGCAGTCGTACTTCTATGTCAAGAACCTCACCAATGTCGACCGGATCAACCTTCCGGCCTTCCAGGATGTCGAGTCCAGCCGACAGAACTGGAACTTGAAGATCCACGGTGACAAGGCGGAGTCGGATGAGATGCTGAAGCGCATGTGCTCCCTCGTCCACTGCCGGCTGACCGGCCTGGACGTCACCCTCAGCTGGATGTCCCGGCTGATGATACCGTTGCAGCAGCGAGCGCACAAAATGTGATGGGTTCGTAGCATGGAAAACAAAAACTTTCTACCGCAAGAACGAACAAAACCCAGATCTAATCTAGATAAAAGCCAAGATCTAATCTATTAGACATGTGCAACGAGATAGATGGGAACTAACCCTCATAGATCCGAAAGCGTTAACGAGATTAGATCTCGTGGTTGATGTAGTCGATCACTTGCCGATCTCAAGATCGTGTGGACGATCCTTCCGGCGTCGCGTTCCGGCAGCGCTTCCGCAATCGGTCAAGTGGACGATCCTTCCGACGCCGCGTTTCGGCAGCGCTTCCGCAGTCGGTCACACGTGCGGAGTCGAAGCAGACCTTCCTCTCCTCGTTCCAGCGAGCGGCGGACGTAGTAGATCTTCTCCACGGAATCACAGCAGCACGATGGCGTGGTGGTGGTGGTGGAGTAGAGAATTCTGCAGGGCTTCGCCTATGCCTGTGCAGAAGAAAGGAGGAGGAGAGAGGCGGCAGAGATTGGGAGTTATGGAGGAGGGGCAAGGGGTGGCGCCTCCCCCTTCTATTTAAAGGAGGGAGGGCGCCTGGGGAGGGGGAGTCCTAGTAGGACTCTCCACCTCCTTGGGCCGGCGGATTGGGGAGGGGGGGAGGAGTCCTCCTCCCCCACGACTCCTTGTCTTGACCCACCAGGACTCCTTGACCCCTTCCTTGGTTTTCAAGCAAACTCCAAGAAATCTTCTAGAACCTTCCAGAACATTCTGAAACCTTCTAGAATCCTCATACAAACACTCCGGAACATTTCCTAACTCAGAAAATGATCCCCAATATATGAATCTTATTCTATGGACAATTCCGGATCTCCTCGTGATGTCCCGGATTCAATCCGAGACTCCGAACAACATTCGGTCTCCAACGCACATTCCATATCTATTTAAAACAACTTCGAACCTTAAGTGTGTCACCCTACGGTTCGTGAATATGTAGACATGACAGAGACACATCTCCTATCAATAACCATCAGCGGGACCTGGAGATCCATAATGGCTCCCACATACTCAACGATGACTTCATGATCGATTGATCCATTTACATACGAAACCAATTCCCTTTGTCTCGCGATATTATACTTATCCGAGGTTTGACGTTTCCACCGACTTGGCCAGGTTAAGAAAAGAGAACAATTGGAGATCATCTTCCACTTGTCCTTTTACCACCGCGGTGACTCTTAGCCCATAAACCCAGACAAAGCCATAGACCATTTAGTAGCGCATCGCGAAGGTGGCCCAGTCGCGCATCCTTACCTTTTCATATTTGTAACGAAAGTGGCGTTGACAGACCGAGGAAGACCGTATCCTGGTGTTAGGAGACCGGTCTTGCTGATCAAACATTGTACTTACTGTATTAGTACGCATTTCTAACTATTTTTTTGCAACCAAGCGGATTATCTGGAACCACGCATGAATTGAGCTAAGCTGAAAAAAAATACTATTTCCAAAACTAGTCAATTCAATGATGACCCTCCATGGATTCACCTATATAGGCTGCGGCTAATGTTGCAAAAATAAGAGCTTGAATACCGCTTGTAAATAATCCAAGAAACATGACAGGTATAAGCAAGATCAAAATCTATCTGAAGAGGAATTCGATCAGGCACTTGCCATCTATCTTCATTGTTCAACTCTTTGATGAAAAGATGAAAAAAGCCAAAAAAAAGCTCTGCCCTTCCATCTCTTGGATAGATGGAGAGGGAGGGCAGAGGCCTTTGGTGTCCCTTTCAGTCAAGAATTGGGGCTTCACAATTAGAAGGGAAGAAAAGATGGTCACTCCTTTTAGGAACATGGCGAGCCTTACTTACGACTGTTGCACTTCACTCGCTGCTCGTTCATTCACTTGCTCATGAACTCGCTGCTTCGCCAGAAGCGACTAGTCGCCTCCTTTCCTCCGCCGAAAGATGCTTAGCCAGAAGCGACGAAGGAGGGGAGCTGGGGACCGGTCCGTCAATAAATGCGTATGAAAAGTGCAATAGTTGATGTGATGGATGTGCCCGGTATCGATCAATGAAACATCGGCTCGACGCAGGATTTCACCTACTTGTAGTTTGTATTTGCAGTTTAGATGATGTTTTATGAATCCTCAGTTCATTTGATTTCCAATTCAATAAAATGGTAATTGTGTGATAAGATTATAATTAGCCGATGCCCAAGGTGGTCAAATTGGTACTTGTCAGGAGATGTCATGAAACAAGCATGCAAGCTGAATTTATTAATTATGTTGTTCCAGAAGTAGTGTAATACTGCAATAGAATGATATGCTGCATCCTTTGCTCCTTTCTATTTTATATGTACATGTGCTAAGTTCCAGTTGTTTATTGACCGAGGGAAATCCACTGCATCTCCTTTTATTCAGGATCCACAAAAACAAACATGTTTAGATTATTTAGTCCCTTGAAATCCAACACTTGCTTTAGTTTCTGTTTGTGGTGACATAAGTCCCTCCCTACAACTCTTGAATTAAGAATTCTCACAATAACAGGGTCTACTCGATGTGAATTAGACGTCAATGCAACTTTAGCAAAAATTCCGCAGGTGTCGCAAGAGAATATCCACATGTGTACTTTACTGTAACCACGGGCTTTGTGGCATTCTTCGTTGGTATCTCCATACTTAGTTCTACCTCGTTACTGATAAGTACTCTTTACTCGTTCCGTGATATGTCATCCCTTGTGACCTAGTCACATGTTTGCAAGCTAACTAGATGACATTCCACCGAGAGGGCCCAGAGCATATCTATCCGTCATATGGATGGACAAATCCCAATCTTGGTCCATGCGCTTCAACACATACTTTCAGAATACCCAATGACACCTTTATAACCACCCAGTTACGAAGCGGTGTTTGATGCCATCAAAGTACCTATCCGGCGATGGTGATTAACACAACCTCATGGTCGAAGGATTAGGTTACTATGCATTTAAAAGCTTACAGCAATACGAACTTAATGACTTGATCTTATGCTACGCTTACTATGGGTGTATGTCCATCACATCATTCTCCTAATGATATAACCTTGTTATTAATCACATCCTTATGTCCATGATCAGGAAACCATGATCATCAATCAATCAACAAGCTAGTACAACAAGAGGCTTACTAGGGACTCTTACATGTTTACAAAACACACATGTATTAGTGTTTCCTAATAATACAATTATAGCATGGGATGTAAACATTCATCATAAACACAAAGATATAATAATAATCACTTTTATTATTGCCTCTTGGGCATATCTCCAATAGTCTCCCACTTGCACTAGAGTCAATAATCTAGATTACATGCTAATATACCGAACACCCATGGCGTTCTGGTGTTGGTCATGCTTTGCCCTAGGGAGAGGTTTAGTCAACGGATCTGCCACATTCAGATCAGTGTGTACTTTGCAAATCTTTATGTCACCATCTCGGACATACTCGCGAATAGCGTGGAAACGTAGCTTGATGTGCTTCAGCTTGCTATGTGACCTTGGCTCCTGTGCCTTATGGCACCTGTGTTGTCACAGTAGATGGCCATCGGGTCCAACGCACTGGGAACCACGCCAAGTTCAGTAATGAATTCCTTCATCCAAACGGCTTCTTGTGCAGCCTCCGAAGCAGCTATGTATTCCGATTCAGTTGAAGATTTCGCCACAACGCTTTGCTTCGCACTCCTCTAGCTCACTGCAGCACCATTCAAAATAAATACGTATCCCGACTGTGACTTTGAGTCATCCGGATCGGTGTTCCAACTAGCATCGGTGTAACCGTTTACAACAAGCTGTTCATCACCTCCATAAGAAAGAACCATATCCTTAGTCCTATTTAGGTACTTTAGGATATTCTTGACCGCTATCCAGTGCTCCATTCCAGGATCACTTTGATATCTTCTAGTCAAACTAACAGCATGTGCTATATCCGGTCTTGTACACAGCATGGCATATATGATAGAACCTATGGCCGAGGCATAGGGAATATTATTCATTTTCACTCTATCTTCTGTCATAGCTGGACTTTGAGTCTTACTCAAGGTCTTACCTGACAACCTGGGCACGAACCCTTTCTTGCTATCTTCCATTCTAAACTTCTTTAGAACTTTGTCTAAGTATGTACTTTGTGAAAGCGCTATTAGGCGTCATGATCTATCTCTATAAATCTTGATGCCTAGAATATATGCCGCTTCGCCAAGATCCTTCATTGAAAAACTATTATTCAAATAGGTTTTGACGCTATTAAGAAGTTCCATATCATTCCCAATCAACAATATGTCATCTACATATAGTACTAGGAATGCTACAGAGCTCCCACTCACTTTCTTGTAAATACAAGCTTCTCCATAAGTTTGTATAAACCCAAAGTTTTTGATTACTTTATCAAAACTTTGATTCCAACTCCGGGATGCTTGCTTCAGTCCATAAATGGAGCGCTGAAGCTTGCATACCTTGTCAGCATCTTTAGGATCGACAAAACCCTTGGGTTGTACCATATACAACTCTTCCTCAATGTCACCATTAAGGAACGCCGTTTTGACATCCATCTGCCAAATCTCATAATCGAAATGTGCAGCAATTGCTAACAAAATCCTCATAGACTTTAGCTTCGCTACTGGTGAGAATGTCTCATCATAGTCAACTCCTTGAATTTGTCGGAACCCTTTCGCGACAAGTCGAGATTTATAGACGGTAACATTACCATCAGCATCTGTTTTTCTCTTGAAAATCCATTTGTTCTCGACAGCCTTACGGCCATCCGGTAAGTCCACCAAAGTCCATACTTGGTTTTCGTACATGGATCCCATTTCAGATTTCATGGCTTCTAGCCATTTGTCGGAATCTGGGCTCACCATAGCTTCTTCATATGTCGCAGGGTCATCAGCGTTGTCCACCAACATGACGTTCAAGGCAGAGTCATACCAATCAGGACTGGTACGAACCCTCGTTGACCTGCGAGGTTCAGCAATAACTTCGTTTGAAGTTTCATGATCATTATCATTAGCTTCCTCTCCAATTGGTGCAGGCAGCACAAAAACATCTTCCGGTGCTGCGCTACTCTCAAATCCGAGAGAAGGTTCAATAACCTCATCGAGTTCTACTTTCCTTCTAGTCACCTCCTTCGAGAGAAACTCCTTCTCAAGAAAGGATCCATTCTTTGCAACGAAAACTTTGCCTTCGGATCTATGATAGAAGGTATACCCAATTGTTTCTTTAGGGTATCCTATGAAGACGCATTTCTCCGCTTTGGGTTCTAGCTTATCAGGTTGTAACTTCTTTACATATGTTTCGCAACCCCAAACTTTAAGGAACGACAACTTAGGTGTCTTACCAAACCACAATTCGTACGGTGTCGTTTCAACGGATTTAGATGGTGCCCTATTTAAAGTGAATGCGGCTGTCTCTAATGCATAGCCCCAAAATGATAACGGTAAATCTGTAAGAGACATCATAGACCGAACCATATCTAAGAGAGTTCAATTACGACGTTCGGACACACCATTACGCTGTGGTGTTCCCGGTGGTGTCAACTGCGAAAGTATTCCACATTTCTTTAAATGCATGCCAAACTCATAACTCAGATATTCACCTCCGCGGTCAGAACGCAGAAACTTAATCTTCTTGTTACGATGATTTTCCACTTCACTTTGAAATTCCATAAACTTCTCGAAAGTTTCGGACTTATGTTTCATAAAGTAGACATACCCATATCTACTCAAGTCATCCGTGAAAGTGAGAACATAACGATATCCACCACGCGATGCTACACTCATTGGACCGCACACATCGGTATGTATTATTTCCAATAAGTCTGTAGCTCGCTCCATTATTCCAGAGAATGGAGTCTTAGTCATTTTTCCCATTAGACATGCTTCGCATCTTTCAAGTGATTCAAGAAGTCCATCAGAATGGAGTTTCTTCATACGCTTCACTCCAATGTGACCAAGACGACAGTGCCACATGTATGTAGAATTATCATTCAATTTTATTCGTTTAGCATCTATGTTGTGAACATGTGTATCACTACTATCGAGATTCAGTAAGAATAAACCATTCATCTCAGGTGCATTACCATAAAAGATATTACTCATATAAATTGAACAACCTTTATTCTCGGACTTAAAAGAGTAACCGTCTCGCAATAAACAGGATCCAAATATAATGTTCATGCTTAACGCAGGCACCAAATAACAATTATTCAAATTTAAAACTAATCCCGATGGTAGATGTAGAGGGAGCGTGCCGACGGCGATCACATCAACCTTGGAGCTATTTCCAACGTGCATCGTCACCTCGTCTCTTGCCAGTCTTCGTTTATTCCCCAGCTCCTGTTTCGAGTTACAAATATGAGCAACCGAACCAGTATCAAATACCCAGGCACTACTACGATTACTAGTAAGATACACATCTATAACACATATATCAAATATACCTTTCTTCTTGATGTTGCCATTCTTCAGATCTGCCAGGTACTTGGGGCAGTTACGCTTCCAGTGACCAGCACCCTTGCAGTAGAAGCACTCAGTTTCAGGCTTAGGACCAGCCTTGGGCTTCTTAGCAGGTGCGGCAGCTTTCTTGCCGTCCTTCTTGAAGTTGCCCTTGTTCCTAGGCTTGCCCTGTCTCTTGAAATTGGTGGTCTTATTGACCATCAACACTTGGTGCTCCTTCTTGATCTCCACTTCAGAAGTTTTCAGCATGGACGATAGTTCAGGCAACGTCTTGTTCATGCAGTGCATATTGTAGTTCATCACAAAGTTCTTGTAACTTGGTGGCAGTGATTGGAGGAGACGGTGAATCCCCAATTCATTAGGAATCGATATCCCCAGTTCTTGGAGTTTGTTTGCGTACCCAGACATGGTGAGCACGTGCTCGCTAACGGATCTTCCCTCTTCCATCTTACAGTTAAAGAACTTTTCGGAGGCCTCATAGCTCTCCATGGCCGCGCGAGTCTCAAAAATTAGCCTGAGCTCCTTAATGATCTCGAACGGGTCGTGGTGCTCAAAACGCTTTTGGAGCTCCGCTTCTAAACCGTATAGGATGGCACACTGAACTGTGTAGTAATGATTTTTCCGAGTGGCGTAAACATTCTTTACGTCATCGGTGGCATCATCTGCAGGTGGGTCACCTAGCGGTGCTTCGAGCACATAGGTCAACTGACCAGCCCTGAGGACGATCTTCAGTCCACGGAACCAGTCTGTGAAATTGCTTCCATTGTTCTTAAGCTTTTCTTTCTCTAGGAACGCATTGTAATTGATGGAGGGGGTCGCCATAATCTACAACAATTTGCAAGTAGTTTAGACTAAGTTTATGACAAATTGAGTTCAAATTTAATTCTTTAAACTAACTAGGTGAACTCCCACTCAAAACAACATCCCTCCCATTGTCTTAGTGATTAAACGAACCAAGTCCACTACACCAAGTCTGATCTTCACGAGAGAAGATGTAGTTTCATCGGCGAACAATCTTCATGTTCAGCATATCATTTATATGACTCATGCTCTACCTTTCGGTATTCTGTGTTCCGAGACCATGTCTGTACATGCTAGGCTCGTCAAGATAACCTTAGTTTCCGCATGTGCAAATCTGGCTTGCACCCGTTGTATGCACACGTAGAATCTATCACATCCGATCATCACGAGATGCTTCGAAACGACGAGTCTTAGCAACGGTGCCAACTAAGGGTGAACACTTTATTACTTGATATTTAGTGAGAGGGATCATCTTATAATGCTACCGTCGTGATCTAAGAAATACAAGATGCATAAAGGATTAACATCACAAGCAATTCATAAAAAGTGTGATATGATATGGCCCTTTCTTCTTGCGCCTTTGATCTCCATCTCCAAAGCACGAACATGATCTCCATCATCACCAGCATTGCGTCAAGGTCAGTGGCGCCGCTTCATGGTTGTCCATCATCACTAGCAACTATTACAACTACTTGGAATAAAGCTATTACAAGATGAATATACACGCAGGTCTTAACAGAATTAAAGACAACCATTAGGCTCCTGCCGGTTGCCATATTACAACAAGGATCATTGCATACATCAAATACAATCATAATCACATGATGGCCATATGGCTCTGATACCACTGATGGGTTCGTAGCATGGAAAACAAAAAAATTCTACCGCAAGAACGAACAAAACCCAGATCTAATCTAGATAAAAGCCAAGATCTAATCTATTAGACATGTGCAACGAGATAGATGGGAACTAACCCTCGTAGATCCGAAAGCGTTAACGAGATTAGATCTCGTGGTTGATGTAGTCGATCACTTGCCGATCTCAAGATCGTGTGGACGATCCTTCCGGCGTCGCGTTCCGGCAGCGCTTCCGCAGTCGGTTAAGTGGACGATCCTTCCGGCGCCGTGTTTCGGCAGCGCTTCCGCAGTCGGTCACACGTGCGGAGTCGAAGCAGACCTTCCTCTCCTCATTCCAGCGAGCAGCGGAGGTAGTAGATCTTCTCCACGGAATCATAGCAGCACGACGGCGTGGTGGTGGTGGTGGAGTAGAGAATTCCGCAGGGCTTCGCCTATGCCTGTGCAGAAGAAAGGAGGAGGAGAGAGCCGGCAGAGATTGGGAGTTATGGATGAGGGGCAAGGGGTGGCGCCTCCCCCTTCTATTTAAAGGAGGGAGGGCGCCTGGGGAGGGGGAGTCCTAGTAGGACTCCCCACCTCCTTGGGCCGGCGGATTGGGGAGGGGGGAGGAGTCCTCCTCCCCCACGACTCCTTGTCTTGACCCACCAGGACTCCTTGACCCCTTCCTTGGTTTTCAAGCAAACTCCAAGAAATCTTCTAGAACCTTCCAGAACATTTTGAAACCTTCTAGAATCCTCATACAAACACTCTGGAACATTTCCTAACTTAGAAAATGATCCCCAATATATGAATCTTATTCTCCGGACAATTCCGGATCTCCTCGTGATGTCCCGGATTCAATCCGAGATTCCGAACAACATTCGGTCTCCAACGCACATTCCATATCTATTTAAAACAACTTCGAACCTTAAGTGTGTCACCCTACGGTTCGTGAATATGTAGACATGACAGAGACACATCTCCTATCAATAACCATCAGCGGGACCTGGAGATCCATAATGGCTCCCACATACTCAACGATGACTTTGTGATCGATTGAACCATTTACATACGAAACCAATTCCCTTTGTCTCGCGATATTATACTTATCCGAGGTTTGATCGTCGGTATCTCCATACTTAGTTCTACCTCGTTACTGATAAGTACTCTTTACTCGTTCCGTGATATGTCATCCCTTGTGACCTAGTCACATGCTTGCAAGCTAACTAGATGACATTCCACCGAGAGGGCCCAGAGCATATCTATCCGTCATATGGATGGACAAATCCCAATCTTGGTCCATGCGCTTCAACACATACTTTCAGAATACCCAATGACACCTTTATAACCACCCAGTTACGAAGCGGTGTTTGATGCCATCAAAGTATCTATCCGGCGATGGTGATTAACACAACCTCATGGTCGAAGGATTAGGTTACTATGCATTTAAAAGCTTACAGCAATACGAACTTAATGACTTGATCTTATGCTACGCTTACTATGGGTGTATGTCCATCACATCATTCTCCTAATGATATAACCTTGTTATTAATCACATCCTTATGTCCATGATCAGGAAACCATGATCATCAATCAATCAACAAGCTAGTACAACAAGAGGCTTACTAGGGACTCTTACATGTTTACAAAACACACATGTATTAGTGTTTCCTAATAATACAATTATAGCATGGGATGTAAACATTCATCATAAACACAAAGATATAATAATAATCACTTTTATTATTGCCTCTTGGGCATATCTCCAACAAAATGTGCTATTACTCCGGCCGGCTGGACTTGACCCAGCTGTCGCGCCGCGAGCCCCGCTACCACAACCTGAAGGAGTGGGTGTGGACGATCACCAAGGAGCGGCTGCCGGAGGGCTAGAAGTTCAGTCTGGCACCCTACAGCCAGGAGAACCGTGCGCCCCGGGTAGGTCCCTCTAGCCGGATTTCTTATTTCGTGCTTCTTGCCCTTCTTTCTTGTTTTATCCGACTGATCTCTTATGTTTGGCAGATGTTTCCTTGCATCCTTCGCGAGGAGGGTGAGGCTCCCCTGGAGGAGTTCGCGCCCGACTTGCCCGAGCCGCGCGCTCGTCGGTCCGACGAGGAATCGGACGGGGATGGGGATGCCTTCCCTAGCCGGAACGATGAGCCGGCCGCCGAACCCCACCCGGAGGTTGACGAGGAGGAGGCCGCGCCGACCACCGATCTGGCACCGCGCCCTGCGACGGACGGCGAAGCTGGCGGGAGCGGCTCTAGCCGTTCTGGCTCCCGCCGGTCTGCCGCGGAGGAGCCGGCTCCCAAGAGGAGCCGGACCACCACCATGCCACCGAGCCGCCTTGGCCGGAAGAAGGGGCCACCTCCAGTTGTGCTAGGGTACGTCCTTCCTCGTCCTTCATCATCTTCTGCCTGTCTCTTTTCCTGCCTTTCTGCATTTGGCTTATTTGCTTTCCTTTCCTTTCTTCTTCTGTCCTCTTAGCACGTTGGTTTCCTTTGGAGCCGTGAGCTCGGCACGAGCGCCGACCGGGTCGCCGCCCGCTGCTCCAACTACGCCCGCCAGCGCCCCTCCTTCATCCGAGGTGCCGCCTCCACCTCCGCCTCGAGCTGAACCGGCTGCCCCAGCCGGATCGGAGGGGCCCCAGCCGGAGGCGGAGTCTTCCCAGCCAGGGGGCTCTTCCGCGAGGGCGTGAGGGGCCGCTGCCGGCAAGGAGCTTGTAGTTGTCGGTGATGACAACTCCGACGAGGAGCCGGGAATGGAGTGGAGGACGGCGGTGGTTGCTGCGAAGGAATCCTTGGCCGTCAACGCCGTGGATGACGACGCTTCCTCCGCCACCTCGCCGACGGACCTCGTCGCCACACTCGAGCTGGTGGTGAAGGAGATCCGGCTGCTGGAGGCCGCAGCCAGCGAGAACCGGTCCCTAGAGCAGAAGCTTGCTGCTGCCAACGGGACCTCCCAGAGTAAGTCCGCTTCACCCGTTTTGCTCTTCTTTTTTTACTGCTGGCCGGTTTTGTTGCAGCCATCCTCGTGTGCGCTCAATGCGAGATCGATCACTTGAAGAAAGCGAACGACCGGCTGAGCAAGTCCAACTCTAATCTACAGCTGCAAAATAAGGATTGGCACGTGAGGGTAGACGGCTTGGAGGCCACCATCAAGGAGCGCGATGCCTCGCTCGCCAGCCGGATCGAAGCCTTCAACCTTCTCGAGGCCTAGAACAAGGACCAAGAGAAGGAGATCAAACGGCTGGTGACGAAGGAGAAGGCTCTGGTGGAGGAGCTGATGCAGGTCGGCCACACGGCTAAGGGTAAGTTCCCCTTTTCCGCCTTCTTTTCTTTCCGGATCCGGTAGCCGAATCTGACTCTCTTTTCTGATAGCGTTTTATCCCGGCATAGACCTGCTGGCCTACAACCAGCTGCAGGAGAACTGGCCGGGAGCGCAGCCGACCGCGCAGGAGCTCGTCGTCCTTATTGGCGAAGAAGCTACCAAGCTTCGTCAAGCGGCGCGGGACGTCTTCTCCTTCCTGTGGCCGGAGGCTCTGGTTCCGGAGATGATGGCGCAGCTGGCTGCGAAGGTGGGAGAGGTGCCGGCTGTGGTGGACCGGCTGCGGGACTTGGCGGCGCGAGCCAGAGCGGAGATGGCTCTGGCCCTCATGCTTTCCTGGTACAAGGACGCCCGTGTCGAGAAGATCGACGGAGGCTTCCGTGCCGGCGCTGATCTTGCCGACATCCGCCAAGCCCATCCGGAGCTCCACGGATCCGCCATGAAGATCGCCGACTACGTGGACCCCGACGAGGTGCTCACCGACTCGGAGTCTGTCGGTACTCCTCATGTGGAAGGCCCGACGCCGCAGCCTGCGGGCGCCGGAACCGGATCGAGCTCCGCGCCTCCTCCTCCTCCGCCCGAAGCTTCTGTCGGTCAAGGTGCTCCTCACGGAAAGGGTCCTGCCGCTTAGCCACTGCCCCGGGATGCCGGGTGTATTTGTCTTCCTTTTAGTTTTGTTTGCAACTTGTTCGTCCGTACCGGCTGCTTCTGATGCCGGGTAAACTTATGGGAGCTTCGCCTCCTTTATGTTTGTTAATATCGAACTTGCCTGAGTTTCTTTCAACTTGTGCCTTTCGAATTTTCTTTCAATATTCCGCCGGTTGACTTCATCCGGCTTGCTTAGTCCGGCTACACACCTTTAGCCGGGGGAACTACACCTCCAGTGGGGGCGCGCTAGCGCACCCACTGGGTATAGCCCCCGAGATTCGTAGTAGCTGGCGTAGCCAGGTGCTTCGAATCTTCCCTCTTTTCCCAAATCTTCTATCTTTATTCGACTAGACTCGTCTTAGTCGGCTGCCTTCGCTGGCTGAACACCTTTAGCCGGGAGAACTAACATTCCAGTGGGGGCGCGCGAGCGCACCCACTGGGTGTAGCCCCCGAGATTTGGAGTAGCTGGCATAGCCAGGTGCTTCGAATCTTCCTTGCCTTCTCTTGCTCCTACCCTTGCCCTCACCTGGGCTCCGAACGGCCGGCTAAACGCCCTTAGCCGGTCAGGAACTACAAGATTCCGCTGGGGGCATGCGAGCGCACCCAATGGGTGTAGCCCCCGAGATTCGGAGCACTTGATGAAGGCAAGGACTTCGAATCTTCTTCTCCTTTCCTTCCTGAATTCTGACTCAAGGTAGTCGAACAAGAATATACATACACATACACATATATCCTCGCAGGTTAATAGGTTAGTGTGCCAAATTGTAGCCGGAAAACGACTTGTTTTTTCGAAACCTAGCTTGTGCCTCTCTAGACACTTGGTCGCTTTCCCGTGTGCTCTGCTGTTTTCGCTGCGTCCTTGCCGGGCAGCCGGGTTACGGTCTACAGCTGGAATCGAAGGGAGCTGACAGTACATCGCGCACGGTACTAATGGCTTAGTAACCGGATTGGTTTAAGCTAGTTGCACAGCCAGGACGCCCGGTCTGTCGCGTCTCCTCCCCGTTTTTTGTGTGGGATGCCTCGGGCTTTTGCTCTTGTTAGCCGGACAGCCAGGTTGCGGTCTGTAGCTGAGACAAAGAGTGGGCCTCTAACATCGTCACACACTACTCAGTCGGTTTGTTGACTTAGCAGGCCGGGCTAGCCGGCGAGCCCCGGGTAGGGGTTGCTGGAGCCGAAAAATCAGAACCAGAAAAGCAGATGCAAAAACACATTTCTAGCAAGGAGCCCCCGAGATTCTCATAGGGGTCCGCATTTTCATTCATAGGGTTTGCGGGATACATACACTGTCTGGCGACTAGGTGTAAAACGGGCGCAGCAGGGCCGCGTTCCAGGGACGCTCGGTTTCCTCGTCTGATTTGTCCATCTTGTTCTTGCGCGGCTGTTGTGCGTCGATGAGGTAGTAGGAGTCGTTGGGCAGTGCCCGGCTAATGATGAAGGGGCCCTCCCAGGGTGGCGATAACTTGTGCATGCCCTCCGTGTCTTGCACCAGCCGGAGAACCAGGTCGCCCTCACGGAACGTGACTAGGCGGATTCGGCTTGAATGGTAGCGACGTAGTCGCTGCTGGTACAGGGCTGACCTGGACAGAGCCAGCTCACGGGCCTCCTCTAGGAGATCCAGTCTGTCCTCCCGCGCCTCCTGGTTGACTTTTTCATCGTATAGGAGGTTGCGCGGTGAGTCGAACTCGATGTCCACGGAGAGGACGGCTTCCGATCCGTAGACCAGGAAGAACGGCGTGTAGCCGGTTGATCTATTCGGTGTGGTGCGGAGGCTCCACAGCATAGCCGGAAGTTCCTCGATCCAGCATCCGGGTGACCGCTCCAATGGCTCGATGAGACGTGGCTTCATACCAGCCAGCACCAAGCCGTTTGCTCTTTCCACTTTCCCGTTGGACTGCGGGTTCGCAACGGAGGCAAGGTCCAGCCGGATGCCCTTGTTGATGCAGAACCGGGCGAAGGCCCCCTTGGCGAAGTTCGTGCCGTTGTCGGTGATGATGCTGTTGGGGTAGCCGAATCGGTTGATGATGTCGGTGAAGAAGGTGACGACAATCGCCCCATCCAGTTTCCGGATGGGCTTGGCCTCGATCCACTTCGTGAACTTGTCCACCGCTACTAGCAGATGGGTCATGCCCGCACGTGCTCACTTGAAGGGACTGACCATGTCAAGGCCCCAAACCGCGAAGGGCCAGGTGATCGGTATGGTCTTGAGTACCGAAGTTGGCATGTGCCTGAGCTGCCCGTAGCGCTGGCACCCGTTGCACACGCGGACCAGCTGCTCAGCGTCCTCGAGGGCGGTGGGCCAATAGAAACCATGGCGGAACACCTTGGCGACTATCACCCTTGACGAAGCGTGGTGCCCGCACTCGCCCTGGTGGATGTCCTTAAGTAGCCGGTGGCCCGTGTCTGCATCGACACACCTCTGGAAAATGCCGGATACGTTGCGCTTGTATAGCTCGCCGTTGATGATGGTGTACGTGTGCGCGCGGCACCGGATTTGCCTGGCTTCCACCTCGTCATCCGGAAGTTCTCCGTTGGCGATGTAGTTCATGAAAGGCTGTGCCTAGGATGGCACTTCCTGAATGACGAGGATGCTCCCGCCCTCCGGTTGACAGATGTCGGGGGGTCGTCCGGGTGGCGTACCCGGGATGGCAACCCCCGAGCTACTTGACGAACCGGCAGCCCCCGGGTCTCGCGAGCCGGAGGGCACTGCCTTGCCGGAGTTGGTGCGGGTCTTCTTTTTTGGCGGCTCTGTCGGCTCCGCTTCTGCCGCTCCGTCCACCGGAGCGCTCCCTACCTAGATGATGGAGTCCGATTCCGGTGACGGGTTGATGGAGGGCTTGCGTAGGTGCTCCAAGGAAACCCTTGGTGGGATCGCCTGCCTGGTGGATCCGATTCAGGCGAGAGAATCGGCTGCCTCGTTGTTGGCGCGGGGGACGTGATGGAATTCGCATCCGTCAAAGGAGGCGCTGAGCTTCTAGATGTGGAACCGGTAGAGGGCCATGTTTGCGTCTCTGGCATCCCATTCTCCGGGTACTTGCTGGACCACCAGATTCGAATCACCGAAGCACAGGATCCGGTTGACACCGATCTCCTTGGCCAGCCGGAGTCCGTGCGCCAGTGCCTCGTATTCGGCTACGTTGTTGGAGGCCTTGAAGTGGATCTGCAGCACGTACTCCGGCCAGTCTCCCTTGGGCGAGGTGAGCACGATGCCGGCTCCCAAGCCCCCGAGCATCTTCGACCCGTCGAAGTGCATCTTCCAGTGGTCCAAATCCAGAACCGGTGGGAGATACTGGGTCTCAGCCCAGTCGACGAGGAAGTCCGCCAATGCCTGTGACTTGATCGTGAGCCAGGGCTCGTACTGGATGGAGTAGGCGGCTAGCTCGATGGCCCACTTGGTGACTCGGCCGGTGGCGTCCTTGTTGCAGATGATTTCCGAAAGGGGTGCGGTGCACACGACCTTAATCAAATGCTCCTGGAAGTAGTGCTTGAGCTTCTTGCATGCAAGGTACAGGCCGTAGCACATCTTCTGGTAGTGGGGGTAGTTCTGATTGGAGAGGGAGAGAACCTCACTGAGGTAGTAGACGGGTCTCTAAACCAGCTGAGCCTTGCCTTCCTCGGGGCGCTCCACCACCAGGACGACGCTGACAACCCGGCTGATGGCTGCTATATAGAGCAACATCGGCTCCTTGCTAGCCGGCGTGGCTAGAACCGGTAATGTGGATAGCATGCGCTTGAGGTCGTGAAATGCGGCATCGGCTTGCGAAGTCCAGGAGAACTTGTCTGTCTTCTTCATCAGCTGGTATAGCGGGAGTGCCTTCTCCCCCAGCCGGCTGACGAAACGGCTGAGGGAGGCTAGGCATCCGGTGAATTTTTGGACTCCAAGCAGGCTCCTGGGCGGCTGCATCCTCTCGATTACCGCGATATTCTCCGGATTTGCCTCGATGCCTCGCTGTGATACGAGGAAACCGAGGAGCTGACCGGATGGCACTCCGAAGATGCACTTTTCCGGGTTCAGCTTCATCTAGTACTGGTGGAGGTTGCCAAATGTCTCTCCCAGATCTTCGAGGAGGGTGCGATTCTCTTTGGTCTTGATGACCACATCGTCTACATAAGCATGCATGTTCCGGCCTATCTGCAAGTGCAAGCACTTCTGCATGCAGCTCTGATAGGTAGCGCATGCATTCTTTAGACCAAAAGGCATAGTTATGTAGCAGAAAGCCCCGTAGGGGGTGATAAATGATGTCTTAATCTGATCAGCCGGGTTTAGCCAGATCTGATTGTACCCGGAATAGCAATCTAGAAAAGACAACAAATCACAGCCGTCGTGGAATCGATAACTTGATCGATACGGGGCAAGGCGAAAGGGTCTTTCGGGCACGCCTTGTTCAGGCTGGTGTAGTCGGTACACATGCGCCAGGTCTTGTTCTTCTTCAGCACCAAGACTGGGTTCGCCAACCAGTCTGGGTGGTACACTTCCATGATGAACCCAGCTGCAAGGAGCCGGGTGATCTCGTCACCGATTATCTTCCTCTTCTCCTTTGTGAACCGGAGCAGAGGTTGCTTGACCAGCTTGGCATCCGGCCGCACATGAAGTGAGTGCTCGGCGAACTCCCTCGGCACACCCGGCATGTCCTTGGGGGACCATGCAAAGATGTCCTGATTCTCACGGAGGAAGTCGAAGAGCATGCCTTCCTATTTGTTGTCCAAGCCGGCACCACTAGTGACGAACTTAGTTGGGTCGAAGGGGTCGAGCAGGATCCTCTTCGTCTCCTTTGCCAGCTGGAAAGCTCCTTCTCCAGCCGGTTTACTGCTAGCTGGCATGTCCTGTTGGACCATGGCCACATTGCGCATGATCACGCGCTTCTCCTCGGCTATAATGAGGGCCTCTGCCAGTTTGGAACCGGCTGAGGCGCACCCCATTGACCGCCTGAAGCAGCCCACGACGGTGATCACGTCGTGGGGTCCCGGCATCTTCGTCTTGAGGTACGCGTAGTGGGGGACGACCATGAACTTGGCGAGGGCGGGGCGCCCGAGGAGAGCATGGTAGGAGCTCGTCAGGTTTACCACCTCGAACTAGAATGGTTCGCGGCGGAAGTTCTCCTCGGTCCCGAAGATGACGTCCAGCTCGATTTTCCCCATCGGGGCGCAGGATGGCCCCGACAGTACGCCGTGGAACATTGTGGTAGTCGGGCGCAGGTCGCTTTTGCGAATGCCCAACTTCTCCAGCGAGGACTAGTAGAGGAGGTTGAGGCTGCTGCCTCCGTCGATGAGGACGCGCGAGAATCGGCAGGTACGCGCGTTGGAGACGATGAGGGGTCGAGCACCATGGCGTAGCTCCCGGGAGTCGGCAGATGCTCCGGCTGGTCTGCACGGCTCTAGGTGATGGGGGTTTCCGACCAGTTCGGGTACTGGGGGACCGGAGAGATGATGGGATTGACCTCCTTGGAGCGTCGCCTGCGGCTGTGCTTGTCGTCCTACTCCGTCTCGAAGATGTGGTAGGCGGCGTGCGGCTGGGGGTAGCCGTTGTTGTTGTTGCCGCCGTTACCATCATTGCCGTCTCCCCTAGCCGGCGGTGGGGGTCCACCAGGAGGGGGAGGGGGGAGACGAGACTGGTTACCCTGGTCTTTTAGCTAGCGGGTCTAGCTGCAATTCCGGGTGGTATGCGTAGCCGGTTTGAACGGACCACTATGCCACTTGCACGGGCCGTCAAACATCTGGTCAAAGGTGAGCCGCGGCTTCTGCCTTCTTGCATCGTTAGCCGGCACGTCAGGCGCGCCCTCCACAGCATTGACCTGCCGCGCGTGGTAGCGGGGCTTCTGTTGTCCGGCCTGGCGGTCCCCGTGGAACCGGTTGTCATTGCCGTGACGTCTGGAGGATCCGGCTTCGCCAGCCGGATTGCTCGAGCGGTCGCGAGCTGGCTCCGTAGGAGTCGGACGCCCGTCCGCATTCACTCGGAGAGGCTTCTTCATGGCGGCATCCGCCGTGGCGTACTGGTCTGCAACCGTCATGAGCTCCGCCATGGTTTTCGGCTCGTCACACAGTAGCCGGTGGCGAAGCATGGTGCCTTCTCGGCAACCCTCGATGAAGAAACTGATGGCCTGGCTCTCTAGGATGCCCTCACAGGTGTTGCGCAGCTCCATCCACTTGGCGAGGTACTCGCGGTCAGTCTCGCGGTCACCTTGGACGCACAAGGCCAGGTCGTGTGGGCACCCTGGACGCTTGTACGTGCTGTTGAAGTTGCGGACGAATACTTTCTCGAAGTCTGGCTAGGCATTGATGCTATTGGGCGCAAGGCTGTTGAGCCACGTCCTTGCCGACCCGGTTAGCATGAGGGGGACGTAGCGCACGGCTATGTGCTTGTTCCCATGGGCGATGCCGACTGCCGTAGCATAGTCGGTCAGCCAATCTTCCGGTTTCTTGCTGCTGTCGTACTTGGGGGTGTCCCTGGGCAGGGAGAACTTATCCGGAAATGGCTCGTTCCGGATGCGGGGTCCGAAACAAACCGGACCAGTAGAATCTTCCTCCTCCGTGACGCGCGCTTGAGCAAGGAGCTCGATGCGGTCGCGGGCATCCGGACAATCCGGGTTGGGCGCTCCCACCCGGCCCGAGAGACAGGAACCGGCGGGTCTAGGCGCTCCGGTTGGTGGAGGGGGAGGAGGCAGGTTGCTGTTCACCATCTGCTCCTGGCGCGGCTGGCCCCTATTGCCAGAGCTGCGACACCTGCTGCGGGCCTTAGCTGGCTGAGGGGAGGACGCCTACTGGGTGTCGCGTGGTGTGCCCCTGCTGTTGGCAGGCAGCTTGCTCTCTCTGGAGTAGCTGGGGTCCTCCTGCATCTGTCGATTGGCATCAGGCTGCTCGTCCGTGATGCGGAGGAGCTCCTGCACGCGAGCATGCTGGTGGGCTCGCTCCTCGCCCTCTAGATTGGGCAGTTCCTCTGTCGCGGCTCACGCTGCGCGCAGGTTCTTGATGGGCGTGTTGTAGGTGGGATGGATGAGGGCGGGTGCGTGATCCGGCTCCCCATCCTTTTCCATCCTACCGCCTAGCTCGCCGCCCCGGCGCCGTACTTGGCCGCGCCGGCTCGGCTCCGCGGTAGCCGGAGTGCAGCCATGCGCGCGGTCGTACTCACGCCGGGTGATCTCGAGTTGCTTGCGGGTAGCCGCCAGTTCCATGGCCTCCTGGAGGAGGATCTGTCTCTCCATGGCGAAATTGGCCTCCTCCTCCGGGTTATCCCCGAGGTTAACCGGCGTCAGGAGCCGATCAATGGCATCCTCCACCGGATTCCGAGGTTGTGGAGGGGCAGAAGTTCCGACCTCGTCCGTGCCTCGCTCCCGCAGCTGGCGGGGGTGAGAGCTGGAGCCGGCCATCATGACCTCCACGCCGCAGGATGCGACGGAGGCGCTACCGCCTAGACGCGGCAGCTCCGCGACAGAGACGATTTCCCTAGGGAAATGCTCTGGAACGGTGGCGACGTAGACAGGGAGGTCACCGAACAGCAGGACGGTGTCGTTCACCGGGAAGGAGTTTCCGGCGAAGCAGGAAGCGTTGTCGATGATGCAGTCAAATTTGCCGAGTGTGAGCACCAGGACAGAGGCCACGCGCTC
Source organism: Avena eriantha (assembly GCA_910589775.1). Classification (NCBI taxonomy): domain Eukaryota; kingdom Viridiplantae; phylum Streptophyta; class Magnoliopsida; order Poales; family Poaceae; genus Avena; species Avena eriantha. The sequence continues at coordinate 57,768,959 of OU342741.1, forward strand.
ACCGGCTAAAGTGCGGGGTCCCGTGCGGAACGTAACTCCGGTCGAAGCCATCTTGCCCCACGGTAGGCGCCAACTGTCGTTGTATTGGGAACGGCAGTACCTGTAGAGGTTAGATAGAGGTGTGGGGACTAGTAGGGAAGCTATCGACGGCGTTCGCAGGCGGGATTGGATACAAGCGAGCGTAGCTGGACGCAGGAAGTACCCAGGTTTGGAGCCCTCGTGGTGAGGTAAAGCTCCTACTCCTGCCGGATCTGACTATGTGGGATATATGAGCTACAAGTGCTCCTCGAGCTGTATTCTCTAGCTACTGCCTTAAATGCAATGAGACCAACCCTTTCTACTGAGGCCTTGCCTCTCCTTATATAGGCAGAGAGGCAACGGTCTCACTGGCCAATCCGACTGGCGGGTCCCACAGGCGGGTCCTAGCCGGCTGGTCATCTACAGTATCTGGTATGGTACGTCACATCGGAGTACGAGCGGTATGGCTATCGTAGACATAGTGGACATTGTGCGAGCCTGTCGTCAGCATCGGGCCACTATTCCTGCGTCATCCCCGCAAAGTCTTCGGTATGGCCGGGTGGTTGCCGGTCTTGCCATCATACAGGGCGTGCCATGCACTGATACGCACATCGTCCTGTCTCACTGATTGGTTCCGGCTATGTCGCCGTAGCCGGCTACTTCTTGTTGATCCGGCTACCTTGCGATAGCCGGCCTGTCTTGTACTGTTCGGCTGCATCTGGTCAGCCAGACGCGATCCGACTGCTCAGTTTCTTGTCCGGTTGGGGTACCTGGGGATCATCCCCCTAACAACAATCCTTTGTTCATACAACAATCGTATTGTTTACTTTACACGCAATGCATAATGCAATTATCTATTGCTTGCAACTTAATACTAGAGGGGGTTCGGATGATAACCTGAAGGTGGATTATTAGTCATAGATGCAGTTGGATGGTGGTTTATGTATAATGTTGTAGTGCCCAATCGAGTCTCAAAGGACTCAAGATGAGTAGTATATGCATATTGCTTTCTCGATGTTTTTCAATTGCCCCGTTGTAATTTGTTCACCCAACATGTCATATATCTTAAGGAGAGCCACCACTAGTGAACTATGGACCCCGGTCCTTTCTTTTACCATCAATCTACAATCAACTGTTTACTGCTTTCTGTTTACTTTCTGCAAACTATTACTTTCTTCCACTCGATACGTTTAATCCTTTGTTTTCAGCAAAACCGGTGAGATTGACAACCTCATCGCAAGTTGGGGCAAAGTTCCGTGGTTGTGTTCTGCAGGTCTCCACGTTGCTGCTGGCACCGGTAGTGCACCCTGCCAAAGTTCAGCTAGCAACACCTTTGGGGTGTTTCCTTGCTCCTACTGGATTGATAACCTTGGTTTCATAACTGAGGGAAAACTTGTTGTTGTGCTCATCACCCCAACGAGCTCGTTAATACACGAGTCAGCAATTTTTTTTCTAGCGCCGTTGCCGGGGAGTCAAGGACATCTTCACAAGGGGAGTCCCTCATAACCAATCTCTTTACTTTGTTTTTTTTGCTTAGTTTACTTTTGCTTTGTTTGCTTGTTTCTTTATCAAAAACACACCAAAATTAGTTTTACTAGTTTGCTCTCTTTATTTAAAAACACAAAAAATGACTACTCTGGAAAACACTAAGTTGTGTGACTTCACTAGCACCAACAACAATGATTTTATGAGCACACCTATTGCTCCACCTGTTCCTGAAGCTACTTTCTTTGAAATAAAACCTGCTTTACTCAATCTTGTTATGAGGGAACAATTTTCTAGTATTGGTAATGAAGATGTTGTTGCTCATCTAAATAACTTTGTTGAACTTTGTGAGATGCAAAAGCATAGGGATATAGATGGAGATATTATTAATCTTAAATTGTTTCCTTTCTCTTTGAGAGGAAAATCTAAAGAATGGTTGAATTCCTTGACTAGGAATAGTATTGATTCTTGGACTAAATGCAAAGATGCTTTCATTGGAAAATAATATCCTCCTGCTAAGATTATATCTATGAGAAGTGAAATAATGAAATTTAAACAATCTGATAATGAACATGTTGCTCAAGCTTGGGAAAGAATGAAATCTTTGGTAAAGAATTGCCTCACTCATGGACTGACTGCTTGGATGATTATCCAAACCTTTTATGCAGGATTGAACTATTCTTCAATAAATCTATTGGATTCTGCTGCTGGAGGTACCTTTATGACCATTACTTTGGGTGCTGCAACAAAGCTTCTAGATAATATGATGGTTAACTATTCTGAATGGCATACTGAGAGAGCTCCACAAGGTAAGACAGTAAATTCTGTTGAAGAAACTTCCTCCTTGAGTGATAAGATTGATGTTATTATGTCTATGCTTGTTAATGGGAAAGCCCATATTGATCCAAATAATGTTCCCTTAGCCTCTTTGGTTGCTCAAGAAGAGCAAGTTGATGTGAACTTTATAAGAAATAACAATTTTAGCAATAATGCCTACAGGAATAATTTTGGTAACAACAATTATAGGCCATATCCTCCCAACAATGGTAATGCTTATGGAAATTCCTGCAACAATAATAAGAGTGCACCCTCTAAACTTGAAGTTATGCTTAAAGATTTTATTAGTAAACAATTTGCTTTCAATAAAACTATTGAGGAAAAACTCTCCAATGCTGAAAGAAATATAGCATCTTTGGCTGAAGCTCAATCTTCTTTGAATAAAATGGCTGCTAAACCTGAAACTATTGATAATCCCTTTGCTTCTACCAATGCCATCGAAGTTAGAATCGATGAAAATGTTAGACTATTAGCTGAATTGCATGCTAAGTGGGAAATAGAAGATGAAATTGCTAGAAACATTAGTGTTTCTACTATCACTACCGCTAGTGTTGAGGCTAGTAAAAGCTCTACTACTTTAGATGATAATTATGATTTTGATCTTGATGGTTGCAACATCTCTGAAGTTATTAAGTTTCTACAAAAGCTTGCTAAAAGTCCTAATGCTAGTGTTATGAATATGGCATTTACAAAACACATTACTGATGCTCTCATAAAGATTAAAGAAGAAAAGATGAAACATAGAGCTTCTATTCCTATAAAATAAGAAGATGGTTGGGAACCCATCATTAATATGAAAGTGAGTGATTTTGATTTCAAAGCTTTATGTGATCTTGATAGTAGTGTTTCTATTATTCCTAGAAGGATTTATGATATGCTTGATTTGCCACCATTGGAAGATTGTTATTTGAATGTCCCACTTGATGATAATGCTAAAAAGAAACTCATGGGGAGTATTAATGATGTTCTTATTATGGTTAACAATGCCTATGTTCATGTTGATTTCTATGTTTTGGATATTGAATGCAATGCTTCTTTTCCTATTACTTTGGGAAGACTTTTTCTTAGAACTGTTGGTGCCATTATTGATATGAAAGAAGGCACCATTAAATATCAACTCCCACTCAAGAAAGTTATAGAACACTTCCCTAAGAAGAGAGAGAAGATTTCTTTTGCCTCTGCTATGAAAACAAAATTTGCTCTTAATGCTTCTTCATTTGAGAACACTTGATTCTTTTTTTTTGCTTCTTATGCCTAACTTAAAGGCGTTAAAGAAACGTACTTATTGGGAGATAACCCAATAGTTCTAAATGAGCCTTGGAAGTTATTACTTCAGTAATAACCTCTCCTTATCCTTTTTATTTGCTTTTTGTGCCACGAGTAACCTCTAATGAGAGTGAAGTAATGATTGGGAAAGTTGCTGTCCCGAAACAGATTTCTGTGCTTCACTGTAAAAATTCTTGTAAAATCTCTGTACGTCTTTTTGAGGCATGAATTTTTGTGCTTCTTCCCCAGGTTGTTATCTAAATTTCGTTAGTTCATTACTTTTCGATTTGAGCAACAGAAGGTCTTTGAAAAAATTCGTCTTTACCTGTTGGTCTGTTTTGACAAATTTCTGCCATTATTTGCATTTGCTTCTTATTGGTTTCTTTTTGAGTTCTCTTTGGGGAATTGAGATTTTTGAGGGAGGTGCTACAGTAGCTTGTGTTCTAATGGATGTTTTATTGGTGTTGGAACTGAACAAAAATACTTATTATCTTGAGTGCACTAATGTTGCTAATAAAGATTGTGTGAAGTTTAATATGAAGGGAAACTTTCAGGTGTATGGAAGGAATGAGTAATGAGATGAAGGATGTACTAAAGCTCAAGCTTGGGGATGCCACGCGTGTCACCCCAAGAAATAAAGAAGTACAAGCGTCAAAGCTTGGGGATTCCCAAGACATCCCCTTCTTCATCAATAAAAATCCCAGGTTTCTTCCAAACATTTCATTTTTATTGTTTCATGCACAGTTGTGTTGTTCTTGGATCATATTTTTTTTGTTTTCGTTTTGGTTTTTAGTTTTCTTTGTTTTCTGAATAAATTGGTTGGACCCTCTCTTTCATGCATTGGTTTTCAAATAGTTTGGTTTGGATTGGAAAAGAGTAGGAAAGTTCATGCTTAAGTGGTAAAGAGAGCTTGTTTTTGACTGTGGCCTATGCTTTGTCATGCCATGCTTGATATTATTTTGGCTTTATGCTTAGTATTCTTTGCTGTAGCATGACTTGTTATAAACAATTGAGATTGCTTAATGTGCCTTGGAAGAATCATGCGTTGTTCTAGCATATTAAAGCATAATATTGTGGTATTCTCCTTTGATGCTTTATTTCGGTTGACTTGGCACATGCTCACACCATGTTATGACTATCCCAAGTCACCATAGCCTTTATGATCCTTTAGTTTTCAACTTGTAGTATCACTTTATGCTTTGATTAATGATGTTTTGTCGCTCTGCATGATTATGGCCATTATTGCTCTCTTAGTTAGTCGCTCCAAGTCATTTGCTAGCCTCCATAACCAAGTATGAGCTCCACTCATGCATCCAACTCCTAAAACCAAGTTTTTCCAAAGAGTCCACCATACCTACCTATTATCATATGCTATTCCAAGTATTTTCATGTTTTTGTTTACCTTCCAAATTAAACTTGTTATGTGAAAATTAGTGATTAAAGCTCTCACGAACTGGATGGCACACTTTACTTTCTTGCATTTAATAAACTTGAACCATTGCGCCCATCTTTGTTGCATATATGCTTGCGCTTTATAAGTTGAAGTTAGCAGAATCATGTATCATGGGGAACGCTTTCAACATTGCACTTGTACTTTGTACCCCGTTGATATCATGTTCTTTTGCTTATGGATCCTGACGGTGTGAAATAAAAGGGAAACTTGTAAGATCATGGAGTTTGTATGTGTGTTAGATAAACGCCTGGGCTGCTAGCCTAAGCCATGCCTAATCATGGTGGAAACTTGCAGCATAACCATAATGAGCACTCTATGAAGCATCCTCAATAAAAACCTATGCAAATAGCAAATAAAAAGATCGCTGAGATGCTCATTGTCTGCTCACCTTGTCATTTTGGTTATGGGATAGCTCATGTATCATGTGCAAGAGGTACCCCGTTGGCGGTTCTCTATGATACATATGTACTTATAATGACAAGAGCTTACTAATGACTAAAGTTGAGCAGCATGAGGTTCAGTCTTCGTAAGTAAGGGGCATGAGATTTCGGCTTATAACTTGTCAAGCATATCCTCTTAGTTGTGTTACTTTAACCTTAATCACCTTCAAGATGCTTATGATAGGGGCAATGAGAGCTGAAAGCTAATAAGTACCATAATTTTTGGAAGCTCTTTATGAAACTTGAATCCCTACTTCCTTCCATGAAGGCCTTTCTTTTAATTTTATGTTGGGTCTCCACCTTCTATCTTTATGCACCTACTTTGAGAGCATAGTGGCCATTCTTACATCTATGTGCATTGTCCCAAAACTTGTTGATTGATGCATAGCTTTGATACTGCTTGTTTTTAAACTATTTGTATCTATTCACTCTTATGAACTTTGAAGGTGTCCTATGCATTTTTGTTTGCTACTCTATGAAGGACAAGCTGAATGCCACTCTTATGTGAAACAAACAAACGTCTTGCAAAGCATTGTTATTCATGAATCTTTTGTTTATGCCTTTTCATGTTGCAACTTAGTTGCTTTGTCTTATTGCTAGAACTTTGTCTTTCATGTTATGATTGAAGTACTATGATCCCAGCTATCAATGTTTTACAAACACTTTGATCTAGTTTATGATGGTGCATGTCACCTAAAAAATTATTCTTTCTTTTTATCACTTACCTACTCGAGGACGAGCAGGAGTTAAGCTTGGGGATGTTGATACGTTGCTAACGTATCCATAATTTTTGATGTTCCATGCTTGGTTTTATCTACTTTCTTATGTTTTGTCCACACTTTGGAGTACTTTCTTTACACTTTCTTGGACTAACCTATTAACAAGAGCCACAGTGCCAGCTGCCTGTTTTCTGTTGTTTTTGGTTCCAGGAAAGTCAAAAAATGAATATTCTCGGAATTGGACGGGACAAAAGCCAATGTCAGTTTTTCACCGAGGGACACCCGGAGCTAGAATACAAGACGGAGAGGGGCTAGAGGGCGGCCACACCACTTGGCCGCATGGCCAGGCCTAGCCCGCGCTAGGGGGTGGTGTGGCCAGCCCAGGCACCCCCTCGGCCTCTTCTTCCGCCTATAAGATGCCTCCGATATAGAAACCCTAAGCACCCGATCAAAATTCCATGAAAGAGTCTATAGCCGCTGTCATCTCCATCCCTAGACTGGGAGAGATCTGAAGCTCTTCCCGGCACCCTGCGGGAGAGGGGAATTCACCCTGGAGGCCTTCTTCATCATCATGTAAGCCTCCGGTGTGATGCGTGAGTAGTTCATCTCTGGACTACGTGTCCATGTAGTAGCTAGATGGCTGGTTCCCCTCCTTTGTGCTATCATGTTTAGATCTTGTGAGCTCCCTTCATGATCAAGATCATCTATTTGTAATTCATACATGTTGTGTTTGTGGGGATCCGATGGATATTGAGATGCTATTTCAGATTGATTATTGATTCTACGATGTCTTTGTTATTTGTGATCTTGCATGCTTTCCATTGTTAGTAGCTATCTTGGCCAAGTAGATGCTAGCAACTCCAAGAGTTAGTATTTATGCTCGATGGTGGGTTCATGCCTCTAGTAATCTGGGGAAGTGACAGAAATCTCTAAGGTACTAGATGTGTTGTTGCTACTAGGGAGAAAACAACAATCCTTTGTTCATAGAACAATCGTATTGTTTACTTTACACGCAATGCGTAATGCAATTATCCGTTGCTTGCAACTTAATACTGGAGGGGGGTCGGATGATAACCTGAAGGTGGATTATTAGTCATAGATGCAGTTGGATGGTGGTATATGTATAATGTTGTAATGCCCAATCGAATCTCAAAGGAGTCAAGATGAGTAGTATATGCATATTGTTTTCTTGATGTTTGCCAATTGCCCCGCTGTAATTTGTTCACCCAACATGTCATCTATCTTAAGGAGAGCCACCACTAGTGAACTATGGACCCCGGTCCTTTCTTTTACCATCAATCTACAATCAACTGTTTACTGCTTTCTGTTTACTTTCTGCAAACTATTACTTTCTTCCACTCGATACGTTTTATCCTTTGTTTTCAGCAAAACCGGTGAGATTGACAACCTCATCGCAAGTTGGGGCAAAGTTTTGTGGTTGTGTTCTGCAGGTCTCCACGTTGCTGCTGGCACCGGTAGTGCGCCCTGCCAAAGTTCAGCTAGCAACACCTTTGGGGTGTTTCCTTGCTCCTACTGGATTGATAACCTTGGTTTCATAACTAAGGGAAAACTTGCTGCTGTGCTCATCATACCTTCCTCTTGGGGTTCCCCAACGAGCTCGATATATTTTGGGCCATCACCCCTCTAGGCGACATCCGTGATCTTTCAAGCACCGCCGGTGAAGAAGAGGGGCAAGCCGGAGAAGGAGCAGCCAGAGGGGATGACGAACGCGGAGTGGGTGTTCGACCTGCAGCACCGGCAGGTCGAGAACGCCAGCCACCAGTAGAGAGAGCTCAAGGCGAGGAAGAAGCTGGCCTCGGAGGCTCTAGCCGCGGAGGCACTCATGGCGCAGAGAGCCGCCCACATGGCGGGCATGCCGAGCTTCCCCCTGCACGTGTGGGGAGCCAAGGGAGCGTCTCGGCACCGTCGTCGTCTTCGGCAACAACCTAGGCTAGGGCGATGTCCCAGGACAGCCAAGGTATGCCCAAGCTATCCCGCTTCTCGCTGTACGGGCCACTCGATGCGGGTGGCAGCTTCAACCCCAATGCCTTCAGCGCCATCGACCTCAATGCCAGCTTCAACCTGGCCGCCTCTCCTGCTCTCCGCCTCCCCCTCTTCCACGGCGGTATGCCCACCACCGTTGTTAGCAGCGGCGGCAGCCATGGGGTGCTCGACGGAACGATGCTGGGCACCGACGCCATCATGATCGACATGATCAACGGTGGGGGGCTGCCACCGTTCTACATGCAGGAAGAGGAGGAGGCCTACGACGGCTGCGACGATAGCCAAGAACCTTGGGAGAACGAGGCCTACGCGTTCGCCGAGGACGACGAGGAGAAGGTGCAGGCGCCTGCGCCGGTGCCCGAGGAGGTGCCCATGGTCAAGAAGAAGAAGAAGAACGGCGGCCGCAGCTCAAAGTGGAGCTCACGGGAGGAAGAGTGCCTCACCGAGGCTTGGAAGTCGGTCAGCATCGACCCCTTCACCGGTGCGAACCAGAGCTCCGAGGCCTACTGGATGCGCGTCAAGGCGGCGTACGACGAGCGGTGGCTCTTGGACCCCTACTTCAAGGACTTGTACCACGACCGCAACGACTCCGACATGTCGCACCGCTGGCACATGATCCAGCATGCTTGTCACAAGTGGCATGGTGTCGTGGAGGAGGTTTGCCGTGTCCATGTCAGCGGCACCAACTTCGAGGACCAAGTAAGTGAACTCACTATGTTCACTATCCATCGTAGCCTAGTGTTGGGTCGCCGGCCATTGATCACGGTCGTTTGTTCGCGGCATTACATTGCTTTCGTAGATGCACACCATGATCACCTCCTCCCACGAGGACAACGACGACGTCGAGTTCAAGTTCATCCATGTGTTCGCCAGGATCGAGATGTGCAACAAGTGGACCGAGACGCGCACGGCGCTCGCCAAGGGCAAGTACAACCCCGATGGGCCGCCAGCTCTCTCCTCGGGAGGCCGTCCGATCGGGCAGAAGAAGGCCAAGGTGGCGAGGGATGCCGCGCCGGCCATCGAGAAACTGCATAGCTCAATCATGGCATGCATGGCGAATGCCGCCTCGCACGCTGCCGAGAGGGCGAAGCAGGCCGCCAAGATGGAGCAGGTTGCCGCGGTCAGGTGGGCGTCGGTCATCGAGAGGCAGGACGCCAAGCTCGAGCTAATCAGGGCCAATGTGGTCACGAAGAAGAGGAGGGAGGACCTGTCGATCCTCATGATCGACACCAGGGACATGGACGCCGACGTGCGGGCGTGGTGGGAGGCCCAGCGCACCGTGATCCTGTACGAGGTCCGAAGTCTACCGACATCCACTACCCCAGCACCTGCGGCATCCACTACCCCAGCACCTGCGGCATCCACCACCCTAGCACATGCGGCATCCACTACCCCAGCACCTGCGAGCGCACCGACGATAGGCACTCCCCCGTCGGTCGTCGATGTCGACGCCGCCGTCATGATATGCCGCTATGCTTTGTGATGCCGGCGCGGCTTCTTTTGATCGCTTGACTATGATGATTTGCAACGATTTGCGACTTTGTTTTGTAACCGTTAAACGCCCAGACTATTTATGTTCGGCTATGCGATCGGCGATCGGTGATCGGCCGTTCTACCTGCCATATTTTGTTTCTTGTTCGAATTTCTAATTTAGGGGCCGATTTGGGGGTTACGGCTGGAGACCCCTCCCCCCATAGCCGGTTCTTGCGCCGGCGCATCCCCATGTGGTCTTATGCCGGGGTTAAATTGGGGGTTGCGAATGGAGATTGCTCTAACCTTCTCGGTAAACACAATATGTGATTATGGTCTCCTTGCTTGCACTAGTAGTTGCTTCAAATGTAGATCTGCTAGATGTGCTTAGTCTGTTATTATGTTGCATGTGATTAGATCAGTTAGTGTATATATAATGTCGGATTTCAATAATTAAATTACCTCAGAAATTACTTGACAACTAACTGTATATGGTACTACACTACTACCTTATCGCACTGAAATTACAATTTGGATTGGAGAGAGAGTACCAAAAGTAATTTAGATCGGAGAGAGTAATAACAAAAGTAAAGACTCTGCACGGAAACAATTTGATGAGCAAGTATTCCATCTGTTCTAAAAAAGATGTCACAATTTTGTCTAAATTCAGATATATCTATTTATATACCTAATAATGTTTAGATACATCCAAATTTCTACAAATCCGCGACATTATTTTTAGGATGGAGGGAGCAATATTTTCCGTGTAACGTAATTCATAACCACTAGAGCGCTATGTTGCAAAACTTGCTTAGCTATCTTATGTGGTCTGATAGTTCGAATCAATTAACCCAAGTACCAAATGAAAGGACTGTGTATATTATGATTAAGTGAGAGAGCTAGCGAGTAATCTAGGTGGCGACGAGCTGATCACCACGCCACACCATGATCTCGGAGCAATCATGGTTGGGCATTCCCCTCGACTTGTTGTACTCTTCTCTGGCCAACCGTTGCACAAACTTCACAGAATCCTGTAAAAAGGAACATGCACGGCCAGGCCATGATTAAAGCTCAAGAGTAACGAAATATTGCTGCAGTATCACTACAACATTGTAAGCACTCAGAGGACAAATTAAGCTAGTAGTAGAGTAAGAGTACTAGTATACTCCGCTACTTTGCTAGTGATGACTCGGCGCGTGCGATGCATGAATTACGGGCTAAGTTTATCTATCTCGTCCCGGCCGTTTGTTTCTGCGGCGCAGCGTACAAAAGTCGGAGCAGAGCACGGCAGGACAAGTATATTGTGGACGAAAAGCTGCACGTATTCGCGGCTGCTTTGACGAGACCAGGGCACCGCCGACCGCGACCGTCGTCGTCATGTGAGGAATTGCTGGTCAAAACGGGGAAGCTAATTAATTAGGGACTGTACCTGGGAGGCGTCCGGCTCGGAGACGGGGAAACAGTCCCACCTTTTCGGGTCCCAGAGCACGGCGCTGCCGAACGCGAACCCGCGCACGTCCACCGCGCCCGGCGGCGGCCTCGCCCGCACCGTCGGCGCCGCCTTCTCCGCGCTGCTGGCCGCGGAGAACCAGCCGGTGACCGTCCACGGCGCGCCGCCGCACACAGGCCCTTCCACCGTCGCCTTCCGCTCGCGCTCCGACACCGTCGCCACGGGCCACGCGCCGAACGTCCTGCGCACATGCATGTCCGCGTCGCGCAACCGCGCACAGTGTCAGTACGTGTCACACATCACATCACATTAGAGTAACAGCGGCGGCGACGGCTAATGAATGAATGAAGGGATCGATCGGTTCAAAATAAAGCTAGTAGCGCCAATCATTCGCCCGTCCATCTTTCTGGGACAGTACATTTCTGCCGACACTTTGGCGAGCAGAGGACTAGAGGAGCACTGAAGGCAGCGTAGGAGCGCAGCAGAGCATGGCGCGCACATGGATGCACTCGCTCGACAACATAGTACTGCTGCTGTGACATCCATCATGCCATGCCATGCATAGCTAGCGAGCTATTCCTGACCGATCCCTACATTACGCTCAGGCGCTCAGCTAGCTGCATCATGTCATGGTCATTAATTACTAGTACGCCACTATCGCATCCTCGAGCTCCACCGACACTTGCCAAGCACTCACTTTAACGAGAGCTGGCTAGAAACATAAGGCTGGTCATAGTTGGAAGTAACTTTGAGTAGTAATATGCATGTATTACTAGTCTAAGTTACTATCTCAATAGTGGAAAATAACATAGATGTGTTATCATGCAAAACGACTCATTTTGTTTTGAAATGTGTGATATTATGGTAACATAGCTACTCCCTCGGTTCACAATTACTTCGCATTCTGAGTTTAGTTAACGTCAAACTTTACAAAGTTTGACCGAGAATATAAGAAAAAATATGAACATCTATTATTTTTGGTGCATATAATATAAAAATATAGATTATGAAAATTCTAATACAATTGATTATATTTTTTATGTTGATATTTTTTCCTAAATATATGGTCAAAGTTTGCAAATTTTAACTTTGACTAAACCTAGCATGCCATAACATCTAAAACCTTAGTTGGCAATACATGTAGGACCAAATTACTACACAAGTACTAGCCTAACCAAGTTCTTAATCATCCAGCTGCTGACTTACTATTGATAAAAAGCTAGCACTATGAGTATATGATTGATCGGTAATGCTATTTGGTAATGGCAGTGCGCGCATGCATGATCCGAACGATCGAACGAGCTAATAAGCTGAAAATACGTGCGGGACGCGCGCGGGAGCACGAACCTGATCTGTCTGAGCTGGTCGAAGAAGCGGAGGTCGTAGACGTCACCGAGGCCGGCGAAGAGCACGACCCCGGCGAGGCGGTGCTCCTCGACGTGCCCCAGCGCCGCGTTCCGCTGGTGGTGCCGCTCCGTCTCCGCCTCGCCGGCGGTGAAGTTCTCCGGGTACGTCAGGTGCCGGTACGACACCCCGGCGCCCCGCAGCAGCCGCGCCGTGGCCCGCGCATCCCGCGCCGGCTCCACCACCAGCCACAGCACCGGCGGGGGCACGAGCCTGAGCGCGTGCGCCGCGCGCGTCAGCCCCGCGGCGCGCCGCTCCGGGTCCGACAGCTCCGTCGCCGTCACCACCAGCAGCAGCTGCGGCTGCCGCAGCGGCTCCAGAGGCGGCGGGGATGGGACGGCGGCGTCGCCCGGTTCCGGCTGCCCCTGCTGCTGGAGCAGGAGCACCGTCTGGTTGATGGCGCCGTCGACGGCGTGGAGCGCGCGGAAGACGTGGACGGTGGCGGCGGTGGAGGCCGTGGCGGTCCAGCCGGAGGCGGGGACGAGGCCGGCCAGGAGGCCGGCGAGGAAGCAGACGCAGGAATGCAGCATGGCTCGCCGAAGCAGCGACGGCCGCCTCGCCCGCGGCTTCGCTTTCTTCGGCGACGCCATGAGCTAGCGGTAGCAGCAGCTTAGCTAGTGACTAGTGTGTTGGGTGAGTGATCGATGGAGCGAGTGGGCAAGTGTGATCGGGTCTTGCTCGGTTTCTGGGTGGGAAATGATTCTATACGACTTCGACCCTGGATCGTGCATGTATCAGGAGAAGCCCTGCTGACAGTGACATGTGGCCGGCCGGGTTCAGACTTTCAGAGAATGGCACCGCATCTGTTTTTTTCTTTTCCTTTTGTCAACTGTCTACTCGCACCAACGAGTATATCTGTACGCTGCATAGCAGAATACGAGAATTTCAATTCATTATGACAACCGATCAGCACACTAAAAGGGGTCTAGATACACTCCTTTCACAAAGTTAAAACGTCTTATATTTTGGAACGGAGGGAGTAGGACTGTAGGAGTGATTTTTTCTAATAGCTTTTACCCACTACATTGTCATTGTTACCCTAATTTTCCGGATTTAGAAGTTTTCACCCTTATTATCTCTTTTGGCAAAATGTGCCCCAGATTTACCCCTTTTAACCTTTCTATGGATTATGTTAAGCGGCTTTGGTAGTCAAGGTATGTGTGGCAGGCATGACGGTGTTTTTCTCGTGGTTGTTCATTCCGGCGTCTGATGCCTCCGAAGCCCTAATCCTAGGCATGCCCGAGTGAGGGGAGCGAGTTGTGTTGCTCGATCTGTGATGGGTGCGGATTAATCATGTCCAGGCGATGCAATGCAAACATGCGCTGGAGACGAACTAGGTATGGGACATCCATGGGCACGATTGGTAGGCTGGCCGAGGGTCAGCCAGGCCCGGTGGAGAAGGTTTTGGGTTGATTGGATGCATGCTCGTCCACCCATGTTGTGGCCCGCTCGGACTTTAAAGCACTTCAGGCCAGGCCCAAGAGGAAAGCTCGAATCGGTCATTTTCATGGGGGCAGCCCGCGGGTGTGCACGAGCGAGAGAATCTCGTTTACTCATATACACGAGCCTTGCTTCCTCTCACATTCCTTCATCTCCTTTCTCTCACCTTCCTCCATCTACTCCTTCAACCATGCTTCGATTTAAAATAAACTCTACGTGAAAAAGATGCACTTTGATGATGGGGTTTCATTTCGACAATCGGAACCGAGTTTCGTGAGTTGTATGTTCTCGGCTTCGTGGTCAAAGTTAGTGTTTTTAACGTATTTCTTCAGATTCATCGCACATGTTCGATCGATTGAAATTTCCTTTCAGGGGGAGCTTGATCTCGTTGTTCCTCATAACTCCAATGTTGTAAGTTTTTTGTTTTAGTGAACACAAACGAATACATCTATATCTCCCTACTATACTGTAGGTGTTTAGGTAAGCATATGAAGATGACGTGAAGATGAGTCTTGTGCACACTCCACTCTCGCCCTCGACTATCCTGTTGCAAGTTATTTGATTTGGTGGACACATAGGTAACTTGTATGTAAGGTGCGGTTGAAGATGAAGTTCTTCTCTCTCCTATCTCAAGCATGTTCTTCTCTAACCTCATGTAATCAACACAATCATGCTAATTCATATAGTTTCAACGCAACCTTACGCCATCACAAGCCTGACTCCTGAAAAAACGCATCTGGGGAGCGAACTCCAACTGCCCCAACTCCAGCCGCCACCTATCCCTATCTCCTCCGTCGGACGCTCCGGCCACGGGACGGGGTGGGGACCCGGTGCTTCGGCTCTAGCTATAGTTAGGGTTGGCCTAGTGCTTCCTTGGGGCATTTCTTTCATGGAGGAGACCGCGTCGCGTCGGATTAATTTGTCCCTGCTCTTCCTCCATATTGGCATCAGGGGAAGTTGGCCCAGTCTTCTCGCCGGTCTCTGGATGCGGTGATATTCATGTCTGGTGGTCGACGTTTGTCACTCTTGCGGGTGGTGGTCGCGTCGGCTGCTGCAGTAGTGTTTGTTGTCTTGCAGTTGTGAGCGTGGAAGACGGCAGGCGGCGGATTTTCTCTTATTCAATTGCATCGAATAAAGATGATTGTGTCGGGATCTGGTGACCACGGGGAAGATCCCCGGCCGATGTGCCACAAAGTCCCGGGCTCGTTGCTTGTGACGACTCGGTTCATCGGCTCGAAAAGAATCCTTGTATGCGATGGTGCTCTCCTGGATCTAGGTATGTTGGTTGTTCGCCTCTTTTTCTGGCGCTACCATGGTGACGGCGGATAACAATGGACGATGGTTCAGTGAGGCACAAGTTTTCCAAGGGTGGAATTATAATTTTACTTGCAGGGTTCTTTGTGCAAAGTTGCTTGACAAGCATGTTTGTCTTAGGTGTTGACCATATATGTAATGTAGGTTTGGGGGGATTCTAGATGGGAGGGTCCCTTGGACCTACACACCCTCATATATACAGCACAACTTAGGCTTGCATGTTCACTCATACACTAGAATAATCTAGACTCTAGTAGGACACTACTACTATACTAACTCTGAAATACTCTAAACTCTATCAGAGTACTACTACTATACTAACACACTCTATGGAATACTCTAGACTCTAGTAGGACACACCGTTGACGACGGCTCGCTATGCCTTAAAGCCCGAGCTATATATGGCGAGCGAGTGTGGCATCATTGTTAGCTATCTTTTAGGACATAGTTTAGTGTCAGTTTTTAGTTAGTTCGTCAACCGTCTTTTATGACCTAGTGTGTACTCTCTTTGTTGATGATGGCTCTCCATGCCATGGTGGAGAAGCACTCGATGAGCACGTCCACTAGTAGGGGCATATCCAGATCGCCGTCCTCCGGCCATTTCATGTAGCTCGTTGTTCATCTTCTTGATTGTAGTGTAAGTGTGAGGTAAGTGCGCCATATGGAATAGATGTCAGGATAAGAGGAAATTTCTATTTGCGTGTAGGTAACCAATAACTGAGTCGATTTTGGTCCTAGTTATTCAACACATGCTACCAAACAAAGTGGAGAAGATGACTTGATTGCTGTTTTTGCTGGGACGGGCCTCCTGGGGCTTGGCCAGAACGAGCTCCAAAAGAGTTGTTGTTTACCAAACAAGCCCCGGGTGAAACCGGTTCAAGTGGGCACTAGTAGAAAACGGACTTTTGGTCTAGGGGTATTAGTCCCGGTTTTGCTACAAACCGGGACTAATGCCCCGGTCCCAACGGCTAGAACTAGCCGCAGGGGCGGCGGACAATACCCTCGGTTCGAACTGAACCTTTAGTCCCGGTTTGTGTAACAAATCGGGACTAAAGGGTTCCAGGCAGGCTGGGGCCGGCACCAGACCCTTTAGTCCCAGTTTGTTACACGAACCGGGACTAAAGATGGACCCTTTAGTCCCGGTTCTAGATACAAACTGGGACTAATAGCCCGGCTATATCTTCTTTCCCTACCCGAGCCACCATTTCAAGCTAGTGGCTCCTCTCTCTCTCTTCCTTCAAGATCGAGTTCATGCCCAATTTTTTCTCAAGATTTTGCGGAGCCCATCTATCCAAAGGTTCTAAAAGGTGAGAAACTTCATCCTTTCAACTCTCATTGTTATATTAGCTCATTTCATGCTCTACAAGTAGATGGATTTGTGGATTTAGTTTGGTAGTAATTTTTGCAATAATAACATGCATGAGATTGATGTTTGGATTCAATATATCTTGTATTAATGTAATGAACTCCATGGTGAATATCATTTTCAATATGTGGATTCTATATATATCTTGTTTTGGCACATAGTCTCGAAATGCATGAGTTCATCATCCTAGCTTGCTGGGCAAAATGCCCTTCTTCGTCTTCTACCTGCCTTCAGCAAACTGAAAAAAAACAAAAATAGGGTTAATTCACAAAAGTTTGATAAGAAGACATCACAGTACATCTTCGAGAAGCTCCTCTATGGCGAGCTCCTCGAAGATGTCTGACGACGGGATCCTAAGACATCTTCGAGAAGCTCCGCCGTAGTGGTGTCCCTCTTGCACCATCTTGGAGTTAATAACTTCTCTAGCTATAGATTAATATGCTGGGTAGCTAACAAATTATACATATTAGGGAGTGCCTCTATGGCGAGCTCCTCGAAGATGTCTGAGGATGGGATCCTAAGGCATCTTCGAGAAGCTCCACCGCAGTGGTGTCCATGCTCTCGCACACCATCTTGCAGTTCTTCACAAGAATGCATACCTATTTATAGATTAAGCGGTACAACATAGTGTCGACACTCAAGACATAATTTCGACACTCACCCATGTCATAGTGCCGCCACCCACCCAAATAGTGTCGACACTCACTAGCTTAGTGCTGCCCACTCACGACATAGTGTCGACACTCGCCCATGATGTAGTGTTGTCGCCACATCCACGTTTAGTCCCGGTTGGTGCCTCCAACCGGGACTAAAGGTTTGTCATATCTTTAGTCCCAGTTTTGTGCTTTAATTTTGTTTCTTTGGACCAGTACTAAATTAGCATCATGATTTCGTTTGATGTACTTAATTATACAATGCAGATGAGCCGGCAATGGATGTATGCTGGCCGACTCTTTGGCGAGTTCATTAAAGGCGTGCATTCTATTCTCCTTGTGGCCGAGGCAAACAAGCGGAATGGTTTTATGTCTTATCCATGTGGTGTCTGTCAGAATCATAAGGAATAATCTTCCTCAAGAGTCCTTCATGGCCACCTATTTCGGTCCGGTTTCATGACAGACTATAATTGTTGGACCAAGCATGAAGAAAGAGGGGTTATGATGGAAGATGGCGATGAAGAAGAGAACGATGATGACAACTGTCGATCTATGTTCCCTGAATGCGATGGTACTACAATGGAAGACAATTATGAAGAAGAAGCTGAAGAACAGGCATCATATGAGCCTGATGATGATCTTGGTCGGGCCTTTGTTGATGCAAAGGGAGAATGCGAAAGTAAAATGAAGAGGTTGAAGTTCGAGCAGATGTTAGAGGACCACAACAAATTGTTGTACCCAGATTGCGAAGATGGCCACAAAAATCTGGGTAGCACACTAGAATTGCTACAATGGAAGGCAGAGACTGGTGTGACTGACAAGGGATTTGAAAAGTTGCTGAAAATAATGAAAAAGCTGCTTCCAAGGGATAACAAATTGCCCGTCAGTACATACGAAGCAAAGAAGGTTGTCTGCCCTCTAGGATTAGAGGTGCAAAAGATACATGCATGCATTAATGACTGCATCCTCTACCGCAGTGAGGAGTACAAGAATTTGTATGCATGCCCCGTATACACTGCATTGCGGTATAAGATCAGGCGAGATGACCCTGGTGATGTTGAGGGCGAGCGCCCCAGGAAGAGGATTCTTGCCAAGGTGATGTGGTATGCTCCTATAATACCAAAGTTGAAACGTTTGTTCAGAAACAAAGAGCATGCCAAGTTGTTGTGATGGCACATGGAAGACTGTAAGAAAGACGAGATGTTGAGACACCCACTGATGGGTCGCAGTGGAGAAAAATCGAGAGAGAGTTCCCGGACTTTGCAGGTGACGCAAGGAACTTATGGTTTGGTCCAAGTAAAGATGGAATGAATCCTTTTGGGGAGCAGATCTATAGTCATAGCACCTGGTGTAGGGGTTCCGCGCATGAAAACAATAAAATTTTACCCTACGCCCCTGAACCCCTGATGTTGCCAGGACCTATCTATTAGTAATACAGTAACGGGAGGGGCTTTTCGCGAACTTACCCTTGAAGACCGAAAAGCATTGTCCAATGCTCAGGAGAGTGTGGTTGATGTAGACGAGTCGAAGCCGACCTCAAGGTCGTGAAGAAGTCATTGCGCTCCTTTGGCTCCAACGACTTGAATGCCTCAAGTGTGACACCTCGCGGGGAGTTACACACGTCCGGTGCCTGACGATGACTCCCACTTCCCCGATCCAGCAGCAGTTGCAGAAGTAGAGCTCCTGGATCCGAATCCCGCAGCACGACGGCGCTCTGCGGTGAAGATGTCTCTCGTTCGCACAGTCCAAACTTGGGACCACGATCACGAGAGAGAGAGAGAGAGAGAGAGAGAGAGAGAGAGAGAGAGAATTTCAATTGGAGGTCTTCCCAAAAGTGAGAAGACCTTTACTGAATATTGTGTGTATTTATCTAGCCAAATACCCCCACTATATATAGGGGAAGGGGAGGTACTACCTCCCTCAAAGTCCTAGGGTGGGACTAAAGGAGAGGAGAGGGGGAGGGGGTGGCGCCGCCGGCCACCCCATGGGCCCCGTGCGGGGGGGGGGGGGGGGGGCTGGCGCACTAGGGCGCCGGCCTCCCCTCTTGGCCCTTCTCCCTCTTGCCTTTTCCCTAATGGGCCCTCTTCCCTCCGGAATTGGCCCGTTAAGCCTTTGACCATTTAAATTGATTTTCTCTTTTATTAAATAATTATGAATAAATGATTAAATCAATATTTAACATTCATTCACATATTATTCAACCTCCGTGGCTATGGAACACCTTCCACCTCCACTCCGGACATCCTCCGGACTTACCGAAACCCTTCCGGTTTTCTCTCTACTATTCTTCTGCGATTCTTCTGATCCTATAAACACTCTCTAAGCATCATCAAGCCCTTAAGCGTGATACCCCACGGTTCGGGAACACTCTAGACATTGTCGGGACACTCCCGCACCAATGATCGACATAGGGACCTGGATGGCCATGTGACCCCTGTGCGTTCCACGAAGATCTTTCGTCGTTTGAACCGGGATAGTCGTGTCGTATTCCCTTTGTCTCTCGATACTTGCATTGCCCGATATCTGATCAATGACATCACCATGCCGTGTTCAATCTCGTTACCGAACAATGCTACTTGACTCATTCCGACAAGTGATATCCACGTGATCAAATCACACGCTGCACGGCTATTGGATATAACTTCTCTGAGTGGGCCCTTGAGTATCTTTCCATCACATGGATGGACAAATCCCGCTCTTGACATATATGCCTCTATGGTTTCCTCCGAGTACTTGAACACCTTTATAACCACTATATTACCAAGTGGCGCTTGATGCTATCTAAGCACTCTCGGGAGACAGTGATTGATATAGCCTCACGGTCTAAGGAATAGTCTACGAGGATCCATTTCTAATCATCGTAACTTGAAGACATGATCGGGTCACGATGTTTAGGTTGGGTATTGGTTCATCATATCATTCTCAGAATGAGTTGACTCCATTTCCAACTGGCATAAATGCCACATGATCAGGATACCTTGATCATCTGTTGACCAATGAACCAGTGACTAGAGTTTCACTGGGAACCCCTGGTTGTTTATATATCACACGTGTATTGATGTTTCCACTCAATACAGTTATAGCATGATATAAAACTTAATCATAAACTATATGAAATATGATAATAGTCCTTATAATTATTTGTCTCTAGGGCATATTTCCAACAGTCTCCCACTTGCACTAGAGTACAAACACACTAGCTGCATTTGTTCTTAATCATTGGCACCATATATCCGTTACCTTGAACATGCTTGCTCATGGAAGAGGTTGAGTCTTGGGTCTGTACTTTACAGTCCCAAATCCTTTGCAACTTACTAATGTCACCTTGATTAACATTAATACTTTATCATCACATGATAACATCTGTGTGTATGCATCGTCGCTATGGCAGAAGAATGAGGCCCGATTCCAGGAGCCTACAGTGACTTTAGATACCCCTCGAGGGATTTCTCATGGGAACTGTGCCCTGGAACACATCATTCTACGTTAAAAGCGAACTAGCCCCGCCATAACATTATACAACACTTTAGATGGTACCCTTATCTATTATTATAAATGTATTCATCGAAACACTAGTGGAATCTATGCAACTTTTGATGTTTTGTTCACCTCGCTTCCTACTTGACTTTAATCGGTATTTACAGGAGTTTCCAACATATTCCCTTATAACATAACCCTTTATGTTTTAAGATATGTCATCCTTTATGGATTTGGAAAATGTGTCTGTAGTTCTCTATTAGACACTGTGGACAAGCTTAGTCAATGTTCTGTGATTCAAACTTAATCACTTTCAAACGTTCCTTATTGGATCACATATTATGTTAAGTTATAATCATGGTTTTCTAAGATAGAACCTATGTCTCAACATAGTGGATGATGATCATCCTTTTCTTTCTTTCAACCATTGATGTTAAACTTAATACTATTCCTAACTTGAGTTATTAAGGACCAGTTCCTTAATTAACTTCTATTCTAGAACCCTTTTCAGAATCCCTTAAGGAATATTACATAATATCATAATACACCTATTATCAACTTCTACACTTTATAAATCATTATTTATCGGTACTTGCGCTTTTATTCTTAACATCCTTAAGAATCACTCTATAAGCTCCCACTCAAAATATGTTCCTACATATTTGAATTTGAGACTTATATTGCTCCCACTCAAAAATATGTCAATCACATATTGTTTTAGGAAGACTTTCATAGATCCCACTAAATTTCATGCAAATTGCATATCTACTCACTAGTTTGAACAACTTCAAAATCCTTTGATCAAATATCAAACTTGGAGATTTTACTATGAGATACTAGTATTTTTACTAGTTTTAAATCCACTAGACATTCAGCACACTTGAATCAAATTCATTTGAATTCGTCCAATACTTGACAAATTGTGTTTTTGTCATTCACCCCCTTTTCCACTATGGCTTTGCAGTCATTTGGGAAAATTCAAGTAACCCCTTTTACTTGTGAGATTCAGCAACGAATTGCTTTCTAATCTCAAGGGAATTTTTCTATGGGATTTCTCATAACTTTAGCTTACCATTATTTCCTTAGTAGTCCGTAGGTATGTCATATTTCGAGAATCATAAAAAACGATTCAAAAATGTCTCCATACAAGATATGGGTTACATTTTGAATCCTACTTTATGTAGTGAAAACACTAGTGAGGAAAACACAATGATCAATATCATTGATTCTTTCCTTTGTGAAGAGAATCATTCAGGAACGTTTTCCATTGCGCTTGTCAACACTCTTATGCACGGATTTGAACCCTCATCGTGTTTCACACTATCTTCAATTTGCTTCATAATCGAGAAATATCACTAAAAGTGAGCTTTCTCAAGAATGCACCAAAATACAAGCAATACAAGTTTTGCTTCTCTTTTGGTTTTAGCTATGGATTTCGTATTCAAAGTTTCCAATGAATACTCTACAAGGACTTATTCGCTATTGTTTTGGTTATATCGAATAACCCCAAAACTTTTACGACGATCCATACTAGATATGGAGCCGCTTTCACGAATTCAAATGGTTCACTATATATTCTAATTGAGTGCTAACTATTTTTAACTAATGGTCTCTACATCTATACTACAACGATTTATTTGGCGCCATCTATTCACCCATTTTGATATCTAATATCACATTGTGATGCTTTGCATTTTGATGTTTCAAAACGCTTTGCATTCCACAATTTCTTTTATGCCAATTTCATAAAGTCGAATTTCATTACTATTGATCAAATCATAGTAATTAGATTCTCTTTTATCTTTAACGCCCTTTGTTTGATGAAACACTTTGATCAAATCAAATAGTTTCATACTTATGTTTCCTTTGGTAAACTTCTTTACACATTTAAACAATCATATAATGATAATTACCATTTTGTTAAAATACAATACATCGAATATGTATTTACTTTTAACAATTCATCAAACACTTTGTATTCAAGTAATACACGGTGTTCAAGTTATTTTGCCAAACTTAGGCATGATTTATATGTGATAAGAAATCAAATGACTTTCACATATTATCACATAACTTTGAATTTAAACAATGGTTTCATTCATTAATGAGATATCATCAAGTTGGGTATTTTAAAGGCATTTCAATATTCTACAAATGTTCATGCATTATCAATTAGTTTAAAAACAAGGATAATTCACATATAATCAAACAAGATATGAACACAAATAGAAATCATTCATAAAAGTAGAATAACTGTTTGTTACAAACTCATATGAATAACCGTCTCACAAAGTGTGAGACACACTAAAGAAGTTCATAATATTTTGATTACAATAATCATCCTAAACATAAACTAAATGACAAATGTTGAGGGAGAGCGTCATTGGCCATCATCATCATGCTCGCCATCAACACGCAACGTCATCTCCTCTCCAGCAAGCACCTCTCATGCAGAAGGACCTGTTTTCAGTAAAACAGAACAAGTATCAAATATACTCAACACTGCAAATGTGTTTGCAAGATTATAACATTTATAAAATTGTATATCAAATATATACCTTTGTCATTGATGACCTCAGCGACATTGGGCTCAACTACCACATCTCTGAAATGTGATATGAACACGTGGAAATCCTGTGTTTCCGTGTCGCCTCTCATAATGCAAATCCCGACTTGTGCTTGGAAGCTTGGTGGCAACGACCGCAGCACAACTCCTATTGCAAAAGAGCTTGCGAACCAGTTGTCTAGGTAGTATGCCAAAATCATGTATGCATCGTATATGCTCAACAAGTGATCATCCAGTGAGGAGCCTTCCTCCTTCTTTATGGAGAGGAATTCCCCCATCAGCTCATACTCCCACATGCGCACTTGTTCCACGAAATACGATCTCAGATGTGCCATAACCATTCGGGGATTAAGACTTCCCACCATCGGCCATATCCCATATTCCATCCCGAGGCGCATCGTTACTGATATGAATGTGGCCATCACACGACGACGACAACGGAGATCCCACTGCTCCTGGGTCTCATGAGAATAGGCTGGCTCCAAGTACATCTCGTAGATCATGTAGTCAGCTACTTTGTTCTCGCTAAGGAGATCATGAAGGCGCATGACCCACGCAGAAAAGTTGGATCCATCTAACTTGAGGTTTTCTCCTTTTAACCAATTGTCAACGGGGAAGGTAATCTCGGGGAGAACCATTTCTACATTTACAATTGCAAAAGGAATTTAGACTAAGTTTATAATTAAATGAGTTAATAATAACTCCACTCAGAAACACCTATCCCCATAAGGGTTCCTAGTGATAACACGACCCCTATCAGCCACATATCCCCCGATCATCACGGCCATCAATGTGGGTTCAAGGGTGGATGCTAAATATCGGTCACATCATTCATGCGACTCGTGCTCGATCTTTCGACCATCCGTGTTCTGAGGCCACGCTTTTATGGCGTGCTAGGCTCGCCAACTCAACCTTAGTGTATTCGCTGTGCAACATGGCTTACACCCACTGTATGCGAACGTAGATATGTTTGACACCCAGTCACCCTGCGTCACCTCATACCGAAGAACTTTCTTGGTGGTGCACACTAAGGGGGAACACAATCATTGGTAATTTTAACAGGGATCATCTTATTAGGCTACCGTAGAGTATCTAATACTAGCACACAATAAGATATACAAATAATAACATTGAATGTAAATGTGATGTGATATGGTCCTTCACGTCGTGATCTCCATCCGTCGTCACCAGATTCCGGCGCTAGGGTTTCGGCGTCGTAGCCACCAGGGTACCGGTGTCTTTCCGGCGTGGTAGTCCGTCACCTCCGTGACTATCTACTACTACGTAACATAAGGTAATCACTTTAACTTTGCCAGAACCATATCACATAGCAATGCCCCTGCAAAACAAAGTTAGACGCCTCTACTTTATCTTTGCATGTTTTACGTGGCTGAATGGGCTTTCGCACAAGAACTGTTCTTACCTACAAACTTTTAGCACAACGCTGATCAAGTAGTTGTCTCTACTACACCCCTTTTGGGGCCCTCCGTTGCAAATGGCATACCAACTAATGCAAGAGAGACAAACACCCCCCTAAGCCACTTTATACGATGCAAGCCGTATGTCAAGCGTGGACCACTCTCGCGAATGAACGCATAAAGTCGGTTGGGGGCCGCTTCATCAAGCATTACTGCGGTATACACAAGTACACGTGGGAGGGTAACAACTAAAATATCAACGCCCACACGCTACATCTTGTGTGTTCTACCCGTACTAGCATTACTACGCATAGATCTAGCTCTGGTACCATTGTAGGGGTTCCACGCATGAAAACAATAAATTTTTACCCTACGCCCATGAAACCCTGATGTTGCCAGGACCTATCTATTAGTAATACAGTAATGGGAGGGGCTTTTCGCGAACTTACCCTTGAAGACCGAAAAGCGTTGTCAACGCTCACGAGAGCGTGGTTGATGTAGACGAGCCGAAGCCGACCTCAAGGTCGTGATGAAGTCCTTGCGCTCCTTTGGCTCAAGTGTGACACCTCGCGGGGAGTTACAGATGTTCGGTGCCTGACGATGACTCCCGCTTCCCTGATCTAGCAGCAGTTGCGGAAGTAGAGCTCCTGGATCTGAATCCCGCAGCGCGACGGCGCTCCGCGGTGAAGATGAGTCTTGTTCGCGCAGTCTGAACTTGGGACCACGGTCGAGAGAGAGAGAGAGAGAATTTTAATTGGAGGTCTTCCCCAAAGTGAGAAGACCTTTATTGAATATTGTGTGTATTTATCTGGCCAAATACCCCCACTATATATAGGGGAGGGGAGGTACTACCTCCCTCAAAGTCCCGGGGTGGGACTAAAGGAGAGGAGAGGGGGAGGGGGTGGCGGCGCCGGCCACCCCATGGGCCCCGCCCGGGGGGGAGGTGGCCCACTAGGGCGCCAGCCTCCCCTCTTGGCCCTTCTCCCTCTTGCCTTTTCCCTAATGGGCCCTCTTCCCTCCGAAATTGGCCCATTAAGCCTTTGACCATTTAAATTGATTTTCTCTTTTATTAAATAATTATGAATAAATGATTAAATCAATATTTAACATTCATTCACATATTATTCAACCTCCGTGGCTATGGAACACCTTCCACCTCCACTCCAGACTTACGAAACCCTTTCGGGTTTCTCTCTACCATTCTTCGGCGATTCTTCCGATCCTATAAACACTCTCTAAGCATCATCAAGACCTTAAGCATGATACCCCACGGTTCGGGAACACTCCAGACATGGTCGGGACACTCCCACACCAAGGATCAATAGAGGGACCTGGATGGCCTGTGACCCCTGTGCGTTCCACGAAGATCTTTTATCGTTTGAACCGGGACAGTCGTGTCTTATTCCATTTGTCTCTCGATACTTGCATTACCCAAGATCTGATCAATGACATCACCATGTCGTGTTCAATCTCGTTATCGAACAAAGCTACTTGACTCGTTCCGACAAGTGATATCCCTGTGATCAAATCACACGCTGCACAGATATTGGATATAACTTCTCCGAGTGGGCCCTTGAGTATCTTTCCGTTACATGGACAGACAAATCCTGCTCTTGACATATATTGCCTCTACGGTTCCTCCGAGTACCTGAACATACCTTTATAAGCATTATATTACCATGTGGCGCTTGATGCTATCTAAGCACTCTCGGGAGACAATGATTGATATAGCCTCAAGGTCTAAGGAATAGTCAACGAGGATCCATTTCTAATCATCATAACTTGAACTTCGTGACATGATCGGGTCACGATGTTTAGGTTGGGTATTGGTTCATCATCTCATTCTCAAAATGAGTTGACTCCATTTCCAACTGGCATAAATGCCACATGATCAGGAAACTTGATCATCTGTTGACAAATGAACCAGTGATTAGAATTTCACTAGGAACCCCTGGTTGTTTATATATCACACGTGTATTGATGTTTCCACTCAATATAGTTATAGTATGATATAAAACTTAATCATAAACTATATGAAATATGATAATAGTCCTTATAACTATTTATCTCTAGGGCATATTTCCAACACCTGGCATGTGACTCTATGCATCTATAACCTTCCTCCTTGGTTGTGCATGAAGCGGAAGTTCATTATGATGTCAGTGCTCATCCAAGGTCCGAAGCAACCCGACAACGACATTGATGTATACCTAAGGCCATTAGTTGAAGAACTCCTACAGTTGTGGCACGGACAAGGTGTACGTGTGTGGGATGAGCATAAATAGGAGGAATTTGACCTATGAGCGTTGTTGTTCATAACAATCAATGATTGGCCTGCTCTTAGTAACATTTCAGGACAGACAAATAAGGGATACAATGCATGCACGCACTGTTTAGGTGAGACTGAAAGTATATATTTGGATAAATGTAAGAAGAATGTGTACCCAGGGAATCGTCATTTTCTTCCGCCCACGCACTCCCTAAGAAAGAAAGGTAAGCGTTTCAATGGTGAGGCAAATAACCGGAGTAAGCCTATATGCCGTACTGGTGATGATGTATTTGATATGGTGAAGGATTTAAAAGTAATCTTTGGAAAGGGACCTGGTAGACAATCTGTTCCGAAGGACAATGGCGGACATGCACCCATGTGGTAGAAGAAATCTATATTTTGGGAGCTACCCTATTGGAAAGTCCTAGAGGTCCGCTCTGCAATTGACGTGATGCACCTGACGGAGAATC
This sequence comes from Avena eriantha, assembly GCA_910589775.1. NCBI lineage: Eukaryota > Viridiplantae > Streptophyta > Magnoliopsida > Poales > Poaceae > Avena > Avena eriantha. The sequence goes on from OU342741.1 coordinate 57,796,478, forward strand.
TGCGTGATGCTGCTAGGATTCTTGGGCGTGTATGGGAAGAATAAAGATACACCAGAAGCATGGCAGGATCAGCAACGTATGAAAGACCGAGACGGCAAGCATCTAGATCTATTTCAAGGTACTGCTAGCTACGCTCTTACCAAAGAAGAGAAGGAAATCTTTTTTGTAGTCCTTTACAGTATCAAGGTCCCATCTGGTTTCTCGTTGAATATAAATGGAATAATAAATATGGCAGAGAAAAAATTTCAAAACCTAAAGTCTCATGACTGCCACGTGCTTATGACCTAGTTGCTTCCAGTTGCATTGAGGGGTCTTCTGCCGGAAAATGTTCGAGTACCCATTGTGATGCTATGTGCGTTCCTCAATGCAATTTCTCAGAAGATAATCAATCTAGCTAGTCTACCAAGGTTACAGAAAGATGGGGTCCAATGTCTTGTTAGCTTCGAGATGGTGTTCCCACCATCCTTCTTCAATATTATGACGCACCTCCTAGTTCACCTAGTAGAAGAGTTTAACATTCTCGGCCATGTATTTCTACACAATATGTTCCCCTTTGAGAGGTTCATGGGAGTCTTAAATAAATATGTTCATAACCGTGCTAGGATAGAAGGAAGCATCTCCAAGGGATATGAAACAGAGGAGGTCATTGCGTTTTGTGTTGACTTTATTGCTGACCTTAAGCCCATCGGTGTTCCTAAATCATGGCATGAGGGTAGACTGAGTGGAAAAGCCACTCTAGGAAAGAAAGCAAGGATATGTATGGATGGGAATTCTCCCACTAAAGCACACTACACAGTCCTGGAAAGTTCTAGCTTGGTGGCTCCGTATATCATGGAATGCAAGAATATTGTACGCTCCAACAACCCGGGAAAGCTTGACTGCTGGATTAGCGACGAACACATTAAGACTTTCAGCGGTTGGTTGCAGACACATCTCATGAATGACATCACTGTTGGAGATCAGCTGTACTTGTTGTCCAGGTCACCATCTTCAACTATATTGACTTTCCAATGGTACGAGATCAATGGGAATACATTTTACACGATCACCCAAGATAAGAAGAGCACCAACCAAAACAGTGGTGTCCGATTTGATGCAACAAACGAGAATGGGAAGAAGGACACATATTATGGTTACATAGAGGAGTTATGGGAACTTGAATATGGACCTTATTATAAGGTACATTTATTTCGGTGCAAATGGGTCAAGCTGATAGGAGGCGGGGTTGAGGTAGACAAGAAATACGGAACAACAGTGGATCTCAACAATCTTGCGTATAGAGATGAACTATTCGTCCTAGCCAATGATGTGGCTCAAGTTTTTTATGTGAAGGACATGTCTACCAAACTGAGAAAAAGAAAAGATAAGCAAAAGAATACAGTATACGATGAGCCAAAGCTCCACATACATCTTTCAGGAAAAAGAAACATCGTGGGGGTGGAGGATAAGACAGACATGTCAGAAGATTATGATAAGTTTCATGAAATTCCGCCTTTCGCAGTGAAGGATGACCCAAGCATCCTGTTAAGTAAGGAAGATGCTTCATGGTTATAGATTAGAAGAAAACCCCAACAATAGAGATGTGTGGATGTTGGTGATGTATAATATTAAACCTTTATTTTTAATGATCTGCTTATATATATATGGATATGAACTGTCTCGATCTCAATAGGTAGTATTGCAACTTGCTGTGGTCAACACCAAAGACATTTATTAATATTAGAACGTAAAAATTAGTCATAATCATGTCTAGCCTTGTAGTACACAACTTCAGGATCGTCTTTGGAATCATCATCATCATCGTCATCGTCATCACTCGTAGCATGTGGCTGGATCCTTAGCCCTTCCCCGGCTTGTGCATGGGGGAACGGGGGAGAGGGCACCTGCCACTCCAGCCTCGGATTCATGACACGCGAGGGAGGGGGCTCCCGGATGACGATGCCGTTATGCCCTCCGCCTTCACCACCGCCACCATTCTTGTAGCTTTGCGGCTGGTGAAAGTGCGAGTACCTCAGGCGAGGATGATCTCCCATGACGATGTAGCGCATCACGCTGGCGATAGTACGGTTCGCCCACCACAGGCGGCGACCGGCCTCGTTGTGGTTCACTGGGGACGGGCCGTCACCCTCCTACCTGGCGAGCTCCCTTTCCCGCTGGTTTGCGAAGAAGGCATTCCAGGTGTCGAGATTGTCGGTATCCCAATGGGCATCCATCCGCTGCTCCAGTGTGAGCTCGAGGTAGAAGTGGTTCGTGATGGCCGCCTGGCGGACGGAACCTTGGGGCACAGGAGGGACATGAACCCCTCCAGTGCTAAGCATCCAGCCGGCGGGCAGCCGGTACCCGACGGGCATGGGTAGCTAGAGGCGCACATCACATCGATCTCCTCGAAGGTCAAAAAGGCCCAGTAAGTGGTGTCCATTGTTGTGAGAAAGGAAGGTGTGGATGTGTAGAAGGCAATGGCGACCGGTCTAGATATAGAGGGAAATGGCGGGAAAACATGGCGGGAAGCGGGGGGGATGGCGGGAAAGCATGGCTTGATGGCTCTAAGAATGTGGTGCCAAAATTATACACAACTTTCATTTTGGCTAAAAAAAACCTTTAGCCCCGGTTTGTAAACCGAGGCTAAAGGGGTACGGGGCTAAAGGGTGGGGGTGTATAAATACCCCCTCCACCCCGGGTTTAGCCACAACCCGAAGCACCACACCACTTCATCTCTCGAACCGCCGCCGCCCGTGCCGCCGTGCCACCCGTGGAGGATCCCTGCCTTTTGTCGCCGTGCCCCCGCTATCCGCCGCTGCCCGTCGAGAGACGTCGCCACGCCGCCCCGCCCCGCTGTGCCGCCCCACGCCGCCGCGCGCCATTGCGTCGCCCCTCCGTAGGTGAGCTCGATCTTCTCTGATTCTTATTATTAGTTTTGTTTACTGTTTAATTATGTTTAGTTTTAGGTTTAGTTTTAGGTATAGTTTTTGGTTTAGTTTTAGGTATAGTTTTTGGTTTAGGTTTAGTGTTTAGGTTTAGATTTAGGTTTAGTTTAGTTTTATATTAGTGTTTACTTTAGTTTAGATTAATTTAGTGTTTAGGATTTAGTTTAGTGTTTAGGTTTAATTTTAGGTTTAGTTTAGTTAGCGATTGGGCCGAAGTCAACACATTGTAATCTGGGATCAGGTTTAGTTTAGTGAGGTTTTAGGGATTTAGTTTAGGGTCAGGGTTTAGGTTAAGGGGGTTTATTTTTGTTTTTATGTTATATGATTGTTTATGTTATTATTTAGTCATGCCGCGTCCTTGCCGTCCACTCGGCGGCAACGACGGAGTACTAGGCTCCGCCGATGATGTCCGAGCCTGGGCTCCGCCGGGCTAGCACTGGGAGGTGCTACCTACCAGGACTCGGAGCTTTGTGAGGAACCCAGGTATCATCATCGACCCAAAACTTCTTTGGTGGCGGCCGCGTGGTCCAGGAGCTATGCAGAGGGAGCCAGCCCCCGAGGAGGTGGTACGTCGTTGTGTCAGAGAGGAGGACGAGCACGTCCACGGGTATATGCATATTTTGGAGATCAGGTTCTCCAATTTGTGGCAGGTTCTTCACGGACCTCACCCGAGCTATTCTCCGGTGATGGTTCCTGTCCTCTAGGTGTACACCTCCCGCAGCCTAGGACCGGTAGTCGACGCCTAGTTTGATATGAGCGAGATGTACTCTATGTTATGTTATTATTTTTGCATCATCTGGATTATCCGAGATGTATTATTGTACTCTATCTTATGTTATTGTTGCATTATCTGAATTATCCGACATGTATTATATTGTTTTCATTATTAGTACTTAATCTTCTTTTGTATCCGAGTCGTCGCAATTGTATTATTCTTTTACTTAATGCAAAATTGTTTTATCTACTGTATTAGTTAAGCTATGGACGGTAGAAAAAATGAATAGGAGATCCTCGACATGATAGATGAGGGTACTGGAGGTTATAAAAAATATGATGAAGAAGACGACAGTGGATATGATGGCTCCCAATATCTAAATTTGTCTGGAGGAGACGATGGTGGAGACGATAGTGGAGACGATGGTGAATACCATGGTGGGGATGATGGTGGAGACCATGTCGAGGTATATAAAGCCTCTAACGATCACTAGTAGATGCATTAATTGCTTCGTATAAATATATGCTGACGAATGTTTCTTCTCTTAGACCTCCGCATCGGGCTCCACTTCTGCAACTAAACTAGGCCTGGCCAAAAAGTTGGTCGCTGATGTCCATTTCACAATTGACCTTGTCTCTGAGAGGGGTCAACCATTGGATCCCACAGAGAGCGCCAATGCCTTTGTAAATCAATGCGGAGTGATTGGTAGGGACACCATCCCGATCACCATTCAGAAGTGGAATAAGCCAGGAAAGAAAAAGGATCAAGCTGGAGCTAGTTTTGTCGATGATAGAGCCAACGAATGTCTTTGGAATTCTCTGATGACACATTTCACCCTACCAGTATTGGGGACAGATGAGCTCACATAGAAAATGAGGTCGAAAGTTAAGGAGTGGGCTCTTCAAAAGATTGGCACACAATTCAAGGACTAGAAGAAAATATTATACCATAACTATCTGAAGGAGAAAAAAGCTCCTAAATTCACTGGCCCACTAGAGAAGCAGCGAGATAACTAGGCAGTATTTCTAGAATACAAGAAATTGGAACCAGCTAAGGCAAGGTCGGAAAAGAATAAGCTAAATGCTTCAAAAAAGAAATATCACCATCATATGGGTACAGGTGGCTACAGGAGTGCCGTGCCCAAGTGGGATAAAACTAAGGCCGACCTGGCGGCTAAAGGGGTCACTCCAGTTACAACTAGTTGGCCCTTGAGGTCTCAAAATTGGATACTTGGGCATGGGGGGTCGCATGACCTAGAAATAGGGGAGAATGTTCCAAACAAAGAAACTGTTGCACCCAAAGATGAACTTATTGATGTGATGAAAGAGGTTGAAGAGGGAAAGTTCATTCCCGATAGAGAGAATGATGAGCTAACAAAGGCCCCAGGGAATCCTAAAAAGGTCAGATGAACACAAGGCTTTGGACCTTCTTATCCATGGGCTATTAGGTTTCCAGATGACATTGACACTTACAGAAGCCGATCAAGAAAAACAAAGTGGCGGCAAGTGGAGGAGGCAGAGCGGTTGGCTAGGGTTGAAGCCATGCTGCAGCAGCATTAGGAACAGCTCAATGAACTTAGAGGACTCCGACAATAAGATCCTGCACTCGAGAGTACGGTCGACCCATCTCAAAGGAAAAGCAGCATGGCTTCCACGGAGGTCCAGGCTAATGATTCAACGATGGATGTGTACCCCGTGGATGCAATCAAGGAGAAGAGTAGTTGTGAGCTGCATGTTGAACTAAAGAACCTATCTATGAAGGTGGCGGTCGGCTTTGCTTTACCTTCTGCACAGGGAGTGACCTACCATTGCAATCTGATTCCAGCTGGTTATGCTCGTGTCAGTGTGGATGAAGTTGTACTGATATTTCAGTCAATGCAGCTTGACATCCCTAGAGGTGAAGGGGAGACGACACTGGGAGAAGTCACGAGTGGCTTCCTTCTTTTGGAAAAAGGAATACATCAAGTTTCCAGGCTCACCGCCAAGGCCACCATCTCCACCGAGAAGCAATCCATCACCTCCAAGGCCACTATCTCCTCCGAGTCCACCGTCTAGTAGAAGTCCACCACCTCCAAGTCCACCCCTCCTCGAGAAGGACCGCAACGCTAGTCCATATTGATCTACGGCGCCTCAGTCGCCTCCACCCACTAAGGGACAAAAGCGGAAGATAACCACCACTTCATCGAGGCATAACCAAAAGCGAAAGTTGTCACCCCTCCCAAGAGTACCAACGGTTCCTCCCAAGAGGGCTTACGACCTGCCTGATGAGGAGACCAAGGCAGTCGTAGATGCCTAAGTGGATGCCTTTTTTAAAAAGAAACAACTCGAGCCAGAGGTCCCAATAGATCCGTCAGTCAAGGAGCACTTTAGGAAATTTCTGAAGCATCCATCCCAAGCTCAGATAAATGCGCTAGATGACTATACACGCTGTCTTGTGAAGACAATGAAACAGAAGAGAACAAGTGGTAGAGGAAGCGCTAAAAAAGATGTTCCCTAGCTCGGATAATAAGAAAAACAATTGATTCCTCCGCTCTAGGTGTTACCCGAACAACAACTATGTGGGGGAGAACCTATGGATATAGAAACAACTATGGCATTGACCAAATAATTTAATATGTCACTTGATGGCATACTTGGCAGTGCTAGTCCCCCAAGGCTCCTATAGCACGACAATATGTCTACGGGCAGCCTTTGGTCCGTTCTGAGACGCTCCGGGATCTTCCAACAAAAATGTGGAAATTGCAGGCGTGGTATATTAAAGCCACAAAAGAAGAGCGACTATATATCATAGCAAAAGTTAGAGAGGAGCATTACTACATTAAAGACGAGGTCCATATTGAACTTTCGGAACTCTTTCAGTTATTCAATCAAAGGGAACTCAACAAATCAATCCTTAGTTGCTATTGTCTATAAGTGATTAGTTTATTTATGTAATTAATAAGTATCTAGCTCACCTCGTTCAATTCATTGCCGGTAATTATCCTCACTATATTCTTGTGTACACTATGATGCAAAATGAAGATACTAGAATGTAAAAGAGGGAGAATCCACGGATTTGGGTTCATTGACCCAAATCGAGTTAATGGAGCTATGCTAACGGCGAAGCCCATGGAAATGGAGCAAAACTTGCTCCGATTTTATAAGAAGCAGCATTCAGATGAGTGTTTCTGTCTTGTACACATTAAGTTTTGCTTACTCAATGTTAAGTGTAAATGATGGGTTACTAACATATATAAACCTTGCGCTACTTCCACTGGATTCTTCTAAGCATTTCCGTTGACTTGGGAAGAGTTCATATATACGACTCATCCAAAGTGGACATGGAAGAGTACCGCAGCATGATTGAAATGCTCAATAAGTAATTTCAATCATTATCGCACTATATCGGTCTCTTTCGTTCAATTTCTGAGATATCAAGTAATTACTAATGCATTCATTCATTTTATTTGTCGGGTAGTGTTTGGACACGCTTCAAGAGTGCGACCGGTGGTCAATGGCGTGAGGAGTTGATTTATAAACCGCTGTCGGTAAGTAGTATGAGCTAGCTCCGCACATCTCTGGAATTCTAGTTTCAATACAATTATCATGCATGCTTGACTATTATTTGATTAAATTTTATTCTTGTAAAATGCGTGAGGCAACCAAAAGGGACTAATCTATGTGGATAATATGTTTGCAAGTTCATTCACACTTGCACTAGTGAGCAGAAGGACAAATTTGTTAAAGTATGTAAACAATTTATTTGTATTATCATAATTTGTGTTGAGTTCTATTCATTTTTTTTGAATAAATATATATTCATATTGATTTTCTTCTTTTTATTTGGAAGCGATGTGAGAACAACTCCTACCACAGGACCGCCTACTAGCAATTTAAGAAGATTTGGTGGGATTTCTGGTTGACGAGGTCATAGACCCATGCAGAGAATACAATATAGATAGACCCTAAAGCATCCATGTAATGCATCCCCATGTAATCAAATAGATGGGCTCTAGACCCGGTTGGGACTCGTATACCAAATTGTATATAGATGTATGTATATGCTCGTATAAGAGAAATTAGATTATATATATGCATCAATGTGTATAACTACTATGTAGTAGCTTCGTGTATGTGTATACGAAAAATAATTAAACACAAAACACAAAATGAAAAAGAAAACACAAAATCCTAAAACCCATCTCCTGCCGCGGCAGCCAAATGACCCAAAACGCTGCCGTGGCAGGGAGCCTACGAACCAGGACTAAATGTCCTACAGCCCAGCACATGGCGCGGGGCCACGTGGTGGACCTCTAGTCCTGGTTCGTAACAGAACCGGGACTAAAGGTCTGACCGTTAAGAACAGGGACTAAAGGTCTGACCTTTAGTCCTGACCCTTCGGTCCTAAATTGGAATTCGGGACTAAAGATGCTTACGAACCGGGATTAAATGACCTTTAGTCCTGACCCTTCGGTCCTAAATTGGAATTCGGGACTAAAGATGCTTACGAACCGGGATTAAATGTGCGTTTTCTAATAGTGGGGAGAAAGAGCTGGGGAAGAACCACGACGTGGCACAACCTAGAGGGGCTACTGATTGGAATGCTAAAATGTCTTGAAAGAGGGCTAAATGTCAAAACAAAATGCTGAATCGTGTCATCGAGATAAAAAAAAGCTGCTAAATATGGTATCCGTGTCAACAAAAAAGCTAACCGTATAGGGTAACAGTAACAACTTAAATCCACACTATAAATAGTGATGCAGCATGCCGCCAGCTTAGTCACCATCTCCCGCCGTGTACTCAAGGGCAAGGCGATACGACGGTCATACTCCTCCGCCGGTGATTTAATTCTGTCCATCGACCTCCTTGTCACTCAGTAAGGGTACTTATAGCTTTCATACAGCCGTACTGATCGAGTACGTAGTGAGTAGTAGTAGTGACTCTATGCCTGCAATCAATGCGCGCTTTCGATCATGTTGGGCCGATTATTTGATTGGCGTCTTCATCCTTTTGAGAATGGAAGGAAGCTTTTCAGCCTTTGCAAAGCTAGGTACGTACTATGTTGTTCATGCTGGCGTACGGTTACCCGCTTGATCACATTGGCATCTTGAATTGCTGTCAAGAGGCCGGAGAGACGTCATACAGTACATGGCTTCCTTCCTAGCCAGCAAATGAACCTGTAGGATTTACTGAAAAGAAGAGAAGTGGAATAAGATTCTTCTTAGCTAGTCAACAAATACCATTAAGCATTTGCATCCAGCCTCTCGAATCATCATCCAGTTAATTTTAAGTAGCGTGATATTTCAGTTTTAAACGTCGAAGGGGATGTAGCTCAGATGGTAGAGCGCTCGCTTAGCATGCGAGAGGCACGGGGATCGATACCCCGCATCTCCACATTTATTTTCATTTTGCTGCATCTATTTGTGATGCCTGCACCCAGCTAACTGGCAGGGCAAATGTTTTTCATTTTTCTGCATCTATTTGTGATGCTTGCACCCAGCTAACTGGCAGGGCAAATGAAAGTGCGATAAGTTTTAGCGAGATCACAATTTGTTCAAGATCATATCAGACAACTACGCTCTCTATTTTATTTTACCAGAGTAAGAGAGCTACAAAAACTGGCTTACGACATACGAAAATTATTTCCCTCGCAAGGAAAGGAATTACAAACACAGTTTGTCCCAACAAATCTACCTGGTGTTATCGCAAATTTCACATCCTGGGTCAGATGTTTCATACCAGTTCTCCATAAGGTGAACGGACTTGGTCTGGACTCTGGACTGGCTACTCTGCTAAACCTGAATAATCAGGGACAACACTACTGTTTCTGAATCTGCCTTGTTCTGAATAGCAATATCAGCTTCACCTTGGCACCCAAGGTTGGATTATCCCGCATGGTGGACATCTTCCTCATGAAGCCCACTGAGAGTACACACCTCATTGATCCCGAGCTTTCGTCTCCCGTAATTAACCATGGTCAGGAGAGATATCCTAGCCAATTTTTCATGCAGAATATTGCACCTGTTAATCCAAGAAAGGAGAAACCAAAATGCCATGCCTGAGACATCACTGGTTAGGTAAAAATAATTTGGAGCTGGTTAATCGATAACTACCTCAAAATAATATTATTACACCAATAGGCAAAAGTTAATCAACAAAACACAGAGGAGTTAATCAACAAAACACAGTATATGAGGATCTTCTGATACATGAGAACAAAACACAGAGAAGTTAATCAACAAAGAAGCAATGAAATCAGAAACAGAAATTTATGACCATACAAACATACCATGTTTCTATTCAGAGGCCTCCTACATTTTGCTCAAAAGAACGGCTACAGTAGTAAGACTATGAAAAGAAATCTCGGCCTACATTTTTAAACAAGGAAAAGATTTTCTATTTTCATTAATTAAGAAGTTTTTAAGAGGTGTTACAAACCATGTCTGGGCAAAGGCCAACACCAACATAAAACAACTACTCGTGCGTCATAATACTACTAAGAGCCTTAGCTCCGGCAAGGCTCCACAAGGAGGCTTCATCCTTAATTTTTGTCAATAGCATGTCGACCGGCCTCAGGATCTGGATCTGTTCCAGGTTGGCCACGAGGCATGGCAGAGCTGGCATCAGGATCTCAGGGCGGCGCTCAGGTCCAGGTCGTGCAGCTACCTAGATCTGCTCTATGTCTGGCGGCCAGTCGTTCGTTGTTCGGCTTTTGGTTGCTGAGCCTCCTCCTCGGCGGCCGGCGGGTGGCGAGGGGGCTGTCGGCTCGGCTTGAATAAAGGGGGTGGTCCTCGGATCTCTCTCGCACCAAGACGAAGATCTACTTGATGAGAGTCTCCATTGATCTGGCCAGAGTGTCTGGTTCCGGAAGGCTCCGCCGGCGAACTCCCATGGGCGCATATGCCTGGAGCTTGCTGGATCGGAAGGAATTCGGTCACGCACAGCTGTGTTTTTTGCTGGCCGTTTGGTTTCAGTGGGAGCGTGATGAAGCTCTGCTACCTGTTATCATCACGCGACATGTCTTTGACGATACACATGGTGAAGTCAGATACGGAGAACGACATGAGACATGCGGACAAGCTATGGTGGATTGAGTCTTTATGGCGATGAGGATCTGGCTTGGATATCTATGACTCACAGCAGCGTCTGTTAGAGGGGACGACTTCACAGGAGGAGGAGTTCATAGTCTTATTTCAAAAAAAGATGTTAGCTTAGTTCAAATACCCTAATGATGTCTGCTATGTGATGTCTGCTATGTGATTTTGAAACTAAGCTAACATCTTCAGAATCACATAGCAGACATCATGGACAATTTAATCAATAGTACAAGACAATGATAGCTTTTCAAAGTATCTTGGCATAGAAGCAGTCATGTTAAACAGCCTTGACTTTCTCCCATTTTATCAGACATGTTGTATAATTCATGGAAAGGTTACCGGGCCGTGTCATAAAGAGAGGGCAGGAAATTCAGAAGAACTGGAGCAGGCACTATCCTTTCTTTAATTGTTTATTATCGCTAGTTCAAATAGTTGATGTCCTTGGGATCATATAGGCAGTTCTCAAAAATCAAAGGGCAAATTAGCGCATTCATAAATAGTACAAGATAGTAATGGCGTTTCAAAGTATCTTGGCATAAATGAAGAGGCACTTGGCTGCAAGGCAGTACATCTCCAAAAAAGTAAGAAGCTAGACAAAAGACCGATTTTAATTTAGCTTGGATCATGCTAAGAATATCTTCCACCAAAGCTAATTAAAACAAATGCATGTTAAACTGACCCAGCGCAGAGATTTGTTATATCATGCTCACTCACCGTAAATTTGTCGAAAGAGTGCACCAGGGACGGGACTAGAAAGAAAATGTTGTACTTCAGAGAAATGGTTGCTACAGGGGAAGTCATGTTACTCCATCTGGTGCAAGGTTCACAGGAGTGTGTGAACAGGGTTCAAGATTATTATTCTATTTTTTGATTAAGATTAAATAGTACTTCCTCTGTTCCACAATATAAGCCCTTTGAGGGAGTATATGCTAAGCACACTTGTTAAGCTTGCAGTTACACATTTCCAAAGTGCCAAGCTAACGGGTTTACAGGTGTACATACATGAGACCTGCCCCGTTACGGCTCCACCATTTTTTTCTCTTCTCGCCTCTCTAGTATTGTACCTAAATCTACACAAAGTCCAAAAAAAAAGGTAGTGAATTATTATTTGAAAACTCTCTTTGGATCCCGAGCTCGGTGATAGCTTTATTATTTTAAAGAGTTCAAAAATCATATTTTTAATAAATAAATAAATACTAGATATAGGCATTGATGTATCCTACAAAATATGCAAATCTCATGCTAAATTCTTTAAATTCTGGAATACACAAAAATGAAAAAATCTGATAAATTTTTGAGTTTTGAAATCACGCACTGTTCAGTATACTCATATCCATACTATGGAAGTTAATGTCCTAGATGCAATCATATTAAGTGATTATGTACATTACTGATGTGATTCTCCAATGAGAGATTCGAAGAAAAGCTCGCAAACACGTGCAGAGTGATAAAAGCCAAGTTGTTTCTATTGACGCCTCTATGACTAGTTCGTGTGTTATTTGATTATCATGGTTTTCTGATCATGACAATGTTATACAACAAGGATACTGACAACAATGGGAGCATATTGTTAGAAGAATAAGGATGCTAAACTGATCCAATTCTATGATAAACTACAAGATTGTTTCAACATTGTTATTAGCTTTATCATAATGTCGTAAGTCATTAGATCATGAGAATGTCGAGTGCCATCATACTGGAATGTGCGCTTTGATTATCACCAAACATTACATGTAAGAGTGTGATAATAACGGTGATCTTTAGGTGCATCGGAAGGCATGTTTGGGAACTTGTATAGTTCAAGATTGGAATCTTGCTCCTCCTGAGGAAGGAGAGATGTGCTCCGGGCCTTCCCAGTATTACAGTGTCATCTATTTGTATGCGCAAACAAATCGTGATCAGGATAACAAGTACAGTGATCAAGTGTTGAATCACGAGGATACTGAAGTCTCGCCATGGGTTGTCATAAGTATTGTGAAGCGAAGGGATTAGAACTTCAGTAACCCAAAGGTTCATTCGATGTTATTCGTGTATGTGCTGGAGCCATCACAGACATCCATGGTACCATTGTTGGTTATTGATCCAAAAAGAGTTTCAGAGTCATGTATGCACATTACTGAACCTATTGTCTCAGACGCTTAAAGTCATTCAATGAGTATTTATTATATGTGGTTAAGAGAGTTAACCGGAGCAGTTTTGGAGACACCGACATTGTTTTGGAGAAGTATTAGAATTGTTTCGGTGTAATCGGAAGGGTTTCAGAGATAAGTCGGAATCGTCCCGAAATTATATAGGATGCCATATTGATGTGACGTACTTTTTTTAAAGTATCACAAATATTGGAGAGGTTCCAAAATAGTTTGAAATAATTTTGGAGTACAAAATATCGTACACAGGTTTTGTCAAAAAGTTCGGAGGGTATCAAGAAGGACCAGCAGGGAGCCAGGCTACAAACCCAGCAGGGGTCGATCACATGGGCCCCGTATTGCCCATCTGGCCAGTCACCTAGGCCACCTAGGGAAGCCCAGGGCTGGCGCCTAAGCATCCTATGGTTGAAGCCTCCACTTTCCCCCTCCCCAAGTTGGGGCGGCTAGGGTTGGGAGGGGAGGCCAAGGGGTTGTCTCTGTCCAAGTTGATGCCCCCTCCTCCTCCTATATAAAGAGAAGCAACCCCCTCTCTAAAAACACACAATTTTCCACGAGATGGCTACCTCTCTCTCTCTATGTGACAAGGGGTAACCTCGAAAATGCCTAATACCTTCGATCCGGATTCACGGATGCAGTATAGTAGTTTTTTTCCCTAATAGACCTAGGTTTAATCGAAACTTGGGAAATAACGCTAGAAGGAATTAAAATAAGGACACATCTACAAGACTTTATTTTTTTGTTTTAATTTCGTTTACCGGACCAATCTAGTTTAGTTTATATCGTGGGTTGATTCAATGGATGGAGATAGGACAGGGTTGAAGATCCACCTACAGTTGCACATCATATGTAATAAAAGATGATAATAGACACAATCATGTGTAATGTTCCAATAGAGATAATCTTTGTGGGAAGCACATCCTAATATACTAGAGCCCCTGCGAGTAGCAGGTATAGCAATAACCTTTTGATCCAACTGGTTGCACCATGAAGTATTGGGCTACAAACAGTTATTAAGTGATAAACACAGATCAAAGCCTTAAGGAGAGATGTTGTTGTTGATCCCGAATGGGTCGATAAGCGAAGACCTAGCCCTTCCTGTCACTGGGTTTCCTATGAGATTGTCGCTAGCCAAGTATCTCACCTCAAGTCTTGATCGATCTTGGGGGTCTTGGGTACCTACAAGTCCAAAGATCGAGGCAAGAGACAAAAAAGAGAGACAAGTCCCTTCTTCAAACGATACACAATACTCCAATATATTAGATGCACATAAGTGCTTTGAGGTTTCTCCTCAACCCGCAGCCCATAAGGATGTAACACCCTTGAATCGGCCCTATGCAGATTTCAGTGATTTCCGCCAAACCCGCATAGAAACGGTTCAATGATGCCCACAAGGTACTTGCGTGCGGGTGGAAAACAAAGTAATATCAGTACACAATAGTCCACAATGGAACCCACAAAACATATATATATATATACAACAACAACTCAAAGAGTCAAGAATTCTGATATATAGTACAAAGATCCAAATCACCTTGAAAACAACATCCAAGTACAGATAAGAAGCAAATTGGGCTAAGAGCCCTAAAGAATAACCAATGGCATCCATAACCCTGCCCAGGCCAAGCTGGAAGGTAACCCTGGTAACGACATCGATCTCAAACCTGCTACAACAAAATGGGTGCCGACAAAGGGCAAAGGAAACAGAGAGCAGTCAATACTGAGGCCAGCACACGACGAGTCTTAGAATTCAGCGGCTCTCGCCTACATAAGTATGGTGGGCTGAAGTGGCAGTGGAGCATGCACTAAACAACCTATAGAGACTCGGCAGAACTATTGGCTATTAGAGAGAGATAAGAAAGACCTATGTAGATCCAACCTGATACTACCACCAATCATACCTATCCTGGTATTTCCCCCTTGAGACCAAACGAGAAAGTACTTCTGAGGAAAACTCACAAAGTTGGCAGTATTATTCATTCTTTGCATGGTGGTTATTCAACTTACTAGTCATGTGATAACCAAGTAAAATTTATAACAATAAACTTTAGTTATAGTTGTCTATGATCGAGAAACTATGCTCCAAGTCGTCCATAACCATAGACACGTATTTTTGAAAAGATTTAACCCTGCAGGAGTGCACCAAAGTATCCACACGCACTTCAACCTTTTTTGCCAAATCAATTAACATAGGCCCATCGGTATGTCGGTGTGGCTTCAGAAATGACGTGTTCCCAGACCCAAAGTAAGTACATGGGGGCCAACCAAAAGAGCTACACGTACGAGGTATAGCTAATCCTCGTACAGACTCTGAGGTTGCGTGGACTTGTCACGCGAGCAGAGGCCATAGACAATATATTCTCGTGACAGAGTGTCGTACGTACGCAACAATAATAAATGCTTATCGAGCAATAGGTAATAAACATCTCATACATGCCATATGTACAAAAGGTAACGTATAAAGCACGAACAAGTTTGTGGCCCCCAGAACAATACTTTGAAATCAGATAATAAGCCGATAGGGGTGCGCATACATCCCACGTGTGGTTAGCGTGCTCGTCTCGGTACAGGGGGCGGGATAATAACCAGATCTCAACTATTACCCACATGTTCCTCTGCATTAATTATATCTACTCCCAACATTTAATTAACCAACTATAATTAAAGTCATAATCATCTCCACCATTAAGCATGTGCCAACCCCCAACATTAGTGGAACATCGATGACGCGAAGCGCCAACTAAGCAAGCAACTACGACTCGCAAGGCTAACTATCTACCAAACAACAGGTAATAGGAGGTGTCCAAGGCAATATAGGCTATAGAGGATATCAGTGGTAGAAAACTAAAGCATCGCAACACAAATAGCAATAGATCAACAGGAGGAAGAAAAGACTATAAATGCAAAATAGGTAGAAAGAGGGAGAATGCTTGCCTGAAAAACACTTCCAAAGATTCATCCGAAGATCGAATCGACACTCGCATCAACTCATTGGCCTAATCCGTGAAGAAGCAAAGCACTAAAAGAAACACCGTATACACTATTTAATACTACGACGGAAGATCGGCATGATGCATGTATAATGCATGACATGGCAAAGGCACGATGCGGCTAAACAATATTAAGCAGATTGAGATCTCGACAATTAATTAGAAAGTTCATGTTGTTTAAATATCCCACAATTTAAATGTTGTTTTAACAAGGCAAATCATGGCATCGGTTCGCTACACAAATTTAAATGGAGCCAATATAAGACTAGAATAGCCTGCATATAGTCTTCATATTTAATTATTAGATGAATCGGCATAATGCCCCCAAACCACAAAATATGTATGCAATCATGAATGATTGATATGCCACAAGTATATATTATATATTACAAAAATAGGGGTCTCAGATAGGGTTCGCACATGTCGGTTTGACGATCTTGGGGGGCTCGGAGGGGTTCGAGTTCGGTCTTCAGCGAGGATGAAGAAAAATGTCGAGGTTCGGTCTTCAGGTCTGGGATCGGGTCCGTGATGAAGAACATGGCGTTCCATGACGGAGAACTTCGGGTCATCAACTCCGGGAAGGAGACTGTTGGGTCCATGAAGGAGCAGTCGGGTTCTTAAATTGGTGTCTGATCTCATCGGCGAACGTATTGACTTGTTGGGGTTGTTCAACGAAGTTCTTGTCATTGCAACCCTTGGCGTCGGTGGTCATCGAACGGTCTTGTACTTGATTGTACAGGGATGGCACTGATGATCATGTGTTTGTAGAAGATCACAGGCACCGAGACAAGAGATACACAAGCATGGACATGAACAACATAGGGACAACATGACTTGGTCATCGATAAAAAAACAAGAAGGAGGCCACTAAGACATCGCATGCTACTGTAGAGGACAGTGCACGACCGAGGGTAGGCGGCGGCGCGTGCTAACTGATACATTGCAGATGTATCTATAATTTTTGATGTTCCATGCTTGGTTTTTATCTACTTTCTTATGTTTTGTTCCAACTTTGGAGTACTTTTTATAGACTTTCTTGGACTAACCTATTAACAAGGGTCACAGTGCCAGTTGCCTGTTTTCTGCTGTTTTTGGTTCTAGGAAAGTCAGAAAATCAATATTCTCGGAATTGGACCGGACAAAAGCCAAAGTCGATATTTTACCGGAAGACTCACAAAGCCAGAAGACGAGACGGAGAGGGGCCAGGCGCTGGCCACACCACCTGGTGGCGCGGGCCAGGCCAGGCCGCGCCGGGGGTGGTGTGGGCCCCTTCGGCACCCCATCGGTCTCCCCTCTCGCCTATAAGAGCCTCCCGATGCATAAACCCTAAATCGACCAGCCTCCTGCCATGAAAAGTTCCGCAGCGCCACCGCCACCGAAGGGGAGATTCGGGGGACAGAAAGTCTCTCTTCCGGCACCCTGTCGGGACGGGAAAGTGTCCCGGAGCCATCTCCATCGATCTCCACCACCATCTCCATCACCATTGCTGATTCCCATGATGAGGAGGGAGTAGTTCTCTCTCGAGGCTAAGGGTTCTACCGGTAGCTATGTGTTCATCTCTCTCTATGCACGATCATATTGTGATCATGAGCTTTGTAATCAAATAGATCTACCTTGCTACTCAAGTGCTTTAATAGATCTCTACTCTCCTCATGTGTGTGAAAGTGACAGCGTGCACACCATGGTGGCACTTAGGCTAGAGATTACACATACTTGTTATGAGTTATATTTGGAGTTGGATGTCTTTATGAAATTGTGGTGTTTGTTGGAACCATCTAGTACTCAAGGTGACAATGTGGGGTTATCTAGATGGGAAAGGCTTACTTTGAGGTATGCTGTTATAGCCCTACCATGGATTAGAGTGTCCAACCAGAGAGTAGTTTAGAGTAGTATCATGAAGAGAAGATATTTATATGAGAGTGTTCACTAGTGAAAGTATGAACCCTATGCCTTGTTTCTAAACATTGAAACACCGTTTGCAACTAGATCTGTTACATGTTTGCTTGCTTCCATCTTTTTGCCTTTAGTCTTTTCCTCCCGTCAAGCTATTTTCTGGCATCATTGTCATATATCCATACCACTTGTATTTCACTATCTCTTCGCCGAACTAGTGCACCTATACACCTAACAAGTGTATTGGGTGTGTTGGGGACACAAGGGACTTCTTGTATCTTGATTGCAGGGTTGCTTGAGAGGGATACCTTTGACCACTTCCTCCCTGAGTTCGATAAACCTTGGGTAATCCACTTAAGGGAAACTTGCTGCTGTTCTACAGACCTCTGCACTTGGAGGCCCAACAACTGTCTACAAGAATAGAAGTGCGTAGACATCAAGCTATTTTCTGGCGCCGTTGCCGAGGAGGTAAGGTAAAAGGTACTCACATCCTCTGGTGTGAGTGCTCGAAGTTATTTCCTTTAGATTCTGCAATTTTGTCTTTTTGTTTCTTGTTTTCACTAGTTAGGCTTAATGGAAAACAACAACAAAATTAGAGAACTTTATAGTATTTATCTTGAGTTAGGACATGAAGTGTTTGAAGAGAAAATTAAAAAACCTATGGAACTTTATTTGCATGCTAATAGCAATGTTGTTAGTATGAATTCTTTGGAAACCATTATTGCTAATGCTATGGAAAAGTCTAAGCTTAGGGAAGCTAGTTTTTATGGAAATGATCTTTTTAGTTCCCCAGCTTTGGAAGATAGCTATTCTATTGCTTATGATGATAACAAACCTCCAATATATGATGATTACAATGATGAATATGATATTTTCAGTCCACCTACTATTGAGGATAAAATTAATTATGACTACAATATGCCTCCTATATTTGATGATTATGGTGATGAGAATAATAATGATAGCTATTTTGTTGAATTTGCTCCCATTATGATTAATAAGAATGACTATGCTTATGTGGAGAGTAATAATTATTATATGCATGTGGCTCATGATAAGAATGTTTTATGTGATAGTTATATTGTTAATTTTATTCATGATGCTACTGAAAGTTATTATGAGAGAGGGAAACATGGTTTTATGTGTCTCAACAATATTAAGTTTCCCCTCTTTATGTTAATTTTTTTGAAGTTGCACTTGTTTTGTTTTCCTATGCTTGTTGCTTTGTGCTTTCATGAATTGTTTCTTTACAAGATTCCTATTCATAGGAAGTGTCTTAGACTTAAATGTGTTTTATATTTGCTTCTTGATGCTCTCTTTTACTCTAAATTCATATTTCTTATGTGAGCATCATTGAAACTATCATGCCTAACTTAAAGGCGTTAAAGAAATGTACTTAATAGGAGATAACCCAAAAGTTTTAGATGAGTCTTACAAGTTATTACCTCTGTAATAACCTCTCCTTATCCTTTTTATTTGCTTTTTGTGCCAAGAGTAACCTCTAATGAGAGAGAAGTAATGATTGGGAAAGTTGCTGTCCCGAAATAGATTTCTGTGCTTCACCGTAAAAATTCTTGTAAAATCTCTGTACGTCTTTTTGAGGCCTGCATTTTTGTGCTTCTGCCCCAGGTTGTTATATAAATTTCATTAGTTCAACACTTTTTGATTTGAGCAACATAAGGTCTTCGAAAAAATTCGTCTTTACCGGCTGGTCTGTTTTGACAGATTTCTGCCATTATTTGCATTTGCTTCTTGTTGGTTCCTTTTTGAGTTCTCTTTGAGGAATTGAGCTTTTTGAGGGAAGTGCTACAGTAGCTTGTGTTTGAATGGAAGTTTGATTGGTGTTGAAACTGAACCCAAAGACTTATTATCTTGAGTGCACTAATGTTGCTAATAAAGATTGTGTGAAGTTTTGTCTGAAGGAAAATTTTCAGGTGTATGGAAGGAATGAGTAATGAGATGAAGGATGGACTAAAGCTCAAGCAAAGAAATACAAGAACTACAAGCGTCAAAGCTTGGGTATGCCCAAGGCACCCCCTTCTTCATCAATAAAAATCCTAGGTTTCTTCTAAACGCTTTATTTTTATTGTTTCATGCACAGTTGTGTTGTTCTTGGAGCGTCTTCTTTTTTTTTTCGTTTTGGTTTTTCGTTTGCTTGGTTTGCTTGGTTTGCTTAGTTTGCTGAATAAATTGGTTGGACCCCCTCTTTCATGCATTGGTATTCAAATAGTTTGGTTTGGATTGGAAAAAAGTAGGAAAGCTCATGCTTAAGTGGTAAAGAGAGCTTGTTTTTGACTGTGGTCTATGCATTGTCATGCCATGCTTGATATTGTTTTGGCTTTATGCTTAGTATTCTTTGCTATAGCATGACTTGTTATAAACAATTGAGATGGCTTAATGTGCCTTGGATGAATCATGCGTTGTTTTAGCATATTAAAGCATAGTATTGTGGTATTCTCCTTTGATGTTTTATTTGGGTTGACTTGGCGCATGCTCACACCATGTTATGACTATACCAAGTCACCATAGCCTTTATGGTCCTTTAGTTTTCAACTTGTAGTATCACTTTACGCTTTGATAAATGATGTTTTATCGCTCTACATGATTATGACCATTACTGCTCTCTTAGTTTTTCGCTCCTAGTCTTTTGCTAGCCTCCACAACCAAGTATGAGTTCCACTCATGCATCCAACTCCCTAAACCAAGTTATTTCAAAGAGTCCACCATACCAACCTACTAGCTTATGCTATTCCAAGTATATTCATGCTTTTGTTTACCTTCCAAATTAAACTTGTTATGAGAAAACTAGTGATTAAAGCTCTCACGAACTTGATGGCACACTTTACTTTTCTTGACCTTAATAAACTTGAACCATTGTGTCATCTATGTTGTATATGCTTGCACTTAATTGTTGGGGATTAGCAGAACCATGCTTTCACGGGAACGCTTTCAACATTGCACTTGTACTTTGTACCTAGTTGATATCATGCTCTTTTGTCTATGGATGCCGTCGGTGTGAAATGAAAGGGGAGCTTGTAAGTCCATGGACTTATGTATATGTATTAGAGAAACGCCTGGGCCGCTGGTCTAATCCATGCTGACATGGTGGAAACCTGCAGCGTAACCATAATGAGCTGTCTATGAAGCATTCTTCTTATAAAAAAAGAGTCCTATATTGAGAAAAAAGAGAAAAAAATGAGATTATGAAAAGAGGAAAGAGAGGAAAAAATCACCATATTCCTATGGTAAATAAGAAGATTGCTGAGATGCTCGTTGTCTGCTTGCCTTGCCATTTTGATATGGGGATTCTTCCGTATCATCGGGCAAGGGGTACCCCGTTGGCGGTTCTCTATGATACACATGTACTTACGATGACAAGAACTTACCGGTGACTAAACTTGAGTAGCATGAGGAGCGGCCCTCGTATTCAAGGGACATGAGATTTCTATCTTATACTTTGTCAAGCATGTACACCATAGTTTGTTCACTTTAACCTTAATCACCTTCAAGATGCTTATGATAGGGGCAATGAGAGCTGAAAGCTATAAGTACCATAATTTTTGGAAGCTCTTTATGAAACTTGCATCTTTGCTTCCTTCTATGAAGGCCTTTCTTCCACCATTACATTGAGTCTCCACCTTCTATTTTTATGCACCTACTTTGAGAGCATAGTGGCCATTCTTAGTTCTATGTGCATTGTCCCAAGACTAGTTGATTGATGCATAACTTGATATTGCTTGTTTTAAACTATTTGTATCTAGTCACTCTTATGAACTTTGAAGGTGTCCTATGAATTTATATTTGCTACTCTATGAGGGACAAGCTGAATACTATTATGCTATGTTTTCTTTATGTGAAACAAACAAACGTCTTGCAAAGCATTGTCATTCATGAATCTTTTGTTTGTGCCTTTTCATGTTGCAACATAGTTGCTATGTTCTATTGTTAGAACTTTATCTTTCATGTTATGTTGAAGTACTATGATCCCAGCTATCCATGCTTTACAAATACTTTGATCAAGTTTATGATGGTGCTTGTCACCTCAAAAATTATTTTTTCTTTTTTATTACTTACCTACTCGAGGACGATCAGGAGTTAAGCTTAGGGATGTTGATACATTGCAAATGTATCTATAATTTTTTATGTTCCGTGCTTGGTTTTTATCTACTTTCTTATGTTTTGTTCCAACTTTTGAGTACTTTTTATAGACTTTCTTGGACTAACCTATTAACAAGAGCCATAGTGCCAGTTGTCTGTTTTCTGTTGTTGTTGGTTCCAGGAAAGTCAGAAAATCAATATTCTCGGAATTGGACCGGACAAAAGCCAAAGTCGATATTTTACCGGAAGACTCACGGAGCCAGAAGACGAGACGGAGACGGGCCAGGGGATGGCCACACCACCTGGTGGGGTGGGCTAGGCCAGGCCGCGCCAGGGGGTGGTGTGGGCCCCTCCGGCACCCCCTCGGTCTCCCCTCTCGCCTATAAGAGCCTCCCAATGAATAAACCCTAAATCGACCAGCCTCCAGCCACGAAAAGTTCCGCAGCGCCGCCGCCACCGAAGGGGAGATTCGGGGGACAGAAAGTCTCTGTTCCGGCACCCTGCCGGGACGGGGAAGTGCCCCCGGAGCCCTCTCCATCGATCTCCACCACCATCTCCATCACCATTGCCGATTCCAATGATGAGGAGGGAGTAGTTCTCTCTCGAGGCTAAGGGTTCTATCGAAAGCTATGTGTTCATCTCTCTCTATGCATGATCTTATTGAGATCATGACCTTGTAATCAAGTAGATCTACCTTGCTACTCAAGTGTTTTAATGAATCTCTGCTCTCCCCATGTGTGTGAAAGTGACAGCGTGCACACCATGGTGGCACTTAGGCTAGAGATTACAAATACTTGTTATGAGTTATATTTGGAGTTGGATGTCTTTATGAAATTGTGGTGTTTGTTGGAACCATCTAGTACTCAAGGTGACAGTGTGGGGTTATCTAGATGGGAAAGGCTTACTTTGAGGTATGCTGTTATAGCCCTACCATGGATTAGAGTGTCCAACCGGAGAGTAGTTCGGAGTAGTATCATGAAGAGAAGATGTTTATATGAGAGTGTTCACTAGTGAAAGTATGAACCCTATGCCTTGTTTCTAAACATTGAAACACCATTTGCAACTAGATATGTTACATGTTTGCTTGCTTCCATCTTTTTGCCTTTAGTCTTTTCCTCTCGTCAAGCTATTTTCTGGCCCCATTGTCATATATCCATACCACTTGTATTTAACTATCTCTTCACCGAACTAGTGCACCTATACACCTAACAAGTGTATTGGGTGTGTTGGGGACACAAGAGACTTCTTGTATCTTGATTGCAGGGTTGCTTGAGAGGGATACCTTTGACCACGTCCTCCTTGAGTTCGATAAACCTTGGGTAATCCACTTAAGGGAAACTTGCAGCTATTCTACATGTTGGGTCCGCAGCATAGAAAACAAAAATTTTCCTACGATGAGAACTAAACACCAAGATCTATCTACTAGATACAGAGCAACGAGTGGACATACATCCATCGAGAACTTACCCTCGAAGACAACAAGTTTTGTTAACGAGTAGGAACTCGTGGTTGATGTAGTCGTACACTTACCGATCTCAAGATCGTGTGGAAGTCCGAGCGCTGCAAATCAGCAGCGCATCCGTCCTCGCACACACGCTCAAGCCACCGGACAACCTCCACCTCCTTGCTCCAGCGATGCAGCAGAAGTGTTGGGTCCGCAGCATAGAAAACAAAAAAAAATCTACGATGAGAACTATACGCCAAGATCTATCTACTAGATACAGAGCATCGGGTGGACATACATCCATGGAGAACTTACCATCAAAGACAACGAGTTTTGTTAACGAGTAGGAACTCGTGGTTGATGTAGTCGTACGCTTGCCGATCTCAAGTTCGTGTGGAAGTCCGAGCGCCGCAAATCAGCAGCACATCCGTCCTCGCACACACGTTCAAGCCACCGGACAATCTCCACCTCCTCGCTCCAGCGAATCAGCAGAAGCAGCAACTCCTTCCAGACACAAGGCCACCGGGAACATGTATCTCGCTAATCCGAGACCATGGGGGAATATCTAGAGGGGGAGAGAGATCCTTCACGAGGAGGTGTGAGGATGAAGGAGGAGAGGGGTGGCCTTTTATAGGAGGAGGGAGGGTGCCCCCTCTCTCCATGGCCGGCGCATGGGGGGTGACCCCTCACCTCCCCCATTCATGTGGTGGTAACCCCTCCACATTAAAATGCCCCTTAACATTCTCTTTTAAAGTCTCCACTTTAAATGCATTAAATTTCTCCAAATTTAATGCTCTCTCATTTAATAAAACTCTTTTATTTATTTTATTCAGAATTTTGTTAATTACTTTAATTAACAAACATTCACATAAAACCCCTTGCAACATTTCAATATTACATGCCGAACCACTTTCTGCAAATTCACCCGAAACAATTCCGGTTTCTATCGAAACAATTCCTGTTTCTATCGAAACATTTCCTACGCTTTGCAAACCTTTTGTCTGGAACATATGTGCTCCTAAATGGTGTCCGGCAACCCTTAAGTGTGTCACCCTACGGTTCGCGAATAATGCAGACATGATTGAGACTCCTCTCAGATCAATAATCAGAAGCGGGACCTGGAGATCCATACTGACTCCTACACATTCAACGATGACTTCTGTGATCGTGAGAACCTTTAACGTCAGCAATTTAATCCCTTTGTCTCATGATATAATACATGTCCGAGATTCGATCATTGGTATCCAAATACCTAGTTTGATCTCGTTACCGACATGCACTCTTTTCTTGTTCCCGTGATATAATATTCTAGTGATCACATCACTTGCTTGCAAGCTATCTTAATGTGATATCACCGAGAGGGCCCATAGTATATCTATCCGCCATCTGGATTGACAAATTCCACTCTTGATCCATGAGCCTCAACATAACACCTTCGTAGTACTGAACCCATCTTTATAGTCACCCTGTTACGGTGTGACGTTTGATGTTATCAAGATACTCTTCCGGTGTTAGCAATTAACATGATCTCATGGTCTAAGGACTAAGACTACTTTGTATGATGTTATAGCAATATAAACATAATGACTTGATCGTAATGCTATACTTCAGATGAATGTTCATCACATCATTTCACAAATGCTGTGACCTTGTTATTAACAACATCCAATGTCCATGATCAGAAAACTTTGATCATCTTGTTAATCAACAAGCTAGTCTATAAGAGAGGCATAACTAGGAACCCTTTTTGTTTATTAAACACACATGTATTGATGTTTCCTATCAATACAATTTTAGCATGCAAAATAAACATCTATCATATACAAGGAATATATAATAACAACTTTATTATTGCCTCTCAGGGCATATTTCCTTCAGGAAGCAGCAACTCCTTCCAAACGAAATGCCACCGGGAACATGTATCTCGCTAATCCGAGACCATGGGGGAATAATTCTAGAGGGGGAGAGAGATCCTTCACGAGGAGGTGTAAGAAAGAAGGAGGAAGAGGGGGGCCTTTTATAGGAGGAGGGGGAGTGCCCCTCCCCATGGCCGGCGCCTCATGGGGCGTGACCCCTCACCTCCCCCATTCATGTGGTGGTAACCCCTCCACATTAAAATGCCTCTTCACATTCCCTTTTAAAGACTCCACTTTAAATGCATTAAAATTCTCTAAGTTTAATGCTTTCTCATTTAATAAAACTCTTTTATTAAAATTACTCAGAATTTTTTTAATTACTTTAATAACAAACATTCACATAAAACCCCTTGCAACATTTCAATATCACATGCAGAACCACTTTCTGCAATTTCACCCGAAACAATTCCAGTTTCTATCGAAACAATTCCCGCGCTTTGCAATTCTTTCGTCTAAAACATATGTGCTCCAAAATGGTGTCCGGTAACTCTTAAGTGTGTCACCCTACGGTTCGTGAATAATGCAGACATGATTGAGACTCCTCTCAGATCAATAATCAGAAGCAGGACCTGGAGATCCATACTGACTCCTGCATATTCAACGACGACTTATGTGATCGTGAGAACCTTTAACGCTAGTAACTTAATCCCTTTGTCTCATGATATGATTCGATCATCGGTATCCAAATATGTAACATCCCAAATTTTACGATTGCAGACGTTACTAGAAGCAAGCATCATATCTTTGTATCATGGCATCACACAATAAAAAGCTGCATCAGATACTTATCCAAACCCTATAGTCATATAAAGGCAAAAAGGGGTTAAACAAAAATTAACCTCCTAAACCCTTGCAAAAGTGTTATTTTATAACCCCATACTAATCTTCTTCTTTTTACAAAATTTTAGAGACCAATCTCACTTAATTTGGAGTCCGTTTACAAAAGATATGAAATAATTAGTGAAACAAAAAAAAGAATATAAAAAGGGGATCTAGCCTAGCGGGCCGGCTAGACCAGCCCGTGACCTAACTACCGCCCCGCCTGGCAGAGTGGGCGACGCGTAGCGCGTAGGCTGGCCCAGCAGACGCCGCCAGCAGCCAGCCCGCGCCCCTGCAGCCGCTGACGCCTCGGCCCCACCCCGTCGTCGTCATCGTTCCGCTGAGTTCGGAACGAACTCATTCCGCCGCCGCCTCTAGAACCAACTCCGACCGAATCAGAGAGGAGTTCCGCGACCCCCGCGCCACGCTAGGCCACCTATAAGTACACCACGACCCGCCTCCTAAAAACCCTAGCTCGATTTACACCAACCGCCACCGGGCTACCGCCGTAGGCCTCGCCGGAGTTCGCCACCGCCGACGCTCGACAGCAAGATTTCCGGCGCCCTCTGCCCCTCCTCTTCCCTTTCTCGGTATCCCCTTGCTGTACCAGTTCTTCTCATGCCTTTTTCCCTCTCTGTAGCAGACCACAGCCTCCGCAATTGCTCGTCGGAGACTCGCCGGCGTCCGCGAACTCCAGCCGCCGTTCGCCGTCGCTTCGAAGGAAGGGAGCCGACGCCACCCCCGAGAACGGAACCGCGACGAGAAGGTGGCCGCCGTCATCTACTCCGTTGAGCCGGGGGAGCACCGCATCGCCGACGCCGACGACCACCGACCGCCACCGACGCGCCGCCACCATCCGCCGTCGTCCACGTCCGCTCTGCCACCGTAAGTCGCCGGCCACCCCCCAGCCGTCTGATTCTAATCCAACGCCTAGGATTAAATGGCCAGGCCAAAGGGGTATCGGCCAATCCCCTCGCTCCGCGTGGCAAACTGCGTCAGCACGCTGAGTCAGCCTGCGTCGGCCGCTGGACTAATCCGGTGCGGCCACTTGTCGCCGCGTAGCTGGCCGCAGATCTGTTTTTTTAAATAGGCAGAATCTTTTATAATATCATTTAATTCATAGTAAATCAAGTTTCTGTCCAAAAATTGCGTATAATATACCGTTGGATTCGCAAAATTGAGTTGAACACAGATCTATATTAATATTGCCGGTTTACTACAGTAATCTTGCAGTAGGATTTAAAGTTTAGATTGGAGTATTTTAATTCTAGAAAAATATCCGTAACTCCGTTTTAGTTGATTCTTGTTGCGTTGGCTTTGTATCTATGAGATCTTCTGTGGAAAATTATTATATAATTATTAGAATGTTTAGATTTGTTTC
Organism: Avena eriantha; assembly: GCA_910589775.1. Classification (NCBI taxonomy): domain Eukaryota; kingdom Viridiplantae; phylum Streptophyta; class Magnoliopsida; order Poales; family Poaceae; genus Avena; species Avena eriantha. The sequence goes on from OU342741.1 coordinate 57,823,877, forward strand.
GAGGTAGATTGGAAGTGTAGATCTATTTACGAGCTTGTTTAATTAAGTATTAATCCAAAATACCTAAAATCTGTGGGAAATCGATACTAATGACATCCCCAACTCAATAACACCCTGGAATAAAACCCTTGGTCGAAATTGAATCCATCCTTGCATATTACCATGTTGCATGCATGCATATTTACCTTCGTGGCATTGTTTTGTGCAATTTGTGATTGGATCTATGTTTGTGCTTCGTTAGATTGTTCGGAGTGCACTGAGGAGTACTGTTGTGTAGAGTGCTGCGCGGATCAAGGCAAGTTACACCACTTGTACATATTATGTCCTAGTTTTTGACTAAGCATGTTTTACTCTTCAAAACTTGTAGTATGCACATGTAGGTCTTTAGTAGTTTTTCCTATTATTATTTTTGCAAGTGCGGTTTTGTAGTATGCCATGACTAGCTTTATACTTAGGAATTTCCGTTCTAATAGGTTTCCCCTGTTTTTGCAAAGTATTGCTTGCTATGCTATATATATACTAAGTACCGCTGGGGGTTCGAAAGACTCAAAAATTTCTAAGTATGAGAGCTCTCTCGAGCGTACTTTTCTTCTCAAAACCCCCTTCAAAATAAAACTAAGTTTTCTTCTGGGCGGAATGGTTGTTGGGACAATGAGTGGGATATTTGGTGGAGGATGGCCGCCCAGGAATCAAAGAAGTCTGCCATGTTTCAGAATTCAGAAGCTTCCAGTGCAACCACAATACATATGGGCTCTGTCTTGGCTTAGTACTTAGTGGGAAAACTCACCGGGGTACCAACATTTGGAGGTTCTTGTTACGGTTGGATCCAGCTAGTAGAGGGGCTACTAAGGGAAGGCTTCACCATGGTCTTGTCTGTAAAAGGACTTGATCGTGGATTGTGGGGAAAGTGCACAATCTCTCGAGAGTATTGCAATCTGATCGATCAGCCGAGTTCACGGAAAAGAGCACTTTGAGCATCTGAAGGATGGAGCCTCTGAAAGATCTTCCTCTCTCTCTTTTCCAAACTTAAAGTTTTATAAACCCCAAGGCGTGAGTAATTTCTCCATTGGGTGGGATTTTGGGAACTTGGTGCGTAATATCCAAGTGCTAGATTGATTCGACACTTGGTGAGTAAAATCCACGTGTTCCATTCGACCCTATACTACTTACCAATGTTTACAAAGTAGGGTAAACTCTTCCTCTTTTCCTCTTACTTAGAGAAAATTGGCCTTATGCAAAAGAACCCAAAAGCCTACACTTAGCCTTTCATGTAGAGATAGTCTTATTCTTTCCTTGGTGTAATTTGCCAATACATTCAAAGTATTGACCCAACTTGTTGGCTGCACGTCTTATGTGCAGAATCCGAAGACGGAAAGGTGTGTAGGGATCGTGGGTCTTCACGTAATGTAGCACCCCGCTAAAACCACTACTAGAAAATCGTGGTGTTTTTGTGCATTGCATCATCATGACCGCATGCTCATGTCATCATGCCACCTTGCATTTGAGCATCGTCATCATCATGCATGGTTCTGCCTAAAATTAATTTCGAAAAGCCTACCTTTGTTTTCTAAATACCCCGCCTTTAATTTCAAATCAAAACCTCGGTCTTATCCGGGTCTTTTATTTGTCTAAAACTATTTATAGAAGTCTTTAATATAAAACAAATAAAAATAAAAAATACTTTAGGGGAGGCAGCCGGGCCCAAAAGCTCTAGCTAGCCACCTACTACCCCGGCCTAGTTAAACCAGACCAAACCCTAACCCTCTGCCACATGCACCCTCCACCCTGTGCCACACAGCCTCTCCCAGTCCCCGCCACCACCTGCAGCTGGGCCCACACCGCCCGTCACCCGTGCACATGCGCGCATCCCCCGTCGCCTACACGTCTCTCGCGAGAGACACACCGCACGTACTGAAGGGAATATGCCCGAGAGGCAATAATAAAGTGGTTATTATCTTATTCCTTGTTTATGATAAATGTTTATTTTGCATGCTATAATTGTATTAATTTGGAAACGTTAATACATGTGTGTTTAATAAACAAAAGGAAAGTTCCTAGTTATGCCTCTCTTATAAACTAGCTCGTTGATTAACAAGATGATCAAGGTTTCCTGATCATGGACATTGGATGTCGTTAATAACGAGGTCACAACATTGGTGGAATGATGTGATGAACATTCATCCGAAGTATAGCATTACGATCAGAGTCATTATGTTTATATTGCTACAACATCATACGAAGTAATCTTAGTCCTTAGACCATGAGATCATGTTAATTGCTAACACTGGAAGAGTATCTTGATAACATCAAACGTCACACCGTAACAGGGTGACTATAAAGGTGGGTTCAGTGCTACGAAGGTGTTATGTTGAGGCTCATGGATCGAGAGTGGGATTTGTCCATCCCGATGACGAATAGATATACTCTGGGCCCTCTCGGTGATATCACATTGAAATAGCTTGCAAGCAAGAGATGTGATCACTAGAATGTTATATCACGGGAACGAGAAAAGAGTGCATGTCGGTAACGGGATCAAACTAGGTATTTGGATGCCAATGATCGAATCTCGGACATGTAATATATCACGAGACAAAGGGATTTAGTTATGAAGTTAAAGGTTCACACGATCACAAGAGTCATCGTTGAATATGTGGGAGTCAGTACGGATCTCCAGGTCCCGCTGCTGATTATTGATCGGAGAGGGGTCTCGATCATGTCTGCATTATTCACGAACCGTAGGGTGACACACTTAAGGGATACCGACACCATTTAGGAGCAAATATGTTTCAGATAAATATTTAAGAAAGCGTTGGAATCATTTCGATGGAAACCGGAATTGTTTCGGGTGAAATTGCTGAAACTGGTTCTGCATGTGATATTGAAATGTTGCAGGGAGCTTTATGTGAATGTTTGTTAATTAATGTAATTAACAAAATTCTGAATAAAATAAATAAAAGTGTTTTATTTAATGAGAACTTGCATTAAATTTGGTGGAAATTTAATGGAGGTGAGTGGAATTTTGAGTGGGTGGCTAATTATGTGAGTGGGAGCTCCACCCACATGAATGTGGAAGAGGTGGGGGCACCTCCCTTGGCCGCCGGCCATGGTGAGGGGCTGCCCTCCCTCTCCCTATAAAAATCCCCCCACTCCCTCCTCTCATCTTGCACCACCTCCTCGTGAAGGTTCTCTTCTCCCTCTAGTTATTCCCCATGGTCTCGGATTAGCGAGATACATGTTCCCGGTGCATCGCTGGAGAGAGGAGGCGGAGGTTGTTCGGTCGACCGAACGTGTGTGCGATCACGGATGCACCGCTACTTTGCGGTGCTGGACGTGATGGTGCTGGACCTGTCGGACTTCCACACGATCTTGAGATCGGCAAGCGTACGACTACATCAACCACGAGTTCCTACTCGTTAACAAAACTCGTTGTCTTCGAGGGTAAGTTCTCCATGGTTGTATGTCCACCCGTTGCTCTGTATCTAGTAGATAGATCTTGGCGTATAGTTCTCATCGTAGGAAATTTTTTGTTTTCTATGCTGTGGACCCAACACGTACACGCTCCTCACGCCCCGCCCCCACCTGCTCCACCGACAGTCTTCCCACCTCGGGGCCCACCTCGCGGGAGATGCGCCCCTGTCCCCGTTCCAGTCCACGACAACCTCGTCTGCCCCGCCCGTCCTCACGCGTCCCGCGCCCCTTCTGTCTCCCCCCTCCTCTCTCTCCCCCGCGAACCCCGCGTCCTCCGCCATAGGGACGCCGCCTCCTCCTGTCGGCCTGCCCCGCCGCCCCACATGGCATCGCCGCCTCCGGCCACCGCCGCGCCGCCGCGGGCTCCCACCTCGCCACCGTCGCCTCCATCTCACTTCATCGGGACCACCCGTCGTCGTGGCCGCCCTCCTCCGGTTCTGCGCCACCGCCCCCGTCGCCCGTCGCCGGCCTCCTCCACCTCGAGACCGGCGCTGCCTCGACCACCGTGCCTCCGCCTGTGCGATGGACCTCAGCGAGCAGAGCTTCCCCCCCCCTCACTGTTGCCACCTACCCCGCCGTCTTCCTCCTCTGCCTCTCCCACCGCGGGCCCAGTCGATCCCCTGTTCCCAGCGCCTTCCATGTCAGGTAGTTGTGGTGAAGCTCGGCTGCCATCTGTGCCTACTCGAGGGCCTGCCTGCGCGCCCTCGACCCGGGCCGCCTCTCCGCCTCACGTTCCCGACCCCTGTACGTCCTCGCCCGCGTCACCGACCTCACCGGCACAGCCCCGTTCCTTGGTCGAGAACAAGCAGGTTGTCGTGCCCCGTTTCGTTTTGCCTCGTTGCGCTAGCAACCGCGTGTGACCCGATGGTAGTGTTGTTGCTGTTCGGATGGACCAGTGTGTTGATATGGTGAAGTGGCGATGGTGAGGTGCTACATGTGTGCCGTTTGATGACCAAGGAACAAGTTCTCCAACACGGATTTGACTCTCTCGAAGACCGCTCACGCGGAGCACCGAGTACTTCTTCCCGGCTCCGAGCAAAGTTCGCCATCGACAATTGAAGCCAGTGACCCGACCATGATCCGAAGACCGAACCTGGCGCGCCATGTTCTTCGACCCCGAGGACCGATCCACGGTTGCGACAAGATCTTCTTCTCGGACCCGATGACCGCCAAGATCGCCACACGGAACGACAAGCGCTTCATCTTGGATACGCCAAGTACTTCACCCCGGATGCCAAGACCGACTCGATGGCGTGGACCCGACAAGATCTTCGCGACGACAAGATCGACACCGACCAGGGCGAAGCCGATGAGCCGCCGATGCCGAACCAAGTCCTTCGACAACCTCCGTATACCGATCCCGTTGAACCGCTCTCCCCGCCGACCCTGTCGAACCCTGGACCCCCGGAACCCAAGATTTGCCGAACCCAAATGTGTGACCCCTATCCTCGCCCCCTTATTCTTATAAAATATGACATTCATCTGTTGCATATTAAATTGTTCGCACATGCATACATATTTTGTGGGTACGGGTTATTTTATTGATTCACCTAATAATTAAATATGGAGTGTTTATGCGGAATATCTTTGTCTTATTCCCGACTCCATTTAAATTTGTGTAGCGAACCAATGCCTTGTTTCACCCTGTTAATACAACATCTAAATTGTGGGGTTTCTAAATAACGTGAACCTATTAATTATTTGTCGGGACCCCAGTTCCGCTTAATACTGCCTAATTGCACCGCATATGCATCATATCATAATCATGCCGGATCTTTTGCCGTAATATTAAATAGTGCATCTGGTGTTTCTTTTAGTGCTTTGCTTCTTCGCGGATTAGACCGTGAGTGGATGCGAGTATCGACAAGTTCTTCGGATATGAATCTCCGGCAGTGTTTCCCAGGCGAGCATCCCTTCCCCTTCTACCTATTTTGCATTTATAGTCTTTATTTCCTCCTGTTGATCTATTGCTATCTGTGTCGCGATGCTTTAGTTTCCGTGCACCGGTTATATCCCGTGCAGCCTCTATATTGCCTTGGACACCTCCTATTACCTGTGTTTGGTAGATAGCTGGCCTTGCGAGTCGTAGTTGCTTGCTCAGGTGCGATCTTGTGTTGTTGAGTACCACAGTTGTTGGAATGCTGGCAGATGTTTATTGGTGGAGATACTTATTGGTGGAGATGATCATGACTTTAAATGCAACTATTAAAATGCTAGATATAACTAATGCAGAGGCATCGGTGGGCAATAGATGTTATTTGGTTCTTCCACGCTCACTTGTGTCCCGTAGGACCCCGAGTACTTGATACATGTTCCTTGATTTTTCGCACTATCCACATCCGGGAGGCCTTATGGACCCCCCTGAGCCAGAGCTTGATTCATTTCTATTTCTTGGGGCCACAAAGTAGTTTGGGGCTTTATTACTATCATGTACCTATGCCATGCTTTACTGCTTTATTTACGATTGTGCGTGGAGCACCTGTACTATTTTGGATCGCGCCACGTTTTCACGGTATTGACAAGCCCAGTCACACTTTTGGGTTCCCTGTCGTTTACAGCCGTCGTCGCAAAACCTGGGTCCATTTCGGAGCCGGCCAACTTCGTTGCGGGTAGCTTAGTGGGGTGGCCCCCTGAAATATTTCTGAATCCTGTGATCGCTTTGTCGTGAATGCCTCGTTGGGTTTTGAGTTGGTTTTTCCGAGGTTGATCGAGTGTGTGTTGCTATTTGTGCACCCCTACAGGGTAAAACTTTCTGAAAGCCGTGTCCGCGGTTATGGACGACTTGGAGCACAGTATCTCGATCATAGACAAGCATAACTAAAGTAGTGCTATAAATTTGACTTAATATATCTGACTAGTAATCATCTTCACTATAATGGAATGGATAATAAAAATGCCAACTACTGGTGGATCCGTGGTGATCTGTGTCATACTATACCTGCCTAGTAAGTATTGCAACTCCAATGGAATGTGATAAAAGTGTCAACAACTGTTGGGTTTGGGATTCTTCAGGACAATTATATCGGACTAGTAAATGTTCCCACTACAAAGGAATGTTAACTAAAATTGCCCACTACTTATGCTTCAGGATGACTCATGCTATCTATATCTGACTAGTAAGTGCTTCAACTATGACGGAATGAATAAAATTGCCAACTGTGTGAGTTCCTTGGTCCGACTTCCTTGTTTGGTCTCGAGGGGAAAATACTAGGATGGGTTTGTTTGGTGTTAGTATCAGGTTGGATCCGAATAGGTCTTTCTTATCTCTCTCTAATAGCCGACAGTTGTACCGAGTCTCTATAGGTTGTTTAGTGCCGCTGCGCTGCCGCTCCCGCCCACCACACCTATGTAGGCGAGAGCCTCCGAATTCTAGCCTCCCCGTGTACTGGCCTCAGTACTGACGCTCCTCTTTTTCCTTTGCCCTTTGTCGGCACCCCTTTTGTTTTTAGCAGGTTTGAGATCGACGTCGTTAGCAGGGTTACCCTTCCGGCTTGGCCTGGGCAGGGTTATGGACGCCATTGGTTATTCTTCAGGGCTCCTAGCCCCATTTGCATCCTGTCCGTAGTCGGACGCTCTATCGTTTTCAAGGTGATTTGGATCTTTGTATATTATATCTGTATTTTTGACTCGTTGAGTCACTGTTGTATATATATCTGTTCTGTGGGTCCCATCAAAGACTGTTGTGTAATGGTATTACTTTGTTTTCCACCCGCACGGAAGTGCCTGTTGGGCCTCCTTGAATTGTTTCTATGCGGGTTTAGCGGAAAGGGCTAAAACTTGCATAGGGCCGATTCGAGGGTGTTACAGAGTGGTATTAGAGCCCAGCAGTTGCGATACCCCACAAGTCCAGCCTGTAGGATCACCTAGCTAACGGACGATCTAGAGTGTCAAAACTATTTTGCAAAATCGGTTGGATAGTTCTGATTAGGTCTGATTTTACTCCTTACCCCTCTGCTGTTCTCCTCTTACCTCTGCGTGTTTTGAATCTGCTCTCTTATCTTTCTTCGAGTCCAGGAATTCTCGTGGTTGGGTTTCTGTCGTACCTTCAGGGTTTTGCTTCCTCCTCTGGTAACGGCGCTTCTACATCCGGTCTTCGTGCTATCTAAGGAATCCTTCATCTGTTGGACTTCTCTTTGTCCCTTGTACGTGCCTTCCGGTGTTTTTCGACGCGATGACCTCATCTATGCCAGATCCGATGCATAGTATGCATCCCTCCTTTGATCCGAACCTCAATTGTCGAGATCTTCAGTTTTCTTCCAAGAATGGTTGCACGCTTTTCTACTGATCGTGCTGAGTAATAGTTTGGGTGCGTGATGGATTGGCCCCCATGCCGACTACTCAATCTATTTGCTCTCGTACATTGAAGTGGATTAGATGCATCGGTTCTCTCTTTCTATCGAAGTTAGAGGTGGCTTTATTTGTTGATACCTCTGCCTTCGCCCTTTGTTCCCAGACTGTTCTCCCGACGATCACGGACAACGACCCCTTGTTGGTGGTGTCGCCGATTTTAAGATGGAGCAACAATCTTGTTAGTGGTGTCACGAGGATCTACACGAAGCGAGAAGATTCAGATCGCCGGCTTTCTTCCCAGTACCATGAGGCGGATCTCGAGGGTGAGATCCATTGTTAGTGGTGTCGAATTGTAGCACCCCGCTAAAACCACTACTAGAAAATCGCGGTGTTTTTGTGCATTGCATCATCATGACCGCATGCTCATGTCATCATGCCACCTTGCATTTGAGCATCGTCATCATCATCCATGGTTCTGCCTAAAATTAATTTTGAAAAGGCTACCTTTGTTTTCTAAATACCCCGCCTTTAATTTCAAATCAAAACCTCGGTCTTATCCGGGTCTTTTATTTGTCTAAAACTATTTATAAAAGTCTTTAAAATAAAACAACTAAAAATAAAAAAAATACTTTAGGGGAGGCAGCCGACCGGGCCCAAAAGGCCCAGCTAGCCACCTACTACCCCGGCCCAGTTAAACCAGACCAAACCCTAACCCTCTACCGCATGCACCCTCCACCCTGCGCCACACAGCCTCTCCCAGTCCCCGCCACCGCCTGCAGCTGGGCCCACACCGCCCATCGCCCGCGCACATGCGCGCGTCCCCCGTCGCCTGCACGTCTCTCGCGAGAGACACACCGCATGTACACGCTCCTCACGCCCCGCCCCCACCTGCTCCACCGACAGCCTTCCCACCTCGGGGCCCACCTCGCGGGAGACGCGCCCCTGGCCCCTTTCCAGTCCACGACAACCTCGTCTGCCCCGCCCGTCCTCACGCGTCCCGCGCCCCTTCTCTCTCCCCCTCCTCTCTCTCCCCCGCGAACCCCGCGTCCTCCGCCATAGGGACGCCGCCTCCTCCTGTCGGCCCGCCCCGCCGCCCCACATGGCATCGCCGCCTCCGGCCACCGCCGCGCCGCTGCGGGCTCCCACCTCGCCGCCGTCGCCTCCATCTCACTTCATCGGGACCACCCGTCGTCGTGGCCGCCCTCCTCCGGTTCTGCGCCACCGCCCCCGTCGCCCGCCGCCAGCCTCCTCCACCTCGAGACCGGCGCATCTTCGACCGCCGTGCCTCCGCCTGTGCGATGGACCTCAGCGAGCAGAGCTTCCCCCCCTCGCTGTTGACACCTACCCCACCATCTTCCTCCTCTGACTCTCCCACCGCGGGCCCCGTCGATCCCCTGTTCCGGGCGCCTTCCACGTCTGGAAGTCGTGGTGAAGCTCGGCTGCCATCTGCGCCTCCTCGAGGGCCTGCCTGCGCGCCCTCGACCCGGGCCGCCTCTCAGCCTCATGTTCTCGACCCCTGTACGTCCTCGCCCGCGTCACCGACCTCACCGGCACAGCCCCTGTCCGTCGCCCTCTCGCGTTCATCGAGAACAAGCAGGTTGTCGTGCCCCGTTTCGTTTTGCCTCGTTGCGCTAGCAACCGCGTGTGACCCGATGGTAGTGTTGTTGCTGTTCGGATGGACCAGTGTGTTGATATGGTGAAGTGGCGATGGTGAGGTGCTACATGTGTGCCGTTTGATGACCAAGGAACAAGTTCTCCAACACGGATTTGACTCTCTCGAAGACCGCTCACGCGGAGCACCGAGTACTTCTTCCCGGCTCCGAGCAAAGTTCGCCATCGACAATTGAAGCCGGTGACCCGACCATGATCCGAAGACCGAACCTGGCGCGCCATGTTCTTCGACCCCGAGGACCGATCCACGGTTGCGACAAGATCTTCTTCTCGGACCCGATGACCGCCAAGATCGCCACACGGAACGACAAGCGCTTCATCTTGGATACGCCAAGTACTTCACCCCGGATGCCAAGACCGACTCGATGGCGTGGACCCGACAAGATCTTCGCGACGACAAGATCGACACCGACCAGGGCGAAGCCGATGAGCCGCCGATGCCGAACCAAGTCCTTCGACAACCTCCGTATACCGATCCCGTTGAACCGCTCTCCCCGCCGACCCTGTCGAACCCTGGACCCCCGGAACCCAAGATTTGCCGAACCCAAATGTGTGACCCCTATCCTCGCCCCCTTATTCTTATAAAATATGACATTCATCTGTTGCATATTAAATTGTTCGCACATGCATACATATTTTGTGGGTACGGGTTATTTTATTGATTCACCTAATAATTAAATATGGAGTGTTTATGCGGAATATCTTTGTCTTATTCCCGACTCCATTTAAATTTGTGTAGCGAACCAATGCCTTGTTTCACCCTGTTAATACAACATCTAAATTGCGGGGTTTCTAAATAACGTGAACCTATTAATTATTTGTCGGGACCCCAGTTCCGCTTAATACTGCCTAATTGCACCGCATATGCATCATATCATAATCATGCCGGATCTTTTGCCGTAATATTAAATAGTGCATCTGGTGTTTCTTTCAGTGCTTTGCTTCTTCGCGGATTAGACCGTGAGTGGATGCGAGTATCGACAAGTTCTTCGGATATGAATCTCCGGCAGTGTTTCCCAGGCGAGCATCCCTTCCCCTTCTACCTATTTTGCATTTATAGTCTTTATTTCCTCCTGTTGATCTATTGCTATCTGTGTCGCGATGCTTTAGTTTCCGTGCACCGGTTATATCCCGTGCAGCCTCTATATTGCCTTGGACACCTCCTATTACCTGTGTTTGGTAGATAGCTGGCCTTGCGAGTCGTAGTTGCTTGCTCAGGTGCGATCTTGTGTTGTTGAGTACCACAGTTGTTGGAATGCTGGCAGATGTTTATTGGTGGAGATACTTATTGGTGGAGATGATCATGACTTTAAATGCAACTATTAAAATGCTAGATATAACTAATGCAGAGGCATCGGTGGGCAATAGATGTTATTTGGTTCTTCCACGCTCACTTGTGTCCCGTAGGACCCCGAGTACTTGATACATGTTCCTTGATTTTTCGCACTATCCACATCCGGGAGGCCTTATGGACCCCCCTGAGCCAGAGCTTGATTCATTTCTATTTCTTGGGGCCACAAAGTAGTTTGGGGCTTTATTACTATCATGTACCTATGCCATGCTTTACTGCTTTATTTACGATTGTGCGTGGAGCACCTGTACTATTTTGGATCGCGCCACGTTTTCACGGTATTGACAAGCCCAGTCACACTTTTGGGTTCCCTGTCGTTTACAGCCGTCGTCGCAAAACCTGGGTCCATTCCGGAGCCGGCCAACTTCGTTGCGGGTAGCTTAGTGGGGTGGCCCCCTGAAATATTTCTGAATCCTGTGATCGCTTTGTCGTGAATGCCTCGTTGGGTTTTGAGTTGGTTTTTCCGAGGTTGATCGAGTGTGTGTTGCTATTTGTGCACCCCTACAGGGTAAAACTTTCTGAAAGCCGTGTCCGCGGTTATGGACGACTTGGAGCACAGTATCTCGATCATAGACAAGCATAACTAAAGTAGTGCTATAAATTTGACTTAATATATCTGACTAGTAATCATCTTCACTATAATGGAATGGATAATAAAAATGCCAACTACTGGTGGATCCGTGGTGATCTGTGTCATACTATACCTGCCTAGTAAGTATTGCAACTCCAATGGAATGTGATAAAAGTGTCAACAACTGTTGGGTTTGGGATTCTTCAGGACAATTATATCGGACTAGTAAATGTTCCCACTACAAAGGAATGTTAACTAAAATTGCCCACTACTTATGCTTCAGGATGACTCATGCTATCTATATCTGACTAGTAAGTGCTTTAACTATGACGGAATGAATAAAATTGCCAACTGTGTGAGTTCCTTGGTCCGACTTCCTTGTTTGGTCTCGAGGGGAAAATACTAGGATGGGTTTGTTTGGTGTTAGTATCAGGTTGGATCCGAATAGGTCTTTCTTATCTCTCTCTAATAGCCGACAGTTGTACCGAGTCTCTATAGGTTGTTTAGTGCCGCTGCGCTGCCGCTCCCGCCCACCACACCTATGTAGGCGAGAGCCTCCGAATTCTAGCCTCCCCGTGTACTGGCCTCAGTACTGACGCTCCTCTTTTTCCTTTGCCCTTTGTCGGCACCCCTTTTGTTTTTAGCAGGTTTGAGATCGACGTCGTTAGCAGGGTTACCCTTCCGGCTTGGCCTGGGCAGGGTTATGGACGCCATTGGTTATTCTTCAGGGCTCCTAGCCCCATTTGCATCCTGTCCGTAGTCGGACGCTCTATCGTTTTCAAGGTGATTTGGATCTTTGTATATTATATCTGTATTTTTGACTCGTTGAGTCACTGTTGTATATATATCTGTTCTGTGGGTCCCATCAAAGACTGTTGTGTAATGGTATTACTTTGTTTTCCACCCGCACGGAAGTGCCTGTTGGGCCTCCTTGAATTGTTTCTATGCGGGTTTAGCGGAAAGGGCTAAAACTTGCATAGGGCCGATTCGAGGGTGTTACAGAGTGGTATTAGAGCCCAGCAGTTGCGATACCCCACAAGTCCAGCCTGTAGGATCACCTAGCTAACGGACGATCTAGAGTGTCAAAACTATTTTGCAAAATCGGTTGGATAGTTCTGATTAGGTCTGATTTTACTCCTTACCCCTCTGCTGTTCTCCTCTTACCTCTGCGTGTTTTGAATCTGCTCTCTTATCTTTCTTCGAGTCCAGGAATTCTCGTGGTTGGGTTTCTGTCGTACCTTCAGGGTTTTGCTTCCTCCTCTGGTAACGGCGCTTCTACATCCGGTCTTCGTGCTACCTAAGGAATCCTTCATCTGTTGGACTTCTCTTTGTCCCTTGTACGTGCCTTCCGGTGTTTTTCGACGCGATGACCTCATCTATGCCAGATCCGATGCATAGTATGCATCCCTCCTTTGATCCGAACCTCAATTGTCGAGATCTTCAGTTTTCTTCCAAGAATGGTTGCACGCTTTTCTACTGATCGTGCTGAGTAATAGTTTGGGTGCGTGATGGATTGGCCCCCATGCCGACTACTCAATCTATTTGCTCTCGTACATTGAAGTGGATTAGATGCATCGGTTCTCTCTTTCTATCGAAGTTAGAGGTGGCTTTATTTGTTGATACCTCTGCCTTCGCCCTTTGTTCCCGGAGTGTTCTCCCGACGATCACGGACAACGACCCCTTGTTGGTGGTGTCGCCGATTTTAAGATGGAGCAACAATCTTGTTAGTGGTGTCACGAGGATCTACACGAAGCGAGAAGATTCAGATCGCCGGCTTTCTTCCCAGTACCATGAGGCGGATCTCGAGGGTGAGATCCATTGTTAGTGGTGTCGAATTGTAGCACCCCGCTAAAACCACTACTAGAAAATCGCGGTGTTTTTGTGCATTGCATCATCATGACCGCATGCTCATGTCATCATGCCACCTTGCATTTGAGCATCGTCATCATCATCCATGGTTCTGCCTAAAATTAATTTTGAAAAGGCTACCTTTGTTTTCTAAATACCCCGCCTTTAATTTCAAATCAAAACCTCGGTCTTATCCGGGTCTTTTATTTGTCTAAAACTATTTATAAAAGTCTTTAAAATAAAACAACTAAAAATAAAAAAAATACTTTAGGGGAGGCAGCCGACCGGGCCCAAAAGGCCCAGCTAGCCACCTACTACCCTGGCCCAGTTAAACCAGACCAAACCCTAACCCTCTACCGCATGCACCCTCCACCCTGCGCCACACAGCCTCTCCCAGTCCCCGCCACCGCCTGCAGCTGGGCCCACACCGCCCATCGCCCGCGCACATGCGCGCGTCCCCCGTCGCCTGCACGTCTCTCGCGAGAGACACACCGCATGTACACGCTCCTCACGCCCCGCCCCCACCTGCTCCACCGACAGCCTTCCCACCTCGGGGCCCACCTCGCGGGAGACGCGCCCCTGGCCCCTTTCCAGTCCACGACAACCTCGTCTGCCCCGCCCGTCCTCACGCGTCCCGCGCCCCTTCTCTCTCCCCCTCCTCTCTCTCCCCCGCGAACCCCGCGTCCTCCGCCATAGGGACGCCGCCTCCTCCTGTCAGCCTGCCCCGCCGCCCCACATGGCATCGCCGCCTCCGGCCACCGCCGCGCCGCTGCGGGCTCCCACCTCGCCGCCGTCGCCTCCATCTCACTTCATCGGGACCACCCGTCGTCGTGGCCGCCCTCCTCCGGTTCTGCGCCACCGCCCCCGTCGCCCGCCGCCAGCCTCCTCCACCTCGAGACCGGCGCATCTTCGACCGCCGTGCCTCCGCCTGTGCGATGGACCTCAGCGAGCAGAGCTTCCCCCCCTCGCTGTTGACACCTACCCCACCATCTTCCTCCTCTGACTCTCCCACCGCGGGCCCCGTCGATCCCCTGTTCCGGGCGCCTTCCACGTCTGGCAGTCGTGGTGAAGCTCGGCTGCCATCTGCGCCTCCTCGAGGGCCTGCCTGCGCGCCCTCGACCCGGGCCGCCTCTCCGCCTCATGTTCTCGACCCCTGTACGTCCTCGCCCGCGTCGCCGACCTCACCGGCACAGCCCCTGTCCGTCGCCCGCTCGCGTTCATCGAGAACAAGCAGGTTGTCGTGCCCCGTTTCGTTTTGCCTCGTTGCGCTAGCAACCGCGTGTGACCCGATGGTAGTGTTGTTGCTGTTCGGATGGACCAGTGTGTTGATATGGTGAAGTGGCGATGGTGAGGTGCTACATGTGTGCCGTTTGATGACCAAGGAACAAGTTCTCCAACACGGATTTGACTCTCTCGAAGACCGCTCACGCGGAGCACCGAGTACTTCTTCCCGGCTCCGAGCAAAGTTCGCCATCGACAATTGAAGCCGGCGACCCGACCAGGATCCGAAGACCGAACCTGGCGCGCCAAGTTCTTCGACTCCGAGGACCGATCCACGGTTGCGAAAATATCTTCTTCTCGGACCCGATGACCGCCAAGATTGCCACACGGAACGACAAGCACTTCATCTTGAATACGCCAAGTACTTCACCCCGGATACCAAGACCGACTCGATGGCGTGGACCCGACAAGATCTTCACGACGACAAGATCGACACCGACCAGGGCGAAGCCGATGAGCCGCCGACGCCGAACCAAGTCCTTCGACAACCTCCGAATACCGATCCCATTGAACCGCTCTCCCCGCCGACCCTGTCGAACCCCGGACCCCCGGAACCCAAGATTTGCCGAACCCAAATGTGTGACCCCTACCCGCGCCCCCTTATTCTTATAAAATATGACATTCATCTGTTGCATATTAAATTGTTCGCACATGCTTACATATTTTGTGGGTACGGGTTATTTTATTAATTCACCTAATAATTAAATATGGAGTGTTTATGCGGAATATCTTTGTCTTATTCCGGACTCCATTTAAATTTGTGTAGCGAACCAATGCCTTGTTTCACCCTGTTAATACAACATCTAAATTGTGGGGTTTCTAAATAACGTGAACCTATTAATTATTTGTCGGGACCCCAGTTCCGCTTAATACTGCCTAATTGCACCGCATATGCATCATATCATAATCATGCCGGATCTTTTGCCGTAATATTAAATAGTGCATCTGGTGTTTCTTTTAGTGCTTTGCTTCTTCGCGGATTAGACCGTGAGTGGATGCGAGTATCGACAAGTTCTTCGGATATGAATCTCCGGCAGTGTTTCCCAGGCGAGCATCCCTTCCCCTTCTACCTATTTTGCATTTATAGTCTTTATTTCCTCCTGTTGATCTATTGCTATCTGTGTCGCGATGCTTTAGTTTCCGTGCACCGGTTATATCCCGTGCAGCCTCTATATTGCCTTGGACACCTCCTATTACCTGTGTTTGGTAGATAGCTGGCCTTGCGAGTCGTAGTTGCTTGCTCAGGTGCGATCTTGTGTTGTTGAGTACCACAGTTGTTGGAATGCTGGCAGATGTTTATTGGTGGAGATACTTATTGGTGGAGATGATCATGACTTTAAATGCAACTATTAAAATGCTAGATATAACTAATGCAGAGGCATCGGTGGGCAATAGATGTTATTTGGTTCTTCCACGCTCACTTGTGTCCCGTAGGACCCCGAGTACTTGATACATGTTCCTTGATTTTTCGCACTATCCACATCCGGGAGGCCTTATGGACCCCCCTGAGCCAGAGCTTGATTCATTTCTATTTCTTGGGGCCACAAAGTAGTTTGGGGCTTTATTACTATCATGTACCTATGCCATGCTTTACTGCTTTATTTACGATTGTGCGTGGAGCACCTGTACTATTTTGGATCGCGCCACGTTTTCACGGTATCGACAAGCCCAGTCACACTTTTGGGTTCCCTGTCATTTACAGCCGTCGTCGCAAACCCTGGGTCCATTCCGGAGCCGGCCAACTTCGTTGCGGGTAGCTTAGTGGGGTGGCCCCCTGAAATATTTCTGAATCCTGTGATCGCTTTGTCGTGAATGCCTTGTTGGGTTTTGAGTTGGTTTTTCCGAGGTTGATCAAGTGTGTGTTGCTATTTGTGCACCCCTGCAGGGTAAAACTTTCTGAAAGCCGTGTCCGCGGTTATGGACGACTTGGAGCACAGTATCTCGATCATAGACAAGCATAACTAAAGTAGTGCTATAAATTTGACTTAATATATCTGACTAGTAATCATCTTCACTATAATGGAATGGATAATAAAAATGCCAACTACTGGTGGATCTGTGGTGATCTGTGTCATACTATACCTGCCTAGTAAGTATTGCAACTCCAATGGAATGTGATAAAAGTGTCAACAACTGTTGGGTTTGGGATTCTTCAGGACAATTATATCGGACTAGTAAATGTTCCCACTACAAAGGAATGTTAACTAAAATTGCCCACTACTTATGCTTCAGGATGACTCATGCTATCTATATCTGACTAGTAAGTGCTTCAACTATGACGGAATGAATAAAATTGCCAACTGTGTGAGTTCCTTGGTCCGACTTCCTCGTTTGGTCTCGAGGGGAAAATACCAGGATGGGTTTGTTTGGTGTTAGTATCAGGTTGGATCCGAACAGGTCTTTCTTATCTCTCTCTAATAGCCGACAGTTGTACCGAGTCTCTATAGGTTGTTTAGTGCCGCTGCGCTGCCGCTCCGGCCCACCATACCTATGTAGGCGAGAGCCGCCGAATTCTAGCCTCGTCGTGTACTGGCCTCAGTACTGACGCTCATCTTTTTCCTTTGCCCTTTGTCGGCACCCCTTTTGTTTTTAGCAGGTTTGAGATCGACGTCGTTAGCAGGGTTACCCTTCCGGCTTGGCCTAGGCAGGGTTATGGACGCCATTGGTTATTCTTCAGGGCTCCTAGCCCCATTTGCATCATGTTCGTAGTCAGACGCTCTATCGTTTTCAAGGTGATTTGGATCTTTGTATATTATATCTGTGTTTTTGACTCGTTGAGTCACTGTTGTATATATATCTGTTCTATGGGTCCCATAGAGGACTGTTGTGTAATGGTATTACTTCGTTTTCCACCCGCACGAAAGTGCCTGGTGGGCGTCCTTGAATCGTTTCTATGCGGGTTTGGCGGAAAGGGCTAAAACTTGCATAGGGATGATTCGAGGGTGTTACACGTAGCTAGCTAGTTTCCACTGTTTTATTTGAGCTAGCTATAAGCTATGCAAGTTGTAACAATTATACTCTGGATTATTCGTGTAATAATGACTTGTTTTTTAAATGATATTCATTGACTGTGAAGTTCTAGCTATTGATCTAGGGACTAGCATGTTAATCACAGGGACTTAGGATCCTTAACGATCCGAGGTCGCAACAGATGGTATCAGAGCACAAAGTTGCATGTAGGACATGACCCCTAGGATTGGAAACCACCTTTACCATTGTGTGTTTTTGCTTTCCATATTCTTCTAAGTTATTTATGCTCTTCTAGTAATTCTCTTCCTTATCACTTTGTGCCTAATTTTCATTCTCCTAACTTAAAGATGACACCTTCTACTAGGACACCGCCGAAGACATCAAGTACCTGCGCTTTGGGGAATGCCTTTTGGACATCATCAAGACGTTGGAGTTGCCCATGCCGTCAATCAAGGGAAGCGAGTTGAGGAAGATGCACAAGGAAGGATATTGGGCGATTGAAGTCATCCAACCGGGGCGCAGCGAGTCTGAACCCAAGACGGAGGCCATTGTACTCAACGTCACCAGCGACTCCAAGGAGAAAGGACTTAGCACCAGCATGAAGGAGCTCATTGGATGCCTTTTTGGATGCCACCATGAAGAGGTTGAAGGCCACTACATCAAACTCTTTGGAAGACGTGATGAGAAGGGAGTTCCAATCGAGTTAACCTCGGAGGAAAGGGCGACATGCAAGCGTCGAAGGATCAAATATCAAGACTTGGAGAGCCACATCAACGATCTTGAGGAGGGAAGCTACTTTGAGATCATGAGGAATGATGAGTTATGCGCCCTAGTCAAGGAGAAGGACGAGAAGATCGAAGAGTTGGAAGAGAAGATCAAGTCCCTAGAAGGGAAGCTCACCGCCCAAGACAGGAAGTTCGCTAATCAAGAGAAGAGGGTGCAAGATAAGAACAAGAGGATTAGAGAACAAAGTCTAGTTCTCGCAAAAAACGAGATGGAGTTCAAGAACTTTTCCACCATGTTGAAGGACATGCGAGCAGCCAAGAGGAGCTTGGAGGAGAAGATCACGCCCATGACTATGGGGTCAAGCTTGATCAAGAAGCTGCAGAAGGAGAAGAAGGAACTTCAAGAGAAGCTCAAAGCTGCTACCCAGGAGCTACAAGAGGTGAAGGAACTTCAAGAGAGGCTCGAAGCTGCTACACCGGAGCCGCAGGAGGTGAAGGAACTTCCGGAGAAGCTTGAAGCCACGACGAAGGACATGGAGTTATACAAGTCAATGCTGGAGAAGGAAGGCTTCACTATTGAGGATGAGGAAGTGGATGATGAGTAGAGTAGATAGTTGGACCACCTTTATTTCTATAGTCAGACGTTGTTCGCGATTGTAATAAGTACCAAAACTACATTGGTTTAGTTAAACTTGGTTGAGTTGTGTTAAACTATGTGTTATGTGTGCCTTGTGTTTCTCGTGTGCTTTTCTCGTGTTTACATAAGGGTAGGAGTTTATTCCTTAGGCTTTCTATCTATTTCTTAACTTGTTTCCCAAACCCCATAGATGGCGAGACGTGGGAACAACAACAACATGCCCCAGAGATGGCACAACTTCTGAACTCCTAGAATCAGCTGATCCAACTCCTCACTCAAAACATGCAAAACAACAACAACCCGCCACCTCCACCGCCCCAACAGGATTGCCTGACTCGGTTCTTGAGGTTGAACCCTCCTATTTTCTCAAGTAGTTCTGAGCCAATTGTGGCAGATGACTGGCTCTGCACCACCAACAAGAAGTTAGACACCGTCCAAGTTGTTGGAGCTGACAGGGTGCGCTTTGCCGCGCACCAACTTGAGGGACCAGCTGCTGAATGGTGGGATAATTACCAAGTCACCCACCCTGATATTGAAGCTATCACCTGGAACCAGTTTGAGGCGGCCTTTCGTACTCATCACGTAGCTGCTGGTGTCATGTCACTAAAGAGACGGGAGTTCCGCGACTTGAAGCAACTGCACCACTCTGTCTCCGAGTATGGGGACCTTTTCAGCAAGCTGGCACGTTATGCACCTGATGATGTTTCCACTGATGCCAAGAGACAGGAGGAGTTCCTAAGGGGACTTAATGATGAGATATCCATTCAACTTGTGGATCTGAAGTTTGATAACTATCAGGAACTTATGGACAGGGCAGTTGTGGTTGAAGCAAAGCAAAGGAGTATAGAGAACCGCAAGAGAAAGTCCACCTCACACAAGCACAACTCAGCCCCATATCAGAAGCAACGCACTTCGTCACCACCACCCCACAACCACAACGGCCACAACCACAATGGTCATCGTCATGGAGGACATAACCACAATGGCCATAAACACCTCAATGGAAATGGCAATGGGAAGGATCTGAGTGAAGTGACATGCTTCAAGTGTAACAAGACATGGCATTATGCAACTACTTGCCCCGAAAAGATGAAGAATGGGAATGGTAATGGGAACAGCAGCAGACACAACCATGGCAATGGTAATGGAAATGGGAAGAAGCTAAATCCATTCGTCAAAGCCACGGTGAATCATGTCTCCGTGGAGGATGCTCGTGAGGCACCTGACTCCGTGATTGGTAAGTTCAAGCTTAACTCTACCCCCACAGTTGTTCTTTTGGATACTGGTGCATCGCATTCATTCATATCAAGGGTATTTCTGGATAGAGGCAAGATACCTACGGAGACTATTAGTACTCCCCTAAGGGTAAGTTCTCCTGGAGGAGAAATAGTGGCAAACTTTGGATGCCGTGGGTTAGAACTAAGGATTGGGGAACACATCTTTCCCACAAGTCTAGTCGTTCTGGAGTCACAAGGCTTAGACATAATTTTGGGCATGAATTGGATGACCGAATATGAGGGAGTCATAGATTGTGCCAAAAGGACTGTCGCACTCACGACTCTGGATAAGAAGAGAATCCGCTTTAAATCGGCCTTTGCAATTAAGGGAAGTATGGTGAACTCTCTTAAGGGGGTTAGCTTGGAGGATGTGCCAATTGTGAAGGAGTATCCAGATGTATTTCCGGAAGAATTGCCAGGGATGCCTCCTGACCGAGACATCGAGTTTCTCATTGACTTGATGCCTAGTACTAGACCGATAGCAAAGAGACCGTACAAGATGGATGTTGATGATTTGAAGTAACTAAAGAAACAACTTAGAGAGCAATTGGACAAAGGCTTCATTCAACCAAGTGTGTCGTCTTGGGGAGCGCCTGTCTTATTCATGGAGAAGAAGGATAAAACCAAGAGACTAGTCGTGGACTACTGGTCGTTGAATGAAGTGACAATCAAGAACAAGTACCCTCTACCCAATATCAACGACCTATTCGATCAATTAAAGGGAGCTAGTGTGTTCTCTCAGATTGATCTCTGATCAGGTTATTTCCAGTTAAAGATCCAGGAATAGGATGTACCCAAGACAGCCTTCACCACAAGATACTAATTGTATGAGTACACCGTGATGTCTTTTGGCCTAACCAATGCCCCAGCATACTTCATGACTATGATGAACAAGGTGTTCATGGAGTACTTGGATACATTTATTGTGGTATTCATTGATGACATACTCATGTATTCCAAGGACGAGAAGGAACATGAGAGGCATCTGCGCCTAATTATGGAAAAGTTAAGGGAACACAAGTTGTATGCCAAGTTCTGGTTAAAAGAAGTGGGATTCCTTGGTCATATTGTGTCAGCTAAAGGAGTTGCCGTGGACCCAAGTAAGGTAGCTTCCGTGACAGAATGGGAGTCACCTAAGAATGTGGGAGATATCAGGAGTATCTTGGGCCTTGCGGGATATTACCGAAGGTTCATTGAAAACTTTTCCAAGATAGCAAAGCCTATGACAGAATTGTTGAAAAAGGAAAAGAAGTTCCAATGGACCGAGGCATGTGAAGCAAGTTTTCAAGAATTGAAGAAGCGCCTAGTAACAACACCAGTTTTGTGTGTCCCTGACATCCAAAAGGATTTCCATGTCTATTGCGACGCTTCTCGACAAGGACTTGGTAGTGTACTAATGCAAGATGGAAAAGTAGTGTCTTACGCCTCTCGACAACTTAAGAACCATGAGAATAACTACCCCACACACGATTTGGAACTAGCATCAGTTGTGCATGCGCTCAAGGTATGGAGACATTACCTCATGGGCAAACATTGTGATGTGTTCACGGATCACAAGAGTCTTAAATATATCTTCACTCAAAAGGAGTTAAATATGAGGCAAAGGAGATGGCTTGAGCTCATCAAGGACTATGACTAGGACCTGCAGTACCATCCTAGAAAGGCCAATGTTGTGGCTGACGCTTAAGCTGGAAGGTCTATGTAAATGGACTTACCGTGGGAGAACTTCCAAAGGATTTCCGTGAATAGTTCAAGGATCTCAGGTTGGAAATAGTTCCGGAGGGGTACTTAGCAACTATGGAGATAGTTCCAACGCTTCTGGAACAAATCAAAGAGGCCCAGAAGGGGGACAAAGAGTTGGAAGAGATAAAAGCTAATATAAGAAAGGGTAAAGAAAAAGGGTTTCATACGGATGAACAAGGGACACTTTGGTATGAGAAGCGCTTGTGCGTTCCCGATGATCCCGATATCAGGAAGTTAATTCTTCAGGAAGCTCATGATTCGCCATACTCAATTCATCCTGGTAATACAAAGATGTACATGGATGTGAAGGATAGATTCTGGTGGAATAACTTGAAAAGAGAAATTGCTGAATACATCTCCTTGTGTGACGTGTGCAATAGAGTCAAGGCCGAACATCAAAAACCAGCAGGGCTGCTGTAGCCATTACCTGTGCCCGATTGGAAGTGGGACAAGGTAGGCATGGATTTTATCACAGGACTACCCTGGACTCGTTCTGGGTATGATTCTATCTGGGTAGTGGTCGATCACTTCACAAAGGTGGCCCACTTTATTCCCGTAAAGACCACCTATACAAGTGCTAAACTTGCCAAGATTTATATGTCAAGGATCGTAAGCCTTCATGGTGTACCAAGGGGATTGTCTCTGATAGAGGTACCCAATTCACCTCGAAGTTTTGGCGACAGCTACACGGGTCTCTAGGGACACGGCTGAAGTTTAGTACTGCTTTCCACCCGCAAACAGATGGACAAACGGAAAGAGTTAATCAGATCTTGGAGGACATGTTAAGAGCCTGTGCAATAGACTATGGGTCTAGTTGGGAAGATAATTTGCCATATGCGGAATTCACATACAATAACAGTTACCAAACTAGTATCAAGATGGCTCCATTTGAAGTTCTATATGGCAGAAAGTGTAGAACTCCGCTGCTATGGAATGGAGTTGGAGAACGTAGTTTGTTTGGACCTGAATGGATCAGGGATGCCAAAGAAAAAGTAAGACAGATTCAAGACAGGTTAAAAGTAGCCCAATCCAGGCAAAAGAGTTATGCTGATTCCAAGCGTAGGGATGTAACTTACAAAGTGGGAGACCGTGCATATCTCCGAGTTTCACCACTACGAGGAGTTAAGAGATTTGGAATCAAGGGTAAGTTGGCACCTCGATTCATAGGGCCCTATAAGATTTTGGATCGTAGAGGGGAAGTTGCCTATGAGTCGGAATTGCCCGAGGTGTTGACTGTTAATGATGTATTCCATGTGTCACAACTAAAGAAGTGTCACCCGGAAATGGCTGAAACACCACTAAAGGATACGGTTCCTACGGATGAGGTTCAACTCGAAAACGATCTCACCTATGAGGAAAAGCCACCAAGATTCTGGAAACAGCTGAGAGAACTACTCGTACCAAGACTATCAGGTTTTGCAAAGTTCAATGGAATCACCATTCCGAGGAAGAGGCCATGTGGGAACGTGAAGAAGACCTAAAGAAGGAACACCCACACCTATTTGCTAACCAACCTGAATCTCGGGGACGAGATTCTTCTTAAGGGGGGTAGGTTTGTAACATCCCAAATTTTACGATTGCAGCTGTTACTAGAAGCATGCATCATATCTTTGCATCATGGCATCACACAATAAAAAGCTGCATCAGATACTTATCCAAACCATATAGTCATATAAAGGCAAAAAGGGGTTAAACAAAAATTAACCTCCTAAACCCTTGCAAAAGTGTTATTTTATAACCCCATACTAATCTTCTTCTCTTTACAAAATTTTAGAGACCAATCTCACTCAATTCGGAGTCCGTTTCCAAAAGATATGAAACAATTAGTGAAACAGAAAAAAATAAAAAGAATATAAAAAAGGGGATCTAGCCTAGCGGGCCGGCTAGACCAGCCCGTGACCTAACTACCGCCCCGCCTGGCAGAGTGGGCGGCACGTAGTGCGTAGGCCGGCCCAGCAGACGCCACCAGCAGCCAGCCCGCGCCCCCACAGCCGCCGACGCCCCGGCCCCACCCCGTTGTCGTCATCGTTCCGCTGAGTTCAGAACGAACTCGTTCTGCCGCCGCCTCTGGAACCAACTCCGACTGAATCGGAGAGGAGTTCCGCAACCCCCGCGCCACGCCAGGCCACCTATAAGTACACCACGACCCGCCTCCCAAAAACCCTAGCTCGATTTACACCAACCGCCACCGGGCTGCCACTGTAGGCCTCGCCGGAGTTCGCCACCGCCGACGCTCGATGGCAAGATTTTCGGCGCCCTCTGCCCCTCCTCTTCCCCTTCTCGGTATCCCCTTGTTGTACCCGTTCTTCTCACGCCTTTTTCCCTCTCTATAGCAGACCACAGCCTCCACAATTGCTCGTCGGAGACTCGCCGGCGTTTGCGAACTCTAGCCGCCGTTCGCCGTCGCTTCGGAGGAAGGGAGCCGACGCCACCCCCGAGAACGGAACCGCGACGAGAAGGCAGCCGCCGTCATCTACTCCGTCGAGCCGGGGAGCACCGCATCGCCGACGCCGACGACCACCGACCGCCACCGACGCGCCGCCACCTTCCGCCGTCGACCACATCCGCTCTGCCACGGTAAGTCGCTGGCGACCCCCCAGCCGTCCGATTCTAATCCAACGCCTAGGATTAAATGGCCAGGCCGAAGGGGTATCGGCCAATCCCCTCGCGCCGCGTGGAAAACCGCGTCAGCATGCTGAGTTAGCCCGCGTCGGCCGCTGGACCAATCCGGTGCGGCCACTTGTCGCCACGTAGCTGGCCGCAGATCTGTTTTTTTTAAATAGGCAGAATCTTTTATAATCTCGTTTAATTCATAGTAAGTGATGTTTTTGTCCAAAAATTGCGTATAATATACCATTGGATTCGTAAAATTGAGTAGAACACAGATCTATATTAATATTGCTGGTTTACTGCAGTAATCTTGTAGTAGGATTTAAAGTTTAGATTGGAGTATTTTAATTCTAGAAAAATATCCGTAACTCCGTTTTAGTTGATTCTTGTTGCGTTGGCTTTGTATCTATGAGATCTTCTGTGGAAAATTATTATATAATTATTAGAATGTTTAGATTTGTTTCGAGGTAGATTGGAAGTGTAGATCTATTTACGAGCTTGTTTAATTAAGTATTAATCCAAAATACCTAAAATCTGTGGGAAATCGATACTAATGACATCCCCAACTCAATAACACCCTGGAATAAAACCCTTGGTCGAAATTGAATCCATCCTTGCATATTACCATGTTGCATGCATGCATATTTACCTTCGTGGCATTTTTTTGTGCAATTTGTGATTGGATCTATGTTTGTGCTTCGTTAGATTGTTACGAGTGCGCTGAGGAGTACTATTGTGTAGAGTGCTGCTCGGATCAAGGCAAGTTACACCACTTGTACATATTATGTCCCAGTTTTTGACTAAGCATGTTTTACTCTTCAAAACTTGTAGTATGCACGTGTAGGTCTTTAGTAGATTTTCCTATTATTATTTTTGCAAGTGCGGTTTTGTACTATGCCATGACTAGCTTTATACTTAGGAATTTCCGTCCTAATAGGTTTCCCCTGTTTTTGCAAAGTATTGCTTGCTATGCTATATATATACTAAGTACCGTTGGAGGGTTCGAAAGACTCAAAATTTTCTAAGTATGAGAGCTCTCTCGAGCGTACTTTTCTTCTCAAAACCCCCTTCAAAATAAAACTAAGTTTTCTTCTGGGCGGAATTGTTGTCGGGACAACGAGTGGGATCTTTGGTGGAGGACGGCCTCCCAGGAATCAAAGAAGTCTGCCATGTTTCAGAATTCAGAAGCTTCCAGTGCAACCACAATACATATGGGCTCTGTCTTGGCTTAGTACTTAGTGGGAAACCTCACCGGGGTACCAAGATTTGGAGGTTCTTGGCACGGTTGGATCCAGCTGGTAGAGAGGCTACTAAGGGAAGGCTTCTCCATGGTCTTGTCTGTAAAAGGACTTGATCATGGATTGTGGGGAAAGTGCACAACCTCTCGAGAGTATTGCAATCTGATCGATCAGCCGAGTTCACGGAAAAGAACACTTTAAGCATCTGAAGGATGGAGCCTCTGAAAGATCTTCCTCTCTCTCTTTTCCAAACTTAAAGTTTTATAAACCCCAAGGGGTGAGTAATATCG
Organism: Avena eriantha; assembly: GCA_910589775.1. Classification (NCBI taxonomy): domain Eukaryota; kingdom Viridiplantae; phylum Streptophyta; class Magnoliopsida; order Poales; family Poaceae; genus Avena; species Avena eriantha. The sequence continues at coordinate 57,849,847 of OU342741.1, forward strand.
CCATTGGGTGGGATTTTGGGAACTTGGTGCGTAATATCCAAGTGCTAGGTTGATTGGACACTTGGTGAGTAAAATCCACGTGTTCCATTCGACCCTATACTACTTACCAATGTTTACAAAGTAGGGTAAACTCTTCCTCTTTTCCTCTTACTTAGAGAAAATTAGCCTTATGCAAAAGAACCCCAAAGCCTACACTTAGCCTTGCATGTAGAGATAGTCTTATTCTTTCATTGGTGTAATTTGCAAATACATTCAAAGTATTGACCCAACTTGTTGGCTGTACGTCTTATGTGCAGAATCCGAAGACTGAAAGGTGCGTAAGGATCGCGGGTCTTCACGCAACTAGCCTGAGGCGTAGATGGACTCAAGATTTACTTAGTTTCCGCTGTTTTATTTGAGCTGGCTATAAGCTATGCAAGTTGTAATAATTATACTCTGGATTATTCGTGTAATAATGACTTGTGTTTTACATGATATTCATCGAATGTGAAGTGCTAGCTATTGATCCAGGGACTAGCATGTTAATCACAGGGACTTAGGATCCTTAACGATCCGAGGTCGCAACAAAATACCTAGTTTGATCTCGTTACCGACATGCACTCTTTTCTCGTTCCCGTGATATAACATTCTAGTGATCACATCACTTGCTTGCAAGCTATCTTAATGTGATATCACCGAGAGGGCCTAGTGTATATCTATCCATCATCGGGATTGACAAATTCCACTCTTGATCCATGAGCCTCAACATAACACCTTCGTAGCACTGAACCCATCTTTATAGTCATCAAGATACTCTTCTGGTGTTAGCAATTAACATGATCTCATGGTCTAAGGATAAAGATTACTTCGTATGATGTTATAGCAATATAAACATAATGACTTGATCGTCATGCTATACTTCGGATGGATGTTCATCACATCATTTCACAAATTATGTGACCCTGTTATTAACAACATCCAATGTCTATGATCAGGAAACCTTGATCATCTTGTTAATCAACAAGCTAGTGTATAAGAGAGGCATAACTAGGAACCCTTTTTGTTTATTAAACAAACATGTCTTGACGTTTCCGATCAATACAATTATAGCATGCAAAATAAACATCTATCATATATGAGGAATACATAATAAAAACTTTATTATTGCCTCTCAGGGCATATTTCCTTCAGTCTCCCACTTGCACTAGAGACAATAATCTAGTTCACATAGTGATAAATCTAACACCCATGGAGCTCTGGTGTTGATCATGTTTTTCCCTAGGGAGAACTTTATTCAAGGGATCTGCTACATTTAGGTCCGTGTGTACTTTACAAATCTTTATACCTCCATCCTTGACATGCTCGTGGATGGAGTGAAACCGGCGCTTAATATGCTTGGAATTCTTGTGAGACCTCGGTTCCTTGGCATTGGCTATGGCTCCATTGTTGTCACAATAGATCATCATTGGGTCCAATGCACTAGGAACCACACCTAGTTCCGTTATGAACTCCTTCATCCAAACCGCTTCCTGCGCCGCTTCTGAAGCAACAACATATTCTGCCTCCATCGTTGATCTAGCCACCACAGGTTGTTTGGAACTCCTCCAACTAACTGCTGCTCAGTTCAAGAGAAATACATATTTGGTTTGAGAATTAGAGTCATCCGGATCGGTGTCAAAGCTAGCATCGACATAACACTTAGCGACTAGCTCTTCTTCACCTCCGTATTAAGAAACATATCCCTAGTTCTTCAAAAGTACTTAAGGATATTCTTGACCGCTATCCAGTGTTCCGAACCTGGATCAGATTGGTACCTACTAGTCAAACTAATAGCATGTGCCACATCCGGTCTTGTACATAGCATGGCATACATTATAGAGCCTATGGCCAAGGCATAGAGGATCTTATCCATTATCTCTCTTTCTTCCGCCGTAGCCGGACTTTGAGTCTTGCTCAATGTCTTGCCTTGCAACATAGGTAAGAACCCCTTCTTACTTCCGTCCATATTAAACTTCTTTAATATCTTATCAAGGTATGTACTCTGTGATAGCCCAATTAGGCGCCTTGATCTATCTCTATAGATTTTAATGCCTAATATATATGATGCTTCACCTTGGTCTTTCATCAAAAATTTGTTGTTTAGATAACTTTTAAAAATATTTAACAGATCTATATCATTTCCAATCAATAATATGTCATCCACATATAATATCAGAAATGCCACATTGCTCCCACTCACTTTCTTGTAAATACAAGCCTCTCCATAAGTTTGGACAAATCCAAACTCTTTGATCACGTCATCAAAGCGGAGATTCCAACTCCGGGAGGCTTGCTTCAGTCCATAGATGGATCGCTGAAGTTTGCATACCTTATTAGCATCCTTAGGATCGACAAAACCCTTAGGTTGTATCATATACAACTCTTCTTCAATATTACCATTGAGGAATGTAGTTTTGACATCCATCTGCCATATTTCATAATCGAAATATGCAACAATTGCTAACATAATCCTAACCGACTTTAGCATCGCTACGGGAGAGAATGTCTCATCGTAGTCAACTCCTTGAATTTTTCGAAACCCCTTTGCGACAAGTCGAGCCTTATAGATGGTCACATTACCATCAGCATCAGTTTTTATTTTGAAAATCCATTTATTCTCAACGGCCTTTCGATCGTGAGGTAAGTCTACCAAGGTCCAAACCTGGTTTTCGTACATGGATTCCATCTCGGATTTCATGGCTTCTAGCCAGTTTTTGGAATCCGGGCTCATCATCGCTTCTTCATACGTCGTAGGGTCATCCATTTCATCAACCATGAAATTCACAACATGATTGCCGTACAGTTCAGGAGCTGCACATGTCCTACTTGACCTGCGAGGTTCGGTAGTGTCCTCTTTCGGAGTTTCATGATCAATATCATTATTTCTCTCTTCATTAGGTGAAGTCAACTCCGAAACAATTTCCGGTGCTGCGCTACACGCCATTTCATGAAGAGAAGGTTCAATAACCTCTTCGAGTTCTACCTTCCGACTACTCACACCTTTCGCGAGAAACTCCTTCTCAAGAAAGGATCCATTCTTGGCAACAAAAACCTTGCCCTCGGATCTGTGATAGAAGGTATACCCAATCGTTTCCTTAGGGTATCCTATGAAGACACATTTTTCCGCTTTGGGTTCGAGTTTATCCGGCTGAAGTTTCTTCACATAAACACCGCATCCCCAAACTTTAAGAAATGATAGATTAGGTTTGTTTCCAAACCATAATTCATACGGTGTCGTTTCAACAGATTTAGATGGTGCCCGATTTAAAGTGAATGCAGCGGTTTCCAGTGCATAACCCCAAAATGACAGTGGCAAGTCAGTCAGAAGACATCATAGATCGAACCATATCCAATAAAGTATGATTATGACATTCTGACACACCATTACGTTGTGGTGTTCCGGCAAGCGTGAGTTGTGAAACTATTCCACACTCTTTCATGTGTGTGCTAAACTTGTAACTTAGATGCTCACCTCCACGGTCGGACCGCAAAAATTTGATCTTTCTGTTACGATGATTTTCCACTTCATTCTGAAATTCTTTGAACTTTTCAAAGGTTTGAGACTTGTGTTTCATCAAATAGATATACCCGTATCAACTCAAATCATCCATGAAAGTAACAAAATAACGATATCCACCTCGCGCCGACACACTCATTGGTCCACACACATCAGTATGTATGATTTCCAATAAATCTGTCGCTCGTTCCATTGAAACGGAAAATGGCATTCTAGTCATCTTGCCCATAAGGCATGGCTCACATGTATCAAATGATTCAAAATCAAGTGATTACAAAAGTCCAACAGAATGGAGTTTCTTCATGTGTTTAATGCCAATATGACCTAGACGGCAGTGCCACATATATGCAGATATATCATTATCAAGTTTAATCCTTTTAGCATCAACATTATGAATATGTGTAATACTACTATCGATATCCAATAGAAATAAACCATTCAACACAGGTGCATGACCATAAAAGATATCATTCTTATAAATCGAACAACCATTGTTTTCAACACATGATCTCATGGTCTCTTCTGGTGTTAGCAATTAACATGATCTCATGGTCTAAGGATAAAGGTTACTTCGTATGATGTTATAGCAATATAAACATAATGACTTGATCGTAATGCTATACTTCGGATGAATGTTCATCACATCATTTTACAAATGTTGTGACCTTGTTATTAACAACATCCAATGTCTATGATCAGGAAACCTTGATCATCTTGTTAATCAACAAGCTAGTCTATAAGAGAGGCATAACTAGGAACCCTTTTTGTTTATTAAACACAAGTGTATTTACGTTTCCGATCAATACAATTATAGCATGCAAAATAAACATCTATCATATCTGAGGAATACATAGTAACAACTTTATTATTGCCTCTCAGGGCATATTTCCTTCACTACAAACCTCTGCACTTGGAGGCCCAACAACTGTCTACAAGAATAGAAGTGCGTAGACATCACTGACCGGATGAGATCGAGCAGGAACGGTAGAGGTGCGTCTCGGGGAAGACGCTGGAGCGAGCCGGCGAGGTGGCTGTGCTTGCAAATGTGCGGCCACGAGGACGGGCCGAGGAGGGCCACGGGCGGAGCGGCTCCGAGGCATCCTCGGAGGCGTCTTGGACGGCGCAGGAAGACGAGATGGCGTCAGCTTTACTCGAGGAGGCCGAGGGAGAGGCGCGCAAGGCTCGCTGGCAGTAGAGGGGGGATAGGTTGAGGCCGAGGCGAGGCGGCGGAGGGGAGCTCGAGGATGCGGCGGCGGAGGAGGAGGGCAGAGGCGGCACCGAGAGGGGCGATTCGCATGGTCAGAGAGGGAAGGGGCACGCTGGCCCGCGGCATTGGCCCGCGGGCGAGGATAGGTGCACGGCGGTGCTGCGTATCGAGCAGGAATGGTAGAGGTGCATCTCGGGGAAGACGCTAGAGCGGGCCGGCGAGGTGGCAGTGCTTGCAAATGTGCGGCCGCGAGGACGGGCCGAGGAGGGCCACAGGCGGAGCGGCTCCGAGGCGTCCTCGGAGGCGTCTTGGACGGTGCAGGAAGACGAGATGGCGTCGGCTTTGCTCGGGGAGGCTGAGGGAGAGGCACACAAGGCTCGCTGGCAGTAGAGGGGTGACAGGTTGTGGCCGAGGCGAGGCGGTGGAGGGGAGCTCGAGGATGCGGCGATGGAGGAGGAGGGCAGAGTCGCACCAAGAGGGGTGGTTCGCATGGTCGGAGAGGGAAGGGGCACGCTGGCCCGCGACATTGGCCCGCAGGCGAGGATGGGCGCACGGCGGTGCTGCGGCGAGCGGAGGCGAGGAGCTCGGGGAGCGGCGACGTGCTGGTGGTAGGGAGAAAGGGAGATAGAGGAGGGAGGTGATGGGGATCGATCGAGGGAGGAGGTGGGCACGTCGGGGGTTAGTGGAGCGGGACGGGATCACACTCGGGAAGCGGGGTGCAGGCGACAGGGAGGGCAACGTGTGGGGGAGTGGGGCCACGATGTGGGTCGGTGTGGTGTGCGTGGGTGGTCAACAGGGGTGGGTGGGTCATGCGTCTGCTGCGCGCGAGTACGTGCGTGTGTGCTGCTGGCGGCGACGACGGGTGGAGTGGGTTGGCGTGAGTGTGTCTAGGTTTAGGGTTTGAGTTAGGTGGGTTTAGTTTAGGTCCACCGGTTGGGCCCTTAAGGCCTGGCTAGTTAGGTCTAGGTTTGTATTTATTAAAAACCTTTTTTGAAACATTTGTAAATAGTTCTACACCATTGAAATGGAAGAAAGGAATATGGTTTTAATTTGAATATAAGAGGGGAAGACTTAGCAAACAAAAATAGGGTTTAATAAAATACTCTTAGAGGCAGAACCATGCATGGTGATGTAATGATGATGCGAACAATAAAACAACACGCGATTTTCTAGGTAGGGATTTCCCGGGATGCTACAGAGGACTACTCACTCATAACAATAAGATCAAGGATAGAAAACATTATGCAAAATACTTAGATTGAAATCAAATATTCTTACAGTGGTCACCGAATCACAAGGATATCTCAAGTAAAAAGTAAGGGCTATGGCTAATGAAGAGGATGGGGATGGAAGGGATGAACTATGTTGTGGATCTCCTTTGGTGGTATTGTAATGCAATCTGAGAATGGTGGCCCTCTGCACGGCGACTGGGACATCAAAATATATAGACATCTTCACAAGAGTTGTAGGGTTTGACGAGATGGAGCCACTACCACATGGTACAGGCGGGTCGTACGGGTGGGCTGCTCCCATACCAGTGGTCGTTATGACGTCTGGCGCCTGGTAATTGCTCCAGGATTGCTTGGTCGTGTGGACTTCATCAAAATTTTCATTTATGACTCCTGATTTCGCATTAAAAAGCGTGATTTCCTGTACAACACAATTCAAAGCAAGGTTTTGCATATGTTTGCAATAATTAGTCATTAGTGGTAAACTAAGAGATATTATTATCAATTGCTTGACGGAAAAAAATGTTTAAAATTGAAAAAAGATGGCGATTTTTGGAGCCATCAATGCCCATTGTTATGGACTTGGTGAAATGGATCGTATGGGCACCTAGAGGGGGGGTGAATAGGTGCTACACCAATTTTTAATTCTTTTTCAATTTTAGGCTTAGCACAAAGGGTAAATTCTCTAGATAGACTATTGGGTGGAATTTCCCTATATGCAAACCTATCTACTAGCAAGTAAAGAGCGAGTGGAAGAGGAACGAGTAAACCGAAGTGAAGCACGCGGAGACACAGGATTTGTTTGACCGTAGTTCCTTCCTTGTTAAGGGAAGTACGTCTACATTGGAGGGGTGGGCGATACTAAGACCACCACGCCACAAAAGGCATCACCCTGTTCTCCGATGGATCTCGCCACAACAGGCCTGATCCACCTTCCACTATAGGTACCCTTCGAGGCGGGCACCGGCGCCTTTACACAACTAGTGGGACAACAACTCCACAACAACTTGGAGGCTCCCGAAATGACAACAAGCTGCCACAAAAACAAACTTATCAAATACAATAAACAAGATCTAGGTATTGACAAGAATACTAGATCAAGGATTTCTCCGAGTGAATGGAGAGGAGTTGAAGCGCTTGATTCTTGATGATTATGATGAACTTCTCCTCCTTCAATTCCACCAAAGATCAAGACCTTCAGGTGGTTGAAGTGGGAGATCGAGATTTAGAGCTCTTGCACAAGGTCTGGTCCAATTCGAATGAATCAAGAGATCTGAACGTTGGGGAAGAAGGGATATTTATACCCCCCTTCAGAAACCAGCCGTTGCAACCTTTGGGGGCCGGATTATCCAGCCCAAGTGAGGGCCGAATTATCCGGTCTGGGGAAACACCGCCCTAGACTCGGAATATCCGGCAGATAATCAGCCCCCCTCTCAAAGCGACGCGTCGAGCTTGCCCTTGATCAACTTCTGGGGGCCGGATTATCCGGCCGTATGCGAAGGCCGGATTATCTGGCCTGGGGAAGAAAAACCGCCCCAGTTCGGATTTTCCGGTAGAAAATCCGTCCGGATACCGAGCGACGCGCCTTGGCTCCTTTTGCTCGAAAACTGGGGGCCGGATTATCTGGCCCATGCGACACCCGGATTATCCGGCCTGGGGAGGAAATACCGCCCCAGTTCGGATTTTCTGGGAGAAAATCCGACCGGGTACCGAGCGACGCGCCTTGGCTTCCTTGAGAGATGAGGTAGGCCAGATTATCTAGCCCTTGGTGGGGCGGATTATCCGGCCCCCCTCAAAACTTCCTGCACACTTAGCACACATGAAAAGTCTCCATAGTATTGTTATCTAACACGCAAAACATAGGAAAACATGAAATGTTCTTTCACTTGGGTTTGGGGAAAGAGGAGCGTTGGTGATTTCGTTGGCTTATCAGACAAACACAGTCAACGAAATTTCTAGTATTGGCAAAGAGGATTACAAAGTCGTTGATTCGCTAGATGTAATCTAACTCACACGGGTTGTAGTTGCTAAAAGCTAAGGTGGCCTCTCCCTCAGCTCCTCCCAGCCTTTATATGAGAGGCTAGGTCTCAGATCCAAGTTCTCGTCAGTTACAAGTTAGAATCAGGACTCGATAGTTATGTTGGTTTGTATGTAAAACTTGATCTCCACGTCTAGTTTCTGGTCTTTCGATGCTTCCAGGACTTGTGGTTCTAACTGGGCTTCATGGGCCGTATTGCAGGTAAGTAACAGGTATACCAATTGTGGGGACCCGATAAGTCATACCCATCTCTCTCTCTCTCTATCTATCTATCTATCTATCTATCTATCTATCTCTCTCTCTCTCTATGTTCTCCACATAGACGTCAAAAGGATGCCCCAGTCTCACTATCTACGCGTCGCCTAGGATGATGGAACTTTAATAGATTGAAGGATTGTACACATGATTATCGGCGGATGGATCATACCTTTGATCCTCGCACGAGAAGGAGATAATCCCGGCGGCTGGAAGGGATACGCCTAGCAGATCGCCAAGATCTGAATCTTCATCGAATTTTTCCGATGCAATGTTGGTTAGTTTCCAACCAAGATTTGATCTTGTAGATTGCATCTTCATAGATAGATTTTCGGTGTTTGTGTAAGCCGAACTTTTTGTTTTCTCACATGTTACCCTACACATAGATTATCAATTTTTGTGTGGCTTGGAATACAAAGTATTTCAATTGATTGCATGTTTGAAGGATACATTATTGAGTATATTTTTATTTTCAAGAACTTTAAAAAAACTATAATCATGAATTTTAAATTCTAAAAAATAAAGGGGTCACTGGAGCTCGGGAGCTACACATCCATGTTCAATATTATTAACTTTTAGTTAATTTTCCTCTAGTAGTGTACTCGAGTGCACTATTGACTATTAGATTAATGATGTTTACAAATAAGAAGACAGTAAGAAAAATGTGAATTTGTTAGGGAGGAAGACATATGGGACTCAAGGTGATAACATTTATCTTTATTTGTTTATATTACACTAAAAAACACAATTACTACCTATCACTCTTTCCAACACTTACAGTTATTTCATGGTCAACTATGCATACCAATTCCTTCAACTCCTTGTGGGTTCGAGGCTCATTACTTATCGAACCATGATACAATTGACCCTCTACACTTGTGGGTATCAACTGATATGTTTTGATGTTACATGCTTGGTTTTATCTACTTTCTTATGTTTTGTTCCAACTTTGGAGTACTTTTCATACACTTTCTTGGACTAACCTATTAATAAGAGCCACGGTGCCAGTTGCCTGTTTTCTGCTGTTTTTGGTTCCAGGAAAGTCAGAAAATGAATATTCTCGGAATTGGACGGGACAAAAGCCAAAGTCAGTTTTTCACCAAGGGACACAAGGAGCCAGAATACGAGACGGAGAGGGGCCAGGGGGCCGCCACACCACCTGGCCGCGCGACCCAGCCTGGTCCACGCTAGGGGGTGGTCTGGCTGCCCTAGGCACCCCCTCGGCCTCCCCTTTCACCTATAAGATGCCTCCGATACAGAAACCCTAAGTACCCGATCAAAATTCCACGAAAGAGTCTGTAGCCACCGTCATGTCCATCCCTAGATTGGGAGGGATCTGAAGCTCTTCCCGGCACCCTGCCGGAGAGGGGAATTCACCCTGGAGGCCCTCTTCATCATCATGCAAGCATCCGGTGTGATGCGTGAGTAGTTCATCTCTAGACTACGGGTCCATGTAGTAGCTAGATGGTTGGTTCTCCTCCTTTGTGTTATCATGTTTAGATCCTGTGAGCTCCATTCATGATCAAGATCATCTATTTGTAATCATACGTGTTGTGTTTGTGAGGATCCGATGGATATTGAGATGCTATTTCAGATTGATTATTGATTCTATCATGTATTTATTATTTGTGATCTTGCATGCTTTCCGTTGTTAGTAGCTATCTTGGCCAAGTAGATGATAGCAACTCCAAGAGTTAATATTTATGCTCGATAGTGGGTTCATGCCTCTAGTAATCTGGAGAAGTGATAGAAATCTCTAAGGTACTAGATGTGTTGTAACTACTAGGGAGAAAACAACAATCCTTTGTTCATAAATCAATCGTATTATTTACTTTACACGCAATGCGTAATGCAATTATCTGTTGCTTGCAACTTAATACTGGAGGGGGTTCGGATGATAACCTGAAGGTGGATTATTAGTCATAGATGCAGTTGGATGGTGGTCTATGTATAATGTTGTAATGCCCAATCAAGTCTCAAAGGAGTCAAGATGAGTAATATATGCATGATTGCTTTCTCGATGTTTGTCAATTGCCCCGCTGTAATTTGTTCACCAACATGTTATCCATCTTAAGTAGAGCCACCACTAGTGAACTATGGACCCCGGTCCTTTCTTTTATCATCAATCTTCAATCAACTATTTACTGCTTTATGTTTACTTTCTGCAAACTTTTACTTTCTTCCACTCGATACGTTTAATCCTTTGTTTTCAGCAAAATCGGTGAGATTGACAACCTCATCGTAAGTTGGGGGCAAAGTTCTGTGGTTGTGTTGTGCAGGTTTCCATGTTGCTGCTGGCACCGGTAGTGCGCCCTGCCAAAGTCTAGCTAGCAACACCTTGGAGGTGTTTCCTTGCTCCTACTGGATTGATAACCTTGGTTTCATAACTGAGGGGAAACTTGTTGCTATGCTTATCATACCTTCCTCTTGGGGTTCCCCAATGAGCTCGATATATTTTGGGCCATCAAGCACTTTTTCTGGCGCCGTTGCCGGGGAGTCAAGGACATCTTCACAAGGGGAGACCCTCATAACCAATCTCTTAACTTTGTTGTTTTTGTTTTGCTTAGTTTATTTTTGTTTTGTTTGCTTGTTTCTTTATCAAAAACACACAGAAAAATAGTTTTGCTAGTTTGCTTTCTTTATTAAAAACACAAAAAAGCAAGTCTTTCCATAGTTGCTACCTCTTTCTTAGCTCACCATGTTGATCCCTAAATTCACTCTGAAAGACCTTTCAATAGGTAGTGGCTCTATAATTGGAAAAGATAATATTGAAGAATTCTTTAATCATGTTAGTAAGCATGAGGATATTGAGGATAGATCCTTTGCAGAGCTTGCTCCAAATTATGAAATTGCTGCAGCTTCTTTAGTTCACATGTTTGAGGCTAGGTTTGTTAACCTTAACCCCTTAATGCAAGTAATGTTTCTTAAACTTAAGGAAATTGAGGACCCTGAAAAGAGAGATTTTATTCTGGAAACCTTGTTTCAAGAATTCTATGATGTTGCTAAGGAAGCAAGAAAAGTGTTTGATCCTTTTAATATGCTAGGCTCATGTGTAGATGTTATTGGTACATGAGAAAAGATGAACAAAACCGAACCTAATGGGGAGGAAATTAAGATACCAATACCTTTAGAACTTGTAGCAATGCATGAAGCCATAGAAAAGAATCTTGATTGGATTGTTCCTGAAAACCCGTTTGATGAAAATAGCGAACCCAAGAGTATTGAGAGAGGATCCTCTAGAACTTATTTGGATGAGATACCTTGCCTTGTTGAAGATATTTCTGGTATCAATCTTAATGCTTCTTCATTTGAGAACACTTGATTCTTTTTCTTGCTTTTTATGCCTAACTTAAAGGCGTTAAAGAAAATTACTTAATGGGAGATAACCCAAAAGTTTTAGATGAGTCTTGGAAGTTATTACCTCTGTAATAACCGCTCCTTATCCTTTTTATTTGCTTTTTGTGCCAAGAGTAACCTCTAATGAGAGAGAAGTAATGATTGGGAAAGTTGCTGTCCCGAAACAGATTTCTGTGCTTCACCGTAAAAATTCGTGTAAAATCTCTATACGTCCTTTTCAGGCGTGAAATTTTGTGCTTCTGCCTCAGGTTGTTATCTAACTTTCGTTAGTTCAACACTTTTCGATTTGAGCAATAGCAGGTCTTCGAAAAAATTCGTCTTTACCTGCTGGTCTGTTTTGACAGATTTCCGCCATTATTTGCATTTGCTTCTTGTTGGTTCCTTTTTGAGTTTTTTGGGGAATTGAGCTTTTTGAGGGAAGTGCTACAGTAGCTTGTGTTTTATTGGAAGTTTTATTGGTGTTGAAACTGAACCCAAAGACTTATTATCTTGAGTGCACTAATGTTGCTAATAAAAATTGTGTGAAGTTTTGTATGAAGGAAAATTTTCAGGTGTATGGAAGGAACGAGTAATGAGATGAAGAATGGACTAAAGCTCTAGATTGGGGATGCCACACGTGTCACCCCAGGAAATATCCAAGAATTACAGGCGTCAAAGCTTGGGGATTCCCAAGGCATCCCCTTCATCATCAATAAAAATCCCAGGTTTCTTCCAAACACTTCATTTTTATTGTTTCATGCACAGTTGTGTTGTTCCTGGAGCGTCTTCTTTTTCGTTTTCGTTTTGGTTTTTCGTTTGCTTAGTTTGCTGAATAAACTGGTTGGACCCTCTCTTTCATGCATTGGTTTTCAAATAGTTTGGTTTGGATTGGAAAATAGTAGGAAAGTTATGCTTAAGTGGTAAAGAGAGCTTGTTTTTGACTGTGGCCTATGCTTCGTCATGCCATGCTTGATATTATTTTGGCTTTATGCTTAGTATTATTTGTTGTAGCATGACATGTTATAAAGAATTGCGATTGCTTAATGTGCCTTGGAAGAATCATGCGTTGTTTTAACATATTAAAGCATAGTATTGTGGTATTCTCCTTTGATGCTTTATTTGGGTTGACTTGGCACTTGCTCACACCATGTTATGACTATCCAAAGTCACTATAGCCTTTATGATCATTTCGTTTTCAACTTGTAGTATCACTTTAAGCTTTAATCAATGATGTTTTGTCACTCTGCATGATTATGGCCATTATCGCTCTCTTGCCTCCGTAACCAAGTGTGAGTTCCACTCATGCATCCAACTCCTAAAACCAAGTTATTCCAGAGAGTCCACCATACCTACCTATTAGCATATGCTATTCCAAGTATATTCATGTTTTTTATCTACCTTCCGAATTAAACTTGTTATGAGAAAACTAGTGATTAAAGCTCTCACGAACTTGATGGCACACTTTACTTTTCTTGCCCTTAATAAACTTGAACCATTGTGTCGTCTATGTTGTATATGCTTGCACTTATATGTTGGGGATTAGCAGAACCATGCTGTCATGGGGAACGCTTTCAACATTGCACTTGTACTTTGTACCTAGTTGATATCATGTTCTTTTGTCTATGGATGTCGTCAGTGTGAAATGAAAGGGGAGCTTGTAAGTCCATGGAGTTATGTATGTGTGTTAGAGAAATGCCTAGGCCGCTGGTCTAATCCATGCTGTCATGGTGGAAACCTGCAGTATAACCATAATGAGCTGTCTATGAAACATTCTTCTTATAAAAAAGAGTCAGATATTGAGAAAAAAGAGAAAAAGAAAAAAAGATATGAGAAAAGAGGAAAGAGAGAAAAAGCACCATTTTCCCATGGTAAATAACAAGATTGCTGAGATGCTCGTTATCTGTTGATGACCCACAAGTATAGGGGGTGTATCGCAGTATTTTCGAGGGAAGTGAAACCCAATTTATTGATTTGACACAAGGGGAGCCAAAGAATATTTATAAGACTTAACAACTGAGTTGTCAATTCAGCTGCACCTAGAAACAATCTTGCTCACAGCAGTTTATTAGTAGCAACAGTTTTGTAGTAGGAATAGTAAAGTAACAGCGGTAGTAAAGTAAAGACAATAGTAACAATTGCAGCAAACAGTAGGATTCGAGTGCGGTAGGCATAGGGATGGATGGACAGGCGTTGCATGGACAAGACAATTCACATAGCAATCAGAACATAAGGCAATTGGAGATAGATAAGATAAAGCATCCAAGTACTAGATAATCCTAGGCATGTGTTCCATATATAGTCATACGTGCTCGCAATGAGAACTTGCACAACATCTTTTTTCCTGCCAGACCGTTTGCAGCGGGGCCTCAGGGGAACTACTGGCAATTAAGGTGCTCCTTTTAATAGAGCACCAGAGCAAAGCATTAACACTCCGTGAACACATGTGATCCTCACATCAAAGCCATTCCCTCCGGTTATCCCGATTTCTGTCACTTCGGGGCCATTGGTTCCGGACAACAACGTGTGTATACAACTTGTAGATAAGACCAGAAACAATACTATCATAATGAATCAATAACATGTTCAGATCTAAAATCATGGCACTCGGGCCCTAGTGACAAGCATTAAGCATAACAAGTCGCAACAAAGTCATAAAGCACTAATAAAAGATACTAGGCACCATGCCCTAACAATCTGATGCCATTACATGAACGATCTCATCCAATCCCTACCATCCACATAGCCTACAGTGGGGGATTACTTACTCATAGATGGGGGAAACATGGATGTTCGATGGAGAAGCGATGGTGATGATGATGGTGATGATCTCCTCCAATTCCCCGTCCCGGCAGGGTGCCAGAACGGAGTTTCTGGTGCTGTTTTGTGGAATCTGGTGGTGGCGGCGGAGCGGAACTCCTTTTAAAAAAACGTCGAACCCCCCGAAGTTTTTAGGTCATAAGGCAACTTATAGGCGAAGAGGGAGACCGAGGGGTGTCTAGGGCGGCCAGACCACCCCCTAGCGCGGCCTGGGCTAGCCCGCGTGGCTAGGTGGTGTGGCATGGGCCCAGCCCCCTCCGTTTCGTATTCTGGCTCCGGGAGTCTTCTGGTGAAATAGGATTTTTGGCATATTTTCTGGGATTTTTCTTGATAGTTGATTTTCTGCACAAAAAGTAGACACCAAGGCAATTCTGCTGAAAATAGCGTCAGTCCGCGTTAGTTGCATCCAAATCACACAAGTTTAGAGGAGAAACAATAGCAAAAGTGTTCGGGAAAGTAGATACGTTTTGGACGTATCAACTCCCCCCAAGCTTAGCTTATTGCTTATCCTCAAGCAATTCAGTTGAAAACTGAGTGCGATAAAAGAAACTTTCACGAACACATTTGCTTCATATGATGTATATATTCTCAGCTTGTGATCAACTACTTAGAAAATTCATAATAAAGAGTATGCAACTAAGTTTACTTAATAGGCATTTCAAGCTATGAAGAGATTCCAACTCAAAAATAATAAGTAGCATGAAGCATAAACATAAGCAACATTATAATGCTCATAACAAGGTATGATAGAGTGGTATCTCGCTTGCCTTTGATTATGAATGCCAAGGCACCTCTGAAGTTCAGGTGAAGACTAGAAGTAAATATATCAAAGATACAAGCATCAAAGTCATAACACAAATAATCAAGTAATGAGACAAGCACAAAGAATGACAACTATGCTCTCAAGAAAGTGCTCATAGAATAAGTGGAGGCTCAACAAGAAAATGAAAAGGTTTTAAATAGTTTGAAAGGCTTCCAAATGTTGAAAGTATGGTACTCATTAGCTTTGAGCTCTCATTTCCCCTATCATAAGCATCTTTAATGTGGTTAAGGTGAAAGTGAGGTTCAATCTGAGTTATATGCTTGGCAGACTATAAACTGGAAATCCCATGTCCCTTGAGTACGAGGGCCGCTCCTCATGCTACTCAACTTTAGTTACCGGTAAGTTCTTGTCATCGTAAATATGTGCGTATCATAGAGAACCGCCAACAGGGTACCCCTTGCTCGATGATACGGAAGAATCCCCATATCAAAATGACAAGGCAAGCAGACAATGAGTATCTCAGCAATCTTCTTATTTACCATGGGAAAATGGTGCTTTTTTCTCTCTTTCCTCTTTTCATATACCTATTTTTTTCTTTTTCTCAATAGCTATCTCTCTTTTTTATAAGAAGAATGCTTCATAGATATCATTATGGTTACGCTGTAGGTTTCCACCATGACGGCATTGATTAGACCGGCGGCCCAGGCGTTTCTCTAACACACATACATAACTCCATGGACTTACAAGCTCCCCTTTTATTTTACACCGACGACATCCGCAAACAAAAGAGCATGGTATCAACTGGGTATATATTTACAAGTGTTGAAAGCGTTCCCCGTGACAGCACGGTTCTGCTAATCCCTAGCCTATAATTTACAAGCATATAACTTTCATGGACAGTCACAATGGTTCAGGTTTATTAAGTGCAGAAAATAAAGTGTGCCATCAAGTTCGTGAGAGCTTTACTAACTAACTTTCTCATAACAACCAAACATTTTATTCGGAAGAAAACAAGGCATATTGAATATGCACGGAAGTAGTAAATGATGCTAATAGGTAGGTATGGTGGACACTTTGGCAATATTTGGTTTTAGGGAGTTGGAAACACGAGTAAAACATTCTCAGTGTAAGTGAAGGCTGGCAATAGTAAGGGAGCAACAAATGAGAGAGCAATAGCTATCATAATCATGCTTGCAACAAAACAGGACTAATCATGGCATGAAAGTGATTCAAGACCCTCAAGGAAAAATAATTCATCGAGGCTTAACTGAGTATTTCAGCCATATGCATGCATGAGCATGTGCCAAGTCAATTCAAATGAAAAATTCAGAGGAGGATACCACGGTGTCATACCAAGTTATGAATAGAGTAATGCAAGCAAACATTCATATAACATGCTACAAACTATTAGCAAGCTGGAACTAATCATATGAAAGCAAGAACTACTAAGCATCCATAAATAACATACACCCTATACGAATAGACTAAGCATTCCCACAATGATGATTATATGTACAAAAATGAAAACAAATAGAGTTCATTACTAGCCTCTCACCACATGTCAAGTTGTCATTAATCCTCATTATTGCTCTTCACTTGTGTGGCTTGAATAATAATATGAAACCAAATCCCACTGAGGACTGCTGAACCCTGCAATAAACTCACAAAACCAAAAGAGAACAACAAATATTTTTAGTGTTTTCGATTTTTAAAGGAAGAACCAAAAAGAAAGAACAAGCAAAGCATATCTTTTTGGGTTTTTCGAATAGTTCAAACAAAGCAAAAAGGGAAAAACAAACCAAGGCAAAAAGAAGAAGAAGCAAACCAAAGAGAAACAACAGAAATATTTTTGGTATTTTTGTGTTTTAGAGAGCAAAAGCAAAGAAAGAACAAAAACTAAAAAGAGAACGAAACATGAATATACAAAGTATCGACGCAACATGATAAGGATATGAGTGCGATGCAGGCGTACCTCCCCCCAAGCTTAGGCTTTTGGCCTAAGTGGGTATCAATCCCAAGCTGGCTAGGATGAAGTGTCACCGTGGTACGACGAGGAGGTACCCTCGTCCTGGTGTGAGCTCGAGTACGTCCCTCCGTAGTGCGCAACCACGGTCTCCTATGAACACTAAACAAAGAATACTATGGCAAAGGGATCTCCCTTTCATCCCCGTCAGTAAACAACATCCTGTATACTAGACCGTCCAAATCAGAATCAGCAGTGACAAAATGATGAGTTTTCATGGCAACAAGGTCAAGCCTTTGTGGTGCCAATACAGTATCATTGGGGTCCACTGAAAGCCCTAATGCATTGACCATACGTGAGGCAATGATGCCCCCATAGATAGCCCCCCTAGCAGCTAGGCGACGAGCAATAAGCGAGCCAAGGTTGTACCGAGTATCATTGTTGAGCGCAGCAGCAAGGAAGGCTAAATGATAGTTGGAGATATTACTTGTGTTCTCCCTACTAAGCACGCTAGTAGCAAGATAATATGCAAAGTATCTAAGAGCAGGGAGTTGGATGTTTCTTATCTTTCCGTGCTGCGCCACGCGGTCATCATCATTGGTCACCCCTCGGTAAAGCTCCAGCAAATCAGCGGGTCGCCCTTGAATTTTCTCCACGGTCCCTGTCATGCTTACACCTACAACACTGCAAAATCTTTCCAATGGCATGGTAAAGGGCAGATTATAAATTTTGAAAGAGACAATTGACTGATAGGGCGTGTTAGTAAATGCGAAGCTCTCAACAAAGGTTTTGGTGAGCATAGCGTATTTCTCACTCTCATCTTGCATATATGAGGTCAAACCAACCCTCTGAATCAGCAGCAAGAAATCATCAAGAATCCCCGCAGCTTGTAAGAAAGTAAAACAAGGAAAAGTGGATGGGTGAGCATCCCTATCATCTCCTTCATTACCAATACGAGGTGCAATGAGTTCTTTGTTATATGATGGCCTGAACTGAGAGGCTATCTTGAGGGCCCTGACCTCCTAGGTGCATCCCTCTCAAATATCTCTCCAAAAGTATGGTTGTTCATGCTTGATATTCTGAAATTTAAACACTTATTAAACAAGTGATTGCAAAGTGAATATAATGAAGGATACTACTCATAGGGACTTGTAAGAGGCCTAAACATGCATCAAAACTATATCTCTAAGCATCAAACAAGCTTACAAGCTCTCATAACCTGTCACCTATAGCAGCAAAATACTCAAGATATAATCCACCAAACACAAATCTACTTGGACAGGCGGAGGAGTCACATACCGAAGAACAAATGCTCCAAATTTCAGCAACAAAGATGGGCTGAGAAGGAGATCGAAAAATCGAGAGCAAGCATAGCAAGAACGCGATTTTGATCAATGAACTAGAGCTTACTCGGGAGAGAGAAGAAAGTGGCAGGTGAGAGAGTTAGTGGAGGGCCAGGGGTGGCCCACACCATGGCATGGCGCCACCCAGGGCAGGCCGCGCCACCAGGTGGTGAGCCTGCCTGGTGGGTCCCCCGGTACCTTCCAGGCACTCCTCTGCCCCTTTTTTCACGCAAAAATTTAATATGAATTTTCTAGAATTTTTCGAGACACTTTATTTTTTGGCATTTTCAGGTATAGAAGAATGATTTTCTGACAGAAATATTATTTTTAAATGATGCAAGGACAAAACAAAGGTAGAACTATAGAAGTTCTAAGACACTCTAACATGCAAGCAACTAACAACAAAGAAAACTAAATGAAAGCAAAACTAAAATGGATAGAATAAAAGTAAACGGAGATAATCACGGTGAAAACATTGTTTTGTTCAATGAAATCCTTTTGTTAACAAGGTTGATCAGGTCTTGTTACCAAAGCAATTTAATATGAGACAAAACTTTGTATTCCACTAATTATTATGTTACCTCAACCTTGATAGCAATGGTCCTAATCATAATAGTTTCAAATTTTTCTCTTGGTATGGGACAATATATTTCTCCAACTTGAATGCCCTCAGTATGTTCAATTGAATTCAAACCATAAGTCCTTTCAATCTTCTTGGGGAAATAGACAGTATGTTCCTTGTCATTAACATTAAAGGTCACCTTTCCTTGATTACAATTAATAACAGCTCCTGCAGTATTAAGAATAGGTCTCCCAAGAATAATAGACATATTATCATCTTTAGGCATTTCAAGCACAACAAAATCAGTTAATATCAAGCAATTATGAGCCACTTGAACAGGTACATCCTCACATATACCAACAGGAATGGTGGTAGATTTATCAGCCATTTTCAAAGATATATCAGTTGGTATTAGTTTTTCAAGTTGAAGTCTCTTATAGAGAGAGAGAAAGGCATAACACTAACTCCATCTCCCAAATCACACAAAGCAGTTCTAACATAACTATTCTTGATAGAGCAAGCGATAGTTGGAATCCCTAGGTCTCCAAGTTTCTTTGGAACCTTACCATTAAAGGAATAATTAGCAAGCAAAGTAGAAATTTCTTCATTAGGGATCTCCCTTTTATTTGAGACAATATCCTTCATATACTTTGAGTAAGGAGGCAATTTAATAGCATTAGTCAAAGGAATTTGCAAGAATAAAGGTTGCATCCACTCACAAAACTTATTATAGTGTTCATCTTCCTTTGACTTGTGTTTCTTATCTGGGAAAGGCATAGGTTTTTGGACCCAAGGCTCTCTTTCACTACCATGTTTCTTAGCAACAAAATCTTCTTTAGTGTATTTAGTATTCTTAGTGTGTTTTTCAGGTTCTTCTTCAACTTTTTCTTCATTTGGAGCTTCATTTTCTTCATTACCACTTTCAGTTTCAGCATTAGAGACAGATATACTATTAGGATCTATAGCAGGTTCAGAGGGTTCTACAATAGTTCTATGTTTCTTTTACATTTTCTTATGAGTAGAACCACTATTTTCAGCTTGTTGAGAATCCTGCTCAATTCTTTTGGGATGCCCCTCAGGATATAGAGGATCTTGGGTAGCATCACCACTTCTAGTTCTAATTGCATAAGCATGTTTTTCTTTAGCAGCATTAACTAGCAAGTCTTTTGCACTTTAATGAGTTGATCTATTTGAGTTTGAACCATTTGAAAGTGTTTAACAATCATTTTAACATCATTAGAGGTTCTTTCCACAATATATTTTAACTCAACAATAGCTCTAGTGTTTTCCATTAGATGATTATGCACCCTTTTATTAAAATTATCTTGCTTAACAATATAGATATCGAATTCTTCTAAGCATTGATCGGGAGGTTTAGAGTAAGGGATATCACCTTCGTCAAAGTGTTGGAGAGAGTGTACCTCAATAGTGGATGAGTAGGGCACAGGCTTACATAATTCTTCTATAGGAGGTAAATTCTTGACATCGGCAGCTTTAATTCCCTTCTCCTTAAGACATTTCTTAGCTTCCTTCATCACTTCATCATTTAATTCAATAACTCCCCTCTTCTTTGATGTTGGAATAGGTACTGGAATAGTTGGTTCAGGTATAATTACTTTAGGTATAACTGGTTCAGGAGGAGTCCAATCCTCATAGTTCTTGCTTATTTTAGCCATTAATTCCTCAGCTTCCTTGGGAGTCCTATTCCTGAAAACACAATCAGCACAACTATCGAGGTATGTCCTAGATTCTTCGGTTAGTCCATTATAAAATATATCAAGAAGCTCATTCTTAGGTAATGGACTTCCATCCTGTGCATGAATCAAAGCACAAAACCTTGCCCATGATTCAGGCAATATCTCTTTTTCTCCCTATTTAAAATCAAAAAGTTCCTGCAAAATAGCATGTCTAGCACTAGGAGGAAAATATTTCTGCAAGAAAGTACTAATCAAGCAATCAGGGCTATCAATAGATCCACGAGGTAAATTACTAAACCAAGTTTTAGCTTCTCCTTTCAGTGAAAAGGGGAAAATCTTAGCAACAAAGTAAGTACGCATCTTAATATCATCAGAAAACAAGCCACTCATGGTAGAGAGCTCATTCATATGTGCTACCGCACTTTCATTCTTAGTCCCACAAAAAGGTTCTTTCTCAACAATAGCTATGTAAGACAAATCAAGAGAGAAATCATAATCTTTATCTTTAATGTTTATGGGAGAAGCAGCAAACTTAGCAATAGGAGACAATTTGGGTCTAATAGTACGCCTCTCAAGGAGATTCTTAGTAGCGCTCCTATCATGGGTGTTTTTACATTCTTTAATAAATTCATCGGTCATCTCAACATAACCGTCTTCAATATCATAACTCTCACTGGACTCAGGTGAACTAACAGGTTGCTAAGGAAGCTAGAAAAGTGTTTGATCGTTTTAATATGCTAGGCTCATGTGTAGATGTTATTGGTACATGAGAAAAGATGAACAAAACCGAACCTAATGGGGAGGAAATTAAGATACCAATACCTTTCAAACTTGTAGCAATGCATGAAGCCATAGAAAAGAATCTTGATTGGATTGTTCCTGAAAACCCGTTTGATGAAAATAGTGAACCCAAGAGTATTGAGAGAGGATCCTCTAGAACTTGTTTGGATGAGATATCTTGCCTTGTTGAAGATATTTCTAGTATCAATCTTAATTCTTCTTCATTTGAGAACACTTGATTCTTTTTCTTGCTTTTTATGCCTAACTTAAAGGCGTAAAAGAAAAGTACTTATTGGGAGATAACCCAAAAGTTTTATATGAGTCTTGGAAGTTATTACCTCTGTAATAACCGCTCCTTATCCTTTTTATTTGCTTTTTGTCCCAAGAGTAACCTCTAATGAGAGAGAAGTAATGATTGGGAAAGTTGCTGTCCCAAAATAGATTTCTGTGCTTCACCGTAAAAATTCGTGTAAAATCACTATACGTCCTTTTCAGGCGTGAATTTTTATGCTTCTGCCCTAGGTTGTTATCTAACTTTCGTTAGTTCAACACTTTTCGATTTGAGCAACAGAAGGTCTTCGAAAAAATTCGTCTTTACCTGCTGGTCTGTTTTGACAGATTTCCGCCATTATTTGCATTTGCTTCTTGTTGGTTCCCTTTTGAGTTTTTTGGGGAACTGAGCTTTTTGAGGGAAGTGCTACAGTAGCTTGTGTTTTATTGGAAGTTTTATTGGTGTTGAAACTGAACCCAAAGACTTATTATCTTGAGTGCACTAATGTTGCTAATAAAGATTGTGTGAAGTTTTGTATGAAGGAAAAAATTTCACGTGTATGGAAGGAATGAGTAATGAGATGAAGAATGGACTAAAGCTCAAGATTGGCGATGCCACGCGTGTCACCCCAAGAAATATCCAAAAATTACAAGCATCAAAGCTTGGGGATTCCCAAGGCATCCCCTTCATCATCAATAAAAATCCCAGGTTTCTTCCAAACACTTCATTTTTATTGTTTCATGCACAGTTGTGTTGTTCTTGGAGCGTCTTCTTTTTCGTTTTCGTTTTGGTTTTTCGTTTGCTTGGTTTGCTTAGTTTGCTGAATAAACTGGTTGGACCCCGTCTTTCATGCATTGGTTTTCAAATAGTTTGGTTTGGATTGGAAAATAGTAGGAAAGTTATGCTTAAGTGGTAAAGAGAGCTTGTTTTTGACTGTGGCCTATGCTTCGTCATGCCATGCTTGATATTATTTTGGCTTTATGCTTAGTATTATTTGTTGTAGCATGACATGTTATAAAGAATTGCGATTGCTTAATGTGCCTTGGAAGAATCATGCGTTGTTTTAACATATTAAAGCATAGTATTGTGGTATTCTCCTTTGATGCTTTATTTGGGTTGACTTGGCACTTGCTCACACCATGTTATGACTATCCAAAGTCACTATAGCCTTTATGATCATTTCGTTTTCAACTTGTAGTATCACTTTAAGCTTTAATCAATGATGTTTTGTCGCTCTGCATGATTATGGCCATTATTGCTCTCTTAGTTTGTCGCTCCCAGTCTTTTGCTAGCCTCCGTAACCAAGTGTGAGTTCCACTCATGCATCCAACTCCTAAAACCAAGTTATTCCAAAGAGTCCACCATACCTACCTATTAGCATTTGCTATTCCAAGTATATTCATGTTTTTATATACCTTCCGAATTAAACTTGTGATGAGAAAACTAGTGATTAAAGCTCTCACGAACTTGATGGCACACTTTACTTTTCTTGCCCTTAATAAACTTGAACCATTGTGTCGTCTATGTTGTATATGCTTGCACTTATATGTTGGGGATTAGTAGAACCATGTTGTCATGGGGAACGCTTTCAACATTGCACTTGTACTTTGTACCTAGTTGATATCATGTTCTTTTGTCTATGGATGTCATCGGTGTGAAATGAAAGGGGAGCTTGTAAGTCCAGGGAGTTATGTATGTGTGTTAGAGAAACGCCTAGGCCGCTGTTCTAATCCATGCTGTCATGGTGGAAACCTGCAGCGTAACCATAATGAGTTGTCTATGAAGCATTCTTTTTATAAAAAAAGAGTCGGATATTGAGAAAAAAGAGAAAAAGAAAAAAGATATGAGAAAAGAGGAAAGAGAGAAAAAAAGCACTATTTTTCCATGGTAAATAACAAGATTGCTCAGATGCTCATTGTTTGCTGATGACCCACAAGTATATGGGGTGTATCGCAGTATTTTCGAGGGAAGTGAAACCCAATTTATTGATTCGACACAAGGGGAGCCAAATAATATTTATAAGCCTTAACAACTGAGTTGTCAATTCAGCTGCACCTGAAAACAATCTTGCTCACAACGGTTTATCAGTAGCAACAGTTTTGTAGTAGGAATAGTAAAGTAACAGCAGTAGTAAAGTAAAGATAGTAGTAACAATTGCAGCAAATAGTAGGATTCGAGTGTGGTAGGCATAGGGATGGATGGACGGACGTTGCATGGACAAGACAATTCACATAGCAATTAGAACATAGGACAATTGCAGATAAATAAGATAAAGCATCCAAGTACTAGATAATCCTAGGCATGTGTTCCATATATAGTCATACGTGCTCGCAATGAGAACTTCGACAACATCTTTTGTCCTGCCAGCCCGTTTGCAGCGGGGCCTCAAGGGAACTACTGGCAATTAAGGTGCTCCTTTTAATAGAGCACCGGAGCAAAGCATTAACACTCCATGAACACATGTGATCCTCACATCAAAGCCATTCCCTCCGGTTATCCCAATTTCTGTCACTTTGGGGCCATTGGTTTCGGACAACAACGTGTGTATACAACTTGTAGATAAGACCAGAAACAATACTATCATAATGAATCAATAACATGTTCAGATCTGAAATCATAACACTCGGGCCCTAGTGACAAGCATTAAGCATAACAAGTCGCAACAAAGTCATAAAGCACTAATAAAAGATACTAGGCACCATGCCCTAACAATCAGATGCCATTACATGAACGATCTCATCCAATCCCTACCATCCCCATAGCCTACAACGGGGGATTACTCACTCATAGATGGGGGAAACATGGATGGTCGATGGAGAAGCGATGGTGATGATGATGGCGATGATCTCCTCCAATTCCCCGTCCCGGTAGGGTGCCAGAATGGAGTTTCTGGTGCTGTTTCGTGGAATCTGGTGGTGGCGGCGGAGCGGAACTCCTTCTGGAAAATCGTCGAACCCCCTGAGTTTTTAGGTCAGAAGGCAACTTATAGGCGAAGAGGGAGACCGAGGGGGTGTCTGGGCGGCCAAACCACCCCCTAGCGCGGCCTGGGCTAGCCCGCGTGGCCAGGTGGTGTGGCCTAGGCCCAGCCCCCCTCCGTCTTGTATTCTGGCTCCAGGAGTCTTCTGATGAAATAGGATTTTTGGCATATTTTCTCGGATTTTTCCTGATAGTTGATTTTCTGCATAAAAAGTAGACACCAAGGCAATTCTGCTAAAAACAGCGTCAGTCCATGTTAGTTGCATCCAAATCACACAAGTTTAGAGGAGAAACAATAGCAAAAGTGTTCGGGAAAGTAGATACGTTTTGGACATATCTTTTGCTCGCCTTGCCATTTTGATATGGGGATTCTTCCATATCATCGGGCAAGGGGTACCCCGTTGGCGGTTCTCTATGATACACATGTACTTACGATGACAAGAACTTACCGGTGACTAAACTTGAGTAGCATGAGGAGCGGCCCTCGTATTCAAGGGACATGAGATTTCCAACTTATACTTTGTCAAGCATATACTTCATAGTTTGTTCACTTTAATCTTAATCACTTCAAGATGCTTATGATAGGGGCAATGAGAGCTGAAAGCTAACAAGTACCATAATTTTTGGAACCTCTTTATGAAACTTGAATCTCTACTTCCTTCTATGAAGGCCTTTCTTTTACTTTTATGTTGAGTCTCCACCTTCTATCTTTATGCACCTACTTTGAGAGCATAGTGGCCATTCTTAGTTCTATGTGCATTGTCCCAAGACTTGTTGATTGATGCATAACTTTGATATTGCTTGTTTTAAACTATTTGTATCTAGTCACTCTTATGAACATTGAAGGTGTCCTGTGCATTTATGTTTGCTACTCTATGAGGGACAAGCTGAATGCCACTATGCTATGTTTTCTTTATGTGAAACAAACAAACGTCTTGCAAGGCATTGTTATTCATGAATCTTTTGTTTGTGCCTTTTCATCTTGCAACATAGTTGCTATGTCTTATTGTTAGAACTTTATCTTTCATGTTATGATTGAAGTACTATGATCGTAGCTATCAATGTTTTACAAATACTTTGATCAAGTTTATGATGGTGCATGTCACCTAAAAAATTATTCTTTCTTTTTATCGCTTACCTACTCGAGGACGAGCAGGAGTTAAGCTTGGGGATGTTGATATGTTGCTAACGTATCCATAATTTTTGATGTTCCATGCTTGGTTTTATCTACTTTCTTATGTTTTGTTCCAACTTTGGAGTACTTTTCATACACTTTCTTGGACTAAGCTATTAACAAGAGCCACAGTGCCTGCTGCCCGTTTTCTGCTGTTTTTGGTTCCAGGAAAGTCAGAAAATGAATATTCTCGGAATTGGACGGGACAAAAGGCAAAGTCAGTTTTTCACCGAGGGACACAAGGAGCTAGAATACGAGACGGAGAGGGGCCAGGGGGCCACCACACCACCTGGCCGCGCGACCTAGCCTGGCCCGTGCCAGGGGTGGTCTGGCCGCCCTAGGCACCCCTCGGCCTCCCCTTTCTCCTATAAGATGCCTCCGATACAGAAACGATAAGTACCCGATCAAAATTCCATGAAAGAGTCTGTAGCCGCCGTCATCTCCATCCCTAGATCGGGAGGGATCTAAAGCTCTTCCCGGCACCCTGCTGGAGAGGGGAATTCACCCTGGAGGCCTTCTTCATCATCATGCAAGCCTCTGGTGTGATGCGTGAGTAGTTCATCTCTGGACTACGGGTCTATGTAGTAGCTAGATGGCTAGTTCTCCTCCTTTGTGCTATCATGTTTAGATCTTGTGAGCTTCGTTCATGATCAAGATCATCTATTTGTAATCATACATGTTGTGTTTGCGGGGATCTGATGGATATTGAGATGCTATTTCAGATTGATTATTGATTCTATCATGTCCGTGTTATTTGTGATCTTGCATGCTTTCCGTTGTTAGTAGCTATCTTGGCCAAGTAGATGCTTGAAACTCCAAGAGTTAGTATTTATGCTCGATAGTGGGTTCATGCCTCTAGTAATCTGGGGAAGTGACAGAAATCTCTAAGGTACTAGATGTGCTGTTGCTACTAGGGAGAAAACAACAATCCTTTGTTCATAGAACAAACGTATTGTTTACTTTACACGCAACGTGTAATGCAATTATCTGTTGCTTGCAACTTAATACTGGAGGGGGTTCGGATGATAACCTGAAGGTGGATTATTAGTCATAGATGTAGTTGGATGGCGGTCTATGTATAATGTTGTAATGCCCAATCAAGTCTCAAAGGAGTCAAGATGAGTAGTATATGCATGATTGCTTTCTCGATGTTTTTCAATTGCCCCGCTGTAATTTGTTCACCAACATGTTATCTATCTTAAGGAGAGCCACCACTAGTGAACTATGGACTCCGGTCCTTTCTTTTATCATCAATCTTCAATCAACTGTTTACTGCTTTCTGTTTACTTTCTGCAAACTTTTACTTTGTTCCACTCGATACGTTTATACCTTTGTTTTCAGCAAAATCGGCGAGATTGACAACCTCATCATAAGTTGGGGGCAAAGTTTTGTGGTTGTGTTGTGCAGGTTTCCACGTTGCTTCTAGCACCGGTAGTGCGTGCCAAAGTCTAGCTAGAAACACCTTGGAGGTGTTTCCTTGCTCCTACTGGATTGATAACCTTGGTTTCATAACTGAGGGAAAACTTGTTGTTGTGCTCATCATACCTTCCTCTTGGGTTCCCCAACAAGCTCGATATATTTTGGGCCATCATCAACCCATTTTATTTTAACCTTGTTTCCAACGTGTTCTTCTATTCTGGTTAAGAGTCATGACATGGTGTTTCAAAATATACCTACAATTCCACTCATAATTAGTTAAAGGCCCATATTCTTCAAAAAGATCAATCATAGCAATGACCTCATAATCCGAACTAGAGTAGGCTTTAAGGCATGAAAGATTCTTTGACCATAGTTTCATACCTCTTCTTAAATTCTTGATTTTTGCATTAATCCTCCTTGCTTTATCAGTAAATCCCGTAGGAATGCTCCAAACATTTTGTACAAAGGAACTATGTTATAGCCAAAAAAATTCAATTTAAACGTGAAAATCTCTCTCTCTATGTTCTCCACATAGACTTCAAAAGGATGCCCCACTCTCACTGTCTACGTGTCGCCCAGGATGACGGAACTCTGACGAATTGAAGGATTGTACGCATGATTACCTGCGGATGGATCATACCTTTGATCCTCACACGAGAAGGAGATAATCCTCGTGGCTGGAAGGGATACACCTAGCAGATCGCCAAGATCCGAATCTTCATCGAATTTTTTCCGCTGCAATGTTGGTTAGTTTCCTACCAAGATATGATCTTGTAGATTGCATCTTCGTAGATAGATTTTCGGTGTTTGTGTAAGCCGAACTTTTTGTTTTCCCACACGTTACCCTACACATATATTATCCATTTTTGTGTGGCTTGGAATACAAAGTATTTTAATTGATATTTTGCATGTTCAAAGGATACGTCATTGAGTATATTTTTTATTTTTAACAACTTTTAAAA
Source organism: Avena eriantha (assembly GCA_910589775.1). Lineage (NCBI taxonomy): Eukaryota > Viridiplantae > Streptophyta > Magnoliopsida > Poales > Poaceae > Avena > Avena eriantha. The sequence continues at coordinate 57,878,174 of OU342741.1, forward strand.
AATTATAATCATGAATTTTAAATTCTAAAAAATAAAGGGGTCATTGGAGCTCGGGAGCTAGACATCCATGTTCAATATTATTAGCTTTTAGTTAATTTTCCTCTAGTAGTGTACTCGAGTGCACTATTGACTATTAGATTGATAATGTTTACAAATAAGAAGACAGTAAGAAAAATGTGAATTTGTTGGGAGGAAGACATACGGGACTCAAGGTGATTACATTTATATTTATTTGTTTATATTACACTCAAAAAATAAAAACACAATTACTACCTATCACTCTTTCCAACACTTACAGTTATTTCATGGTCAACTATGCATACCAATTCCTTCAACTCCTTGTGGGTTTGAGCGAACCATGATACAATTGATCCTCTACACTTGTGGGTATCAACCCATTTTATTTTAACCTTGTTTCCAACATGTTCTTCTATTCTGCTTAAGAGTCATGACATGGTGTTTCAAAATATACCTACAATTCCACTCATAATGAGTTAAAGGCCCATATTCTTCAAAAAGGTCAATCATAGCAATGACCTCATAATCCAAACTAGACTAGGCTTTAAGGCATGAAAGATTATTTGACCATAGTTTCATACCTCTTCTTAGATTCTTGAATTTTGCATTAATCCTCCTTGCTTTATCAGTAAATCCCTAGGGATGCTCCAAACATTTTGTACAACCTTTTAAAGGAACTAAGTTATAGCCAACAATTTTTAAATTAAACGTGAAAATCTTCTAACCAATATGGAAATGGTAAATTGCTCATTTTACAGGCGGCTGCTAATCAACAAGTCTGAGAGTTAATATACGAATTATTCAAAATGCCAATTAATATGGATAATAAAATGATTGAACATTATGTTAGGGATTTAAACACAGTTAGCAACAGTTATTTCTTTTACTTACCTTGGGCTTCCTGTAGGTACATGCCTAGAGTTGAACATTTTCCTGTCATTGGTACAAAGGATTGACATGAGGCTATATGGCATCACAAACTTTTTCACTTATGGTGGAAAATTGCTTATGGATAAATTTATATTGGCCTCTCCGCCACTTTCTTCATGTGCAACTTGGATGTGCCAGTTAATAATATTAGAGATAAAATCATCAAATATATGAGGTATTTCTTTTTGGGTGGCCCCGATCTTTAGAATAAAGTATCCATGCTTGCAGGGTTCAAAGTGTGCAGCCTAAAATCCAAGGTGGTCTGGAAGTACTAAACATGCATTGTAGCACAAAACAAAGATTGATGATTAAGTATATGCATAAGTTTTTTAACAGACAAGATATCCCTTGGGTAACTTCAATTTAGAATACTTCCTTGATGGATATGTGCCCAAAGACCAAATGGTTGATCCTTTTGGTGGAAATTAATTCGTCGTAGCATGGGCCCATTTAAAAGAATGGTAAAATGAAATATAGTGGTGGAAGAATAGATTTTTTTCTAGATAGACCGTTGGCATGCTACATGATTAGAGTTTGAGCTACCCTACATTTTACTTTTGTAAAAAATGCAACATGAGTTCCTTGAGTATGCGTTTCACCTGCCTCTTCCTCCTTAGTCTTACCAATAGTTCCTGGCCCTTCAAAATATATGTGAGAACACTCAACTTGATTAAGTGACGTTGGATACTTGGTCTTACATTTGGGGGGGGGGGGGGGTCATCAATAGTATTCTGTTAAAGCATACAAGGTCCTTATTGGCCACCGGCCAACTCCCCACAATTCAAATATATTTGGAAGTTCCCTTCCCAACCAAGGTACAAAATTTTCTCGGGTTACTCTTTTGTGACATACTTAATCCTACATAACTCTTGCAAGAGAAGAACTTTCAACTTCCAATTTACAATTGTAATGTATAGTTGTGTCCATTAAAGGAAACTCTGATTCATATTTTGGGCATGTCATTTTGCTATCAATTTTTGGGATGTGTTTTTCCACAAGGAGAATAGCTTATCGGTGCTTGAGTCCATTGCAAGGAAAAGATAAATGTACCTTTTTTCCATGGATGCTATCATTTTAGCTTCCTGGAGCATTTCTATGCTGGGAAATAATAATATTTTCAGGATCCAAGTAGCATGTGTGAGTGCTCCATTGTGGCTTAATAATTTTATATAATTTTTTCTTCCTTTGGATATATTGTACATATTTAAGTTTAATATAAAGCTCTTGTGGAGTTTGTTTTACCACCATTCCTGTTAAATTCTTTTAGTTATTTTCTTTTGTTGGTTGCAATGCTTGTCGTCTAGGATACTAGGTCACTAGCAACATGAAATTAGAACAATAGTTTATACTCTACATGGCAAAACCTGCTTGATTTTATTTTTTCCCGCTCAAGCGCATATAGCCTTCATGCGTGGTTTTGGCAATTAATGACAATATCTATGGACTAATGTTGCATTGAGTTTTATATGAAGGAATTGTCCATAAATAATGCTTGAAGGTCACATGTCGCATTCAAGGGTGGATGCCATGCAAATATATATGTATGTTGAGTGTTGGCATCAAGATCATCGATTTAAAAATATGAATTCAACATGATTAATAAGAATAAATAAGATGGAGTTCTTGTGTGGAACTCAAAGAGAGCCATGTTCTAGCTTATGCATTAAGCCATAGGAGGATGAAAATATTGAGAGTTTGAATCCAAGATAAGAATTCAATATAAGTCGATGCCATGATATACTGATGAGTTGAGATATGGTTAACCAAGACTTAGATCATGCAACTAAGTGAAGAAATCTTTATATAGCTCAAGCGATTGTGATAGAGCATGATAATATACAAGGTTGACTAAGTCAAAGATAAAAGTGTGGATTTAAGTTGGTGAAAACATAAATCATAAAGAATGTACCATGTGGGATCAAGTGATCTTGTGGTATGGTAAGATTTATCAATTACACCTTGTGAAATAACCCCTAATCTATTCGCATTGTGTTTCTAAGTGGGGTTAGGTATCTTTCCATTGGTCATGTTCCAAACTAAGATTTCATATAGCCCATGAGAAAATATGACATCAAGTGGTGATTGTCATCAAGGTTGAGAAGTACAAGTTCAAGATGATAATCTTGAAAATATCATATGCTTGAATATTGTCATTCATTTGGTGATACATGTGAATATTGTGACTTAATGAAGCATCCCATAGTGGTTTATGGGGGATAAAATTGTGAATCTTTGATACATTGCAAATGTATCAATAACTTTTGATGTTTCATGCTTGGTTTTATCTACTTTCTTATATTTTGTCCACACTTTGGAGTACTTTTCATATGATTTCTTGGACTAACCTATTAACAAGAGCCACAGTGCCAGTTGCCTGTTTTCTACTGTTTTTGGTTCCAGAAAGTCAGAAAATGAAAATTCTCGGAATTGGATGGGACAAAAGCCAATATGCCTATTTTTCCCGGAGACTCACGGAGCCAGAATACGAGACGGAGAGGGGCCACAGGGTGGCCACACCACCCCTGGGCGCGGGTCCCCCTTGGCCGCGCCAGGGCATGGTGTGGGCACCCTAGCCGGCCACCGACCTTGCCTCTTTTGCCTATATATCTCCCCCGAGGCAAAAACCCTAGATCGTCAATCAAAAATCCACGAAAAGTTTCGCAGCGCCGCCGCCACCGAAGGGGATATTCGGGGGACAGAAAGTCTCTGTTCCGGCACCCTACCGGGACGGGAAGTGCCCCCGGAGCCATCTCCATCGATCTCCACCGCCATCTCCATCACCATTGCTGATTCCCATGATGAGGAGGGAGTAGTTCTCTCTCGAGGCTAAGGGTTCTACCGGTAGCTATGTGTTCATCTCTCTCTCTATGCATGATCATATTGTGATCATGAGCTTTGTAATCAAGTAGATCTACCTTGCTACTCAAGTGCTTTAATAGATCTCTGCTCTCCCCATGTGTGTGAAAGTGACAGCGTGCACACCATGGTGGCACTTACGCTAGAGATTACAAATACTTGTTATGAGTTATATTTGGAGTTGGATATCTTTATGAAATTGTGGTGTTTGTTTGAACCATCTAGTACTCAAGGTGACAGTGTGGGGTTATCTAGATGGGAAAGATGAACTTTGAGGTGTGCTGTTATAGCCCTACCATCGATTAGAGTATCCAACCGGAGAGTAGTTAAGAGTAGTATCATAAAGAGAAGATATTTATATGAGAGTGTTCACTAGTGAAAGTACGATCCCTAGGCCTTGTTTCTAAGCATTGATACACCGTTTGCATCTGTTACATGTTTGCTTACTTCCATCTCTATTTCAGTTTGCTTTTAGTCTCTTTCATGCCATCAAGCTATTTTCTATCACCGTTACCACTTATAATTATCTATACCACTTGTATTTCACTATCTCTTCGCCGAACTAGTGCACCTATACACCTGACAAGTGTATTGGGTGTGTTGGGGACACAAGAGACTTCTTGTATCTTGATTGTAGGGTTGCTTAAGAGGGAATACCTTTGACCACTTCCTCCCTGAGTTCGATAAACCTTGGGTGATCCACTTAAGGGAAAACTTGCTGCTGTTCTACAAACCTCTGCACTTGGAGGCCCAACAACTGTCTACAAGAATAGAAGTGCGTAGACATCAAGCTATTTTTCTGGCGCCATTGCCGAGGAGGTAAGGTAAAATGTATTCACACCGGAGGATTAAAGAAGAAGAACCTCCCACGGCAAACGCCTATTTTCTGGCGCCGTTGCCGGGGAGGTAAGGTAAAAGGTACTCACATCCTTCGGTGTGAGTGCTCGAAGTTATTTCCTTTAGATTCTGCAATTTTGTCTTTTTGTTTCTTGTTTTCACTAGTTAGGCTTAATGGAAAACAACAACAAAATTAGAGAGCTTTATAGTATTTATCTTGAGTTAGGACATGAAGTGTTTGAAGAGAAAATTAAAAAACCTATGGAACTTTATTTGCATGCTAATAGCAATGTTGTTAGTATGAATTCTTTGGACACCATTATTGCTAATGTTATGGAAAAGTCTAAGCTTAGGGAAGCTGGTTTTGATGAGGATGATATTTTTAGTGACCCAAGCATGGAGGAGAAAATTTACTTTGATGATACTATACCTCCAATATATGATGATTACAATGATGAATATGATATTTTCAGTCCACTTACTATTGAGGAGAAAATTAATTATGATTACAATATGCCTCCTATATTTGATGATTATGGTGATGAGAATAATAATGATAGCTATTTTGTTGAATTTGCTCCCACTAAAATTAATAAGAATGACTATGTTTATGTGGGGAGTATTATTTCTTTTATGCATGTGGCTCATGATAAGAATATTTTATGTGATAGTTATATTGTTAATTTTATTCATGATGCTACTGAAAGTTATTATGAGAGAGGGAAACATGGTTTTATGTGTCTCAATAATATTAAGTTTCCCCTCTTTATGTTGAAAGTCTTGAAGTTGCACTTGTTTTGCTTTACTATGCTTGTTACTTTGTGCTTTCATGAATTATTTCTTTACAAGATTCCTATGCATAGGAAGTGGCTTAGACTTAAATGTGTTTTGATTTTTCTTCTTGATGCTCTCTTTTATTTCAATTCATATTTCTTATGCGAGCATCTTCTCAAACTATCATGCCTAACTTAAAGGCGTTAAAGAAAAGTACTTATTGGGAGATAACCCAAAAGTTTTAGATGAGTATTGGAAGTTATTACCTCTGTAATAACCGCTCCTTATCCTTTTTATTTGCCTTTTGTGCCAAGAGTAACCTCTAATGAGAGAGAAGTAATGATTAGGAAAGTTGCTGTCCCGAAACAGATTTCTCTGCTTCACCGTAAACATTTGTGTAACATCTATGTACGTCCTTTTGAGGCGTGAATTTTTGTTCTCCTGCCCCAGGTTATTATCTAACTTTCGTTAGTTCAACACTTTTTGATTTGAGCAACAGAAGGTATTCGAAAAAAATCGTCTTTACCTGCTGATCTGTTTTGACAGATTTCTGCCATTATTTGCATTTGCTTCTTGTTGGTTCCTTTTTGAGTTCTTTTGGGGAATTGAGATTTTTGAGGGAAGTGCTACAGTAGCTAGTGTTTTAATGGAAGTTTTATTGGTGTTGGAACTAAACCTAAAGACTTATTATCTTGACTGCACTAATGTTGCTAATAAAGATTGTGTGAAGTTTTGTATGAAGGAAAAAAATTCAGGTGTATGGAGGGAATGAGGAATGAGATGAAGGATGGACTAAAGCTCAAGCTTGGGGATTCCACGCGTGTTAACCCCAAGAAATATCCAAGAAGTACAAGCGTCAAAGCTTGGGGATGCCCAAGGCATCCCCTTCTTCATCAATAAAAATCTGAGGTTTCTTCCAAACGCTTCATTTTTATTGTTTTATGCACAGTTGTGTTGTTCTTGGAGCGTCTTCTTTTTCGTTTTCGTTTTGGTTTTTCGTTTGCTTGGTTTTCTTAGTTTGCTGAATAAATTGGTTGGACCCCCTCTTTCATACATTGGTTTTCAAATAGTTTGGTTTGGTTTGGAAAAGAGTAGGATAGCTCATGCTTAAGTGGTAAAAAGAGCTTGTTTTTTACTGTGGCCTATGCTCTATCATGCCATGCTTGATATTGTTTTGGCTTTATGCTTAATATTCTTTGATGTCGCATGACTTGTTATAAACAATTGAGATTACTTAATGTGCCTTGGATGAATCATGCGTTGTTTTAGCATATTAAAGCATAGTATAGTGGTATTCTCCTTTGATGCTTTATTTGGGTTGAATTGACGCATGCTCACACCATGTTATGACTATCCAAAGTCACCATAGCCTTTATGATCCTTTAGTTTTCAACTTGTAGTATCACTTTATGCTTTGATCAATGATGTTTTGTCGCTCTACATGATTATGGTCATTATTGCTCTCTTAGTTTGTCGCTCTAGTCTTTTGCTAGCCTCCGTAACCAAGTATGAGTTCCACTCATGCATCCAACTCCCTAAACCATGTTATTCCAAAGATTCCACCATGCCTACCTACTAGCATATGCTATTCCAAGTATATTCATGTTTTTATCTACCTTCCGATTTAAACTTGTTATGAGAAAACTAGTGATTAAAGCTCTCACGAACTTGATGGCACACTTTACTTTTCTTGCCCTTAATAAACTTGAACCATTGTGTCGTCTGTGTTGTATATGCTTGCACTTATTTGCTGGGGATTAGCAGAACCATGCTGTCATGGGGAACGCTTTCAACATTGCACGGGTACATCGTACCTAGTTGATATCATGCTCTTTTGTCTATGGATGTCATCGGTGTGAAATGAAAGGGTAGCTTGTAAGTCAATGGAGTTATGTATATGTATTAGAGAAACACCTGGGCCGCTGGTCTAATCCATGCTGACATGGTGGAAACCTGCAGCGTAACCATAATGAGATGTCTATGAAGCATTCTTCTTATAAAAAATGAGTCCTATATTGAGAAAAAAGAGAAAAATATAAAAAAGAGATTATGAAAAGAGGAAAGAGAGAAAAAAAGCACCATATTCCCATGGTAAATAAGAAGATTGTTGAGATGCTTGTTGTCTGCTTGCCTTGTCATTTGGATATGGGGATTCTTCCGTATCATCGGGCAACGGGTACCCCGTTGGCGGTTCTCTATGATACACATGTATTTACGATGACAAGAACTTACCGGTGACTAAACTTGAGTAGCATGAGGAGCGGCCCTCATATTCAAGGGACATGAGATTTCTAACTCATACTTCGTCAAGCATGTACACCATAGATTGCTCACTTTAACCTTAATCACTTCAAGACGCTTTTGATAGGGGCATGATGGATCTGTAATGGCGCCAGGAAAATGCTGGAGCGATGATGATGTAGAGCTCGTTGGGAACCCCAAGAGGAAGGTATGATGAGCACAGAAGCAAGTTTCCCTCAGTTATGAAACCAAGCTTTAATCGAACTAGTAGGAGCAAGGAAACACCCCAAAGGTGTTGCTAGCTGAGCCTTGGCAGGGCGCACTACCGGTGCTAGTAGCAACGTGAAGACCTACAAAACACAACCACAGAACTTTGTCGCCAACTTGCGATGAGGTTGTCAATCTCACCGTGTTTTGCGGAAAACAAAGGATTAAATGTATCGAATGGAAAGAAGTAAAAGTTTGTAGAAAGTAAACACAAAGAAGTAAAAGTTTGTAGATTGTATGTAAAAGACAAGGACCGGGATCCATAGTTCACTAGAGGTGGCTCTCCTTAAGATAGATAACATGCTGGGTGAACAAATTATAGCGGGGAAATTGACAAACATCGAGAAAGCAATACATGCATATACTAATCATCTTGACTCCTTTGAGATTCAATTGGGTATTACAACATTATACATAGACCGCCATCCAACTGCATCTATGACTAATAATCCACCTTCAGGTTATCATCTGAACCCCCTCCAGTATTAAGTTGCAAGCAACAGATTATTGCTTTACGAACTGCGTGTAAAGTAAACAATACGATTGTTCTATGAACAAAGGATTGTTGTTTTCTCCCTAGTAGCAACATCACATCTAGTACCTTAGAGATTTCTGTCACTTCCCCAGATTACCAGAGGCGTGAACCCACTATCGATCATAAATACTAACTCTTGGAGTTGCTAGCCTCTACTTGGCCAAGATAGCTACTAACAACGGAAAGCATGCAAGATCACAAATAACAAAGACATGATAAAATCAATAATCAATCTGAAATAGCATCTCAATATCCATTGGATCCCCACAAACACAACATGTAGAATTACAAATAGATGATCTTGATCATTAATGGAGCTCTTAAGATCTAAACATGAAAGCACAAAGGAGGAGAACCAACCATCTAGCTACTACATAGATCCGTAGTCCAAGGATGAACTACTCACGCATCACACCGGAGGCTTGCATGGTGATGAAGAAGGCCTCCAGGGTGAATTCCCCTCTCCGGCAGGGTGCCGGGAAGAGCTTCAGATCCCTCCCGATCTAGGGATGGAGATGACGGCGGCTACAGACTCTTTCGTGGATTTTTGATCGGGTACTTAGGGTGACGAGGGTTTAACTCATCAATGCCCATTGTTATGGACTTGGGTTTTGGAGAAGGAGGGAGCGCTGGAGACATCTATCGGCTAGCAAACAAGCACACATGGGACAAAGATTTACCCAGGTTCAGGACTCGTAGAGGTCCCTACTCCTGCTTGTCTGCTTGTGGAATTATCGAAGGAATCGAAGATTACAATGGTGCGCAGATGCAATCTGGCGAGGGTTGTGGAAACTAGGGTTGCGTGTGTCCTCCTCGCCGCCCCCTCCTAGCCCTTATATAGATAGGCTAGGTCTCGGGTAGCAGGTCGAGTCTGTTACAAGTTAGGGTTTCCCCTTCAAACTTTCTATCTTTAGCTTCTTCTTGTTCTTCAAGCAATCGAGAGTCCGTAGGTTACTCGAGTCCTTCATTTGGGCTTTGGCGACACCGTGGGCCTTTATGTATTTAGACCGTATATACCAAGCTCAAGTATTTGTAGGGTATACCCATGTCAGTAGCCCCCGAGTGTCCAGTGGAATCGCAGATTCGACTGGGGACTTTTGAAGTCTTTCGAGTGCATGAATGAGTATATTTCGACTGCTTTATTTGTGTCATAGGGATAGTTGATGTACGTGCCAGATATAACCGAAGTATCGGTATTAGTTAACCACCTTAGGGTGAAACAACGCAATCTACTCGAACTCGAGTCCCCGGACTCGAATCCGGAAAAGTGCTGGTGTAATTCGACTCAAGCCGCGGAGGTCTTACAGGAGTCAAATTCTAGTTATATGGGTGTGAGCACTCGACGCGTCTGTCAAGGCATGTTCATCGTACCTGTAGGCACGGATACATTTCTGGTAGTGCGTAGCTAATGCGTTGCCAGGCCTTATTCAGGTCTTACCTTCACGTTGTAAGCGCGGCATCCGAATTTTATCATCACGGAGACGATTCGGGTGACCTAGGAGATGCAGTCTCTTTGTAGGGAAAAATTATGAGGCGGTGTCGCCACGAGCTTCGAGTGTGGATGTTATCAACACACAGTTTTTTGTATAAATAATCATAGGGTGCGCGACCAGCGCTCCCTATGGGAGTAGCCCTCGAGTGCCTGGTTGAGCCGAAGACTCAGGCAGGGACTAAAGAACTTTTGCGACTGCTGTCGTCTTTGCTTGCTTGTTTCAGTCGAATTTGTTTCCGGCGCTCTCTATGGGAGTAACCTATGTCCAAAGTCGAAACGTATTTCGAGTGATTGGGTTTGCCTTTGATTGTCCATGTTCCTGCAAAAAGAAGAGAAAAATCATAGGGTGCGCGACCAGCGCTCCCTATGGGAGTAGCCTCCGAGTGCTTGGTGGAGTCGAGCAAGGACTAAAGTAGTCGAAGTCTTCTGCTACGTAGCTTTGATGACATCAGTGCTGACGATTTCATGACCTCAGTTGCCCGCGTGAGCGAGTTTGACGGGACGTGACGAGCAGTGGGTCCCACTCTCTGACTTTGATTTGACTGGGCGTGCATAATCTTTTATTTTAACTGCGTCTCCTCGATTTCCACACGTAATGGGAGTAGTGGAGGGACGGTTCGCACTTCCACTCCTCCACGTGTCCAGCACGATGTTTGCCACGCGTCCAGTAGGGTTTTTCTGAGCTGTTGGATTGCATCTTCCAGGGGTTAGCGGCGCTGCGACGGTAATTTTCTCATTTGGTCTCATTCATCCTTTGCTTCCATCGCCATTGTCATTGCTCTGCTTTCTCTGTGCTCGTTTCTTCCACGACGCTGGACTAGCTCTGCTCATTTCCGAGCTACTTCCTTCGCTCGCATTGCTGTCCCGCAATGGGGAAGAAGAAGGGAGGCGCTGCGGCTGATTCCGCGGCCACCGCTGCTGCGGCAAAGAAGAAAGGCGGCTCCGTCGCTGCGGACACCAGCACCGCCACCGGCGGGAAGAAGAAGGCCATAGGCACCCACGTCACGAATGGTGCGTGGCGCCCCTCCATCATCAAGTCATCTAATCTCCGTCTTCTTCGCCAAGACGGAGTACTGTCCGTCGTAGTCGCCGACGCGCACGTCCCCGGCAGTGAGACAATTCCTTCTCCTCCCGCTGGTTTTCGAGTGATGTTTTTAGCATTCATCATTCGCGGTCTCTCCTTGCCCCTTCACCCCTGTTTAGGGGCCTCCTTTGTTTCTACGGGCTTCAGCTCCATCAGATGTCCCCGAACTCTATCCTCCATATCTCTTGCTTCATCACTCTCTGCGAGTTCTGGCTCGGAATCAAGCCGCACTTCGGCCTCTTCAAGTTGAAGCACCAATCTGCATCTGGCTCTTTAGTCTATAATGTAGGTGGTTGCGGAATCCACGTCGACCCATCCGCCACCTATTTCGACATCAAGCTCACGGCGTCCATCCAAGGGTGGAGGGACAAATGGTTCTACATCCGTGATGAGAAGGCTAACTGAGAGCACTTCGGACTCGCACCCTTTGATCCCGCGACACCGTGCAAGAGGATGCGCTCTTGGAAGAATGTAGTTATGCCTAGAGAGTCCGCGGAGACAGATGTGTTGTACAGGCGCGTCTGCGACCTCGAGAGTCGCATAGGAAAAGAGGAGGGAGGCTGCGCTCTCATTCGCACTTGGCTGTGTCGTCGCGTCCAGCCCCTGCAGGCCAGAGTCCACCCCATGTTTCAGTGGGCTGGCGCTGATGATGCCAGTCGCGTGTCTGCCGATGGCATGTCCGCGAGTGAGGTGGACAAGAGGGTTCGACTGGTCACCAAGTACACCGTCAAGGATGTACTCCCCAGTGAGCCAGTTGTTCCTCCATTTGATGCTACTCCCCCTCCTCCTGAGGTATAGTTGTGCTACGCAGTAGCTAAATTTGTCGATTGCTTCTCTATTGTTTTACTTGCCTTTTGTTGAATTTATTGTCTGCATGCAGGATTGGGCGGTGTCACCTTGTATGCCCCCTCTTCCTGAGGGGATTATTCCTCGCGAAGTCTTGGAAGAGGATGAGTCGGAGTCGACCGTCCCCTCTGATGTGGAGGAGGAAGCCCCCGAGTCCGGTAGTCCGGATACTCGCAAGCGTTCGCGCAGCGAGGATTCCAATGTGTCGTCTCCTTTGACTCCAGAAGGTACAGGTGTTGGTGCAGAGTCACCGATACCTGCTATTCCTGTGAGCGTCGTGGCACCATCTTCTCGCAAGAAGATGCGATTGCCAAGGAGTCCTCGTCGGAATCAGGGGAGGCCACTTTTGACTTTGAGTTTGACTGGTAAGTTTTCTAGTTTACTTGTTCTACTTTGTTTTGCCCTTGTTGGCTCGTCTCTGGGTTTGCCCTTTCTTAATGTGGGTTTTGTCTTGCAGTCAAGAGGCGTCGTCGTCTTCTGGCGACGTCCAATTTTTGAAAGAATCAGGAGTCGCGACCTCAAGGGCCAAGAAAGAGGTCGAGCGCGCTCCTTCCCCTCCATTGGCGGCCCACTCCGGGCACAACTCTTCCAGTTCTCCTCATGCAGGGGAGCATCGAATGGTTGCCCGGATGACGGTACATCAGACATCTTCGGAGTCATTGGAGGATCATGTAAGTGTAGATTTTCTTCTTTTTAATGTTCCAGTCGATGTTATCTACTGCTTCATTGATCCCTTTGTTGTGTGATAGCTCCTTGTGAAGGAAGCCCCTCATTTGGCGGAGCAAGTTCTTGCGATGGGCCGCCAACATGCGATGCTGGAGACGCGTCATCGCGTGGTTGAGAATGAGCGTTCTACACTTCTTCTTCTTCTCCTTTGATATAGTCGACTGATAGTCAACTTTTGTTTGTCGTGTAGCTGAACATAATGCCCTCTTGCGTGACACCGCCACCTTGGAGAAGACACTTGCCGTGGCTGTGAAGGGTCGCGATGAAGCAATCACGGCGCGTGACGAGGAACAGAGGCGTGAAGAGGATCTGCATGCCTCCTTTGCAACCAGGGAGAAGTTGTTCGAAGAACATCTTTTCTCAATTGCCAAGGCCCTCTCAGGTACTTTGTTGTGGATATCGTTATCCTTCTCTGCTCGACTTTTTGCCGTTGGCGCTGATGCTTTGTTCATGTGTGGATTTATGTACAGATGCTGGCGGTTTGAGCTTCGACCTGCAGGCCCTTCGTCGCGATGATGCTCTGGCGGGTGCATTGTCGGCAGTCGAAGACCACAGCGCCGCCGTCCAGGATACGATCTCCAAGGCCAAGAGCGTTCTCAGTCGTCTCCGGGAGGAGCTGATGCCCAAGGTGGAGCTAGTCGAGAATGTAGACGAGCTGGTGGAGTCACTCGCCGGGGGTGTGCCTTCCAGCTTCAAGAACTCACTTCGCGCGGTCGGCGCGTCCATGTCGCTTGCCATGGTGCAGGCCCACGGAGTCGAGATTGATCCTACCGTGGTGTCGAAGGCGATGCCTGTTAGCACGGACGGCCAGCAGGTAGTCTTCGCTCCTTTCGCGACTTCCTGTGGCAAATATGGTCATCATCTGATAAATATTGTCGCGAAGTATTCTGAGGAGCTGCAACGCGCCAAGAAGGTGGCGAAAGCTTCGGCATCACGGGCTGGCGGAAAGTTAGTGGCATCTGACACTGCCACGGACTCGATGAAGCCCTCGAAGCCGTCGAAGTCGAAGAAGCCAGTCGCTCCTTAGTAGCTTTGTAATAGTTGACTAGTTTATGTCCTTTGTGAAGGACATGCCTGCTAGCGAGTGTATCTGCTGATACTTTTGCTAGTATTGAATGCACTTGAGCCTTTTGCCTTTGTGTTGATTTGGTCGTCTTATTTGTTTCTATCTTGACTTGTGGTAGGGTTCATCAAGTGATCCTTTGAGGGAAACTCAGGACTCGCCGCCTCTTGATGATACTTTGGCACCGCCGCGCTCCAGGGTAGATGAACTGTCCTGCTCTCGCGACTGCGTGATCGCGTGAAGCAGCTGGAGCGTGAGTTTCCCATGCTCTGCAGTAACGCGGATGTATGGAAGTCGAAGGCGGAGAAAGCCGCCGCCCGAGAGCAGTATCTGCTTGGTGAGGTGACACAGTTGGGCGACCAATTTAAGTGTTAGTTTGCTTGCTCTTATCTTTTCCTTGTAGTCACTTGCGATGGTGCGCTGTACTTATGCTGTTGTTTGCTGCTGCGTGTAGTTGTCAGCGCACGTCATCCGCAGGATGAGAAGGATAGAATTGCCATTCGTATGCATGATCTCACCCAGGAGCAACTTCAAGAGAGTGGATACTTCTGGGTAGATCATGATCGTGCGATTGCGCTGGTGACCCTGCAGGATCGCGTGTCGCGAGTGCTGCACTTTCTGAAGAAGTCGCAGTCATGTTTGAAGAACATTTATCGGACGATGTTTCCGCTGGATGTTACTCCATCAAGCCTGCTGGCCCTCCTTGCCAAGTTTCAAGACCTGTCCGCGGTTCGCGAGTGCGTGAGGCAATAGTTGGTGGCTGGTGCCAAGGCCGCTCTATCGTTGGTGCGGCTGCACAAGCCTGACGTAGATGTTGCGGCAATCGCGTCTGGGCCGCCTGCACCCCCAGCAGGTTCTGCCAGGAATATGGTGCCGCACTACCAAGCGGTGGATCGACTTCTTTGAGAAACAAACCAACATTCTCTTGCTGTAGTAGTAGCTTAGTTTGTATCCTGCACATAAGTGTACTCATGTTGTAAAGTTCATATAAATTTTGTATATAATTTATTGTCGAATATGTATAAAGAGCTTTGTTAGGATGAAGTGCGTTGCACTATGTGATTCCTTTTCATTAGCCTGGCCATGCTCTTATCTCAGTCCCTTGTCAACCTGTCAGGTGCGTTGCAGCTAGGTTGATGTTGTGTTAAGGGTTTCGATTGATGTACCAGCTACTCAGGATATCGCGTTTTGGTTCGTAGAACAGATGTATATAGGATGGCGCAGCCCCCGAGTAGATATATTGAAAAAGTAAAGAAGAACACAGAGTTTTGGAGCACTTAGCTTTATTTATTCGAAGGACAGTGCGAGGTACAGTGTGTGGCTAAGTAGCCTTGGCTGAGTAGCCTTATTTGCAATGTAACAAGTAAAAACGACTAGGGGTAGAAGCGTCGTAGCTGTGCGATGTTCCAGGGGTTGGAGTATGTGACTCCTGTCTCTAAATCTTGAAGGCGATATGCGCCACCTGGGATTACTTCTGTAATCACGTATGGTCCTTCCCAGGGGAACTCGAGCTTGAGATGTCCTTGCTGCTTCAGTCGCAGGACCAGGTCGCCTTCGACGAAGGATCTGGGGCGTAGCCTCCTACTGTGGTAGTTGTGCAGGTTCTGCTGGTAGATCGTTGATCTTTCCGCGGCGGTTTCCCTTGCCTCGTCAAGGAGGTCGATGGAGTCTTCGAGTGCGAGGGATGACTCTTGTTTGCTGTAAGCGACTACACGCGGCACCTTGTACCGTACCTCGGCGGGTAGCACTGCCTCGGCTCCGTGCACAATAAAGAATGGCGTGTAGCCTATGGCACTGTTTGGAGTTGTACGTAGGCTCCAGAGTACGGATTGCAGTTCATCCGGCCAGCAACCCACGGCTTGTTCGAGTGGCCGGAGGAGTCGCTTCTTGATCCCGCCACAGACGAGCCCGTTTGCTTTTTCCACCTGACCGTTGGTCTGTGGGTGCGCTACCGAGGCGTAGCTGATGTTGATCCCCAGGTTCTCGCAGAATTCTTGGAACTCCTTGGATGTGAAGTTCGTCATTGTAAGTATATGTGTATCATTAAGAACCGCCAATGGGGTACCCCTTGCACATGATACAGGAGCTATCCCGTAATCAAAATGACAAGGCAAGCAGACAATGAGCATCTCAGCGATCTTTTTATTTGCTATTTGCATAGGTTTTTATTGAGGATGCTTCATAGAGTGCTCATTATGGTTATGCTGCAAGTTTCCACCATGATTATGCATGACTTAGGCTAGCAGCCCAGGCATTTCTCTAACACACATACAAACTCCATGATCTTATAAGTTCCACTTTTATTTCACACCGCCGGGATCCGTAAGCAAAATAACATGATATCAACGGGGTACAAAGTACAAGTGCAATGTTGAAAGCGTTCCCCATGAAACATGGTTCTGCCAATTTCAACTTATAAAGCACAAGCATATACACAACAAAGAAGGACCCAATGGTTCAAGTTTATTAGATGCAAAAAGTAAAGTGTGCATCAGGTTCGTGAGAGCTTTAATCACTAGTTTTCTCATAACAAGTTTAATTTGGAAGGTAAACAAAAACATGAATATAATTGGAATAGCATAAGCTAGTAGGTAGGTATGATGGACTCTTTGGAATAACTTGGTTTAGGGAGTTGGATGCATGAGTGAAACTCATACTTGATTGTGGAGGCTAGCAAAAGACTAGGAGCGACAAACTAAGAGAGCAATAATGGCCATAATCATGCAGAGCGACAGAACATCATTGATCAAAGCATAAAGTGATACTACAAGTTGAAAACTAATGGATCATAAAGGCTATGATGACTTGAGATAGTCATAACATGGTGTGATCATGCGCCAAGTTAACCCAAATAAAGCATCAAAGGAGAATACCACTATACTATGCTAAAACAACGCATGGTTCATCCAAGACACATTAAGCAATCTCAATTGTTTATAACAAGTCATGCTACAGCAAAGAATACTAAGCATAAAGCCAAAACAATATCAAGCATGGCATGACAAAGCATATGCCACAATCAAAAATGAGCTCTTTTTACCACATAAGCATGAACTTTCCTACTCTTTTTCAAACCAAACCAAACTATTTGCAAACCAACGTATGAAAGAGGGGGTCCAACCAATTTATTCAGAAAACTAAGAAAACCATGTGATTTGTGCGGAAGTTTGTTACCATGTGATTTTAACAACTTACAACATCACATGGATCCACAAACCATGCGTAAAAATAGATCGTAACCCACGTATTATGGCAGTAAGCCCGCCCTCGAGGCAATACTTCATATGAAGTTGGCGGTTTTATCATCCTTTCACACAATAGAAAAAGTGATGACCACACTATCGACGACGCCCCCACATCGGTCTACGTCCCGCTTTGTCGCATTTGTGACGCCGCGGATAAGGATGAAATCAACACTATATCATTGTGATGGCCGAGTCCAATGAGCCTAGGCAATTCTAAAAACAAACATATGTTCATCGACGAAGAATCGGTGCCGAACAAGTGCCAAACATTTAACCCTATTACTCAACCACGACATGCGTTGTGACTATTATGAAGATAGAGAGGTGAAACGAAGATATGAGAGGAATTGAGACCTCTATTAGTTATAGCAAAGGGTATTTTCGACTAAGTGTCTGATTTGAACGTGTATGACACACAGTCAGGGTTTTAACAGGACATGGTTAAGAGGAGGATTGTGTTTAGCTAGGAAGCTTTGAGAAGGAGGAAGCGATGCCAAAGGCACCGTTCGTTTCGTTCTTTTGCCTCATTCATTCACTCCCATCGATCCAGCAGCAGAGGAAGCCCTAGCCAAGAAATCGCCATGTCCGACCACATCGACCTCAACGCCGCCGCCCCCCAAACCCTAGCCCCGCCCAAGCGCGGCCGCGGCCGCCCCCGCAAGAACCCCCCGCCACCACCCCCCACCAGCGCCATCGCCACTTCCCCGGCTCCCGCGGCGCCGGATCCCGTCGACCTAGCTGGTGCTGGTGCTGGTGCTGGTGCTGGGGCTGGGGCTGGGGCTGGTGCTGAGGCTGGGGCGGTGGGATCCTTCGCCCCCAAGGACTTGGTCTGGGGCAAGAAGCTCGCCCACCCCTCCTGGCCGGGCGAGGTCCTCTCCGTCGCCTCGGACGGCACCCAGCTCCTCGTCTCCTTCTTCGGCGAGAAGGCCCTCGCCTGGTGCGACGCGGCCCAGCTCAGGCCCTACGAGGCCTACTTCCCCGTCGGAGAGCTCTACGACGGCGAGGCCGACGACTTCGACGCCGCCGTTGACGCCTCCCTCGACGAGTTCTCCCGCCGCGTCCAGGCCGCCCTAACCGGCGCCGCCGACGCCCCCGCCTCCCTGAGGCGGCCCTTAGTTCCGCTCGATTTCATCACCTCGCTCCAGGATTTGGCCGCCGACCGCATGGGCTTCAGCAACAGGGTGCAGGCTGCTATCACCAAGGCGCATCTCAGGGCCTTCGATGAGTTCAGGGGTTTGCCTGACCCTCCTGTGTACACCTTGGAGCTCGGCATAGTGAATGTTGATGCTTTGGCTACTCCTACCTCCATGGATAGGGGTAGGAAGGGTGCAGCGGGGCTTAACGGCGGCGACTACTCGTCGACCCCACCATCCCGGCGGGGGAGGAAGAGGAAGGAGGAAGTCCAGGAGGTGGATTCAGATGAGGACTGGGACCCACGCAAGAAGGGTGGAAGTGACTCTGATACTGATGTTGATATGGGGCGTAAGAGGGCCTCAAGGGGCAGGAGTGGCGGCAGCGGTGCACCACGCGGGGGCGGGACTGGGAGGCCACGCGGGAGGCCTAGGAAAACGGATGCTCCCAGGCCCCCTCAGGTGAAGGGTGAGGAGGTGGAAGAGAAATTAGAGTATCCGTCGGCCGCTGAATTATTGCTTCAGCTTACATTGGTTGCTGCTGATCCATTTAACTTCAAGGGTTATGATTCCGTGCATATCATTTTTAGCTTCTTCTCAAAGCACAAGGACTCCCGAGTGCCGAGTGCGTCAGATGATAAAGAGCTGTTAGAGACATTGGGTGGCAAGAAGGGCAGAACAAAATCTGTTTCAAGTTTTACCAAGGCTAAACATGAGATTGATGAAGAACAATTGGAGGCGACAGATGGCCAGAGGGGCAGGAGGAAATCTGCTGGGGGCATCTACTCGGCTAGAAAGGCAGAGGACTCGTACTGGTGTGACATTATCATCAGCGATTTTGATGACGGTGACACATCGAGTGATTATGAAGGCAGCAAAAGGAAGCGGGTGTCTCAGAATAGGAATGGCAATAAGAAGACAAAGCAGGAGGTGGCACCTCAAGATGATGGCTCTACTGATCCTCCAGATGCGAAATCGGCTGATGGTCCAGCAGCTTTGATTTTGTATTTTGGTACTGTGGAATCCATTCCTTCAGTGGATCGCATTAATAGCGTATTCCGTGCCCATGGATCGATCGTGGAGGGTCAGACTGAGATCACCAAGAAGTCAAAGACTGCAAAGGTAGTTTTCTCTAAGCGAGCTGATGCAGAGCAAGCATATAGCAGTTCGGGAAAGTACAATGCTTTTGGTCCAGCACTTCTCACATATGAAATTAAATACCTGCAATCGGCTCCTCAAGTTCCTTAGACGGTGGCTATGTTACTCTTGGAGGTACGCATCTTTTGACATTTTTTCAATCATATTTCTTGATTTGTTTACTCCTGCCAACTCAGTGCGCCCACATTATGAATACAGGGAACTGCGTTATGAAGACGTGAACAAGGGAACATAAGTTTGTGTCACCGACTTAGAGCTAGGAAACTTGCTGACCAGGTCATGTGAGTTGTGGAGTTGGCCAGTTGGGTGTGAAAAGTTTTAGGTTTTGTCTAGTTTAATGCATTTGGAGGACTGCTTTGTTGTACCTGGGGTCAGAGGTAGCTAAAGTAATGTATTAGATGGTGGATGCCCGCTTCATGTCTATCCTTGTTGTCTTAGCGACTTATCGTTCTGTATTGTGATATTGTCTAGAAATCATCGCAGAGCTGTGGATCTTAATGGTATGCTGTTCTCTTAGCTTGTGTTTCCTGTTTAGGCCCTAGTTCACTTTAATTTCTTTCTTGTGCTCTAATACTAGTATTGCGTAGAGTGTTTAATGCTGAGAACTTATTTTAAATAGGAGTTCCAAACTAGATAAAAATAATTGACGATCGCTCTTTTGCTAAGCTAAATCTGAACTAATGTTTTTAATGCATATGTGGCGTGTTCGTGTCCTGTGTGGTAGACAAAGGTTGCTATGACTAGGGTGGATTCTGGAATCATGGCTATATTGTTTGTCTGAAGTATTACCCAATTTTGTTGGTATATATTCCTGCAACTATTTTAAAACCTTGTAGATTCCAGTGTGGACATTTGCATTTGATGGTCTTACTATAATGTCGTCAGTCATCCGTTCATGTCGTGTGGCGTGAACCCTTTGTAGCATTGTTCATAACTATGTTGTATAAGCTGGCATATATGATTGGACATATTTTGTCGTAAGCCACGTATAGCAATTTATCACCTACCGCTTTAGTTTGCATGCCATCCTTCCCCATGTTGAGTTTCCCACAGCCCTCCTCTTAGAGAAGTATCATGCCATCTTATATTTCTTTTATTTATACTTAGATACGAACAAAGAAGGAAAAACCTTAAATGAGGATAGTACATTACTGTTTTTGCTGCCAGATTTGGCAATTGCGGCCCTGTTAGCTACCACACGCACCGTCTTGGTTAAATGGAAAGCATTTAGATACTGTTTTGCCTTTTATTTTTCTGGTTGGTGTCAAGAAGATTGTTTCACTCTCTCAGATGTGAGTTCTTTTCCTTCTATCTTCAGGATATACTTTGTTATCGTAGACTCATTAATAGATCAACTGCATGGCCAGCCTGGACATAGCGTTTGTTGTCCTAAGTGACAGCTTCCCTAAAGCTGGTTCTTCCCTAGCCCCTTTTCCTTTTTGTTTTCTTTCGGTACCAGATGGTTCTTCGTTAACTGTCAAAATTGGTACTCCCTCCGATCCAAATTAGTGTTCTCAAATTTGTCCAGAGTCAGATGTATCTAGCTGAGAACATTAATATGAATCGGAGGGAATATCAGCATCTCACATGGCCAATTCTGTGTAGTGTAACAACGGACTCGTATAATCTTTATCCTTCAACTTCATAGATTACAATGGAGTAGCTCTTTTTTCATTTTGACTTGGTGGTACGACCAAGTTGAAGTTGATTTTGTATACAATGGCTTTGCCATTTTGACTGCCCTGAATATTACCCACTACTGGTATTGGCAGGAACTAACCTTGCAATGTGTACTGTGTTCTGCCAGACCTGAACGGTACACATGGCTGGTCCATGTTCAGTTGCATCGTCTGATAGTTTTGTGCGTGTTGCTGCTGCTAAACCTAACGAGGTTCCAATTTTGTGGCTGAAATTCCTGCCTGCTGCGAAACCATTCAGTCAGTTGAGTAATATTGGTTTCTTGTGGTGTCGGCATGGTCACCATTCACCACTGCCGCTGTTTGGGGATGTGTGAGCGACCGAGTTAACCGCAATTCCAAGTCCGACTTAGTTAAGCTCAGTTGGGGGTTGGTAACTTATATAACCTGTTTTTTTTTTACTTGTATATAACCTGTTGTACTCCCTCTGTCCCAAAATAACTGACTTGGGTTTGTCTAGATTCATATGTATCTATATACTAAAATATGTGTAGATACATCCGAATCTATATAAACTCACGTCACTTATTTTGGGACGGAGGGAGTAGATAGAAACAGGGTTTGCCTCGCACATAAATCAGTCAAAAGCAGAGGGGGAACACTAAAATAGAGCCACGCGGGTTACCATAACGGGGAAGATGATGTTCAGAAACATCTATCCAGTGAAACTATTGTTGAGAAAATAAAATAAAAATGCTTCTTTCACTGCTGACAACTAGAATTTCACCCGCTTAGTTGGTTTTGATTACCTCAGACATTTCATTGCCCTAGACACTTTTAATTCTATCGTTGTTTCTTGCATGGGGAGACTTCTTCACTAGGGCAACATTTTCTCGACTTGATTTCGTGGGTATCTGCACACGTTCTTTGTATCATTGGCCATCTGCGGGAGCACATGTTTTTCTATAGCATCAGCAAAAAATACCCACTGCAGCAAAAATGTCCAATGATTTTCTGACGCTATTGTATGACTAGGATCTTATTGTCTAGCAAGTTCTGATCGATATCATAGCTCTAAAAATAAAAAAAAGCACAGTTTTTTGTTTTCCACCTGGTCCTTACTTTTTCTCAGTTTCACCAATAGCGCGCGAAGAGCGTAATTTGCTGCCATTGGGAAAATATTCTTAGATGTCATCAGTCATTTTCTCACCATACACTGTTTTCAACAGGGACATCATTGTTTGCAGTCTATGCATTATGCAGATGCAAGGACATGCTTCTTCGTTTTTTTAAAAACAATACAGTTTTTTTAATCAATTTCGAAAATAGTACACAAAAGGGCATTTTTAGAAGTAGCGCGGCTTCGGTGTAGTGTGGACCGACCGACAGGGGGCTGACAGGCTCAGGCGCGACCAAAAGGTCATGGGAGCGGCCCTGCCGCGCTACCGCTGGGCTGACTAGTACGGCAGTACCCTGTGAGTTCACGCTGGCTTGATTAGTCCCTGTGTTCACGCTGTACTGAAGCCGCGCTACTTATGAAAATGGCTATATTTGCGTATTAGTTTCGAAATTAATTTAAAAAATATTATTTTTAAAAAATTAGCATGCTTCTTCTCTCCGCATGTTCTGTTGGTGATAGCACGAGAGATATCGTCAAAGAAATGAAATGTACTTTCTTGGGGGGAAAAATCTTCGAAACAACGAGTCGGAACGTGGTAAAAAACCAGTGAAAAGAGAGCCTAGTCCAGTACAGTCCAGCCCAGTCCACGCAAACAGTAAAAGGAGAGGGAGCAACATGTAGAGAAGGCCCTAGCCCAGTCGACGACTCATTCAGGCCCACCTCAGCAGCGGAGCCCAGCTCAACGGTTCCTTCCCCGTCAGCCGTCGGCCGTCGCACTCGCGCAGGCGCAGCGACGAGAAGCCTCGCGCCACCGCATCGCACCGCCGTGGCCTCCGGCTTCCTCTCCTCTCCTTTCCAGATGGAGCGCTCCTCCCGCTCCGCCCACTCCGCCGGCAGGACCTCGCTCCCGCCGCCGCGGCCGCAGCCTGCTCCGGTCCCAGCCCCAGCTCCAGGTTCGGCGACCCACCCACCCACCAACTCGTCTCTCCCCCAACCCTCCTCGCGCACGCACGCGCCCCTCGCCCCGTTCCGCGGCCCTCGATAGCTAGCTAGGGTTATGGCGCCACCGCACCACGCGATTCACTGCGCACGCTGATGACTAAAACCCTACGTCTTTGCGACCCATCTAAGCAGCATTGCTCATTTTCTCCTTCGTTTCGTACCTGAATATTTGTCTCGCCGCGTGGCGTCAGTAGTTGCTCGATTCGGCCGAAATGTTTTGCTTGCGTATGTGATGTGATGTGTTGATGAGGATTCATGACCATTGTGGAATTTGCATCGTTCCCCATTCTAATCGGCCTCTTAAAATGTTTCTGCCCAATTTTCAGTTCTGACCCGCAAACATTTCCGTGTCAGTAGCATAGTCATGCCCGGATAGGATTTCCCCTTTCTTTCTTTCGATTACCCGTGGTTTGACTGAAGGTTGTGTGTCTCCAAAGTTAGGTTCAAAAACTGTTTTGCTGATGAAGATTCTGATAAAATACCTGTAAGAAATGAAGAACTACTACCAGGATGCTTTAGCTTATCCTAGAACCTCGTGGTTAACAGTATGTTGGATTGGATCTTGATGGATCCTGCTGGGTGTCGTATCGCAGGCCGCGGAGTATGCATGATGAGCACTTCGTGGAGAGACAAGCAACACCCAAACCTTGTGAACTTCATCGCCGCGTTCCTGTCTGCCAACTCATATCGCCTAAACTTCATGTCGATATCCCCTGTAAGCATCTCTTCCTGCCCCGCAAGTCACAAGCTGCGAAAGATTTTGGTGGTGTCTTTGTGTACCCTGATCGAGCAAGTTGTATTCCAGGACTTCATCTTCAACAATGGGGGCTTATCTGTTGCTTTTATATTCGAAACAAGCTGGGACTGTGGGAATGCAGCTGCTGTTTTTAGCAGGTGCGGGGCTCTTCCCTTTTGTGGTTTACATCATGCTATGTTGTTTGCTGTAACGACTGTAATGGTGCCTTGATGGTTGGAATGTTTTTTTTTGGCAGGGCGAATACACTGAAGAGGCAGTTCAAAAATCTCTATGTCATTGTTGCTGTTCCCACGGTGGAGCAAATCGAATCATTCAATCGATCATATTTCCAGTAAGCACATGTTATACTATATCTTGCTAGTGCTGGAGTATGTTAGTTTGATCGTTGTTACCCATGCGTGTCTTAACCAAGGTATGACATGGAGCTTGGCTGCCCTACATTTGTGCCTGTCAGTGACGAAGAGATGGGATTTGAGAAAATGCTCAAGATCGCTCATGCTCGTGGAGGTAAATCTCTAACTTCATTTGGCTCATGATCAAGTCCTGGGCTGCAAGAAGCTGACACCAGTCAATACATGTGTTCTGTTCAGTATGCAAGCAGCAGGACATTACCTCAACAATGAGGATTGAGGTACTTTCACATGTTTCTGGGTCCCTTGGTGCTCTATCTGTAGCTCTAAAATTAAGCTAATGATTTTCTCGCTTGTGTCCGTAGCGGGAGCAAGCAGTTCAGTCCATGGATGCCTTTTTAGGAGTGCTCACCTCCATTCCTGGTATTGACAATCACGATGCCAGTATGGTGTGTACTTAATATCTTTTATCCTTTTATTATGTAGCTGTGTGATCTCTTGGTTACTTACAAATCAATTTCAGTTAATAGTTATTTGCAACTTTTGTCACTATTGAGCAAAATAACTCAGATGATTAAGGTTACGATCATTTCCCTTGCTATTGGCAATCATCATTTTGCTAAAGCATGGTAAATGACAGTCCATGGTAGATCAGAGCTCATAGGCTCAAACACAATTTCTGTGCCTTCTGCTGAAAATACTTGTCTATGCAACTAATCAAGAATGAGAACTATGCATTTGCTAGATTATCTAACTCGAGAATTTCTCCATTCTCTGATCTCTGCTCTGTACTATTTCAGGCAAATTTTGTTTTTCTAGTTATCTGTTCTATATTTTGTATCTCTACACTACTCGTATCAGTATCATGCTAGGCTGATAGTCATGCTACTCTTGATTCCGCAGCTTGCCCGAGCTATTGGTTCTATTGAAGCAATCACAAAGGCATCCAAGGGTTTTATTCTAGAAAATACTGACCTCTCCACGGACAAGGCAGAGACAGTTGTCGCGTTCTTCAGGGATCCACAGTACTACTTAAGCCCTAAAATCCAATAATTCTTGCAGGTATTATGTTCTCCAGACATAGGTGGCATATGTAGTTTCATTTCTTTCCTCTTAAGTATGGCTACCATTACTAACTTTCCTTTCAGAAAACTGTCTACCTAGTATTCTTCCATGACTTAGAAGGTAGATGCGTGAATTCTTTGTTTGATGCCTATAGAAACTTACTCAGGATGATAGCATGTAGTGTTGTGCAATTTCTTGTTCACTTTTACTTCTATGTTTTCCTGTTATTCCGCTTTCCTCTCTGGTTTACTCAGGAACCTCTTATACTGAAGTACTGAACAAATGTGCATGCTCAGCCTAGGGTGATATATTTGATGCATAGTATTTCGTTTGGTTTCCAGTAGCCTGTCAGATAAAATAAAAACATATACTTCCTCTGTACGAAAATATAAAACGTCTTATATTTTTGGGAAGAAGGTAGTATTTTGCATCAAAATTTGTGGAGCCAGAAGTAGTTAAGCTCCATATTCTGGAAGCAAAGATACACGTCGTGATGAAAAATAGAAAATCCCAAGTAGCTCAATGCTCGATATAATCAACTTGTTTATGCTAAAGCCTGATGCACTCACATGATAGTGAATTGTTTTTATGGTTTGGCAGGCGAAGTTAAGTCGATTGACTGGGAATCTGCATCGGGGTGAACTCAACTGACCGCCAAGCCTATTGCTCTGCGTAGGCTAGTTGCCCTTCTATTGTTGTAGATTGCCACAACTTTGTGTTTCTGAAACGGTGGAAGACTGAAGCCATTCTGTTTGTGTTTCGGATTTCCCACGGTGACGTCAGCTGGTTAATTTCCTTTCTTAATGTGCAAACAGAATTCAGATTTCCCACGGCGATGTCAGCTTGTGGACTATTTAATATTGTAGCAGTATAGCTGGGATATAGTTGAAGTTATATTTATCTAACCAAATCTCTCGATTTCCATGACCGTTTTATAGTGTTAGTCGTGGTTGGAAGCACTGGGAAAATGTTGCTATCAGTTCATTCAACTCCTTGAACCTATTCTTACAATATTTTATCATCTCTCTGATTCTCTCTTTCTGAAGGATCGTGATAAGACATACGGCACGTCTGTCCTATTTCTCAATATTTGTTTGATACGGTTAGGGACCGCCAAGTCTAAACTTATCAACAGTCTGCCGTGTAGGTCAAAAAGCAATTTGCCGTGGAAAACATGCAAACCATTTGTTGTTCATAACTGAACTAACAGATCGGCAGGGAGATCACCATATAAAGTCGAGCCTGCTGCAGCTCTCTAGCCACAAGCAATCGAGGCAAACAAACTAGTGCAGCAGCCACAAAGAAGACGTTGTAATTCAAGAGTGGTCAGTGTCTAAGATGGCAACTGCAAGAGCTCTAGTCACCACGGCAATCCTTCTCCTGGTGGTGCTCTCAACCTCCCACATTGCGTCCTCACTCCGGCCCAGCCTCGGTGTTTGCCGTGCAAGCGGCTACCTCCCAGGAAAGTCCGGGAACTGTGAGAAGAGCAATGATCCAGATTGTTGTGAGGACGGCAAGAGGTACCCGCAGTTCCACTGCTCGCCGCCGGTCACAGCGAGCACGAAGGCCGTCCTGACGCTCAACAGTTTCGAGAAGGGCAAAGATGGCGGTGGTCCGTCGGAGTGCGACAACGCCTACCATAGTGATGAGGAAATGGTGGTCGCACTTTCCACCGGCTGGTTCAAGAATATGGCCCGTTGCGGGCACCGCATCAAGATCAGTGCTAATGGCAAATCCGTGTATGCCAAGGTGGTGGACGAGTGCGACTCCGTGTATGGTTGCGATGAAGACCACAACTATGAGCCCCCTTGCGCCAACAACATCGTCGACGCCTCTCCGGCAGTGTGGAACACCCTGGGGCTCGACCAGAACGTCGGTATGGAGGGCATCACCTGGTCTGATGGCGACAACTGATTAGCTAGATGGTCGATCCCTATCTCCATGGTTTGTGTTTGGGTCCACATTGGGTGATGGTATATATTGGGAGTAGTGTGTACAAATATTGCATCCTAGACGACTCATTGGTAGTTTTATCATTCATAGATCGATTGCTAGTACTACACATGTAAGTATGCTCCTACCATATATTCTCTATTAATATCAATAATTTCAGAAATAAACTATGCTTCGGAATGGAGAATGTCTCATTTTACTGTTAGATTTTGTTGAACACGCACATGCTTTACTACTGTAGCAACTTGCACATCAGGAGCATTCCCACGAAGGATTGACCAGGAGACATGTGATGAAGGATGGTACGCGCAAACTATGTGGTCATGGAGAGGAAACACTCTATCATGCTTTACTACAGTGTGGTCACGCGAAACAGATTTGGACAGCGACTGTGGAGCACTTCGGGTTCTCTATCCCGAAATTGCATCAGGTGACGTGGATGCAAGATCTACTATTGGGCCAGTATTTGAAATCTGATCAAGTGCCGATAGCAATCACAATACTATGGTGCATATGGACTAGTCGAAACAAATATGTCCATGGTGAGGAGCAGTACAAACATTTCCATGCAGCTGATCGATGAGAAAATCGCACTACTTGAGCTGCCACCGAAGTGTGTTGAGGTTCTGAGAACAGAGTGCAAATGGAGTAGACCGTCAACAGGTTGGTGCATGGTAAACACCGATCGATCTTTAAACTGTAACTCTCATGAAGCAGGGTCAGGTTATGTTATCTTCAATGAGGTGGGAGCTTTTTTGGAGGCGGGTTGTCGCCGCCATGTTTTCATCACTGACCCTTTCATGAGTGAACTGCTGGCAAGCTACGGTGATAGCAGCCACCACGTATCTGCTCACCAACCAGCCACCGGCCGGAGATCCACGATCTGCCGTGCATCGGTCCGCTATCGCTGGGCTAGGGCTGGTAGAAGCTGCGCTGGCCAAGGAGCCCATGCCGGAGCCGAAGAAGGAAAAGGCGCCCCTCGCAAGACACCACTTGCCCTTCCAGCGAGGATGACCATGACTTATCGTGGTGACGCCGTAGCTCGCGGCGACATGAGCACGATTACGACGCGCGTGATGAGATAACATAGCGCAAGCTCGACAAGATGCACGCCAAGCGCGCCTGCTCAACAGAGTCGGAGGAGGAAGAATTAGAGCTCTGCGGCGCCAGCTGCTTCAGCAGAGCCATACGGAAGACCCAGATGCCGAAAAGCTTCAAGCTTCCTTCAGAAAACCCCAAGTTCGATGGCCTCCAGGACCCGAAGATCTGGCTGGACGACCATGTCTCCTCCGTCAAGCTACACGGCGGGAACAAGAGCACAACTATGCAGTGCCTCCAACTGCAGTTGCAGGGCGTTGCTCGAGCATGGCTCAACAATCTGCCTCGCAGATCGATCCGCAACTGGGAGGAGCTGGTATACAGCTTCGTACGCAACTTCAAGGGCACTTACAAACGCCCCACGTCAATCGAAGAACTTAGCACCTGCTGCTAGAAGCCCGGCGAGTCCCTCCGCTCCTACATCCAGCGGTGGTCGATCATCAAGAATTCCACGGAGGACATCTCCGAAGGCCGTGCCATCGACGCATTCAACGGCGGTGTATGTTGTAGAGAACTCAGAGAGGAGCTAGGCCATATGAAGCCCAAGACAATCGACGCCTTGATGGACATCGTGAACCGGTGGGCGTACGAAGAAGATTCGATCAACAACAACCGAGCCCACTCAGATGATGAGGACGACCTCGGCCACAGACGCGATCGCCACGGAACACGTCAGATGCGCGGTTACGAAGACCATGAGGAGGTCGACATGGTCGCGGTCGGCTACGCCGGCAAACGCGACGACAATAACCGCAACAACAGCTACTGCGACAACAACAAAACCGCGCAAGTGTGGCAGCACCACACCCGCGATGATGCACCAGGCGCGTCCAACGTCTTGGAGAAGCTATCTGGACCCTGCAATGTCCATTTCTACATCGAAAAATATGACGGCAAGAAGAAATTCAGCCATCTCCTCAAGGACTGCCGTGAATTCCAGAAGCTCCACGAGTGATATGCCCAACTACATCACGACGTGATGAATCAGGGATACGGAGCTGCGTCGGGCGCCATAGCTCATGGAGCGCTGATGACCCACAAGTATAGGGGGTGTATCGCAGTATTTTCGATAAGTAAGAGTGTCGAACCCAACGAGGAGCAGAAGGTGCTGGCTAGTGGTATGGACCAAGAATTCTCTGCAAATACTTAGCAAACGGATTTTTAGGGGTTTTCGATAAAGCAAGTAAATAAAGTACGAGTAAATAAAAGACAATAGGAATAAATGCAGCAAGTGGCCCAATCTTTATGCAGCAAAGGACAAGCCGGTTGTATTTCTATAGATGACCAAACGTTCTCGAGGACACATGGGAAGACTGTCAAGTGCTTTTGCTTCATATAGTCGATTAATCTTCTTTAGCTTGCTAAGTGTTGTGTGGGTGAACCTGTGCTAATGTACCGCCCCATCCAAGACTAATACATACTTGTGATTATACCCCTTGCAAACATCCGTAAGTACAAGAAAGTAATTAAGGTAGAAACCTAACCACAACTTTAAACTCTAAGACCCTTACGTCCCTTGTGTAATGGTTTCCTAACGGGGGTTCAGGTTTCTGTCACTCCAGCAACCCCTACGATTAGTAGCCAAATACACAATACATTCCCCTAGGCCCATATAGGTGAAGTGTCATGTAGTCGACGTTCACATGACACCACTAGAAGAAGTACACCACAACTTAAATAACAATCTATTGAATCTTTCTCAACACAACTCCACTACTAACAACAAGACTTCTCCCATGTCCTCAAGAACAAAATGAACTACTCATAAGACATCATATGGATCATGATTAGAGATGGGATAATGATGTATAAAAATCTGAACATAAACAATAATTCAATGGTTCACTCAATAGCATCAACTACAAAGAGTAATCAACACCGGAAAAGTTTCCCCTATGAACTATGCAAGATTCAACGCAATTGTTACAGCAATATGGAGATGGTGATGAGGGTGCTGATGGTGATGATGGTGGTGATGATGATGATGATGATCCCGATGAAGTCCAGCTTGATGGTGGTGTTGATGGCGACGATCTCCCCTCTCCGGGAAGGAATTCCCCCAGCAGAAATCTGTCTGCCGGAGAGATCTTTCTCTCTCGGTGTTTTCCGCCTCGCAGAGGCAGCGGAATCTTTCTGTGGTCGCTCCCCGAGTCTTAGGGTTTCGTGGGGATGATATACGCCAGAGGAGAGAGGCTGGAGTGGGCCAGGGCAGCCACACCACTCCCAGGCGTGGCCTAGGCCTGCCCGCGCCATGGGGTGGTGTGGGCCCCCTATGGCCCACCTCCACTCCATCTTCTAGCATCCCGAGTCTTTTGGAAAAATAGGATTTTCCGTATATTTTCCCGGATTTTCTGATCTTCGCGAATTTTGCCTCCAAACAACACCTTTTCCATCAGAATCCTGACTGCAGGGGTCCATGCTCCAAAAGTCATCTACCATGCAAAAATAGATGAAATAACATAAGTATCACCTCTCAATACGAAATATATCAATGCATAATAGTGAATTAATACATAGAATAGTGATGCAAAATGGACGTATCAACTCCCCCAAGCTTAGACTTTGCTTGTCCCCAAGCGAAACTGAGCTCAATAAACATGACCTCAGGTTTATGGAGTGAAGAGTCGATAAAAGAATACGAACAAGAAGCATCACATTCATCAAATACATAGATCATAATAGAAGACAACTCACTATTATATAACTTAACTTGCAATGAGTAAAGGAAACACAATAAAGATACATAAAGTGAATCAGAATTGGTAATGGCAAACTTAGCTCTTGGTCGAAGAATAGTTGATAATTTGCTGGAGTTCACAAATAGCTGGTTTTCAAAGGTAGCTTTCAAAGTAGTAAACATCAAGATAAGAGCAATATGCAAAACAAGGAACATAAGAGACATGATTGCATAAATCACCATATGAATAAATGAAACACATCAACTCAAAATACCTGCTGAGATAGAAGGGAATAGGTTTACTGACTCAACTACAAAGTAAAAGAAAGGCCCTTCGCAAAGGGAAGCATGGATTGCAAGTCTCATAAAGAGCTCCCAAAAATTATGATACTTACTAGCTTTCAGCTCTCATTGCCCCTATCATAGGCATCTTTAGGTGATTAAGGTGAAAGTGAGGTCCAATCTGAGTTATATTCTTGACATACTATAAACTGAAAATCCCAAGTCCCTTGAGTACGAGGGCCGCTCCTCATGCTACTCAACTTTAGTTACCGATAAGTTCTTGTCATCGTAAGTATGTGCGTATCATTGAGAACCGCTAACGGGGTACCCCTTGCCCGATGATACGGAAGAATCCCCATATCAAAATGACAAGGCAAGCAGACAATGAGTATCTCAGCAATCTTCTTATTTACCATGGGAAAATGGTGCTTTTTTTTCTCTCTTTCCTCTTTTCATAGTATCTCTCTCTTTTTCTTTTTCCTTTTCTTTTTCTCAATAGCCATCTCTCTCTTTTTTTATAAGAAGAATGCTTCATAGATATCATTATGGTTACGCTGCAGGTTTCCACCATGTCAGCATGGATTAGACCAGCGGCCCAGGCGTTTCTCTAACACACATACATAACTCCATGGACTTACAAGCTCCCCTTTTATTTCACACCAACGACATCCGCAAACAAAAGAGCAAGGTATCAACTGGGTATATATTTACAAGTGTTGAAAGCGTTCCCCGTGACAGCACGGTTCTGCTAATCCCCAGCCTATAGTTTGCAAGCATATAATTTTCATAGAGAGTTCACAATGGTTCAGGTTTATTAGATGCAAGAAAGTAAAGTGTGCCATCAAGTTCGTGAGAGCTTTAATCACTAATTTTCGCATAACAAGTTTAATTTGGGAGGTAGACAAAACAAGAATTTACTTGGAATAGCAATAATGCTACTAGGTAGGTATGGTGGACGCAAATGGCAAAGGTTTTGGTTTAAAGGAGTGGATGCACGAGAAGAATTCCCTCTCAGTACAGGTTTTTGGCTAGCAAGGCTGGGTAGCAAGTACAAGAGTTGAAGGAAACAAACAAACACACAAGTGATAAAGACAAACATGCAATCTTCCTTGGAAGCACAAAAGATCTTAACTAGAGAATACTAGACTTATGAGCAAATCAAGAAAGAAAGATGATGAAATTATTTTTCTTTAGAGTGCTCCTATCTTTTTCTTTTCAACTCTCAAAAATGGTGTTGCTACTGACCGAGCCAGGTTTGCCAAAACCAACTAAATTAACTCAATGATCCCAAAGTGTTACCAATACTAAAAACAAGATGAATCATATAACCACGAATTGAAAACTAATATAAGCTATGCAAAAAGGGAGAATGATAGAACTTCTCATTAATATTCCATAACGGGAACTCACACCAAGGGATACATATCTAACGAGAGAGGGGACACTTCCATAATGCAAACCATACTACAAAATAACTCCTTTATTCATGATATGACTCTACTAATAAGGTAAAACGATAGGAGATAGTGATATGATACCGCGACACTCCCCCAAGCTTGGAACAAACCAAGGGGATGCCAAACCTGATGACGAATTACTCCTTCGGTGGTGGTGGTATCCTCTCGATGAGCTCTTTGATCAATTTCCCCAAGTCCTCAATCTCGGAGGTGAGATTACGAATCAACTGTGAGTTTTGCTCAATGCGGCTCATGATCATGTCGTGTTGAGAATCCCAGCTCTTGCTATTCTTTCCCCACTCTTCCTCCTTGAAGTCTTCTTTTCCTGCATGGCTAGGACGAGGAAAATCCCAATTGGAGGGTAATTTCCCCTTGGGCATATTCTGGTATTGATGCTCATGGATAAGAGTGTGGAAAGGATTCTTGGTGCGTGGGGGAAGTGACCAGGGATCTGAACAGTGATGAGGAGGCTTCCCTCCAATGGCTGGATTTTCCACCACTCCGATGCTTGCCACGGTAGTGCCGGTGTGCTTTGCCTCCTCTTCACCTTCACTCTTGATCTCCTTCTCCTTCCCGAGGTCTTAGAGGTCTTCTTCCATAGGTTCCTTCCCTTTATCCTTGGCGGACACCATTGTGCTTCTAAACCTTCAAAGAGTGTGTCTTGGCAGAAACAGATCGAAACAAAAACATGACGAAAATACAATGTACAGACGTCAGGGGATTCGGGGGGTTATATATATTACGAAGTTTCATATCAAAAGGAAGGTACTGGGAGAAAACGGGTCGGAGGCGGAGTCCTGGGTGGCCTCACCACCTGGTGGCGTGGCCAGGGGTGGGCCCGCGCCACAGGGTGGTGTGAGCCACCCTGGCTCCATTTCCGTCCCTTTTTCGCTTCGTAACTTTCCTTATTGACTGAAAACTGCAAAAATATAGTTGGATTGTATTTTCGCGGAACTTTTCTTACCAGAACTGTTACCTAGTTGGAAACGGACTCTGCAGGTCTCTGAATTTGGTATTTAGTGGATCCTTCCGAAGTCACCACTTGAATAAAATCAATATCTTCATCTTCATACACTTATTACTTGAGTCATAAAACCCTTCTCTTCCTTATTGCACCATTATCTCCAATTCCTGGAAATTTCTTTCACACAAAACTTCACACAGTTCTCATTAGCAACATTATTATAAGTGAAGTGATAAAACCTTTTGAGTCCAACTTCAACTGAAAACCATCAAAACAAAAGCTACTGTAGCAACTCCTTCCGAAAGCCCAAAAAGAATTCAAAAAGGAAATCGAATAAAGAAGCAAATGCAAGATTGGCAAAATCTGTCAGAACAGACCAGCAGGTAAAGATCATTTTTTTCGAAAATCTTCTGTTGCTCAAATAAAAAAGTGCAAAACTAACGAAAGTTAAATAACAACCTGGGTCAGAATCAAAAAAAATTACAGCTCAATCCGACATACAGAGATCTCGCATGAATTTTTACGGTGAAGCACAAATATCTGTTTCGGGACAGCAACTTCCCCAAATCTTACTTCTCTCTCATTAGAGGTTGATCTTGACACAAAAACCAAACAAAACGGATAAGGAGCGGTACCGAAGTAATAACTTCCAAGACTCAAAGAAACAAAAACAAATTAAAAGCAAAAACAAATTGGGTTGTCTCCCATAAAGCTCTTTCTTTATAGCCATTAAGACAGGCATGATAATTTTGAAGAAGCTCCATAGGGATATAAATTGAAGTGAAAGAGAGCATTAATAAGCAAAAACACATACACACATTTTAAGTCTAACCCACTTCCTATGCAAGGGGATTTTGTAAATAAACAAGTTATTGAAACCAAAGACAACTTGCATAAGAAGGCAAAAGAAGTGCAACATAAAAACTTTCAGCATAAAACGAGGAAACTTAATATTATTGAGATGCATAAGAACACTTTTCCCTCTCTCATAATAACTTTCAGTATCATGCATAAACTTAACAATATAGCTATCACAAGGACCATCATAGCAATGATCACTTATTCTAACAGAAAACACAGGAATACTAGCTCTCATAGCACTACTATGTGAAACAATATTAGAGGTGTCCTTACAAAGGATAGTGTGTCCCTCTTCCTCATACTTAGTGACAAAGTCTTTCACATTTTCTATTATAGGTTCATCAACCATTTGTTTATCAGGGTCAACAGCTTTACTTGTACTTTTATTAACCATACTAGCTATCATAGAATGTTCCTTTACCTTAACTGGGAAAGGCATTTTCTCAATATAAGGTTTAGGTAAAACATGATTAGTAGTATAAACTTCAGTATTTCTTGCAGGAACACCCTTAGCAATATCTTTATAAGGTTCATGATACTTATTTCACTTCTTTTTAGGCACTTCAATATAGGAAAAAAAGCCTTAAAATAAGAAGCAATAACTTGAGAGTCTAGACCATAAGCATTTTTAATATTTTGAAAGTCACCAGTTCCCATAAAGGATTCAATGCATTCATAATCATAATTTATACATGACCTTCTGCCTTTGTCATTCTCCCAAGCTTCAGCGTTGTCTTGAATACAGTCTAGAAGGTCCCATTTAACTTCTTCTTCCATGCGAGTGAATGATCCAGCGCAAGAAGCATCCAATAAATCCTTGTCATGTAGAGGGAGCCTTGCATAAAAGTTATTGATAATAATATTGTTGGAGAGCTCATGAATGGGACATTTGAGCATTAGTAACTTCAATCTCCCCCAAGCTTGAGCTGTACTCTCTCCATCAAGAGGCCAAAAGTTGTATATTTGATTCCGATCTTTATGAATCTCACTAGGAGGATAAAACTTTGAATAAAAGAGAGGCACTATTTCCTCCCATTCCAGATCTTGACCATTCTTCAGCAGCTTATATCATTCCTCAGCTCTTCCTTTTAGTGATAATGAGAATAACTTCTTCTTAACTTGATTTGTAGTAATACGTGCACACTTGAACAACCCGCATAATTCGTGTATAAAGAGTAAATGATCACCGGGATGGACAGTTCCATCCCCAACATAGTAGTTATCCATAACACGATCAATAATTCTTGTAGGTATTTTGAAAACATCTTTCTCAGCAGGTGGTGGCTTATCTACGACCTTAGCAGTGGTAGTAGCATTACCAAATAAGAAACTCAGCGAATTATCCATAACGAAAATAAAGCAACTAGCAGAAGTAAACAATACTCACAGTAGAAGTTTCCTTTACCAGTTCCACTCTCCAATAGCGCTTCACTCCCTGGCAACGGCGCCAGAAAATAGTCTTGATGACCCACAAGTATAGGGGGTGTATCGCAGTATTTTCGATAAGTAAGAGTGTTGAACCCAACGAGGAGCAGAAGGTGCTGGCTAGTGGTATGGATCAGTAATTCTCTGCAAATACTTAGCAAACGGATTTTTAGGGGTTTTCGATAAAGCAAGTAAATAAAGTACGAGTAAATAAAAGACAGTAGGAATAAATGCAGCAAGTGGCCCAATCCTTTATGCAGCAAAGGACAAGCCGGTTGTATTTCTATAGATGACCAAACGTTCTCGAGGACACATGGGAAGACTGTCAAGTGCTTTCGCTTCATATAGTCGATTAATCTTCTTTAGCTTG
This sequence comes from Avena eriantha, assembly GCA_910589775.1. Taxonomy (NCBI): domain Eukaryota; kingdom Viridiplantae; phylum Streptophyta; class Magnoliopsida; order Poales; family Poaceae; genus Avena; species Avena eriantha. The sequence goes on from OU342741.1 coordinate 57,914,394, forward strand.
CTAAGTGTTGTGTGGGTGAACCTGTGCTAATGTACCGCCCCATCCAAGACTAATACATACTTGTGATTATACCCCTTGCAAACATCCGTAAGTACAAGAAAGTAATTAAGGTAGAAACCTAACCACAACTTTAAACTCTAAGACCCTTACGTCCCTTGTGCAATGGTTTTCTAACGGGGGTTCAGGTTTCTGTCACTCCGGCAACCCCTACGATTAGTAGCCAAATACACAATGCATTCCCCTAGGCCCATATAGGTGAAGTGTCATGTAGTCGATGTTCACATGACACCACTAGAAGAAGTACACCACAACTTAAATAACAATCTATTGAATCTTTCTCAACGCAACTCCACTACTAACAACAAGACTTCTCCCATGTCCTCAAGAACAAAACGAACTACTCACAAGACATCATATGGATCATGATCAGAGATGGAATAATGATGTATAACAATCTGAACATAAACAATAATTCAATGGTTCACTCAATAGCATCAACTACAAAGAGTAATCAACACCGGGAAAGTTTCCCCTATGAACTATGCAAGATTCAACGCAATTGTTACAGCAATATGGCGATGGTGATGAGGGTGCTGATGGTGGTGATGATGATGATGATGATGATCCCGATGAAGTCCAGCTTGATGGTGGTGTTGATGGCGATGATCTCCCCTCTCCGGGAAGGAATTCCCCCAGCAGAAACCTGTCTGCCGGAGAGATCTTTCTCTCTCGGTGTTTTCCGCCCCGTAGAGGCGTCAGAATCTTTCTGTGGTCGCTCCCCGTGTCTTAGGGTTTCGTGGGGATGACATACGCCAGAGGAGAGAGGATGGAGTGGGCCAGGGCGGCCACACCACTCCCAGGCGTGGCCTAGGCCTGCCCGCACCATGGGGTGGTGTGGGCCCCCTGTGGCCCACCTCCACTCCATCTTCTGGCATCATGAGTCTTCTGGAAAAATAGGATTTTCCGTATATTTTCCCGGATTTTCTGATCTTCGCGAATTTTGGCTCCAAACAACACCTTTTCCATTAGAATCCTGACTGCAGCGATACATGCTCCAAAAGTCATCAACCATGCAAAAATAGATGAAATAACATAAGTATCACCTCTCAATATGAAATATATCAATGAATAATAGTGAATTAAGACATAGAATAGTGATGCAAAATGGACGTATCAAGCGCCACCACCACCACCAGGAGGACCCGTGCAGCCTGCGGCTGTGCCGGTAGGAAACAACGGAGGAGAACAATACGCACATGCACTCGGGAACATGGGCATGATCCAGAAGGGGCATCCCACCAACAGAGCCCAGAAAATAATCACTCGCCAGATTAACCTGACTGTCAACTCTCCACCCTTTACTACTGAGTACCTCAGCGGGTGCGAGTCCTGCATCATTTTTGACAAAAGTGACCATCCACGTCAAGTCCCTCGCCCAGGTCACTCCCCCTTGGTGCTCGAGGCATAGATAGGTGGATATGAGATGAGCAAAGTCTTCATGGATGGGGGCAGCAACATCAACCTCATGTTCACCAGCACTTTGTGCACCATGGGAATCCCCCTCTCTAGCTTGGAAGTATCTGAAACAACCTTACACGACATCGTACCAGGGAAAGGAGTCTACCCCGTGGGCAAAATCTGGCTGGACGTCATCTTCAGTACACCAGCAAACTTCCGGCGGCAGCGTCTCGAATTTGAGGTGGTCGACTGGCCATCGCAATGTCACACCATCCTCGGACTGGTGGCATTCCCCAGATTCATAATGGTACCACACTATGCATACCTCTAGATGAACATGCCAGGGCCAAACAGCATTATCACCATCAACAGGAGCTTCACCAAGTCCGACAGCTATGACATGGAATTCAACAGAATCTCCTAGTCCTTTGGCATACAGGAGGAGTTAGCACGGCTCAAGGAGTCGACAGACAAAAGTCTTCCTCCCGTAGTCAAGCAGAACACATCAAACCAACCCTTCGATTCCTCGTTGAACACCAAGGCGGTCCAGGTCCACCCAACAGACCCGACCAAGACGACCCTCATCTCCAACAACTTGAGTTCAACATAGGAACTCGCACTCGTCGAATTCCTCCATGAGTGTTGGGAGATCTTTGCCTGGTGTCCTACGGACATGCCAGGGCTCCCAGGGAATTCGCTGAGAACGCACTGGACATGTCAACGGATGCGCGACCTGTCAAACAGTTGATGTGTTGACTGTCAAAACCAAGGGCAAAAGCGGTCAGCATGGAGGTCAACAGACTCCTCAATGCTGATTTTATACGTGAGATCAAGGAAAGGACCTAGGTATCAAACCCCATGCTCATTCTGAAAAAGGACACGGACATCCTTCGGATGTGCGTGGACTTCACCTTCCTCAACAAGCACTACCCGAAGGATCACTTACCATTACCGCGGATCGACCAAATAATTGACTCCACCGCAGGATGCGCATGCCTCTTCTTCCTTGACGCCTACTCAGGATATCATCAGATTCAAATGAAGGAGACCAGAAGAAGATGGCCTTCATCATGCCCTTCGACGTCTACTGCTACACCACAATTCCCTTTGGGCTGAAGAACGCAGGAGGTACCTACCAGCGATGTATGCAGGCTTGCCTCAAGAACCAGCTTGGTCGAAACATCCAAGTCTACATTGACGACATAGTGGTAAAGACCAAAGAGGAAGCTACACTCATCGATGATCTTTGCGAGACCTTCGATAACCTTGACCGCTATCAGATCAAGCTGAATTAGGAGAAGTGCACCTTCGGCGTACCATCCGGGGAATTACTTGGATACCTCACCTCTGCCAGGGGAATAGAGGCCAACCCGAAGAATATAAGGGACATATTGGCCATGGAGAAGCCAAAGAACATCAAGGGCGTCCATCAGCTGGCTGGGCGAATCGCAGCACTCATTCGATTCATCAGTCGAATGGGTGAGAAGGCACTACCGTTCTACCGGCTCCTTCGCAAAATGGACAAGTTCGAGTGGGCGGACGAAGCGCAAGAAGCATTCGATGGACTCAAGCACCTTCTCTCCACATCGCTTGTCCTAGTGACACCCAAGGACAAAGAGCCAATGCTGCTATACATAGCCACGACCAACCCGGTGGTCAACACTGTGCTTGTGGTTGAACGAGCTGAAGAAGAGAAGGTCCACGGGGTCCAACGCTCGGTGTACTACCTCAGCGAGGTGATCACACCCACAAAACAACAGTACCTGCACTACCAGAAGATGGCCCACGATGTATTCATGATGGCATGACGACTACGTCATTACTTCTAGGAGCACCCAATAATTGTGGTGAACGACACACCTCTCAACCACATACTGAACAACCTCGAAGCAACAGGGCAGGTGGCCCTCTAGGGCATCGAACTGTCTCTGCGATACATCACCTACGAGCGAACGACAACAATCAAATCGCAGGTTCTACCAGACTTCCTTGTCCACTCGATGGAAAACCAACTCCCGGACACACCCAACATGTCCAATCTATGGACCATGAACTTCAACGGATCTAAACGCAAAGAAGGAGCCGGCGCCTGTGTCATCCTGACATCTCCTCAGGGTGACAAGATGCAGTAGATCCTAAGAATGAAGTTCCGCGCATCCAACAATGAAGCAGAGTATGAAGCATTGCTCCATGGGATGCGGATGGCCAAAGCATACAGCGCCATGTGACTCATCATCTACGGAAACTCCAACCTCGTGGTCCAACAGACCATGAATGTGTGTGATGTTCTCAATGACAACATGGTCGCCTGCTGCAACCTTTACAAGGCACTCGAAGGGGACTTCGATGGTTGCGAACTATGGCACATTAGCGGCGAAAGCAACGAGGAGGCTATCAAGCTCGCTAACATCGGCTCCACCTGCGCACCAGTGCCACCAGGCATGTTCTTGGAACAAATTTGTGAGAGGTCCATCAAGGTAAATCCTGTCACCGGACCATCCCAAGGGACAACACACTCGAGGGTTACGCCACCCAAAGAAGACACAACACCTACCAGTGCAGAACATGACCCATCACTCGAAGGCTCTATGGAGGTCATGCTCATCGAGCCATCTTGGACACAGCCGTACATCACATACCTGCTCACCAAAAGACTGTCGGATGACCCAACAGACGTGTGACACATAACTTGACGCTCCAAGGCCTTCACCATAATCAATGGCGAACTGTACAAGCGCAACATCACGGGCATCCTCTAGCGACGCGTCACCAACAACGACGAAAGGGGTATACTCCTCAAGATACACAAGGGGACCTGCGGACATCACGTCGATAGTCGCGCTCTTGTCGCCAAGGCTCTATGTGCTGTCTTCTATTGACCAACCATGATGCGCGACACCAAGGACATCGTCGAGAGGTGCAATGCCTGTTAGAGATTCACGGATAAGCCGCATGCACCAGACGCAGAGCTCATGCCAATACCCATGGCTTGGCCATTCGTGCAATGGGGACTCGACATGGTCCGCAAGCTGCAGAAATCATCACCCGAAGGCTACATCTTCCTTCTCATGGTCGTCGATAAGTTCACCAAGTGGATCGAGGCAATGCCAGTCACCAACCAAACCGATGCCATCTCCGTCAAGTTCTTCAAGTCCATCCTTTTCAGGTTCGGGGTGCCGCACAACATCATCTAGACAACGGGACGAACTTCACCTCGAACGAGTTCCAGGATTTCTGCGAAAACCTGGGAATCAATATCAGCTATGCCTCCATGGCACACCCCTAGACCAATGGTCAAGTCGAAAAGGCCAACAACCTCATATGCAATGGCATTAAGAAGATACTCCTTCGACCTCTCGAGCGAGCATCTAGTTGCTGGGCTGACGAGCTACCCTCCATACTATGGTGCCTGTGCACAACACTGAACAACGCCATAGGCTACACACTGTTCTTCATGGTGCATGGCGATGAAGAGGTACTACCTACTGAGGTGTGATACAAAGCCCCAAGAGTGGTTGCTTACAGCGAGGCCGAATCTACGGCTGCACTCGAGGACTTCGTCGACCTGTTCGATGAAGCATGCGAAATCGCTGCGGAACGGTCGACAGTCTACCAGCAGAGCCTCCGTAACTACCATAGCCGACGTCTACATCCAAGGTCCTTCATTAAAAGAGACCTTGTCCCATGACTGAAGCAGAAAGGGCACCTCAAGCTCGAATCTCCATGGGAAGGGCCTTACGTGGTCACCGAAGTAATCCTAGATGGCGCCTATCACCTTAAGGACATAGACAGTGGAGTCGAATACTCCAACCCTTGGAACATCGCGCAGCTGCGACGTTTCTACCCCTAGATGTTTTTACTTTACAATAAGGCTGCTCCGCCATGCTGCTCAGCCAAGCTACTTAGCCACACAATGTACCTCCTGCTCTGCAATAAACAAAGCTAAGTGCCTCAACCATGTGGCCTTTTATGTTTTATTCTTTATGCATTCTGCACTCGGGGGCTACACCTCCCTAACGACCCCGTCACACTAGCAAATCACCATCGTGATAGCCTGAGTAGCTGATTCTTCTTGCAATCGAACCCTCAAGCAATTCCAGCCCAGTTGTAGCACAACTAATAGCCCAACAAGGCGCTCAGATTAAAAAGCATCAGGCTAACAAAAAGGCATCGTGCAATTACACTCAAAACATATACAAAGCTAGCAAGCCTACAGTAATTAAAAAAGCCACACAAATGGCCAATCGAGACTGTATGAGCATTACAACACTTATACATCTAGTGCAGGTTCACAACTACTCTATTGGTGCTGAAGGAGTACATTGGTGTGTTCGTCAAACAAGTCCACAATATCCTCTGTTGTCCTAGCGGCTGCTCGGTAGTGTGGAACCATGTTCCACGCAATCCCCTTTGGAGGTGCTTGCGGCCTTGCCACGACACCATCCAAGTCCACATCTGGACGTTGCATACGCACAAGTGCCAACGCAACCTTGGCACCCACAACAAGTTGTTGGTGCATGCACTTGTGTACAGCACCAGCGTTATGAAACCTTCGTAGCAACGCCGACAGACTTACATGAGCTGCGTCCAATGGAAACACCGCCCTGAAAATATGCTTCAAACACGATTGGTCTTTCTTCAAGAAGTGTAGCACCTGCGAAACGCGATCCTGCAATGTTGCCAGCACAGTCACCCGACCTCGATCGGACTAGAAGTATCCTCCAGCTTCTAGTTCTTCTTGAGTGAGGCAATTCAGTCGGATGGTAATGCAATCTCTCTCTTCCCGCGGAATGAGATTGACAACTACATAGACAACATAACAAGATATTAGTAGACGATGCAATGGCAAAGGAAAAAGACAAACAACAAGATGATAAGCACCCACATTGCAAGTGCTCGTTTATTCGAGCCACCTCGCCAAGAAGATAAGTTTCTCGCTCAACTGCCTTCTCCGCTTTCGACTTCTAGACATCATCACTATCGTGGATCATCAGTATGTTCCTCTCCAACTCCTTCACATGGTCACGAAGGCGAGACAGTAGTGATAGTTCTTCCACCCTTAAACATGGAGGAGCCAGGGAAGCAGTAAAAAGGGGCATGTCCTGCGCATCACTCGCAGATCCCTAAACAAGGAAGCAAGTGCAGAATAAGAATCATAGATCAAGGAATACAAGTCTAACAAGTAACCAAGTAACACCATTCATGCATCAAGATTAAATAAGTTTCAATGAGACACTTCCACAAAAGTAATCCTAGACAATCCAAGTTCCTAGCACAACTATAAAACCAGCAGAAGAAGATCTAAGCCTACGCATCAGCACCTGCGAGCTTCACGGACTCCGTGGCAAACTCCGATGTCGTGGCCTTTGCAGTAGAAGCCCCCAACCCTGTGGTCTTCGACACGTTGAGTCGCTTTTGCTCCGCGGAGTACTTCGCGAGCGTATCAATAAGGCGAGGCCTATACTTATGACAACGAGCAGCATAATGTGCGAACGCTACCTGTTCACCCTCTGCAGTCATTGGCATCTTCGACATAATGTTGCTCACGTTCAGGTCAGCGCCGTAGGCCTGCGCCATGGCCAGCCCCATAGAAGCACCCACTCCTTTCTGTGCATTCTTATAGTCCCCAGGCACGCCCTGAGAAAATGCTTCGGCAAGGCCGTCAACATCTTTGATGGCCTTGGCCTTAGGCATCATCTCCTCTCAAAGACATCCAAGCACATTCTTGGCCTTATGAAGCGCATCCTTAGCAGAGACGTTGCAGTCCTCGATCATGGCCATACCACCAGCCAAAGCATCCTTGTGGACCCCTTCTCTCTATCAGCCACAATGGCCATCAAGTTCTCCTTGTGCTTCTTCGACTCCAGCTTGTAGCACTCGAGGGCTTCGAGTGCTTCGTCCCTCTTGATCTCCGCTGCACTAAGCCTTTTTTCAAGAGAGCTCAACCAATGAAGAACGTCATTGTTCTCCTCTGATATGTGAAGCAAGCATATTAAGCATAATTGAAACTCGTTTCTAGCAAACCATGCAAAGGACGATAACCTACTCTAAAGTTGGCGGTGGTCAGTATCCAATCGAACATGCTCCCGGCCGAGGCTAACCATCTCCTCACCAAGACGAATAGTCTCCTGGAGGAAAGGCTGCAGAAGAAGATACGTCAATGGAAGAGTGTGACTTGGGGGATCCTCAAATGACTCCACACGAATGAACACTTACATGGTCACCCGAAGACTTCGAAGGTTCTTTTTGGGTCGTCCGGGCAAGGACCCTATGTCTTCCCGACTAGGAAGAACTCGAAGAACTTGCGCCAGAGGTGGCCACCGTCTTTGGGGTGGGATCAGATTTCTTTGCACCCTTACCTTTTGAGTCCACGACTCCTACATCCTCTAGGATGTGACAAGTGTCGGAGAACAATGACGCATTCATGCTTCAATGGACATAGAAAACATTTAACACAAGGAAACTGACAAAAAGGGCAACCTCAAAACACACCAAACAAGCGACAAAGACTCACCCGTCAAAATTGTCGAGGTAGAAGACCTCATCCTGCTTCTTCTTCAACTTCTTCAATGGCGGAGGAGCTACACTACGAACAGGCACCACCGTAATCGAATCCGTGGTACCCACCTCAGGTGCAAAATACTTCGGCATTCCTGGTGTAGAAGCATCCAAGTCTTCACTCCGGGAACGCTTGCGAGTCCCATCCTTGCTGGACTCGGGGCCTCCCTATGGCTCTGTAATAGGCACAGTCGAGCCTGACTCATCTTCTTCCTCAGCCTCAGGGGGAAGTATCCCCTCCAGCTGGGGAGGCATCAAACCTTCAACTTTCCGGTCCTATAGCAACAAAGAAAACATCACCAGATGACAACTATAACTGTCCCACGGACGCAAGAGGAAAACATTAAACAGAAAATTACCGCAGGAGGAGGACGAGTCGCACAGAAAGGTAGAGTGCTCGATTCTCCGGGAAGAACATCCTTCAGGGTGAATTTGGTCAGTCCCCTTATCTTCTTATCGAGCTCCACCGAAGTCATATCCTCAGGGGAGATGCGAGTCAGTTCCATCACCTGGTCCAGAGATACATTGGATATGCTCTGTCCTGTAGCGGTTGCACCCGACGTCACAACCACGTCCAAATAAGGTCTACACCTGTGACTTCTTTGCCTCAGACAAGTTGAAGATCTAGCACCCGCTGGTACAAGACCTCTACTTCCTCCACTTTTCCCGTCATCACGACGTTCTTCTAGCACCTCCTTATTTTTGTTTCAACCTTCGGATCAAAAGGGGCAAGGCCAAACCTTTATTCGTTTGCCTTCTGGTCTTGGATGTAAAACCACTTCTCCCTGCATCCTTTGGTGGACTCGACAATATTGAGGCTAAAGTATTGAACATGGGAATCCACAGATATACCGCAACCCCCAAGGTCATACACTATAGACCCCGACCCCGGATGCCTCTTCAAGATGAACAACTTCTTGAAGAGGATGAAATGTGGCTTGATACTAAGCCAGCACTCACAAAGCATGATGAAGCACGCAATGTGTAGAATGGAGTTGCGAGATAGCTGATGGAGTTGAAGCCCGTAAAGACAAAGCAACCCTCGCACGAAGTTGTGGAGAGGGAGAGAGAGGCCTCGAAGGATGAAAGTAAGGAACATTACCCCAAACCCGATAGGAGGTTTAGGAATTACCTCCGGTCTGGGAAATCGGCAATCATCTTCATCGGGTAGGATCAACCCAGCCTGGCAGAGAGGATGGAGCTTATGCGGCTTGAGGGTCAAGCGCCGCCATGACCCATTGGTCACTCGAGTGTCGACACCCTTCTTTGGCTTCGTGGTGATGGTGGCATTGGATCCAACAATAGCAACGGATTTCACACCCTTCTTCTTCCCCATCTTCCTCCGATAGAGTGACGGAAGAAAGTAGCTTGGAAACGCCCTAAGCACGTCCATCACAAAAGGGGGTGGAGCGCAATGGAGAAAGGAAAGGCAACAATGGAAGCAATACGCGAAGGAAGAAGAAGCACAATGTGAAAATTACTGCCCTAGATGCCTACTTAAGCACCACCGAAGTACCATTCAATGGCCAAAGACGCTCCACCTTGACGCGTGGCACACATCGGTGAGAACGCGTGGCAGCACGAGTACTGAATCGTCCCTACACGAGCCCCACTCTGCACAGAAATCGAGGAGACGTAGTTAAAACCCCAATTTACGCGTGACTGGTCAAATACAAGTCAGACTTTGGGGCCCACTTCTGTCATGTCCCATCAGTGCCGCTTATGCGGGCAACTGAGCTCATCTGAGCATCAACAATGACGTCATTGGCACTTGCACTAGCAGTAGCTCAAGTAAAAGTGTGCAACGGTCATTGACATGGATATGATTACTCGGGTACTTATTATTAGTTACCCTAGCTACATAAAGGCCCATGGCCCATGAAGACCAAAGAAGAAGGCCTAGGAGGCATCCGACGAGAATCACAGTGTTGTTAGATAAGGAAATATTAACTGACATTGTATTAGTGTTGTAATCCTGAATATGTAACCTATCTGTATACAACCTCGAGACCTAGCCCTATTATATATAGGCTGGGAGGAGCCAACGGGAAGGTATCGAAAAACACCCGAGCAATCTGTAATAGCATTGTCCATCGATAATCAGACGACTTAGACTCCCTTGTTTGTCTGACATCCGATGAAATCCCCAGCGTTCTCTTTTCCTCGAAACCCAGAGTCCATAACCATGGGCATTGCCGAGTTTACCCCTCGTCAATTGGTGCCATCTATGGGAAATCTGAACACTGGAGTCATGGATTTGGTGGACCCCTCCTCATCAAGCAACAACCCAGCAGAAGCGGTACCATGCCCGCCCACCCCTATCTCGGTTCCCGTCGACTTCAACAACGGATCTGATCTTATCATCGGAAGTTTCCAGTTTCACATGGAGGAACCCGAAGAATCACGCATATCGGCTCTGATTTTGTCAGAACCGTCGGTCGAAAAATTCGCACCTGCAGCGATGCCTGCGTCCTCCATCGGATCATCCGAAGAATTCACACCATAGCCCACAAACTGCGAAGAAAACTCTGGGAAGTTAGCAGATCTTGGGGATCTTGACGGTCTCTATGATGGTCTCTCCCTTAGATAAGATCCCCAGCTATCACCACCATGTGGATCAAGCCCAATAAACACTAAACCCGAAGAAAGCGGTAAAAGCATCGACTTTGGAATTAGGATGGCCGAAATCTACCCAGAACAGAAACTGCTGGACTTCACTGATCCCCCAAAAAGTGTCTCCCTCGGATCCGATGACGCACCACCAAGTGTGCGTGATCATCAGGGAAACCTCAATGCAGCTCGACTCCAACAGTAACCCTATCCTTGATCCCAATGATACTTTGTCAGATGATAATGTAGGAGGTCATGGAAACAGAGGAGACCTGACAAACATCTGCGTAGTTCAAGGAGGAGGAGAACCACACAAAGGTGAGTGGCAAACCCTCAGGTTACCATCCGGAGCATGGCAAAAAGCAAGGCACGCAATATCGGTACGATCCCAATGACAGCCGATGCCACAAACGAAGAACTAATGGCCTATCAATACCTGCTCCATCACAAGAAAAGGGATCTACTAAGGATGCAGAGGTAGCTCGATGAGAGGAAAAGGCTAGCCGACGAATCCAGCCTTCGGCGGGCCCAGCTAAGTTCTACCGAGGATCAGGAAGCGTAACTGGAGGAGCATAGCCAAGAAGAGGAGCCTCGTGACTGCAAAACATCCCCGAAGCCGTAAGAAATGTACTAACTAGAGACCTCGATTTTTCGTTTATGTCAGTAGATCCAACATGACACATCAAAGCAAAAACAGCTCAAGCCGCAATTGTCGCTACGCAAACATACCTGATCACAACTGTCATTGTATTGGGAACGACAGTACCTGAAGAGGTTAGATAGAGGTGTGGGGACTAGCGGGGAAGCTATCGACGGCGTCCGTAGGCGGGATTGGATACAAGCAAGTGTAGCTGGACGCAAGAAGTACCCAGGTTCAGAGCCCTCGTGGTGAGGTAAAACTCCTACTCTTGCCCGATCTGACTATGTGGGATATACGAACTACGAGCGCTCCTCGAGCTGTATTTGCTAGCTACTGCCTTAAATGCTAAGAGACCAACCCTTTCTACTGAGGTCCTGCCTCTCCTTATATAGGCAGAGGGGCAGTGGTCTCAGTGGACAATCCGACTGGCGGGCCCCACAGGTGGGTCCCAGCCGGCTGGTCATCTACAGTATCCCGTATGGTATGTCACGTCGGAGTGTGAGCGGTATGGCTGTCGTGGGCACAGTGGACGCCGTGCGAGCCCGTCGTCAGCATCGGGCCACTGTTCCCGCGTCATCCCCACAAAGTCTTCGGTATGGCCGGGTAGTTGCCAGTCTTGTCATCGTACAGGGCGTACCGTGCACTGATACGCACGTCGTCCTGTCTCACTGATTGGGTCCGGCTACATCGTCGTAGCCGGCTACTTCTTGCTGCTCCGGCTACCGCGCGGTAGCCGGCATGTCTTGCGCTGTCTGGCTGTGCTTGGTTCTTGTCCGGTTGGGGTACCTGGGGGTCATCCCCCTGACACTAGCCCCCGAGCGCGTGTGGATTCCGCCCTTAGGCAAAATGTGCGCGCGCTCCTTCTTGTTTTTGAATTCGTGTCCGGCTGCGCTTGGCGGTTGCGCTACTCGTGACGTCAGTGCTGACGCCGACCACGCGCGCACACGCTATCATTGCTCTACGGCGGGCAGCGTAACGTCCCGTCGCACGTCGCCTCGGGGAACCGTTGTCCGGCGTTTCGGTTCCTGCTCCGGGATCTTCTGCGCATCTTGCTTCGACACACGGGATCTGGGCGGCGGTTGGGGTGAGGGCCGTCTGGATGCACGCCACGTGGCTCCGCTGACGGTTGCCCTTCCGGCCCTTTAATGGGATGCCGCGAGGGAGGCAGTTCCTTTCCTTCACTTTCCCCACTGCAGCCTCTTCTTCCCTCGCGTGCTCCTGCTTCTATGCACTTGCCTTCTGCGCCGTAGCTCGCTGCGCCGCCCGTTCATCGTCGTCGTCGCTACATGCCACCGCCAATCTTCCGTCGCCGCTCCTCCCTGTCAGCCGGAGATGGCCGCCGACCGCGGGGCCTGGTGCGGCTCCTCCGTCACCGAGGACCACATCGCGAAGTACCATGCCACCCGCGTTCTTCCGCCGTCGGAAGAGGTGGCGGTGTGGTTGGCGCCGGCGGGGGAGGTGTCGCCGCACCAGGCGGAGGGGGAGCGCGTCATCTTCCTCTCCCATCTGGCGTGCGGGTTCGCCCTTCCGGTGCACCCGTTCTTCTTGACCTTCCTTGCCTTCTTCGACCTTCGTCTCCACCACCTCGGCGCCAATGCAATTGGAACGTTGGCGCATTTCATGGCATTCTGCGAGAGCTACCTCGGGATCCAGCCGGATCTCGGGCTCTTCTGCTGGCTCTTTCGAGTCCGGCCACAAGTGTAGTACACGAAGGGTCCGCTACTCGTCTGCGGCGGCGCCTCCATCTACTCCCGCTCCCAATCCGGCTACCCCAAGTTCTTGCTTCAGGACATGTACGGCTGTGGCAGCAGTCATACTTCTACGTCAAGAACGTCACCAACATCGACCGGATCAATCTTCCGGCTTTCCAGGACGTCGAGTCTAGGCGGCAGAACTGGGAGCTGAAGTTTCATGGCGACAAGGCGGAGACGGACGCGATGCTGGCACGCATGCGCTCCCTCGTCACCTGCCGGCTAACCGGCCTAGACATCACCCTCAGCTGGATGTCCCGGCTGATGATGCCGCTGCAGCAGCGAGCGCACAAGATGTGCTACTACTCCGGCCGGCCGGACCCGACCCGGCTGTCGCGCCGCGATCCCTGCTACCACAACTTGAAGAAGTGGGTGTGGACGATCACAAAGGAGCGGCTGCCGGAGAACTAGAAGTTCAGTCTGGCGCCCTACAGCCGGGAGAACCGCACGCCCCGGGTAAATTTTGTAGCCGGAAACTTCATTTGCTCTTCCTGTGTTTTTTGTTCTGTCCGACTGACTTCTTTTATTCGGCAGATCTTCGCTTGCATCCTACGCGAGGAGGGTGAGGCTCCTTTTGAGGAGTTCACGCCCGACTTGCCTGAGCCGCGCGCTCGGTGGTCCGACGAGGAGTCGGACGGGGATGGCGATGCCTTTCCCGGCTAGAATGACGAGCCGGCCACCGACTCGCACGCGGAGGTTCACGAGGAGGAGGAGGCCGTGCCGACCGTGGACCCGGTGACACGCTCCGTGATGGACGGCGAGGCAGGCGGGAGCGGCTCCAGTCGTTCCGGCTCCCGCCGGCCCGTGACGGAGGAGCTGGCTCCCAAGAGGAGCCGGTCCAGCACCCTGCCGCCAAGCCGTCTTGGTCGGAAGAAGGGGCCGCCCCCAGTTGTGCTGGGGTACATTCCTTCTCCCCTTTTTCTTTCGGCGTTTCTGTCTGCTTCCCTTTTTTCTTCTTTTCCTGACTTTGGTTTATTTGCCTTTGCCTTCTCCTCCTTCTTCTTAGCATGTTGGTTTCTTTCGGAGCGGCGAGCCCGGCACGAACGCCCACCGGGTCGTCGCCCCGTGCCTCGACTGTGCCAGCCAGTGCCCCTCCTTCCTCTGCGGTGCTGCTTCCGCCTCGACCTCGAGCTGAGCCGGCTGCCTCCGCTGAGCCGGAAGGTCCCCAGGCAGAGACGAGTCCTCCCAGCCGGAGGGCTCTTCTGTGGGCGCGCGGGAGGCTGCCGGCAAGGAGCTCGTCGTTGTTGGTGACGACAACTCCGACGAGGAGCCGGGGTAGGAGTGGAGGACGGTGGTAGTTGCTGCGAAGGAGTCCCTGGCTGTCAACGCTGTGGACGACGACGCCTCCTCCGCCGCCTCGCTGTCGGACCTTGCCGCTACGCTCGAGCTGGCGGTGAAGGAGATCCGGCTGCTGGAGGCCACAACCGGCGGGAACCGGTCATTGGAGCAGATGCTTGCTGCCACCAACGGGACTTCCTAGAGTAAGTTCGCTTCACCCGGCTTGCTTTTTTTTGATAGCCGGTTCTGTTGCAGCCATCCTCGTGTGCGCTCAGCGCGAGATCGATCGCTTGAAGAAAGCGAACGACCGGCTGAGCAAGTCAAATTCTACTCTGCGGCTGCAGAATAAGGATTGGCACGCGAGGGTAGACGGTATGGAGGCCACCATCAAGGAGCCGGACGCCTTGCTCGCCAGCCGGACCGAAGCCTTCACCCTTCTCGAGGCCCAGACCAAGGACCAAGAGAAGGAGATCAAATGGCTGGCGACCAAGGAGAAGGCTCTGGTGGAGGAGCTGATGCAGGTCGGCCACACGGCTAAGGGTAAGTTCCCTTTTCTATCTTGTTTCTTTCCGGATCCGGTAGCCGGATTTGACCTTTTTTTCTGACAGCCTTTTACCCCGGCATAGACCTGCTGGCCTACAATCGGCTACAGGAGAACTGGCCAGGAGTGCAGCCGACGGCCCAGGAGCTCGTCGTCCTTCTTGGTGAAGAAGCTGCCAAGCTTCGTCAAGCGGCGCGGGACGTCTTCTCCTTCATGTGGCTAGAGGCTCCGGTTCCGGAGACGATGGCGCAGCTGGCAGCGAAGGTGGGAGAGGTGCCGGCTGTGGTGGACCGGCTGCGGGACTTGGCGGTGCGAGCCGGAGCGGAGATGGCTCTGTCCCTCATGCTCTCCTGGTACAAGGACGCCCGCGTCGAGAAGATCGACGGTGGCTTCCGTCCCGGAGCCGATCTTGCCGCCATCCGCTAAGCTCATCCGGAGCTCCGCGGATCCGCCATCAAGATTGCCAACTACGTGGATCTTGACGAGGTGCTCACCGAATCGGAGTCTGTCGGCACTCTCGACGTGGAGGGCCCGATGCCGCTGTCCACTGGCGCCAGAACCGGATCGAGGTCCGCGCCGCCTTCTTCGCCCGAAGCTTCCGCTGGTCAAGATCCTCCTCATGGCAAGGGTCCTGCCACCTAGTCACTGCCCTAGGATGCCGGGTGTATTTGTCTTGTCTTTGATATGCGTAGAACTTGTTTGGCTGTACCGGCTATCTCTGATGCCGGGTAACTTGTGGGAGCTTCGTCTCCCTTTTGCTTGTTAATGTTCAACTCTTGAGTTTCCTTTAACTTGTGCCTTGAATTTTCTTTTGATATTTTGCCGGCTAACTTTGACCGGGTAATTTTGCCCGGCTACGCCCCTCTAGCCAGGGGAACAACCATTCCAGTGGGGGCGCGCGAGCGCACCCACTGGGTGTAGCCCCCGAGATTCGGAGTGGCTGGCGTAGCCAGGTGCTTTGAATCTTCCTTATTTTTCCCAAGTTCTCTAACTTTGCCCGATTAGGCTCGCTTTAGTCGGCTACTTTTTGCTGGCTGAACGGCTTCAACCGGGGGAAATAACATTCCAGTGGGGGCGCGTGAGCGCACCCACTGGGTGTAGCCCCCGAGATTCAGAGTAGCTAGTGTAGCCAGGTGCTTCGAATCTTCCTTGGCTTCTCTTGCTCCTGCCCTTGCCCTCACCTAGGCTCTGAACGGCCGGCTAAACACCCTTAGCCGGTCAAGAACTACAAGATTCCACTGGGGGCGCGCGAGCGCACCCAGTGGGTGTAGCCCCCGAGATTCGGAGCGCTTGATGAAGGCAAGGACTTCGAATCTTCTTCCCTTTTCCTGAGTTCCAACTCAAGGTAGTCGGACAAGAATGTACATACACATACACACATGCCCTCATAGGTTAGTAGGTTAGTCTGCCAAATTGTAGCCGGAAAACGGCTTGTTTTTTCGAAAACTAGCTTGTGCCTCTCTAGACACTTAGTCGCTTTCCCGTGTGCTCTGCTGTTTTTGCTGCGTCCTTGCCGGGCAGCCGAGTTGCGGTCTGCAGCCGGAATCGAAGGGAGCTGACAATACATTGCGCATGGTACTAACGGCTTAGCAGCTGGATTGGTTCGAGCTAGTTGCAGGGCCGGTACGCCCGGTCTGTTGCGCCTCCTCCCTGTTTTTCATGTGGGATGCCTCGGGCTTTTGCTCTTGCTAGCCGGACAGCCGGGTTGCGGTCTGTAGCTGAGACGAAGAGTGGGTCTCTGACATCGTCGCACACTACTCAGCCGGTTTTTTGACTTAGCAGGCCGGGCCAGCCGGCGAGCCCTCGGGTAGGGGTTGCCGGAGCCGGAAAATTTGAACTGGAAAACGGATGCACACATATTTCTGGCAAGGAGCCCCCAAGATTCTCGTAGGGGTCCGCATTTTCATTCATGAGGTTTTCGGGATACATACACTGCCTGGCGACTAGGTGTAAAACGGGCGCAGCAGGGCCGTGTTCCAGGGACGCTCGGTCTCCTCGTCTGATTTGTCCATCTTGTTCTTGCGCGGCTGCTGCAAGTCGATGAGGTAGTAGGAGTCATTGGGCAGCGCCCGACTGATGATGAAGGGGCCCTCCCAGGGTGGCGACAACTTGTGCATGCCCTTCGTGTCTTGCACCAGCCAGAGGACCAAGTCGCCCTCGTGGAATGCGACCGGGCGGATCCGGCTTGAATGGTAGCGACGTAGTCGCTGCTAGTACAGGGCTGATCTGGACAGGGCCAGCTCGCGGGCCTCCTCCAGGAGGTCCACTCCATCCTCCCGCGCCTCCTGGTTGGCTTTTTCGTCGTACAGGAGCTTGTGTGGGGAGTCGAATTTGACGTCGACGGAGAGGACGGCTTCCGATCCGTAGACCAGGAAGAACAGCGTGTAGCCGGTTGACCTATTTGGCGTGGTGCGGAGGCTCCAGAGCACAGCCAGAAGTTCTTCGATCCAACATCCGAGTGACCGCTCCAATGGCTCGATGAGGCGTGGCTTGATGCCGGCTAGCACCAAGCCGTTTGCTCTTTCGTCTTGCCCGTTGGACTACGGGTGTGCGACGGAGGCGAGGTCCAGCCGGATGCCCTTCTTGCTGCAGAACCAGGCGAAGGCCCCCTTGGCGAAGTTCGTGCCATTGTCGGTGATGATGCTGTTGGGGTAGCTGAAGCGGTTGATGATGTTGGTGAAGAAGGCAACGACTGTCGCCCCATCCAGCTTCCAGATAGGCTTGGCCTCTATCCACTTTGTGAACTTGTCCACCGCTACCAGCAGGTGGGTCATGCCCGCGCGCGCCCGCTTGAAGGGGCCGACCATGTCGAGGCCCCAAACTGCGAAGGGCCAGGTGATCGGTATGGTCTTGAGCACCGAAGTTGGCATGTGCCTGAGCTGCCCAAAGCGTTGGCACCCATTGCACGCGCGGACCAGCTGCTCAGCATCCTCGAGGGCGGTGGGCCAATAGAAACCATGGCGGAATGCCTTGGCGACTATCGCCCTTGACGAAGCGTGATGCTCGCACTCGCCCTGGTGGATATCCCTGAGTAGCCGGTAGCCCGTGTCCACGTCGACGCATCTTTGGAAAATGCCGGATACGCTGCGCTTGTACAATTCGCCGTTGAGGATGGTGTACGTGTGCGCGCGGTGCCGGATTTGCCTGGCCTCCACCTCGTCATCCGGAAGTTCTCCATTGGTGATGTAGTTCATGAAGGGCTGTGCCCAGGGTGGCACTTCCCGAATGACGAGGACGCTCCTGTCCTCCGGTTGACGGACGTTGGGGGGTCGTCCGGGTGGCGTACCCAGGACGGCAGCCCCCGAGCTGCCTGACGAGCCGGCAGCCCCCGGGCCCTGCGAGCCGGAGGGCACCGCTTTGCCGGAGTTGGTGCGGGTCTTCTTTTTGGGCGGCTCTGCCGGCTCCGCTTTTGCCGCTTCGTCAGCCGGAGCGCTCCCTGCCCAGGTGATGGAGTCCGACTCTGGTGACGGGTTGATGGACGGCTTGCGCAGGTGTTCCAAGGAGACCCCAGGTGGGATCGCCTGCCTAGTGGAACCGATCTTGGAGAGCGCGTCGGCTGCCTCGTTGCGGGACGTGGTGGAATTCGCATCCGTCGAAGGAGGCGCTGAGCTTCTGAATGTGGAACCGGTAGAGGGCCATGTTTGCGTCTCTGGCGTCCCATTCTCTGGACACCTGCTGCACCACCAGATCCGAATCGCCGAAGCACAGGATCCGGTTGACGCCGATCTCCTTGGCTAGCTGGAGTCCATGCGCCAATGCCTCGTATTCGGCTACGTTGTTGGAGGCTTTGAAGTGGATCTGCAGCACATACTCCAGCCGGTCCCCCTTGGGAGAGGTGAGCACGATGCCGACTCCCAAGCCCCCGAGCATCTTCGACCCGTCGAAGTGCATCTTCCAGTGGTCCGAATCCGGAACTGGTGGGAGATACTGGGTCTCAGCCCAGTCCACGAGGAAGTCCGCCAATGACTGCGACTTGATCGTGAGCCGGGGCTCATATTGGATGAAGTAGGCGGCGAGCTCGATGGCCCATTTGGCAACTCGGTCTGTGGCGTCCTTGTTGCCGATGATTTCCGAAAGGGGTGCGGTGCACACGACCTTGATCGGATGCTCCTGGAAGTAGTGCTTGAGCTTCTTGCATGCTAGGTACACGCCGTAGCACATCTTCTGGTAGTGGGGGTAGTTCTGCTTGGAGAGGGAGAGAACCTCGCTGAGGTAGTAGACGGGTCTCTGAATTGGCTGAGCCTTGCCTTCCTCGGGGCGCTCCACAACCAGGACGACGCTGACGACCCGGCTAATGGTTGCTATATAGAGCAACATCGGCTCCTTGCTAGCCGGCGTGGCTAGAACCGGTGCTGTGGATAGCATGCGCTTGAGGTCGTGAAATGCGGTGTTGGCCTGCGAAGTCCAGGAGAACTTGTCCGTCTTCTTCATCAGCTGGTACAGCGGGAGTGCCTTCTCCCCCAGCCGGCTGACGAAACGGCTGAGGGAAGCTAGGCATCCGGTGAATTTTTGGACTCCAAGCAGGTTCCTGGGCGGCTGCATCCTCTCGATGGCCGCGATCTTCTCCGGGTTCGCCTCGATGCCTCGCGGTGATACAAGGAAACCGAGGAGCTGACCGGATGGCACTCCGAAGACGCACTTCTCCGGGTTCAGCTTCATCCGGTACTGGCGGAGGTTGCCAAATGTTTCTCCTAGATCCTCAAGGAGGGTGCGCTTCTCCTTGGTCTTGATAACCACGTCGTCCACGTAAGCATGCACGTTTCGGCCTATCTGCGAGTGCAAGCATTTCTGCATGCATCGTTGATAGGTGGCGCCTGCATTCTTTAGGCCGAAAGGCATGGTTACATAACAGAAAGCCCAGCCGGATCTGATTGTACCCGGAATAGCAATCTAGGAACGACAACAAATCACAGCAGGCCGTGGAATCGATGACTTGATCGATACGGGGCAAGGCGAAGGGGTCTTTCGGGCACGCCTTGTTCAGGCTGGTGTAGTCGATACACATGCGCCAGGTCTTGTTCTTCTTCAGCACCAGGACTGGGTTCACCAACCAGTCTAGGTGGTACACTTCCATGATGAACCCGGCTGCAAGGAGCCGGGTGATCTCGTCACCGATTATCTTCCTCTTCTCCTATGTGAACCGGCACAGAGGTTGCTTGACCGGCTTGGCATCCGGACGCACATGAAGTGAGTGCTCGGTGAACTCCCTCGGCACACCCGGCATGTCCTTGGGGGACCATGCGAAGATGTCCCGATTCTCACAGAGGAAGTCGACGAGCGCGCCTTCCTATTTGCTGTCCAGGCCGGCACCAATGGTGACGAACTTAGTCGGGTCGGAGGGGTCGAGCAGGATCCTCCTCGTCTCCTTTGCCGGCTGGAAAGCTCCCTCTCTAGCCGGTTTGCTGCTAGCCGGAATGTCCTGCTGGGCCATGGCCACATTGCGCATGATCACGCGCTTTTTTTCGGCTATGATGAGGCCTCAGCCAGTTTGGAACCGGCTGAGGCGCACTCCATCGACCGCCTGAAGCAGCCGGCGACGGTGATCACGCCGTGGGGTCCCGGCATCTTCGTCTTGAGGTACACGTAGTGGGGGATGGTGGGGGCGGGGCGCCTGAGGAGAGCATGGTAGGAGCTTGTCAGGTTTACCACCTCGAACCAGATTGGTTCACGGTGGAAGTTCTCCTTGGTCCCGAAGATGACGTCCAGCTAGATTTTCCCCAGCGGGGCGCAGGCTGGCCCCGACAGTATGCCGTGGAACGTCGTGGTAGTCGGGCGCAGGTCGCTCTCGCGAATGCCCAACTTCTCTAGCGAGGACTGGTAGAGGAGGTTGAGGCTGCTGCCTCCGTCGATGATGACGCGCGAGAATCGGCAGGTGCGCGCGTTGGAGACGATGAGGGGGTCGAGCACCATGGCGTAGCCCCCGGGAGTCGGCAGATGCTCAGGCTGGTCTGCCCGGCTCCAGGTAATGGGGGTTTCCGACCAGTTCAGGTACTGGGGGGCCGGAGAGACGATGGCATTGACCTCCTTGGAGCGTCGCCTGCGGCTGTGCTTGTCGTCCTGCTCCGTCTCGAAGATGTGGTAGGTGGCGTGTCGTGGTGGTGTCACAGCAGATGCCATGGATAGGCTAAAGGTGGGGACTAATACACGCTAGGGGAATCCAGGGAGGGATAGTGAGGTGATTCCTCACACCAAAGTTTGTATTTGCTTTGCTTCCAAGATTACAAGTGCTCCTAGAGCTGTATTGGCGAGAGGAGGAAGAAGGAGCTCCCTTACTCTCACACACAGATCACACTACCCTAGCCAAATCAGAATAGCGGAACCCCTTCTATAGAGGCCCTAGCCCTCCTTATATAGGGGTGGCTAGGTCTCCACCTAGGGCATACGTGGAGGCATATTCCTGAGAATATGCCTTCTCCCAAAGTAGTAAGCCGTTCGGGTTGCTTTTCCCCCGCGTCACACATGCAGAGACTACGTGAGCCTCTGCGGCGCCTACGTCAACCGACATGAGCGTCGTCACCCTTGTCGGCCACGCCTCGGTGGTCCTGCCCTGGTCCGCTTCGCTCATGCAGTGCGTACCGGGGCTTCTTTTGACCAGCGAGATTCCTTCCTTCTCCTAGAAGCTAGATGTGACACGGATCATAGTTGATCCGGCCACACCCGTTCCTGCATATAAGTTAAAATAGGCATTTCCGACTTACAGCTTAAGTCGGTTGAGACGTGGTTAGGCGGGCGCCCCCCGGTCCGGGTTACCCCGTGATTCGGCCTGCCTTGAGGTGACCCGGCCAGCATCCGCTTTGGCCTTGCCAAACCTCGACTAACTCGGCCTTTATACCCTGGCGTGACCCTACCCGAGGGTATCCCCCCAACATTAGTCCCCGAAGCTGGTGCGGTCTTAGCTGCCTTGGCCGCTAAGGCCACATCAGGTTCAATTATGTTCGAGCCTTGGACGTTTTTTCCGAGTTAGCTCTTTATCTCGGAATATATGGATTTATGTTCCCTTTGCACGTTCCAAGTTTTCACTTGCCGGCCGGGTTACCACTTTAACTCGGACCTCATGGTTTTACTTTCCCTCTGCACATTCCAAGTTTTCACTTGCTGGCCGGGTTACCACGGTTCCATCCGGGTCTTGTTTCCTTCTCTCGTACGCTAACCCACGTGGAGGCCAATCATTATGTTGCCTCATTTTAAGGGCCAACTATAGCAACCGCAGCAGTAATTGTCAGTTATCACTGTGCGGGTCACGTCACGCCTGCCTCCTCGTTTACCGCATCGACGCGTCACGTTATGGAATCAACTCCATTCCGTGGCCTTCCGTGTGGCTCCGTGCTGATTGGTTGATGCGGGTAATACACGGCCACAACGTGTGGCGTGCCCGCAGGACACGATCCCACTTTCCCCTCGTGGGAGAGGTTAAATAGTGGAGGGGCGCACCCCTTAGGATTTTTCCCCTTTCTGCGCCCCTCTGCCCCTTGCTCTTCTTCTTCTTCGTCTTCCTCGCGACCGCGCCGCCGCTAGTGCTTCTAAGCTGCAGCGCCGCCGCCGCACTTTTCCCCCACACCTCTACATCGTCGTCACCGCTACGCGCCTCCTCCACCACGGGTCGTTGCCAATCTAGGACTTTGCCCCCCGCCGTCGCTAGCGCCAGCGAGGGCAGCGAGCACCAGATGACGGAGGAGGAGCTCGTTGTCGCTGAGCAAGAATGGAGGAGGACACCGCGGCGGCGGACCGTGGTGTGTGGGCCGGGTCCTGGGTCTGCCAAGACGACCTAGACTGGCTCTACCGCACCAGACGCATCCCCGCCGGTGTCGCCGCTCGTCTTGCCTCTGCCGACCTGGCCCCCTCACCGAATCCGGGTGAGTACGTCGTGTTCTTGTCCCACTTCCAATAGGGGTTCGGTTTGCCGGTCAGCGATTTCTTCCGGGATTGGATAAACACTTACGAACTCCAGCCACACCACCTTCCTGCCAACGCTATTACTTCTCTTTCCGCTTTCGCCTCTACGATCGAAGGCTATGCCGGACTATGGCCCACGAAGGAGCCATGGATCCGGTTTTTCGGCCTTCGTCATAATGTCATTCCGAACGTAGAGCTAGATCCGGAGGACAAGCAGCTCACTCAGTTCGGAGCCGCGTCCATCTCACCCTAGAGGTTTTCTGTTTTCCCCCGAGTCACCGGGCTAGACTCCTGCAAAGGATGGGCCCATACTTTTTTCTATATCCGGAATACGGGCACCGAAGATTTGATTCGGCTGCTTCCCTACACTCCGGGTCCACCTAACCCGGAATTGTGGGACGTCGTGCCCAAGAAGCCCACGGTCTTGGCCAACCAGGTCAACAAGAGGTTCGCGGAGCTGAAGAAGCTCGGGTTGCGCAACAAGGACGCTATGATCACGTTCGTCCGCAATCGGATCTCCCCCTCCAGAAGCGCACTCACAAGGTGTGTCACATGAGCTTCGGCCGCGACCCCAACCAGACCTCATCCTTTCAGCTAAGCAATACGGAGATCTACCGCCGGGTTAAGGCTCTCTTTACCACCCACAAGGACTTCTCTGCTGAGTGGACATGGGGAATTGGGCATTTTTGCCGTGACAAGCTTCCTCCCGCGATAAGCTTCGTGGTGCAAACTTACTCCAGATTAATTATATGTCGGTCATTGTGGCATTTTTGACTTTGTTGTTCATTCTTTTCCTCAGCTATTCCTTCAACAGACCCTCGAGGACGGCACGGATCCGACCCTTAAGTGGGCGTCGGACCGGGAGACCCCGGATGAGGAAGAGCCAGACCAGGAGATGTTCCTCCCGATGACCGACGCTACAAAGCGACCCACCGGTAAACCCTCTTCTATTAGAGATTGGCCCGATGATGAAGATGACTCGGATGTTGAGGTGATTGAACCTGTTGATGCTGTCCCCCTTTCTTATGCTTTTCCAGCATCAGCTGACCCCGGTGGGCATATCCACGAGGACCCCCTTGCTACGGGCGAACCTGCTCCGGTAGCGCCGAAGAAGAAGCACAGAGCTGCATCAAGTTCCTCCTCCGGACCTTCTCAGCCCGCCAAAAGGCGAAAGAAATCTGGAGACAAAACTGCCTCCAAGCCAGTAGGTAAAGCCCTAGCACGAAGGGCTCGGAAACCCAAGGAGCCCCAAACCTCGGATGCGTAAGTCTCTTTTCCCTCTACAACTTTTTCTTCCTTGCATTGTTGTAATTTCTCTTCTGACATTATTTGATTTGGCAGGGCTACGATGGAGGTCGCTCAGAGTGGATCTAGCATCTCTTCACCGCTCCGACCTAGCCCTTCTCCTCCTCGTGACGACGAGTCACGCCCGCTGAGACCTATTCCAGAGGGTTCTGCGGCTGCTCCGGGTTCTATTCCACCTCGTCAAGAGGGGGGTAACCTCGGAGCGGGGGAGACCGGTCCAGCCGAGGCGGCGACATCCACAACTTCGGCTTCGCCGCAACCAGCAGCTACTGAGACTACCTCGGTACCAGCACCAGCTCCAGTACCAGCAACCAAACCAGCACCAAAAACCAACTCCGGCACCAGCACCAGTTCCGGCACCAGCAGCAAGTCCGGCAGCAAGAAAATCAGGAGTGACACCAAGTCCAGCAACAAGAGCACCAGCGCCAAGTTCCTCCGCCTCGTCCGAGTCTTCTCAATCTCGGCGAGGAAATACTCCGGCAGCTCCTAAGGGAAAATCCGCTGCAACCACTTCCTCTTCCCAGCAACCAAAGGGCAAGAAGGCTCCTGACGCTTCTAGGGCAGCATTCATCGAAGCTGGGCAGCGTACCCTCGCATCCATGCTTCCCAAGAAAGCTCCAGCAGCGAAGGACGCCCCTGCCGAGCCAACCGATGCACAACAAATGGTTTTGCACACCAGCCCAGCCCTTGCCTTAGTTGAGAGAAAGGAAGCGCATGCGAAGGGCTTGGTGGCGCCTAATATGCCCATCGGCGAGCGGTACCCTCCGATGTTGATTGAATTCGTCAACAACTGGAACAAGGCGGAGTTCGTCCATGACGACGATCTCCCGGAGAGGTTTGGCCCCGCCGAATTTTCCGCCCAAATGAACACAGCCGCTAAGGCAATCAACCTCGCGGGTCGGATGATGGAGGTACGTTGCTTCCCCTTTACATGCTGTAGATAATGATGATATACCCATTAGTCCCCGAGCCTCCGGGGGAGTAACTTGTTACTCGGCCGGATGCTCCTTAGAGAACTAACGTAGCTCCATGAGAACTTCGAATATGCACACACCTAGAGCCGGGTTAAGTTCCACTTGGCCCGGATTTTGTACGCTTCGAATATGCACACACCTAGAGCCGGGTTAAGTTCCACTTGGCCCGGATTTTGTATGCTTGAATATGCACACACCTAGAGCCGGGTTAAGTTCCACTTGGCCCGGATTTTGTACACTTCGAATATGCACACACCTAGAGCCGGGTTAAGTTCCACTTGGCCCGGATTTTGTACACTTCGAATATGCACACACCTAGAGCCGGGTTAAGTTCCACTTGGCCGGATTTTGTACACTTCGAATATGCACACACCTAGAGCCGGGTTAAGTTCCACTTGGCCCGGATTTTGTACACTTCGAATATGCGCCAAGCTAATTTATATTTTTGTACTCTTTTCAGGTGACCACCAATCGCCGAAGTGCTGAATTCCAGCGTCTCCTGGATACTCATAAGATGCTACGCGCAAGGCAAGCTGCACTTCTCGCGGAACACGAGAAAAGAGGTAAATTTCTCCCTTGGCGCTTCTCCGTTTTTCTCCATCTTCCTCTGCTGAACTAATCTTATCATTCGGTTTCTGCAGCTGGGGTGGAGGCTGAGAACAAGATTATGCGGAAGAACCTGGAGCAGATCAAGGGTAAGGTACTTTTGTCCGACCTTACCATGCTTTCCATCTCCTTTCCTCCTTGGCTCGGCAAACATTCATACCTCGGCTCTGCCGGGTCAACACACTATTTCAGCATCTCTTGAAGATAGTATGCCCCTGCTTGATATGATGCTGCATTTTCTCGAACAAGCAGGACAACATCAAGCCGAGCTCAAGAAGAAAGACGATGAGCTTGCCCTCCTCCGGACCAAGGATGATGAGATCGCCATTCTCAAGGCTGAGATAGACAAAATGAAAGCCCAACACCAATCCGAGCTCCAGAAGGTTGGCTAGGATTTCACAGAAGAGCGCGAGCGCCTCACTCTCCAGATCGCCAAGGACCAGGATCTACTCAAGGAGTCCGACATCCAGCTTGGGTCGGCGAATGCTGAACTTGCGCAGCTTCGCAAAAGGCGTGATGACTGTACCAGGGAGCTAACCCGGATCCTTAGACATATATCACGTAAGTTCCTTCCCTTATCCGACATACTTTTCCGGGTTACTTCATATGTCTTTTCTTTACCTTCTTCCTTTGCCTTGTTTTCAGGCAAATTTCCAGAGGGCACTGCCATTGCGAGCGCAGCAGTTGCGGACTTCCGCCGAGAAAGGGGTACTCCCGCCGCTCCTGACGGTGAAGAGATTGCTTATGACATGGAGGACCTGTTGGTCAGCTTGTCATCTCGCGTGGAGCTCATCAAGAACTATGGCAAGGACATCCTCGATGTTGCAGTTCGCATCTTCAACACATTCTGGCCTGGAGAAGATACTCCGGAGACCGCTGCAATTCTCGTTGAGAAGCTAATGGAAACCGAGACCTAGCTCGACCTTTGGAGAGAGTTCACTGGACGTGCCGTAGCTGATACCATTCTTCACCACATACTTACGTGGTATGAGAAGATCGATCTCAACCTCCTGAGACGCCTGCGCACAGGATCCAGTTGGACCAATGACACAAAGTGGGTAGCTCGGCGCCAGGCTTGCGCCCATAGCCTCATCGAATACGCTCCCATTCATGAATGGGTTGAGGGACCGAGCTTCCTGGAAGCGGCTGGGGACGAAGAGGTTGAGAACGATGAAGATGGCTCGGACGGTGATGGAGAGGACGACGCCTCGGATATCGAAGACGGCGAAGATGACGATGAACTTCCTCCTCCTGCTGCTCCTTGAGCGAAAAAACTTGAAAATTTATCAGATCCCCGGTATGCCGGGTGGAATTGTATCCCATATACATGTGATATTTTGCTACTAGGTTCTTATGCCGGATTAACTTGGGTGTAGTCCCCTAGTTTATTTTTCTTGTTCGTCCAATCTTTTGGCTCGGCTCGCGTCTACCTTGATTCGGTTTTACGACTTACGAATCCGAGCTTCAAAAATTGTCTTAACAATACTGGGAAACTTTTAGACTTAGCTCAATAATAAAACTACATAATAATTTGAAAGTAAATACAAGGTTAGTCCGAAAAACAAACGTCGGCTCGATTAAGTTCTTTTCCTTGGTCGTTTTTCATGTGCTACGCAATTCCAAACTTGTTCTCTTGCTTGCCATGAAGCCAATTCTTGTTGGACAGCTGCAAGTCGAAGAGTTGGGTTCTTGGTGCTCACACATTACTAATCCGAGTTAATAAAACAACTTATTCTAGCTAATGCACAAAAGACAACAAATATTATTAAGGCAGTCCCCGAGTTACTGCTCGAGGTGCCAACATTTCATTGATAAGCTCATTGCCAGCATACATACCGACACATGAGAAGACTCGGATACATACACCTCTTTGCTAAGTGTAGAAAGGACGAAGTAGAGCTACATTCCATGGACGCTTAGATTCCTCGCCGGACCTGTCCGCCTTGTTCTTTTCCTGTGGCTTTGCATCTATAAGATAATAAGAATCATTGTGCAACACTTTGCTCACGATGAACGGCCCTTCCCATGGGGGGGATAATTTATGCATGCCAGCAGTACGTTGTACCAACCGGAGCACCAGATCGCCTTCCCGAAAGACTCGGGGGCTTACTTTCCGGCTATGATAGCGTCGGAGATTTTGCTGATATATGGCGGATCTGGACAATGCCAGTTCTCTCGCTTCTTCCAGCAGATCAACATCATTTTTCCGGGCTTCTTGCACTTCGGCTTCTGTGTATTGGGTGACCCTAGGCGAATCATGCTCTATGTCGGCTGGTAATACAGCTTCTGCCCCATATACCAGAAAAAATGGCGTATAGCCTGTTGATCGATTCGGAGTTGTTCTTAAACTCCACAGTACCGCTGGTAGTTCTTCTATCCAGCACCCCGCTGATCTTTGCAGTGGCTCAATGAGCCGGGGTTTTATCCCGGATAATACTAATCCGTTGGATCTTTCCACTTGTCCGTTCGATGCGGGGTGGGCTACCGAGGCCACGTCCAGCCGGATCTTCTTATCCCGGCAGAAACGCGCAAATGCTCCTTCCGCAAAATTTGTGCCATTATCAGTTATGATACTGTGAGGATAACCGTACCTCAAGATGATGTCTTTGAGAAACGTTATGGCCGTAGCTCCATCACACTTTCTTATAGGCTTCACTTCGATCCACTTCGTAAACTTGTCCACCATGACCAAAATATGAGTCATATTTCCCTTTGCTGGATTGA
This sequence comes from Avena eriantha, assembly GCA_910589775.1. Lineage (NCBI taxonomy): Eukaryota > Viridiplantae > Streptophyta > Magnoliopsida > Poales > Poaceae > Avena > Avena eriantha. The sequence goes on from OU342741.1 coordinate 57,942,732, forward strand.
ACGGGCCAACCATATCCAAGGACCATACGGCAAATGGCCAAGTAATTGGTATGGTCTTGAGTTCCGACATTGGCATATGTGTCTTGGTAGCATACCTCTGACAACCATTGCATTTTCTCACCAGATCTTCTGCTTGCTCCAAGGCACTTGGCTAGTAGAATCCATGCCAGAAGGCTTTTGCCACCAAGGCTCGGGACGAGGCATGATGCCCACACTCTCCTTGATGTATATCTCAGAGGACGTGAAGCCCTTCTTCCAGGTCAACACATCGCTAGAGGACATTGGTCACACTCCTTTTATATAGTTCGGAATTGATGATCGTGTACGCCTTTGCCCTCCTCTGTGTTTGCCTAGACAGCACTTCCTCAGTGGGTAACGTTCCATCTTTCAGGAATTGAAATATAGGTAGTGCCCAAGCTGGTATCGCTCGCATAGGGAACACCTCCTCATCAATTTCCATCAGATCCACCAGCATAACTTCAACCGAATCAGGCTGAGCAGTCCCCGAGTCATGCGAAGCAGTCCCCGGGTCCGCTGTGGTAGTCCCCCGGTTTGCCGAGGCAGTCCCCGGGTTTCACACACCAGCTCCCATGTCAACGTCCATGGGCACAGCTCCGGATTCCGTGTCCTCCGGGACATAAATTGAGTCGATTTCTAGGGAGGGCCTGATGGATGGTTTCCTGAGGTGCTCTAATGCTACACCCAGTGGAATTTCTTGTCGGGTTGACCCGAGCTTCGACAGCATGTCGGCAGCCTCATTTTCCACCCGGGGTACATGGTGAAATTCGCATCCCTCAAAGTAACCAGATATCTTCTGCACATGAAATCTGTACAGTGCCATGTTTGGATCAAGGGCGTCCCACAGTCCCGACACTTGCTGCACCACCAAATCTGAGTCGCCAAAGCATATGATCCGACGTATCCCAATCTCTTTTGCCACCTTGAGCCCGTGCACAAGTGCTTCGTACTCAGCAACATTGTTTGATGCCGCGAAATGGATCTACAACACGTATTTCAGCTGGTCCTTCTTTGGCGAGGTAAGTACAACTCCGGCACCTAGCCTGGTTTCTGTTTTTGATCCGTTAAAGTGCATTCGCCAATAGTTCGGATCAGGTAGTGGTGGTTCATATTGCACCTCGGCCCAGTCCACAAAAAAGTCCACCACAACTTGAGATTTGATTGCTTCTCTTCTGTCATATTGCGGCGCATAAGGAGCTAGTTCAATTGCCCATTTTGCAATTCTGCCACTTGCATCCTTGTTACTCATTATCTCGGATATGGGGGCCTCACATATGACCCTGATGGGATGCTCCTCAAAGTAGTGCTTCAGCTTCTTAGCGGCCATGTACATGCCATACGCCACCTTTTGATAGTGTGGATAGTTCTGCTTTGAGGCTGACAACACCTCACTCAAGTAATACACTGGCCTTTGCACCGACTTACCTTCCTCGTCGCACTCCACCACTATCACTGCACTTACAACTCGGTTGGTTGCGGCTATATAGAGCAACATTGGCTCCTTTGATAGTGGTGAGGCTAACAGTGGTGCAGTGGCTAACATCTTCTTAAAGTGGGCAAAGGCTTCATTGGCCTGCGGCGTCAAAACGAACTTATTCGACTTTTTCATGAGTTGGTAAAGAGGCAATGCCTTTTCTCCCAACTGACATACAAACCGACTTAATGATGCCAGGCAACCTGTGAACTTCTGGACATCGTTAAGACACTTCGGCAGTTCCATTCGTTCGATGGCCCAGGTTTTAGTTGGATTAACCTCGATACCTCGGCTGGAAACAAGAAAAACGAGCAATTTCCCAGCCGGGACACCAAAGGTACATTTTTTCGGGTTAAGTTTCATCCGGAACCTCCTTAGGTTTGCAAACGTTTGCCTGATATCGCCAAGGAGCGTTTTTCTTTCCTTGGTCTTGATAACCACATCATCCACATACACTTGTACATTTTGACCGATTTGGTCGTGCAAACATTTTTGCATACATCTTTGGTACGTTGCCCCTGCATTACGTAAACCAAACGGCATGGTGGGATAGCAATAAGCCCCATACGGGGTAATAAACGCAGTCTTTATTTGATCATCCGGATTCAGAGGTATCTGGTGGAAACCAGAATATGCATCAATGAATGACAACAATTCAGATCCAGCAGTTGAGTCTATGACCTGATCTATTCTTGGCAGCAGAAATGGATCTTTTGGACACGCCTTGTTCAGGTTCGTGTAATCGATACACATTCGCCAAACCACCGCCACATTCGGATCGTCCTTCTTTTTCTCCACCAGCACCAGATTAGATAGCCGATCCGGGTAAAGAACCTCGATGATAAATCCTGCAGCTAGGAACTGAGCTATCTCATCCTCGATGACCTTCCTCCTATCTTTGGCGAAGTGGCGGAGAGGTTGCTTCACCGGCTTAGCTCCGGGTCTCACATTCAGAGAGTGCTCGGCCAACTCCCTCGGAACACCTTGCAAGTCCTGTGTGGACCAAGCAAAAATGTCCCGATTCTGACGGAGGAAGCTGACGAGCTCGCTTTCCTATTTATCACTTAACCCGGCACCAATTGTCACGGTGCGCTCTGGGAACATATCATCAATGGGAACCTTCTTGGTATCTTTCGTGGCTTGGATGGAGACACTTCCATGCGGGTTACTCAGCACCGGCATATACTGCTGCGCGGACTGAGCCAATGCCGCCACCTCTTGAATTTTCCTTTTCTCCTACGCAATCACAAGTGACTCGGCTAAGTTAGACCCGGCCGACGCACACTCCATGGAACGTCGGAAATCCCCAGCAATGGTAATCACTCCGTTTGGTCCGGGCAACTTCATCTTCAAGTAACTAATATGACAGCTTGCCATGAACTTGTTCAGCGCTGGCGTTCCGAGTAATGCGTGATACGCACTTTCCAAGTTCACCACCTCGAACTCCAAATTTTCGCTTCGGCAGTTATCCCTCGTGCCGAACAATACATCAACCCGGACCTTGCCTATGGGCTCTCAAGAAATGCTGGGCACAATACCATGGAAAGTTGTCCTCGTGGCCTATAGCATATTCTCCGAGATACCCAACTTGCGCATTGTGTCCGCATACATGATGTTAATGCTACTTCCATTGTCGATCAGTCCTTTGAGAATCTTACATTAATGCTAGGCCCAATGAATGTCGGATCTAGCACTAATGCATAGGAACTAGGGCTCGGCATAAGCTTGGGATGATCCTTGATGCTCCAGGTGATTTCTTGGTCAGACCAAGGCATGTATCTCGTCACTGCAGGCATTACTGCATTCACCTCCATATGTCTGCGCTGCAAGCTCTTCCTGTCTGTTTCCTTAGTGGTGAACATACAATAGCTTTGATGATGCTCTCTGTACTCATTTCTCCCCTCATTTCTGGGGTACCTCTGATCCGGCTGATGCTGATTTTCCACCTGATGCACTGCATCCCTTCTCTCATTGTTATCATACCTCGGCGGAGGGGGAGGCAACATTAGCTGTTGCGTGTTCGCTCCGGAGAGCAATTGCTGCCGAGGTTGATCATTCCGGGGTGCCTGAGCATTCCCCGAACCACCTTGTTCAATCTTGCGCATCCACTCACATTGCCTCGTTGTATGACCCACTGGGTTACTCGAATTTGGCGTGTGAAACTTACACGGCTGATCCAACATCGACTCATAAGTATACCTCGGGCGGTCCTTCTTTTCTTGCCACTGTTTATTTTGCTCTGGCGTCCAAGTTTTCTTGCCATCATTTCTCGGAGTCCATTGCCCTCCAGTTTTCTAGCGTTGACTGCCCCCTGCTCCGGGCTGATCTTGATTCACAGCCGCAACTTGTTGCGAACCGTATCGATGATCCGGTCTGTTATCTCTTCTTTTCCCTCTATAGTCATTCCTCCGGGATGACCCGACTCCATCTCTCTGGTAGTACTCATCGTTTGACTCGTTTGACACGAGCCTAGGTTGAGTCGGATCACCTAGAGCATACGAATCAGCAATCCGGATCATCTCTGCCAATGTGGTTGGCATTTTCCTTTGCAGCTTCTGCCATAGCTCGCTTGCATATCTGCACCCTTGCGCAAACCATGCTATGGCATGTGATTCTATCACGCCCTCACACGAGTTTCTCATGGTACACCATCGGGTTAAGAACTCCCGGTCCGTCTAATTTGGTCTTTGCTTGCACATAGCTAGGGTTTGCGGCCTGTTTGGCCTCTGATACGTACTCGAGAAATTACTGATGAACATCTCCTCAAAAATCTATCCAGTAGTTAATGCTTCCGGGCGGCAAATTGTTCAGCCATACCCTTGCCGGGCCCTCCAACATCTGGGGTATGTATCGTACAGCCCACCTCAAGTTGCCTGTGGCAATTTTCACAGCTGTAGCATAGTTTATCAACCAATCCTCCGGCCTGGTACTGTCGTCATACGTCTTCGTGCCCTGGGTAACTGGAAGTTGGGTACCGATGGCTCCTTCATGATCCGTGGTCCAAAACATGCTAGACCCGGTGGACCTTGACATTCGATTTGTTTCGACCTATACAGTCGATCCAGTTTCAACCTGGCATCATCTGGCATCAAATCCCTGCTTCCCAATCTTGACCCTATCACATGATAGTCCGGTCTAGGGTATCCCGCGTTTGCCATTTCCGAATCTCCATCGTTGTACCGGTCTTGCTCTCGTGGAGCACCTCTGTTGCATACCTCGGCCGACACTTTGCTCTTGCCTTGGTATATTCCGCTGCTACGGTTGTCCTGCTCCTGCCGAGTTTCGCTGTCCGGCATTGCCGTTGACGGTGTTCCCTTGACCGGCATTGCCTTGGTCGCGGTTACCCCGACCAGCTTCACCTCGGCTCACACTTCGTCGATCATCATTTTTCTATGCTTCTTTTCCTTTCCCTGCCCGCGTTGGGTCATACGGGACGATCTGTTTGTTCCGTCTGGCCGAGGTTACTACCTCTTCTCTCCTTGGACCACCATGAGGAGACGATGCGGCTCCAGTGGATTTCTCCGGGTTACCCATCGCCGAATGGACGATCTTGGAGGCTCCAGCTCTCTCCGGGTTAGCTCGGAGTAGTTCCTCATTTTGTCTGTTCGCGATCCGAACCAGCTCGTTAACCCTATCTTGTTGTCTTTGTCGGGCCTCACTCGTTAGACCCTCTAACTCGGATGCAGCTGCATCCGCTGCTCTGAGGTTCTTTCCCGGGGTACTATACCTCGGCAGCCCCACGGACAAACAGTTCTCTGACTCCTCGATTCCAGTATCACCTTCTCTATTCATTTTTCTCATGAGATTTCTCCCCTTCACTTTTATAGCGTGAACTTTGTTTGCCTTTGCGTACTCACGCAGCGTCATGTTCAACGACTGCTGAGCCGCGGCTATCTCTTTCGCGCCCTCTAGTATTTTTTGCCTAGTTTCCTCTAGCTCGGCCTGCGCCCGAGCCGGATCTACTGCTGCTACCGAGCTGGGGGTAGCCGTTGTTGTTGTTGCCGGCGTTGCCGCCGTTGCCATCATTGCCGGCTCCTCTAGCCGGTGGTGGAGGCCCACCCAGAGGGGGAGGGGGGGACGAGGCTAGTTGCCCTGGTCCTTTAGCTGGCGGGTCCAGCTGCAGTTCCAGGTGGTGTGAGTAGCCGGTTTGAAGGGACCGCTATGCCACTTGCACGGGCCGTCAAACATCTGGTCGAAGGTGAGCCGTGGCTTCTACCTTCTTGCCTCATTAGCCGGCGCGTCGGGCGCGCCCTCCACAGCATTGACTTGTCGCGCGTGGTAGCGAGGCTTCTGTTGTCCGGCCTGGCGGTCCCCATGGAACCGGTTGTCGTTGCCGTGGCGTCGGGAGGATCCGGCTTCTCCAGCCGGATTGCTTGGTCGGTCACGAGCCGGCTCCGTGGGAGTCAGACGGTCGTCCGCGTTTACTCGGAGGGGTTTCTTCATGACGGCATCTGCCGTGGCGTACTGGTCCACGACCGTCATGAGCTCTGCCATGGTTTTTGGCTCGTCACGCAGTAGCCGGTGGCGAAGCATGGTACCTTCCCGGCAACCCTCGATGAAGAAACTGATGACTTAGCTCTCTAGGATGCCCTCGCAGGTGTTGCGTAGCTCTGTCCACTTGGCGAGGTACTCGCGGTCGGTCTCACGGTCACCTTGGACGCACAAGGCCAGGTCGCGCGGGCGCCTTGGATGTTTGTACGTGCCGTTGAAGTTGCGGACGAACACCTTCTCGAAGTCAGGCCAAGCGTTGATGCTGTTGGGCGCAAGGCTATTGAGCCACGTCCTTGTCGATCCGGTTAGCATGAGGGGGAAGTAGCGCACGGCTGTGCGCTTGTTCCCGTGGGCGATACCGACTGCCGTAGCGTAGTCGGTCAACCAGTCTTCCGGCTTCATGCTGCTGTCGTACTTGGGGGTGTCCCTGGGTAGGGAGAACTTGTCCGGAAACGGCTCGTTCCGGATGCGGGGTCCGAAACAAGCCGGACCGGTAGAGTCTTCCTCCTCCGTGACGCGCGCTTGAGCGAGGAGCTCGATGCGGTCGCGGGCATCCGGACAATCTGGGTTGGGCGCTCCCACCCGGCCCGAGAGACGGGAACCGGCTGGTCTGGGCGCTCCGGTTGGCGGAGGGGGAGGCGGCGGGTTGCTGTTCACCGTCTGCTCCTGGCGCAGCTGGCCCCTGTTGCCAGAGCTACGACGCCTGCTACGGGCCCTAGCCGGCTGAGGGGAGGACGCCTGCTGGGTGTCGCGCGGCACGCCCCTGCTGTTGACAGGTAGCCTGCTTCCCCTGGAGTACCTGGGGTCCTCCTGCATCTGCCGGTTGGCGTCAGCCTGCTCGTCCGCGATGCGGAGGAGCTCCTACACGCGAGCATGCTGGCGGGCTCGCTCCTCGCCCTCCAGACTAGGGAGTTCTTCTGCCGCGGCTCGTGCCGCGCGCAGGTTCTTGATGGGCGTGCTGTAGGTGGGCCGGATGAGGGCGGGCGCGGGATCCGGCTCCCCATCCTTCTCCAACCTACCGCCTAGCTCGCTGCCCCGGCGCCGCACCTGGCCACGCCGGCTTGGCTCCGCGGTAGTCGGAGTGAAGCCGTGCGCACGGTCGTACTCACACCGGGTGATCTCTAGTTGCTTGCGGGCTGCCGCCAGCTCCATGGCCTCCTAGAGGAGGATCTGTCTCTCCATGGTGAAGTTGACCTCTGCCTCCTCCAGGTTATCCCCGAGGTTAACCGGTGTTAGGAGCCGATCGATGGCATCCTCCACCGGATTCCGAGGCTGCGGAGGGGCAGAAGTTCCGACCTCGTCCGCGCCTCGCTCCCGTGGCTGGCGGGGGTGAGAGCTGGAGGCGGCCATCATGACCTCCACGCCGCGGGATGCGGCGGAGGCGCTACCGCCTGGGCGTGGCAGCTCCGTGACAGAGACGATTTCCCTAGGGAAACGCTCTGGGACGGTGGCGACGTAGACGGGGAGGTCGCCGAATAGCAGGACGGCTCCGTTCGCTGGGAAGGAGGTTCCGATGAAGCAGGAGGCATTGTCGATGCGCAGTCGAATTTGCCGAGCGTGAGCACTAGGCCGGAGGCCACGCGCTCACCGGTTGAAGTGCGGGGTCCCGTGCGGAACGTGACTCCGGTCGAAGCCATGTAGCCCCACGGTGGGTGCCAACTATCGTTGTATTGGGGACGACAGTACCTGAAGAGGTTAGATAGAGGTGTGGGGACTAGCAGGGAAGCTATCGACGGTGTCCGCAGGCGGGATTGGATACAAGTAAGCGTAGCTGGACGCAAGAAGTACCCAGGTTCGGAGACCTCGTGGTGAGGTAAAACTCCTACTCCTGCCTGATCTGACTATGTGGGATATACGAACTACAAGCGCTCCTCGAGCTGTATTTGCTAGCTACTGCCTTAAATGCTAAGAGACCAACCCTTTCTACCGACGCGCTGTCTCTCCTTATATAGGCAGAGGGGCAGTGGTCTCACTGGCCAATCCGACTGGCGGGCCCCACAAGCGGTTCCCAGCCGGCTGGTCATCTACAGTATCCCGTATGGTATGTCACGTCGGAGTGTGAGCGGTATGGCTGTCGTGGGCACAGTGGACGCCGTGCGAGCGCGTTGTCAGCATCAGGCCACTGTTCCCGCGTCATCCCCGCAAAGTCTTCGGTATGGTCGGGTAGTTGGCAGTCTTGTCATCGTACAGGGCGTACCGTGCACTGATACGCACATCGTCCTGTCTCACTGATTGGGTCCGGCTACATCGTCGTAGCCGACTACTTCTTGCTGCTCCGGCTACCGCGCGGTAGCCGGCATGTCCTGCCCTGTCCGGCTGTGCTTGGTTCTTGTCCGGTTGGGGTACCTGGGGGTCATCCCCTGACAACAACTCAACCAGCACCCAACGATCCCTGTGCAGCTCTCCATAGACCCTCTCTTATAAATCTCGGTATGGTGAGTGCATCTCTTGCACAAGCGGAACAAGGAATCACACATCAACCCGACAGATCCCCACGCCATCGCAGCAAGCCTCGATAGGTGGGGCACACCCGACGATCGCGGTCGCCACATCAGGTGCACTTTTTGGGCTCTGATCCACGAAATGATGCAAGAGACAACTTCACAGAGTGCAGGATCGACAGATCCAAGGAGGAGCATAGCAGCCGAAGATATTACGAAAGTGAAAGTGAGGACGGGCACGAACTATGTGGAGCCAGTTGCTTTACCCAACGGGTTCGCAAGACTCCAGTACCCAAGGATTTAAAACTCCCTCATGACCGCCAGAAATACGACGGCCTCCAGGAACCCGAAGCTTGGTTGGCATATTACCTAGCTACCATCAAACTACAAGGTGGTTCCAAAGCCACCGCAATGCAGAGATTGTAGCTGCACTTAATCGGCGCCTCCTAGTCCTTTCTAAGATAGTTACCCGAAGAATCCATCATCAGTTGGAACGACCTTGAGGACAAGTTCATCCGACATTTCCACTCCACATTCAAGCGACCCACATCCTTGGAGAAATTGCGAGCATGCAAGCAGAAACCAGGAGAATAAATACGAGTCTTCATCCATCGGTGGAACATCATAAAAAAATTCACTGAAGCCATATCCGATGAAAGGGCAATCGATGCCTTCAATGGTGGTCTTCGCTCACGAGAATTCACAGAAGAGCTGGGACAGATAAAGCCCAAAACAATTTCACAGCTGATGACTGCAAGTGCACAGATCAATTGTAGCTAGTTTTGAAGTAAAGATATCGAACCCACAGATAGCTATTGGTAAAGGATTTTATGCCCCTCATTGCTATCTACCAAAGAATACTTGTAAGTTGTCTTTGATCTCAAGTAAAGGGTGTTTGAATGGTTTATAGTTGTTTGTAGAAAAGTAATTAAAATAAGTAACAAGATTGTATGAAAGCGGGGTTGAACTCAATAGGGCGAAAACGTTCTCGGGGATGTAGGATACACCACTAGCATAGTACTATTATTATATGTAATCAAGATAACATACTTCTTATGTCATGACGTGTGGAGAGAGCCCCATAATAAGATGCTCACGAAAAGGCTCGTAGGAAGCCACTTTGTTGAGCCAAGTGTGAGATCACCTCTAAATAACCACTACAATGATTGAGAGCAATCACCCATATAGGCCACCACAATTAAGGGTTTCCCCATGGATATCGTAATTAGCTTAGGGAGTCCCTCTTAATCCCCCTTTAACCGTGATGGTTACAAGCCGGCGCCAATCTATCACGAGGCACTCCGGGTACGCTTCCACAACACGTCCAAAGGTTTTCATCCTCCCTTTAGTCCCAAAGGCAAATGATACATGGTCGACTTCACATATCATCTAAAGAGAGAGATCAAACACAAGTCATAATTATATCATAGACAAGCAAGTCATATGGACACAAGAATAGATCATCTTCATTACAAGTTCAAAGTGGTGCTAGGGTTTCTCCATCTCCCCAAGAATAAAGGAACTACTCACTCATGGAAGCAATCAACAACATGATCATAATCAAATGGATGGATTAAAGTACGGGTGTAGATCTAATGCAAACCACAATTGGATCTAGAATTACAAAGATATCTAATAGATGAAAGATGAAGTAATGGTGGTGATGAAGATGCAGGGTGAAGGGGATGATGCGTTGTCCTCCAATGATCCGTGAAGCAGCTGGGATTTTGCCCCAGCCAAGTTCCTCCTTCAGATCCCTCTCGGATGTGGTGTTTCGTGGTTTCTGGTGGCTGTGAATGTCGGATCCCCCTATCGTATTTGCTAGGAGAAACTATTTGATGAGGCGATCCCGATGGTGCCTAGTACGGGCGGATGGTACGGGCGGGCTCCGCCCGTACTAGTGATCGTTATCGGTGCTGATGCCTCCTCTTTATTTGTTATTCATCTAGGTGCAAAGGTAAATTCATAAAATGGCATTTATCACTTAGAAATATCATATTACATAATATGACATCTCGAATTAATAAGTTCATCTATGACTCCATGATTTGGGATCCTGTTGGAACAAGAATGAAATAGCATTCGTAGGCGGAGTGAAATACAAAAATCTCTACTCTATTTATGCAAAAACAAGAGGTAAAAATGCTTCTATTTTGGACTGATCAACTCCCCCAAGTTAGGTTCTGGCTCGTCCCCTAGCAATATGGTGGATTATGGACAAGATCATCATGTTCATGAGACACGAGACGTTACAATAAATGACGCAAAAATTGAAACAAGAGTATAACATCGGATGTAAAGATACATCGGGGGTATTACCATACCCATACACATTACATAACTTAGAGGCTTCCACACCCTTTTTCTAGTATTAATGAAATTATAAGAAGCTACTAGTGATTCAACATGTGATATGGAGTTTAGAGATTTGTAGCACTAAGTTTAATAGTGAAGATTCATGATCATTTTCTTTTTCTTCTTCCTCTCTTTTATATATGCTTGATTCTTTTGATAGCTGTTTTCTTTTTCTTTTTCTATACTTGTATATCTATACTTTTCCTTGCTCACTTTTTCTCTTTTTCTTTTCTGCAAACTATTTGATCATGCTTACTACTTCAATGGATTTTGAAAACTCTTAATCATAATATGCTACGAGAATTCTTCTTCTCATAACTTAATCAATATTTCTAAAGGTGTGGAAGTCCCTAAAATTATGACAGCTGTACAATTATCATAACACTCAACCTAGTTCAATCATCTAATATAATAATCATGAATCAAACACAACTTCAATTATCATAAAGTCTCATAACTCAACATATATAATTCTTCTCTTGAACAAAGGGACCTCGAAGTTAATGCAACTAATGCAAAATTTGGAATTTAAACCTAACCATGAGTTCAGGAAAAGTAAACATGCTAAAAAGACATAAGATAGATTACAAGGTTCTCATAGAGCTCCCAAGCTTGGTGTCAAGCTGGGTGGATCAAATAATCCCTTGCGATTATTAGATACCGTGGCATGCTTCATGGTGGGGAGACTCCGGAGTCACTAAGACTTGCACAGAGCATCTTATTTGATGTCTCCAAGATCAAGATACGGATCCGGCGTTGCTCATTGACCTTCTTCAACAGTTCAACAAGAGCTTTGTACATCTCTATTGTATGCTTCTGAGCGTTGATGGATCTAAGGCTAATATTGAGATTTGCCTCAAGTCCCTTCATTATCTTCAAGTCCATCTGGTCCAGGTAGCGGCGCAACAATTCAATATGTTTAGAATATCCTGGAGCTTTTACCTCAATCTTCTTGATGCAAAGATCAAGCTTGTCTAGGGAGGCTTGAATCTCCTCCCCTTGTCTCTTCACCTTTCCCAAGAAAAACTCCCCATATCCTTCTAAATCAAGTTGAATTTCGTCAAAGTCGTCTTCCTTTCCAATGCCCAAGCTGAACACTTTGCGTCCATCTTTTACTATTTCCATCAGCTAGAATCCATCATCGTCTTCAAACGTCTTCCCTTCTGGTTCAACAACTTTATCTTCCTCCGTGACTCTTGAGGATGACCCATACAGATCTTCTTTCTCCCGCAGGGTGCTCCATGAAGAGTTCATGGTTCCAGAGAGTTTTTGTAGAAGAAGTAGATTGTGGAGAAGATCTGTATATCAATACAAAGGAAGATCCCGTTTTGGGAGACTTATAAAGGGTTAGAGGAAAGATGAAATTTATGCTGGGAGAAAAAGGGTCGCCCAAGAAAATAATCCCAACAAATAAGGAAACAAATAAGTGCAAAACAAGGAAATTCGGATCGTAATGACTAGAGCGGTACATGCGGCGCCCGTACGGTGCGCCCGTACCGGGTCGTTTCCAAGACTTGTACGGTATGAGGTTGGTAAAGGGTCAACCGACTAAGTGGTATGGACAGGTTCCTCCCATACTACCCGTCCATACCAACTTCGCAAATTCATTTTTAATATCATAGAATAAACGACGAAGAGTGGAAGAAGAAAATCGCCGAGCCGATAACGACCAGCGGTACAGGCAGGTATGCCCGTACCGCGCGGTCGTACCGCTTCCGCAAGAAAATTAACAAAGCATCAGTAGGCTTAACGACCATCCGTATGGGTGGAGCCAGCCATACCATCTCCCCGTACCGATCTCGTAAGACTGACAGTTGACTCAGAAAAACGAAAGAAATTCAAATATGCAAAAAGAAATAGCATAAAATCATCCAGAACAAAGGTGTTGAGAATTTCATAGGTCATGTTTATCGAGGAAATATAGTCTCACTTGAATTTCTTTTATTCCTCTCTTCGAATAAAACAGGTCACAGAAAATTGCCAATACTTTTATAAGAGGAAATATGAAACTTCCTTTTTGGTTGTGTTGTTCCCAAAGGTATGCACACGGATGATACCTCCTTAGAATGGGGAACTCCTTGAACATTCGCGAACACTTCCTCCACCTCTTCCTTTCTTTGTAGGACCTGTAAATCAAATTCTTGAAAAAGTAGAGTCCAAAGGATCATTCTTAGCTTAACACCAGTCCTTTCTAGGATTTCATTTAAGCCAACACGATCGGTGTGTACTCTTACTTTGGAGTCCATGATTTAAGATCTAAATTTATCACAAGAAAACACTACATCGAAGAATTCTTTTTCAGCCATTTGATAGTTCTTTTGGGCCCCGTTTAAGGTGCGACTAGCATGATGAATGATATTTAGATCATCACCATCATACTGGCAGAGAATTGCCCCTATAGGTTCATGGCTAGCTTCACAAAATATTTTAAAGGGTTTCTTCCAAGGTGGTTTAATAACTGGTGCTTTTAGGAGGCCTTGTTTTAATAAGTTGAAAGAGTCAATACATTTGTCATCAAAATTAAAACGAACATCCTTTTGGAGAAGGTTAGTTAATGGTCTAGCAGTTTTTGAAAAATTCTTCATGAATCTTCTATAAACCCTACATGGCCCAAAAAACTTCTTATACCTTTTATATCTCAAGGAGGGGGTTATCTTTCTATTGCTTCAATCTTTGCCTTATCGACTTCTATGCCTTTACCTGAGACTTTGTGGCCGAGACTATGCCTTCCTGGACCGTGAAATGACATTTCTCCCAGTTCAAAACTAAGTTAGTATCTTCGTATCTCTGCAAAACTTGATGCAGATTATGGAGGCAATGATTGAAGGAGGTTCCATAAACTGAAAAATCATCCATGAACACTTCCATAATACTTTCAACATAATCAACAAAAATAGCAGTCATGCATCTTTGAAAAGTGGCAGGAGCATTGCAAAGACCAAAAGGCATACAACGATAAGCATAGAGACCATAAGGACAAATGAAGGTTGTTTTAAGTTGATCATCAAGGTGTACATCAATTTGGGAAAAACCGGAAAAACCGTCTAGATAAAAAAAATGAGAATGCATGGTAAGCCTTTCTAGAGTTTGATCTATAAACGGTAAAGGGTAATGATCCTTCCTAGTTTCCTTATTAAGATTTCTATAGTCAATGCACATTCAGTGGCCAACAATAGTTCTAGTGGGTAGCATTTCATTATGTTCATTTTCTACAATCGTAAACCCACCTTTCTTTGGAACACATGGACGTGACTTACCCATTCACTCTCCTCCACATGAAAGATAACGCCTGCATCCAATAAACGTATTATTTCTTTCCTCACCTCCTATTCCATGTGAGGTTTGAGATGTCGTTGAAAGTCCACCACCGGCTGGGCTCCTTCTTCCATAAATATTCTATGGGTGGCTATCGAAGGACTAATCCCCTTTAATTCACTCATCGAATATCCAAGAGCATTTTGATGTATGCGAAGAACCTTCATAAGATGTTCCTCCTCTCTCTCTATGAGGTTAGCACTAATAATAATAGGGAAATTGTTTGTATCATCAAGGAATCTATATTTTAATTCTTTTGGTAGAGTTTTAAGGGTTTGAGGAGGAAGAGCCTCATCTCCCTTTCTTATAGGTTCTTCATACTTTTGCTTAATCTCGATGTCCACCTCCGGTGTGGAGTCGAGATAGTTATCTATTTCAGCTTTTTCTATGTCCTCAAGAATGTTGCTATTGTTGACTAGACTTCTTGCTAGACCATCGTATGGAGTCTCGATAATTGTTGAGTCTAAGTTTATGATATTACGTTCTTCCTCACGTTCGTACTCATCATCATCTATTTCTTCTATAGCCGGTTTATGATCAAATTTGGAGAAATGGAAATCCATCTTCTCTTCACCAAACTTGAGAGACACAATTTGCCTTCTGCAGTCTATGTTTGCACCTACGGTATTTAAAAAGGTTCTTCCAAAGATGATGGGACAATAAACGTCAGTGGGCATATCAATAAGCACAAAGTCAATAGGGTATTTGTGAGGTCCAATACATATTGGTACATCCCTAATTATTCCCATAGGGACTCTCAGAGTTTTATCTGCAAGCATTATAGTCATATCCGTATCTTCCATATCACCTTGGGCTAGTTTGTTTTGAATTTTTAAATAAAAGTTAAAAGGAATAATGTCAACAGCTGTACCTATATCACAAATACCATAACAGGAAGTTCCACCGAAAGTATAGGGAAGGATAGGCTTACCCATTTCCTTGGCTTTTACCTTTCCTTCAACAAATTGTGAGGCTTCGGAATCTAGCTCAATTACGTTGCAATGTGTGAACATGGTCAAAATATCTTCTTTTATTGATGCCTCTACCTCTTTCTCACTCCCCTCCTTGGTTTTCCTTATTAGTGTTCCTTCTTCTAGCTCCTTGAGAAATAATTCTTCCTCTTTGTGTTGATCCTCAAGTTGCTGAGCCATCATATGTTTTCACATCGTCCTTGGAAAAGGAAGGGGATCAATGCTCGGGTCGTATAGTTGGTCGTTAAAGCGTCTATGTCTGTTGTATGGGTCCTGGATTCTTCTGGTTGTTGGAAATCTTGTATCTTTGACTTTAATGTAGTGATTCCCTCCTTTAAACGACATTATCTGCGCATGAAAAATATAAAAGAAAGTATTGCATACCCCTCTAAATATTAGCATTAGTGGCAGGGTTTAGAGAGATATTTCATCAAGAATATGAGTAATATCCAGTTTAAATGTGGATGTAGATGGCTATATTTCAGAGCCATCAACCTCCCCAAGCTTAAACTTGATCATCCTCGAGCAAGAAAACCAAAATCAAAAAGGAACTCAACATTTAAACTGAAATAACGAGATGGTGATCTTACTCATGATTAGTAGTCTCATGTTTCCTCCACTTCATAAATCTGAAAAACTTCAGCATAGATAGAGTAATGGCAAGCATATCATAGGGGTTTCATGCATCCTTATAGTGCAGCAAAATTGTTGTAAACATGGGTGATTCAAATGAGCAAACTTTATTCCATGTCAAGTAATCAACTCATAGGCTTGCCTTTGAATAGTAAAGTATAATCATGTAAATTAAGAGTGTGAGAGTTGTCATGAAAAGCATATATACTAGATTATCTCAATTCTCCCACATTAATAAATCAAGACTTTTCAAGCACTACTTTTCTATTCATTGTCCTTTAAGAATTTCAGTTTTTAAGTAATTGAGAGCATGTCAAAAATATGTATTAGTTTATCAGGCTGTGATGGACACTCGTGGTATCACTAAGGTTTTTGTTCCTTTTGCATAATGATTTCTCATAACAGCCATAGGAGTGATTCCATCATGATTACAGCTACCCGAGAGTGCCAGGAATCTTACCCACTATAGCATTACTACTACAAGTGTTTAATTAACTCATAACCAAAATCTAGGAGTTTCCTCCATTAAGATCGTTCGTAGGCCAGCGGAGTTGTTGGCATCCCATGAAGTTTGACACGCATAAAGCTATATCATTCTTATGATTAACAAGTCAAACTTTGGCATGCTCACAAAAACTGCTAAACATTAATTCAATCGAACAAATCTTTTCAAAGAGAGCTATCAAGTCAATCAACATTTTCAGTGGTGTTGAGTGTATCTAGAAATAAGCCTTCAAGACAAAGCACTACAACACCCAAGCCTTCAATTGGGAGACTTATTATTATTACAATTGTTTAGCAATTTTTAGGCAAGACTTGGTTAATTACGAGAGCTGGAACAAAACATATCCAATTAAATACCCATGAAAACAAAAATCTTACTATAATACAAAGACTCACTCCACCAATATAATATCTCAACATTTACTACTAACTAGCATGGGTTTCTCAAACTTCAAAAGTGGGGAGTCATAAGGCATACCTCTCATGTTTGGTTCCACTTCTCTCTTCCTTTTTTATTTGTTTCTTGGAAACTCGAAGTAAACCACTCTCCTGCAAATATATGAAGACCTCAAGGCGGAAACAAAAGAAAGAGGGAAAATAAGGAAAAATGGAGAAATCTTTTTGTGGTTTTTAAGAGAGGAACTTTAAAGAATAGAAAATTGGCGGCAAAGCTCGGCTAGAAAATTTCGAAAGCAAATAGAAAGAACTAGAAATAAAATGTTGGGGAAACCAACACGAGTGCTTATAAAATCAAATAAAAACAAAGCCTCTGAATAGAAGCAAATAAACTCCAAATAAATATACATGAGGAAACTTCCCCAAGCTTAGGCATTTGCAAGCCCTTCAAATCATTGTGGTAGCAAGAAAAGTCGTTAATCCAGTTTGCAAATGGAGTTGAGAGGCTACTTATTGATTCTCGGAGGTTCAAAGAGAGGTTATGCATCCTCTCCATAGTCCCTCCAAGTCCTTAGAAATCTTGGTATGTAGAGAACCAGGTTTGTGGCTGCTCCTCTTGATAAGGAACTTCTTGCTCCTCCTCTTGGTCCTCATTCTCCTCCAGAATCTCCTCCTCGGGTTGGTGTTGTTCAACCTGCGAATCATATAGAAAACATCCTTCGTAGATAGAGAAATGACCATTAGGCAAAGGAGCAGGTAGAGACGCCCAGCTCCAGCAATATGTAGATAATAAACACCACCTCTCCTAGTGAGCATTCCGCAAGCTCAGAAGGTGGAGAAACCAACACGTGTCTCACCTAGTACGGGTTGCAACTCACCTAGGTTGATGCCTAGGGCTATGGCAAGTACGGTGATGATGCCTCCACTTGTGATCGGTCCTTGACTTTGGGAGGCTTGGTGCTCCAAGTAGTGCACAAGGATGGCGCCCAAGTTGAGTGATAAGCAAGTTGATGTAAGAAGCCTTTGCGAGGACTAAGATGTCCTCCTCATTGAGTCTCGTGAACTCATTATGTGCCTGCAAGGTGTTAGCAATCACATAGAACAAATAGCGAATTGGAGGATGTTGAATATTCTTCCCCTTGTTCGCTCTACTAGTGAAACTCATTTCATTATAGTATTGTTCAGGGGTAGGTTCTAAACCAGTAAAGGATGCGTGTAAAACATGAATACCATTGTTTGGCAAATTCAAACATGTGCACCATTCATCTAATGTTAAGGTGTAGTTGTTGTTCATTAGACGGAAATAAATAGTGTCCTCTCCTTGCCATTGTTTTACGGTGCTTTGCAACGAACTTAGAAATTCAATGGTTAAGTGGCGATAAGTAGGTACATCATTGTACACAAAGTTTTGCAGGCCAACTCTATTGCAAAGTAAATTGAAGTCATCAGAAATACCGAGTTGGTTCAATATGGTGGGGCAAGCCCACTTGGCGGCCTTCACTTCGCGGTTCTTGATCCTATTGAAGCGATCACGATGGGCCTCATCACTAATCCATATCCACATGCGTTCCTGAGCGGCAACCCGAGAAGCGCTAGCGGTGGCTGATACATTGCAAATGTATCTATAATTTTTGATGTTCCATGCTTAGTTTTATCCACTTTCTTGTGTTTTGTTCCAACTTTGGAGTACTTTTCATATGATTTCTTGGACTAACCTATTAACAAGAGCCACAATGCCAGCTGCCTATTTTCTGCTGTTTTTGGTTTCAGGAAAGTTAGAAAATGAATATTCTCGGAATTGGACGGGACAAAAGCCAAAGTGCCTATTTTTCCGGAAGTCATCAAGTGCCAGAATACGAGACGGAGAGGGGCCAGAGGCTGGCCACACCACCTGGCCGCGCGGCCAGGCTTGGCCCGCGCCAGGGGGTGGTGTGGCCAGCCCAGGCACCCCCTCGGCCTCCCCTTCCGACTATAAGATGCCCTCGAGACGTAAACCCTAAGTACCCGATCAAAAATCCATGAAAGAGTCTGTAGCCGCCGTCATCTCCATCCCTAGATCGGGAGGGATCTGAAGCTCTTCCCGGCACCCTGCCGGAGAGGGGAATTCACCCTGGAGGCCTTCTTCATCACCATGCAAGCCTCCGGTGTGATGCGTGAGTAGTTCATCCTTGGACTACGGATCCATGTAGTAGCTAGATGGCTGGTTCTCCTCCTTTGTGCTTTCATGTCTAGATCTTGTGAGCTCCGTTCATGATCAAGATCGTCTATTTGTAATTCTGCATGTTGTGTTCGCGGGGATCCGATGGATATTGAGATGCTATTTCAGATTGATTATTGATTCTATCATGTCTTTGTTATTTGTGATCTTGCATGCTTTCCGTTGTTAGTAGCTATCTTGGCCAAGTAGATGCTAGCAACTCCAAGAGTTAGTATTTATGCTCGATAGTGGATTCATGCCTCTGGTAATCTGGGGAAGTGACAGAAATCTCTAAGGTACTAGATGTGCTGTTGCTACTAGGGAGAAAACAACAATCCTTTGTTCATAGAACAATCGTATTGTTTACTTTACACGCAATTCGTAAAGCAATAATCTGTTGCTTGCAACTTAATACTAGAGGGGGTTCGGATGATAACCTGAAGGTGGATTATTAGTCATAGATGCAGTTGGGTGGCAGTCTATGTATAATGTTGTAATGCCCAATAAAGTCTCAAAGGAGTCAATATGATTAGTATATGCATGTATTGCTTTCTCGATGTTTGTCAATTACCCCGCTGTAATTTGTTCACCCAACATGTTATCTATCTTAAGGAGAGCCACCTCTAGTGAGTTATGGATCCCGCTCCTTGTCTTTTACATTCAATCTACAATCATTTACTGTTTTGTGTTTACTTTCTGCAAACTATTACTTCTTTCCATTCGATACGTTTAATCCTTTGTTTTCCACAAAACACAGTGAGATTGACAACCTCATCGCAAGTTGGGGACAAAGTTCTGTGGTTGTTCTGTGCAGGTCTCCACGTTGGTACTAGCACCGGTAGTGTGCCCTGCCAAAGCTCAGCTAGTAACACATTTGGGGTGTTTCCTTGCTCCTACTGGTTCGATTAAACCTTGGTTTCATAACTGAGGGAAACTTGCTGATGTGCTCATCATACCTTCCTCTTGGGGTTCCCAACAAGCTCTACATCAACCACGCACCAGCACTTTTCTGGGCGCCGTGCATTGAGCCATCAAGCATTTTTCTGGCGCCGTTGCCGGTGAGTCAAGGACATGTTCACAAGGGGAGTCCCTCATAACCAATCTCTTTACTTTGTTATTTTTGTTTTGCTTAGTTTCTTTTTGCTTTGTTTGCTTGTTTCTTTTTAAAAAACACAAAAAAATTAGTTTTACTTGTTTGCTTTCTTTTTTCAAAAACACAAAAAAATTAGTTCCTATCTTAAGTTGCCACTAGTCTAGCCTTGATCCAATCACTATGTCACCCAAGGAAATGATTTTCACTTTTAAACAAGGAATTCAGGAAAGTTTTAAGGAAGCTTGGTCTAGAATCTCTGATCTACATGAAAAAACTGAGCCTAAAATGACTCAAAGCTTGTTCGTTAGCAGTTTTTACCTTGGGATTGCTCTTTGCTATAGATATGCTTTAGATTCTATTGTGGGAGGAGATTTCCTCCAATGTAATGAGTATGATGCTATTAATGCTATAAAGAAATTGATCCTCACTTACAACTTGCCTAGCCAAACTGATGTTTCTTTTGCAAAAATATTTGCTAGATTGAACACTCTTGAGACTGGCACTGCTAGCTTAAAAGATTGCTATAATACGCTTAGGGAGCATCAAAATTATGTTCCAATAAATTCTGATCCATCAAAGTGGCTTCCTACAGTAAAAATTGAGATAAACACTGAAACTTTTCAAGCTTGCTGTGATATCATGTCTGAATTTTGCCTTATGCCCAAAGATATTTATAAATCTCTGAATACTTGGGGGCTTACTAAAGGAGGAAAAGAAATATCTCTTGCTAATAATACTACCATATTACCTCTTGGAATAGCTGAAGGAGTGTTTACAAAGATCCTTGGGAAAATGATTTCTACTGATTATCTTGTTATTGAATGTGCAGGAAAAGGACAAATTACACGTATAAGATTCTATGCATAGGAAGAGGGTTAGACTTAAATGTGTTTTGAATTTTCTTCTTGATGCTCTCTTTTACTTCAATTCATATTTCCTATGTGAGCATCTTCTCAAACTATCATGCCTAACTTAAAGGCGTTAAAGAAAAGTACTTATTGGGAGATAACCCAAAAGTTTTAGATGTGTCTTGGAAGTTATTACTTCAGTAATAACCTCTCTTGTCCTTTTTATTTGCTTTTTGTGCCAAGAGTAACCTTTAATGAGAGAGATGTAATGATTGGGAAAGTTGCTATCCCGAAACAGATTTATGTGCTTCACCGTAAATATTCGTGTAAAATCTATGAACGTCTTTTGAGGCTTGAATTTTTGTGCTTCTGCCCAAGGTTGTTATCTAACTTTCGTTAGTTCAACACTTTTTGATTTGAGTAACAGAAAGTCTTCGAAAAAATTCGTCTTTACCTGCTGGTCTGTTTTGACATATTTCTGCCATTTTCTGCATTTGCTTCTTGTTGGTTCCTTCTTGAGTTCTTTTGGGGAATTGAGATTTTTGAGGGAAGTGCTAAAGTATCTAGTGTTCTAATGGAAGTTTATTTGGTGTTAGAACTGAACCTTAAGACTTATTTATCTTGAGTGTTAATAAAGATTGTGTGAAGTTTTGTATGAAGGAAAAATTTCAGGTGTATGGAAGGAATGAGAAATGAGATGAAGGATGGACTAAAGCTCAAGCTTGGGGATGCCACGCGTGTCACCCCAAGAAATATCCAAGAAGTACAAGCGTCAAATCTTGGGGATGCCCAAGGCATCCCCTTCTTCATCAATAAAAATCTCAGGTTTCTTCCAAACGCTTCATTTTTATTGTTTCATGCACAGTTGTGTTGTTCTTGGAGCGTCTTCTTTTTTGTTTTTGTTTTGGTTTTTCGTTTTCTTTGTTTGCTTAGTTTTCTGAATAAATTGGTTGGACCCCCTCTTTCATACATTGGTTTGCAAATAGTTTGGTTTGGTTTGGAAAAGAGTAGGAAAGTTCATGCTTATGTGGTAAAGAGAGCTTGTTTTTGACTGTGGCCTATGCTTTGTCATGCCATGCTTGATATTGTTTTAGCTTTATGCTTAGTATTCTTTCTTGTAGCATGACTTGTTATAAACAATTGAGACTGCTTAATGTGGCTTGGATGAATCATGCGTTGTTTTAGCATATTAAAGCATAGTATAATGGTATTCTCCTTTGATGCTTTATTTGGGTTGACTTGGCACATGCTCACACCATGTTATGACTATCTCAAGTATCCATAGCCTTTATGATCCTTTATTTTTCAACTTGTAGTATCACTTTATGCTTTTATCAATGATGTTTTGTCGCTCTGCATGATTATGACCATTATTGCTCTCTTAGTTTGTCGCTCCTAGTCTTTTGCTAGCCTCCACAACCAAGTATGAGTTCCACTCATGCATCCAACGCGCTAAACCGAGTTATTCCAAAGAGTCCACCATACCTACCTACTAGCTTATGCTATTCCAAGTATATTCATGCTTTTGTTTACCTTCCAAATTAAACTTGTTATGAGAAAACTAGTGATTAAAGCTCTCACAAACTTGATGGCACACTTTACTTTTCTTGCCCTTAATAAACTTGAACCATTGTATCTTCTATGTTGTATATGCTTGCACTTATTTGTTGGGAATTAGTAGAACCATGCTTTCATGGGGAACGCTTTCAACATTGCACTTGGTACTTGTACCTAGTTGATATCATGCTCTTTTGTATATGGATGTCGTCGGTGTGAAATGAAAGGGGAGCTTATAAGTCCATGGAGTTATGTATATGTGTTAGAGAAATGCCTGGGCCGCTGGTATAATCCATGTTGACATGGTGGAAACCTGCAGCGTAACCATAATGAGCTGTCTATGAAGCATTCTTCTTATAAAAAAAGAGTCCTATATTGAGAAAAAAAGAAAAAAAGAGATTATGAAAAGAGGAAAGAGATAAAAAGCACCATATTCCCATGGTAAATAAGAAGATTGCTGAGATGCTCGTTGTCTGCTTGCCTTGTCATTTTGATATGGGGATTCTTCCGTATCATCGGGCAAGGGGTACCCCGTTGGCGGTTCTCTATGATACACATGTACTTACGATGACAAGAACTTACCGATGAATAAACTTGAGTAGCATGAGGAGCGACCCTCGTATACAAGGGACATGAGATTTTTGACTTATACTTCGTCAAGCATGTACACCATAGTTTGTTCACTTTAACCTTAATCACTTCAAGATGCTTATGACAGGGGCAATGAGAGATGAAAGCTATAAGTACCATAATTTTTGGAAGCTCTTTATGAGACTTGAATCCCTACTTCCTTCTATGAAGGCCTTTCTTCCACCATTATATTGAGTCTCCACCTTCTATCTTTATGGACCTACTTTGAGAGCATAGTGGCCATTCTTAGTTCTATGTGCATTGTCCCAAGACTAGTTGATTGATGCATACTTTGATATTGCTTGTTTTAAACTATTTGTATCTAGTCACTCTTATAAACTTTGAAGGTGTCCTATGCAATTATATTTGCTACTCTATTGAGGGACAAGCTGAATAGTAGTATGCTATGTTTTCTTTATGTGAAACAAACAAACGTCTTGCAAATCATTGTTATTCATGAATCTTTTATTTGTGCCTTTTCATGTTGCAACATAGTTTCTTTGCTTATTGCTAGAACTTTGTCTTTCATGTTATGATTGAAGTACTATGATCCCAGCTTTGAATGTTTTACAAATACTTTGATCAAGTCTTTGATGGTGCATGTCACCTAAAAAATTATTCTTTCTTTTGATCACTTACCTACTCGAGGACGAGCAGGATTTAAGCTTGGGGATGTTGATACATTGCAAATGTATCTATAATTTTTGATGTTCCATGCTTAGTTTTATCCACTTTCTTGTTTTGTTCCAACTTTGGAGTACTTTTCATATGATTTCTTGGACTAACCTATTAACAAGAGCCACAGTGCCAGCTGCCTATTTTCTGCTGTTTTTGGTTCCAGGAAAGTTAGAAAATGAATATTCTCGGAATTGGACGAGACAAAAGCCCAGGCACCCCCTCGGCCTCCCCTTCCGACTATAAGATGCCCTCGAGACGTAAACCCTAAGTACCTGATCAAAAATCTACGAAAGAGTCTGTAGCCGCCGTCATCTCCATCCCTAGATTGGGAGGGATCTGAAGCTCTTCCCGGCACCCTGTCGGAGAGGGGAATTCACCCTGGAGGCCTTCTTCATCACCATGAAAGCCTCCGGTGTGATGCGTGAGTAGTTCATCCTTGGACTACGGATCCATGTAGTAGCTAGATGGCTGGTTCTCCTCTGTGCTTTCATGTCTAGATCTTGTGAGCTCCGTTCATGATCAAGATCGTCTATTTGTAATTCTGCATGTTGTGTTTGCGGGGATCCGATGGATATTGAGATGCTATTTAAGATTGATTATTGATTCTATCATGTCTTTGTTATTTGTGATCTTGCATGCTTTCCGTTGTTAGTAGCTATCTTGGCCAAGTAGATGCTAGCAACTCCAAGAGTTAGTATTTATGCTCGATAGTGGGTTCATGCCTCTGGTAATCTAGGGAAGTGACAGAAATCTCTAAGGTACTAGATGTGCTGTTGCTACTAGGGAGAAAACAACAATCCTTTGTTCATAGAACAATCATATTGTTTACTTTACACGCAATTCGTAAAGCAATAATCTATTGCTTGCAACTTAATACTGGAGGGGGGGTCGGATGGTAACCTGAAGGTGGATTATTAGTCATAGATGCAGTTGGATGGCGGTCTATGTATAATGTTGTAATGCCCAATCAAGTCTCAAAGGAGTCAAGATGATTGGTATATGCATGTATTTCTTTCTCGATGTTTGTCAATTGCTCCGCTGTAATTTGTTCACCCAGCATGTTATCTATCTTAAGGAGAGCCACCTCTAGTGAACTATGGATCCCGATCCTTGTCTTTTACATTCAATCTACAATCTTTTATTGTTTTGTGTTTACTTTCTACAAACTATTACTTCTTTCCATTCGATATGTTTAATCCTTTGCTTTCCGCAAAACACGGTGAGATTGACAACTGAAGGAAATATGCCCTAGAGGCAATCATAGAGATGATTGTATTTCATGTGTATCCATGAGTTATTATAATGTTCCTTGAATATCCATATACCAGGCAACTTGTATTGATTGGCAATTATGTGAATTGTTTGTGAAACTCTTTACTTGTATGGTTATCTAATAATTGTCCCTAGTCGGAGTTCATGCGAGGACACACGTGAATATTAGACTAGCACATCGATTGGTTAATGACTATGTTTCGCAAGTCATTGACATGGAGATGTCAAACCAATGATGTGGACACATGTTATGAACATGGGGTTGGACTGACCCAACATGAGACTAGTAATAATACTTGCAGCTCTCACTACACATCGTGTACGTTTTGTCCTTAGACCTGAGATTGTCGCATGTACTTGAGATGTGGATCGACCTACTTTGGGGCTATCAAACACTACTCCGTAACTGGGTAGTTATAAAGGTAGCTTTCGGGTTTGTCCTGATACATGCTGTAAGGCATCGGTCAATCAAGATGGGATTTGCCCCTCTCTACTTGAGAGAGATATCTCTGGGCCCCTCGAGTGATCGGATCCAGAAATGCATGGCCGTGCTACATATGGTTAAGAGTTAACCTAGTAAAGGGATTCTGAATCACAGTATCGAGAAAGAGAGGTCAGCTTAGAGCTAGACCAAATATCGTGAGGCAAAGGGAAAGACATGTACTCAACCTTGTGATGGTTCGTCCGAATGATCTTTATATGCGTTTAGGAGTTGGCACGTCTTGCTAGAGGCCGCTACCAACTATTGACGGAGTAAGTGTACTCGCGTCATGTTTATACGTGTATGAACCTATAGGGTCACACACTTTAGGGGCTGGAAGCCTAATGAGGATTGGATCCGAATTAGACCAGGCTTAGGCTGCTAATGGGCTGCTAATGTAGAAGCCCACCAGGGATGCCTATATAAGAGGGAGTGAGGCGAGCTGAAAAGGTGAGAGCATTCCACCCAGCCGCCACTCCTCTTCCGCCTGTGTTGCACGCGCAGACCTAGCAGTCTGGCGTGTGACGACTTCCACTCCGGACGTGTGGATACCTCGGAGGTGCTGCATCTGTAGCACTTGGACGAGCCGCGCAAAGGGGAGCTGCTCGTGGGACGAGGACGAGGAGGAGACGTAGAACATCTACACTGCCGCAACGTGCTTCATCGAGTTCCGCACCTGCGCGTCTAGCGGTAATCCCGTGATCTATGACAATAGTATTCCTGGTTGACGCGGTAGAAATTTTTGATTTTACACTAGTGTAGCCTACCCGTTACCCTTCAACAACCTCATCGCAAGTTGGGGACAAAGTTCTGTGGTTGTGTTGTGCAGGTCTCCATGTTGCTACTAGCACCGGTAGTGCGCCCTGCCAAAGCTCAGCTAGTAACAACTTTGGGGTGTTTCCTTGCTCATACTGGTTCGATTAAACCTTAGTTTCATAACTGAGGGAAACTTGCTGCTGTGCTCATCATACCTTCCTCTTAGGGTTCCCAACAAGCTCTACATCAACCACGCACTAGCACTTTTCTGGGCACCGTGCATTGAGCCATCAGTGGCACTAGCAGGAGTTTGGCTCCTTGTGTTCATCATCTAAAACATTGAAGATAGGCAAAAATAAATTTTTTGATCCAACAACAGTAAGTGCATCATAGTCCTCATCATAGCACACTAAAGAATTCTCCTCAAAATAGTAATCTAGGCAAGAAAATCATGGAAATTGGTTCATAGTAGGTCTCACCTAGATTGATAATGACAATAGATCGAAGATGAATTTGCAAGAAGTAATTGGAGGATCGGGGGAGAAACATACCGTAGATCACTTTTGTGTGAGGAAATCGAACAAAATTGAGCAGAGATGAAGATATCTTGAGGTTTTGAGAGAGTTTGGAGGTAGAAGAAAGAAAAAGGATTAAAGTTTTGGAGTTGGAAGAACCTTCCCATGCGATTTTGTGGTCGGACGCAACTATACGGGCGGAACAAAATGTTCCAGCCGTATAGTTGGTCGTTAAACTATCTATCCCTGCGGAAGAAAATATACAAAGGCATCAATATCTATATGGCCAGAATTTTTATTCCCGCCATATAGTTGGTCGTTAAACTCTTAGTACATTAGAAACAAAATTGTACGGAGGCACTGATATCTATATGACCAGAGCTATACGGCCGGAATTTTTATTCCTGCCGTATAGTTGGTCGTTAAACTCTTAGTACATATTGCAGAAAATTTTCGATGGCAAAGATATCTACACGTCCAGAACTATATGGCCGGAACTTTTATTCCCGCCGTATAGTTGGTCGTCAAACTCTCTGTGTGCATCAAAAAATTTATGTTTCTTCGAGAACTATTTTGTTTCTTGTAACTTAGTGATATACCTTGTTTTTGACAGAAAATTGAGAGTAAATATTGTTGACCAACAATAGCATGAATAGAGCAGAATTTCAAGTACTACTGAACGTCTTCTCCTCAAATGGAGTTTTCTAGCACTCTTTATTAAACATAAACTAAAATTAAAACAAAAATCTTAACTCAAACCTTTATTTCACATGGAACGCTCTTTTATGGTTAATAGCTTGACCTTGATGATACTCACTTGGGCTAGATGAGTGGAACACCCACTCCAAAGTAGTTGGCCTTCAAAGTGATGGCCTCCTTTTCATCATGCTTGGCTTTCTTCTTCCTGGGGAAATGAATAACAAAAGGATCCCGCGAAGGCAATTGTAACTTCACGTTCTCTTCATGCAGATTAATCAAAGCCTTGATAGTTCTTAAGAAAGGACGGCCTAATATAATAGGAGCAGTAGCATCTTCAGGCATGTCAACAATAACAAAATCAATGCGAGCGGGACATCCTTTAATGTATACTAAAGTGTTCTCCTTATTTCCTACAGCTTGTTTGTAGTGCTAGATGCAATTTTAACTCAGTAATTTCAAAGGAGCCTAGATTTAACTTGTTAAAAAGACTCTTTGGAATTTTTGAGACGCTTGCACCTAGATCACAGAGTGCATCTATCCCATTGGTTCCAATTTTAATCTTAATAGTAGGCTCAAATATGTCATATAGTTTAACAGGTAATTTTTCAACAATTTTCTTGTATTCTTCCTCAAGCTCACGTACCTTTATTGCTACTTGATTGACAAAGTGTTGGTACATAGCTTCCTCACTATCTTCACTTACCGGAATCTTAACGTTGATCCTTTTTTATGAGATCTTCAACTGTGTAACTTGGTGAAGGAGCATTACTATAGTCAATTTCTTCAGGCTCCTCCCTTTGGATCCTCATCATTTTGCGTTCTTCAACTGGATTGGGCTCAGCTTTACCTGCAAATTTAGCTAGAATGAGAGTTTGACTCTCGATTATCTTACCTAGATGTTCCTCAATGATCCTCGTTCTTTCTTGGAGGGCCTGCAAATCATTTCTCAAACTAACAGCTTGGTTAGATGATTTACCAAGCATGGCATCATGGTTCTCCATAATTTTAACAAGAATATTATTTTGTTCATTTTGTGAGTCTATGAAATACTTAAGTGTTTCTTGGAGACTCCCATTACTAGTTCCCATATTATTATTTGAGTTACCTGCAAGACTAGCATAATATTTCTGAAAGTTAGGATTGTAACTCTTCTTCCAAGCAGGGTTATAATCATTACGAGCTACGAAGTCTATTTCTTCAATATTTGTTTTAGGGGTGGCTCTTACCTAAGTTTCCTTATGTTTTACGGCTAGTATGAGCTCATCCAACTTAGCATTGAGATCTTCGTTTTCTTGTGGTGAAATAGAGTTCACCTTCTTCATGTTTGATCTTTCCACATGCCATTGGGCATGGTTGTCTTGCATATTGTCTAGCAGCTGCTTTGCTTCGGTATTATGTTTACCCATGAATGTTCCTCCAGCTGCAGTATCAAGCATAGACTTAGACACATGATTAATAACATTATAAAATAAATGCAGGATTAACCAATCTTCCATCCCATGACTAGGACAGTTTCTTAAGCATTCTTTCATCCTCTCCCATGCAAGCGCTAGTGGATCACGCTCTTCCTTTCTAAAGCCAGTAATATTAGATCGAAGTTTCATTGTTTGCAGGTGGGAAAAATTTAGTCATAAATAAATAAGTACATACCACCCATGATGTAATAGTATTTTAGGAAAAGATAGCAACCATTCTTTTGCTCTCCCTCTTAGAGAGAAAGGAAATAAATGTAATTTGACCGCATCAGGTCAACGTATTTTATACACATCATATCACATATTTCAGTGAAAGTATTCAATTGCATACCCGTGTCTTCAACAACAGAGCCTCCAAATTGATTCTGTTGAACCAAACTTAAGCAATGGGGCTTAATTTCATAGTCATCAGCAGCGATTGCTGGCCGAGTAATAGGAGTACACAAATTATCATTATTGGGAATATCAAACTCCCCAAGCTTCTTTTCAGCCATACTTCCTATGTTTTGGGGTTTTCTTAGACAAAGAATTTAAAGGCTAACTATTTTTTTGGTTTATCAAATAAAGACTGAAAGTAAACTAACAAAATTAAAAACAAGAATTAAAACTAGAAAGGATCCTAATAACCTCACCAAGGTAGCTATTGCTTTCTCGACAACGGCGCCAGAAAAGGGTTGATACCTTCGATCCGGATTATGGATGTAGTATAGCTTCTTTTCCCTAGTAGACCTATGTTATTGAATCCTCGGGAAGCAAATGCATAGTGAAGTTACTTTAACAGACCCTCGGGAGTTTTAGAATTCCTTTGTGTTTTTACCGGACTAATAGCTTGCGTCTTTTTGTTGTTGTTGATGATGGAGAGAGAGGGCCTAGGGCGTTTGGTTTCAACTGTAGCTATGCAAAACATCTAATGGAAATAAAAGATAGAAATAAAGTATGCGTGTACTTGTTAGAGCAAGATAAATTATATGTGGGCAGTGCATCCAAAATTGCTATTGCCTCCGCAACCGCTTATAGCAATAACCTACTAGTCTCATCCATAGAAGAAAGAGAACTAATGATATGCATAGTGATGTCACCGTTAGTCCCAAGCAAATCCCTCACATACAGCCGTACTACCCCTTCTGTCACCGGGGTTCCCAACCTGCAGATCAATCATCACTCATACTCCCTATACCTGGCTCAACCCTCGGGGTCTTGGATACCTGACAAGTCCTTGGATTGAGGCAAGAGAGGATACAATAATCATCATGTCATACAAACTAATACACGATCCCATCTATGATAAATAACATGCAAAATTGTTACATGGCTAGGCCGAAGCCCTTAGCCCAAGGAGAATTACTCACACATAGAGATGAGATCAAAAATCACAAACATTGTAATGAAAATCATAAGATTGATAGCAATAGTCTTACAATGTCGCTAGTCGGAGAAGAGATCTACTATTACAAGTGGTGGAATATGGCTATGGAGATGGAGAAGGGTTTGGAGATCTGGAGGCGGCTGGTGATCTGTGGCAGAGATTTTTTTGCGAGGTCTGGCTTGTTTTCTTGTCGCCCGAGGCTTCTTTATATAGGGGTCCCTGCACGAAAGTTGTTCTATTTGACCTAACGGTGGCGGCGCCAACTATACAACCAGTGCTATACAGCCGGAATTTTTGCTCCGGTCGTACGGTTGGTCGTTAAAGCGTCTGCCTCTGTTGTACGGCTCCTGGTTTCTTCTGGTTGTTGGAAATCTTGTATCTTTGACTTTAATGTAGTGATTCCCTCCTTTAAATGACATTATTTGCGCAGAAAAAATATAAAAGAAAGGATTGCATACCCCTCTGAATATTAGCATTAGTGGCAGGGTTTAGAGAGATATTTCATCAAGAATATGAGTAATATCCAGTTTAAATATGGATGTAGATGGCTATATTTCAGAGCCATCATTCAACATATGAAGGTACCTCCCTCATTGGCTCGACATGGGCCATAATTATTGGTTCTTCTTCATTGACTGACTTAGGTGGCAGAATATAATGAATCTAGTCCTTCTTTGCATCTTCAATATGTTTTATAAAAGACTGAAGGATTTGCAAGACAATATCATCATCAAGTTGCAGTTCATTAGCAGTTTCTTTTACCTTACCCAAGTCTTTGTAAGCATTGAGAAATCATATTCAATTTCTATACCTCCTTTGCCCCCTAAATCAAATCCCCATATTTCTCTATTATGGCGAATTCGTTCTAAAAGTTCCCAAGCTTTTATTATAGATAACTCCATAAAAGAACCTCTTGAATTCATGTCAAGCTCATGTTTAATTTCTTGATTAAGTCCGCCATAAAAAATATGCACTACATACCATTCTGGTAAATCATGATGGGGACATTTGTGGAGTAGAGACTTATACCTTTTATAGGATCTTACCAAACCTTCGCCTGGGCCGTTTTTAAAATTTGTAATTGCACTTCTTACCTCAGCGGTATTTACCTTGGGAAAGAATCGAGACACAAATTCTATTTTAAACTTTTCCCAGGTATCAATTTTCTCTGCAGGGCAAATTCTATACCAAGCCAAAGCAGTGTTGGCTAGAGATTGGCTAAACAGTTTAAGTTTTAATTCATCATCGGAATAGCCTCTCAACTTTAGAGTACAACATAGCTCGGTAAAGTCCATTAAATAATTATAAGGATCCGCATCGGGATCATCTCCTGCAAAAGTTTTTTCTTTAATAATAGCAATAAAGTACTCTGGTTCGCTCCCACTCGGAAATTCTTTCACCAATCCTCTATTGAATCTCCCGAGGTATTCAGTTGCATCGATCTGATTAATTAGTCCGAGTGTGGCCATATTGATTACCTGAAACTAGTAAACAACCTTAGTATAACATTAAGTAAAATGAGTAACTAAGAACAAAAACCAAAAGCGCTTAGCTCCCCGGCAACGGCACCAGAAAATAGCTTGATGACTGCAAATGCACAAATCAATTGTAGCTAGTTTCGAAGTAAAGATATCAAACCCACAAAGAGCTTTTGGTAAATGTTTTTATGCCCCTCGTTACTATCTACTAAAGAATACTTGTAAGTTGTCTTTGATCTCAAATAAAGGGTGTTTCAATGGTTTATATTTTTGCAGAAAAGTAATTAAAACAAGTAAAAGAAAATAAGTAACAAGATTGTATGAAAGCAGGGTTGAACTCAATAGGGCTAAAACGTTCTCGGCGATGTAGGATACACCACTAGCATAGTCTATTATTATATGTAATTAAGATAATATACTTCTTATGTCATGACATGTGTGGAGAGAGCCCCAGAATAATATGTTCATGACAAGGCTCGTAGGAAGCCACTTTGTTGAGCCAAGTGTGAGGTCACCTCTAAATAACCACTTCAATGACTGAGAGCAATCACCCATACAGGCCACCGCAATTAAGGGTTTCCCCATGGATATCGTAATTATCTTAGGGAGTCCCTCTTAATCCTCCTTTGACTGTGAGGGTTACAAGCCGACACCAATCTGTCACGGGCACTCCGGGTATGCTTCCACAACACGTCCAAAGGTTACATCCTCCCTTTAGTCCCGAAGGCAAATGATACATGGTCTACTTCACATATCATCTAAGGAGAGAAATCAAACACAAGTCATAATTATATCCTAGACAAGCAAGCACTACAAGAATCTGGACGATCCATGACGATCTGATATCGTCGTGGATGAGGGCCAAAACGTCATAGATGGCCATCCGCGACGAATTCTGCGACAAAAAAATAGGTCACGAACCTCACGTCATAATTCATTCCGCGACGTTTTTCCTGTCTAAAAATGTCACGCCCGATCGTGACGTTCCTGTATTTTCATCGCGGCGAACTGGACCGGTCTAGACCAGGCCCGGTCACTCATGACGTTTTTATTTCGTCACGGTCGATGCCACATGGCAGATGGCACCATAGGTGGCCATCAGCGACGTTTGCTGACATCGTGTTCGCTGTCTACAATGTCATCGTGTTCCTGACGTTTTTTCGTCACGGCTTGATTCTGTTGTCTCCATGTCCGTGACGTCACCCAACCCGTTCATGACGCCATATATCCCGTTTATGACATCACATGTGCCGTGATGAATTTTTTTCGTCGCCAGCTTTCGACGCCATGTTGACATGTGGACGGTTGGCACAGATACGCTTGCACCCATCGGACGAGGCCACGTGGGCAAGCCGCAGAACGCCACGTTGACAAATCAAAATGGGACACGTATCACCTACCGACAACGAATTCTGTGTGATGACATCATTATTGGCCGTGACTTTTCTGTTTCGTCTAGAATAGTTGGCCAATGAAAGGCGGCCACATCGGTGTTCACTTGTGACGGAAATGTTTCGTCAAGAACAACTGAGACGATTTCGTTTTCGTCGCAGATGTGGGATGGTGTCACCGTGAGATCAGGGGCCATTTGTGCACGTAAATTTCTACTAGCCCTAATCATTTGTGACACATTTCACACTAGATGCATCAAATAACATAATTTGACAATGAATTTCTGGACAAGTTTCCACATAGATTTCCACAGCAGTTTCTGAGCCAAAAGCCTCACAAACTTCCATAGCCAAAAACTTTCCATAGTAGTTTATGAGCCAAAAGCCTCACAAGTTTCCCCGCCCAAAAGACTCACACGTTTCCACACCAGTTAACTTTCCTAGGCCCAAGAACTCATAAGTGTCAACCACGAGTTCACTTACCTTGCGACAGCTGTAGCTATTGCTGCTGCTTCTGCTGAGTCATCTGAGATAACACTTCCTGAAGTAAGTCGTTTGTATGGTTTTGTTTATCCTGCATCTCTTCTTTCTTCTTCTGCATTTGTCTCATGTCTTTAGCATACTGCAGCCTCTCTGCGTCGGTAGCTTCTTTCGCTCTATGCAATTCCTGTATGGTACATCGCAGTTTGTCACTCCTTGCTCTCTCAGACAAAAGTTCCACTTCAAGGCCAAACCTGCTTCGTCTTGATGTACTTGGATGGAGGCCAATGTTCTTCAGGAACGTTGGCTTTCTACTGTCCAACGAGAGTGCAAAGTGCACAACCTCAGTGGAAGAAAGTGGTTCTTCCCCCTAGACATCTGGAGCCATCTTCTTTTCCATGATTTCCTACAGTATTAGGAATAGAAGCGAACCTTAGAAAAATAGCAAGCAAACTACAATCATATCGTATACAATTGAGAGATGAAGATAGCATTGAATTTTACAAAGATGAAAAGTATTCAAGACGACTTACAATTGCTTTCTTCACAGTCGGAGTGAAGCCATTTCTCGGGCTTGATGTCTACGCACTTCTATTCTTGTAGACAGTTGTTGGGCCTCCAAGTGCAGAGATTTGTAGAACAGCAGCAAGTTTTCCCTTAAGTGGATCACCCAAGGTTTATCGAACTCAGGGAGGAAGTGGTCAAAGGTATTCCCTCTCAAGCAACCCTGCAATCAAGATACAAGAAGTCTCTTGTGTCCCCAACACACCCAATACACTTTTCAGGTGTATAGGTGCACTAGTTTGGCGAAGAGATAGTGAAATACAAGTGGTATTGATATAAGACAACGGTGCGAGAAAATAGATTGATGGCGTGGAAAAGACTAAAGCAAAACTGAAATAAAGATGGAAGCAAGGAAACATGTAACAGATCTAGTAGCAACGGTGTATCAATGCTTAGAAACAAGGCCTAGGGATCATACTTTCACTAGTGATTACTCTCATATAAATATCTCTTCTCTTTATGATACTACTCTTAACTACTCTCCGGTTGAACACTCTAATCGATGGTAGGGCTATAACAGCACACCTCAAAGTAAGCCTTTCCCATCTAGAAAACCACACACTGTCACCTTGAGTACTATATGAGTCCAACAAACACCACAATTTCATAAAGACATCCAACTCCAAATATAACTCATAACAAGTATTTGTAATCTCTAGCCTAAGTGCCACCATGGTGAGCACGCTGTCACTTTCACACACATGGGGAGAGCAGAGATTCATTAAAGCACTTGAGTAGCAAGGTAGATCTACTAGATTACAAAGCTCATTATCACAATATGATCATGCATAGATAGAGAGATGAACACATAGCTACCGGTAGAATCCTTAGCCTCGAGAGAGAACTACTCCCTCCTCATCATGGGAATCCGCAATGGTGATGGAGATGGTGGTAGAGATCGAGATGGCTCTAGATGGCTCTAGGGGCACTTCCCTGTCCCGGCAGGGTGCCGGAACAGAGACTTTCTGTCCCCCGAATCTCCTTTTCGGTGGCGGCGGCGCGGCGGAACTTTTCGTGGCTGGAGGCTTGATGATTTAGGGTTTTGGTATCGGCAGGCTCTTATAGGCGAGAGGGGAGACCGAGGGGGTGCTAGGGGGCCGCACACCACCTGGTGGCACGGGTAAGGCTAGCCCGCGCCTGGGGGGGGGGGGGGTGTGGCCAGGCCCTGGCCCTCCTCCATCTCGTATTCTGGCTCCGTGAGTCTTCCGGTAAAATAGGAACTTTGGCTTTTGTCCCGTCCAATTCCGAAAATATTGATTTTCTGACTTCCTGGAACCAAAAACAGCAGAAAACAGGCAGCTGGCACTGTGGCATCTTGTTAATAGGTTAGTCCAAGAAATCATATGAAAAGTACTCCAAAGTGTGGACAAAACATTAGAAAGTAGATAAAACCAAGCATGGAACATCAAAAAATATAGATACATTTGCAATGTATCAGGGCTGCAATGCGTGTTTTTGAAGAGTTCGAAGGCATTATCCTCACTGTTGCACACAACCTCATAGCTACGAGAACCTATGGTAGCAGGGTGCAAGACTTTGCTCCTGTTGATCTTGTTTAGTACACAAGTATTCTACCAAGCAGAAACCATACAGTATAAGAGGCAGTTCCAATCAAACAATTCAAACACATGCAGTAATAGTAAAAGAGTAAACAAAAAGTGACCTGTTTCCTGGGGTCAGCCCAAGTATCAACAAGCCTGCACCACTACTCGTCAGTCATGTGTTTCACTTCATCAGGACATTTCCTTGTAACTTGGTTCAGAGGGTAGGGATCAAAATACTTCTTCTTTAGAATATGCCACTAATTCCTTGCATGCCTCATAAATTGATTTACGCAAGGATTCCACACATGGGTTTTATTTGTGTCCATGGCAAACTTTTGCTAAAAATGAAACATGGAGCATCAGCATTTTCATGAACAGAGAAATGGGAAGATAAAGGACAACTAAGTCACAGAACATACAGAAACTTTGCATATGAAGTTTGATTGGACATCAACCATCTTCTGGTACTCTTTCCAGTGCGGGTAAGATAGGCATGCTAGTCCTTACTGTGACTGCACACTCACTGGCAAACCTGGCAGCAACACCCGGCTCGTCTGGTCTAGTTCTTCCTGGAAGAACATTAAGTGAAAGCCTCCCTCCTTTGGACAACTTGTCAAGCCTCTTCCCCATGTTTTCCCCCTCACCACCAGAGCTTGGCCAGTATGCGGAACTATATCTTTAGAATTTTGCGTTTCGGCGTCTTCAGAACAAGGTGCATCAAAGTCTTGAGACATCTGGTAGCCATCATCATCTACAGGAATACAATGTGCTGATTTAGTGTTCCATAGTAATATGATGGGATTAAATGGATTATAAGTGAGCAAGCAGTCGGTTTAACGCATTACCACGTTGAGACCAGTCACTGAAGTCTTGCCACGGTGCTTCATGACTAGGATCAGATTCTCCATATTCGGTAGCTGACTCATCGTATTGAGTAGCTGACCCCTAACCCTCAAATGGGGTACTAGAGTCCTCGCCGTTGATAGTTGAACACATATGTTGGGTAGATGACGTAGCGCCTTGGGTACCTAACCCATCGGTTTTGGATGGTGCATGGTCGCTTCGGCGAGGTTCCCGCAGATAGATGGGAGGTGGCTTCTGGATTTGGAGTGGTAGCAAGTCACATTTGGGGGATACCCATGGGAAAGAAGATGCGTACTTTGTCACCTGGGAAGGTGGCTTCTTGATTTGTGGAGGTGGCAGGTTGGCTTTGGGAGGTGCCATAGGATGGCAGGATGTGGGTTGGGGTTCCACACCTTGGGTAAGTGGTTGCTGGGTTTGGGGAGGTGGCTGATGGATTTGGGGATGTGGTTGCTGGCTTTTAGGGGGTGGCTGCTGGCTTTGGGGGGGTGGATGCTGGTTTTGGGGGGTGGCTGCTAGCTTTGGGGGGGGTGGCTACTGGCTTTGGGAGGGTGGATGCAGGCTTTGGCGAGGTGGCTGGCTTTGGGGAGGTGCCGGACGGCATACTAGCAGGTCGGAGGGAGTGGGAAGGTCACCTTGGGCAGAGTGCTGCCTGTGTTGGACAGCTGCCAGCTCGCCTTGGGCAGCTGGTTGCTTGCCTTGGGCTGCTACCTTCTTGGCTTGGGTGGGTGGTAGATTGACGGCAACTGGCTTCTTGCCTTGGTGGGCATCAGGAACTGCAGCTTTAGCCACTTGGCCAACATCAGGAATTGCAGCTTTGGCCACTTGGCCGGCATTAGAAACTGCACCTTTAGCCAGTTGGCCGGCATTAGGAACTGCAGCTTTGGCCACTTGGTCGACATCGGGAACTAAAGGTTTAGCTATTTGCCGGGCATCGGGAAGTGCAGATTTGGCCACTAGGTTGGCATCATGAACTGCATCATCGGTGACCAATAGGGGAAAATGAAGTGCAGCTCTAGCCACCTCCAGGGCATTAGGCAGTGTGGCTTTGGAAGTTTGCCTGGCATCAAGAAGTTTGGGTTTGGTCATTTGTCGGGCATCAGGTAGTTCGGATTTGGCAATCTTCTATGTTGCACTCCGAGTTTCTTGTGAATGGGTCGCAGGACTTGCCACTTTTGGTGTCCGCCGTGTGGAACCTAGAGGTGGAAGTCTTGCTTTTAGCGGATTCCTCTTGGACCTCCTGTGTCTCTCATTTTCTTTGTCTGGAGATAGTACTAATGCCACAACACGCTTGCGAGATGATCCACCACCAGGGGCCATCCTTTTCCTGGGAGTTGTCTTCTTGAATTTTCTCGGCTTAAGCTACACATTTTACATGTAACAGTCAATTGGGGAAAATAAAGAGGAACAAAACATATGGCAAAAAGAGTAAACAAACAATTCCACACAAGATGATTTGGCAGCACCTTAATTGTGGAGAAATCATGACAAGATGGTGAGCTAGCAGGTAAGGGGACTACCTGCAGCCTAGTCTCCTTGGTGACTAGTGTTTCATCACCTGATATTTCACCTTCACTGATACCCCCCCTCGGGATCATACCGAGGTCCAGAGGGATCATTGTTGCTCTTTTTAGGGGAGAATACAGTTGGGGATGCAACATCACTAGCTACGAACCTAGTACCAAGTCGTTGCATCCATGGACTCTTTCTCATGATGGTTTCCATCCGACTTTCTTCCATCGGTAGTATTTGTGGTTCTAACATGAATAAAGAATTCCAATTAATCAAGAAATATAAAACTGGGTGTGATACGAACCTATGTTATATAGTACTCATCATTTAACAGGTCGCCATGAGCAATTTAAACAAAAAGATCGTAGGTTGCCAAACTAATGCAACACATGGGATAATGTAACCTGGTCTACAACCTTCCTTTTTGCTACTTCTAGGGGTCTGTGGGGTCTGGGTTGGGGGTACACTTGGCGATCTAACAACATATTCTAAGAACATAAGAGCATGTACAATGCAAGACGCTTGGAGAAGTGCTTAGCGAAATAGACTGGTTTTTGGTTAAGCAATGGTTCTTATTTATAACAGGATGATGTCTAAATTGGCACCTCTCGAATACAAATAAGCACTATTTCTTATGAAAAAGCTAGGATTATTTTTCTAAGAAACACCCCAAGCACATTCCACTGTACATATGTGTTTCTAACATGTATAGGGAACTCCAAATATGGCTCGATATATAACATATGGGGTGGAACAGTCCGCTATGACCAATTCATACTCTGATCATAAGACATACAACAAAACAACAAAACAAATGCAACATGGATTGCATGATAGTCCTACTATGGGGGGCCTAGCTAGTATTATACACTAGTATCATACACATAATAATAGTGTGTACAAACTTCCCACTATGAACAACCTAAATGATGGTGTCTATGTTATAAGACCTATGACACTGCTCACTATGAAGATAATATTAAGACCAGTCATAGTGGGGAGTAACATAGCCTAGTAACATGCTATGTTACTCCCCACTATGACCAGACTTAGTATTATACACTGCAATAATAAGCAGCAGGACGATTAAACATAAGCAGTACAAGCATCTACCGTGCAATTAAGAAAAATATAACATATGGTGGTCACTGTCCTATAGTAAACCATCATGTAAAATAGTAAACTATGAACTACTTATACAATGAACATAAGACATATCACGAAACAGCCAAAGTAATGCAACAAATAGGATAATGCAGCCTTTATCACACGCAAACTGGTCATAAGCCTAATAGTTTACAAGCTGGGAAATTCACCAATTGGTTGCAATAATAAGGAGGTCAGGACAATTAAACATGAGTAGTATATGCATCTATATCTTGCCACTGAATAGGCAAGTAGGCAGAATATAACATATGTTGTTGATTGTCCAATAGTAATCACAAGTGTAAAATATTCCACTGTGAACAATTTGTATTTATACTCTGATCATAAGACGTGTTATGAAAATCATTTATCTACAGCAAACAATATAACCAAACAACAGAAAATCAAGGTAAGTGTTTCCTTGCCTTCAGGCCGTGGGGCCTTTTTCTTACTGCTATTCCTGGCGGGATGCTTAAATCATGGC
Source organism: Avena eriantha (assembly GCA_910589775.1). NCBI lineage: Eukaryota > Viridiplantae > Streptophyta > Magnoliopsida > Poales > Poaceae > Avena > Avena eriantha. The sequence continues at coordinate 57,982,357 of OU342741.1, forward strand.
ATCGAGGCTTGTCAGTGGACCTTGGTAGCAGAGTATATGGAGGAGGTGCATCGCGAGTAGGCAAAACTTATCAACGACAATGTGGAAGACCGTGACAACTAGGTGGATGGCGAGTAGGCGTACCTTGTAGTCAAGGTGCACATCGAGTGAGCAGACCTTGACCGCGAGTGGGCAGATCTTGACGGTGATGTGCAGGGATAGTGGGAAGAACTTGACATCGAGGTGGCAGGCCTTATCGACGAGGTGCACGACGAGGTGGCATACCTTGTCGGCGATGTGCATGTCGAGTGAGCAGACCTTGACCACGGGTGGGAAGACCTTGGAGTACAGGTAGCATACCTTGATGGAGAGGTGCACGACGAGTGGGGAGATATTTACAGAGAGGTGCACGTAGAGGTGGCAGATCTTGTGGGTGAGGTTGACGGTGAGCTTGCAGACCTGCGAGCTAGACAGTTGGCACGGCATGGTGGGAAACTGCGAAGGTGACGACGGGCTAGGGTTTGGGCTATGGCGACGGCTACCTGCTGTCTACTAGAACGAAGGACGGAGGCGTGGTGGGGAGGGGTATAGGGCGGCGAGGGGCGGAGTGAAGGTCGGCGGCGAGTGGAGGAAGGACGGACGGCGGCGAGGATGAGGGAGGAGGCAAAGGACGGCGAGGTGAGGAAAAATGGATCTCGTCCACTTTCTGTGGGGGAGGGGATAAGGAGGGTTTCTCTTAGATTACCTAAATGCCCTCTCCGCGAATGATGCATGGCGTTGTGATGAAGGGCTGATCGGTCTATCCCAGGGACAAAATTTCGAGGCGCGAAATTTAACTCCTACGCGAGAAATTTGAGCGGGGTGTGTCGGTCAAATTTTTTGATGGCGTATCCTAGACGTCTATTGCATGATGAGTGGATCAAATAAATTAATCACATAGGATACTTGTTAAAAAGTGACCTTTCAAAGATATTAGCAATTACTAAGCCAAAAATTCAGGAAAATTCTGTATAATGCTCAAAATAAATTAGCATTACCATATTTATTAAAGTGTGGATGTTGATATAGGAAAACCATGGTGTAGAAGGAAAACAAACATAGGAAAGCAACTTCCACACATATTGCAATGCACCAGTTGTACTACAGAGAAGTTGCATTCCACTTGAGTGTGTGTGTGGTCCTATATATATATCAATGTGGTTTTGGAAAAGAACACACATATATATCAATGTGGTTTTGGAAAATAACACATATGCAATATAATGTGCACGCAATGACTACTCTATGGGGGATCCAAGTGGAAAACAATGGTGTAGAAGAAGCAAGACACACATAGGAAATCAACTCCCATTACACATTTAATGCACCAGTGTGACAGAGAAGTTGCATCACATATCATATATATAATCCACTAGAGTAGTGTGTGTGTGGTCATGTATAGATATGATCAATGTGGTCATGTGGATCATCAATAAAGACTATCTATATATATCAATGATGTGTGTGGTTTAGGAAAAGACCACATGCAAATCACTCTAGGGGATGATCCATGTATATACATGTGTCAAACCATCATGGTCATATATAGAGAGACCAAAAACACACTAGTGTGATAGAAGTTGAATCACAGAATCCACTGGAGTGTATGTGTGGTCATCAGATATCAATGTGGTTTTGGAAAAGAACATATATTCAATATAATGTGCATGCAATGACTCTATGTGGCATCCAAGTGGAAAATCATGATGTAGAAGAAGGGAAACACACATAGGAAATCAACTCCCAGTACACATTTAATGCACCAGTGGGTGACAGAGAAGTTGCATCACAGAATATAATCCACTAGAGTAGTGTGTGTGTGGTCATGTATGTATATGATCAATGTGGTCATGTGGATCATCAATAATGACTATCTATATATATTAATGATGTGTGTGGTTTAGGAAAAGAACACATGAAAATCACTCTAGGGGAAGATCCATGTATATACATGTGCCAAACCACCATGGTCATCTATAGAGACCAAAAACACACTAGTGTGACAGAAGTTGAATCACATAATCCACTAGAGAGTGTGTGTGGTCATCAGATATCAATGTGGTTTTGGAAAAGAACACATATGCAATATAATGTGCATGCAATGACTCTATGTGGGATCCAAGTGGAAAACCATGGTGTAGAAGAAGCAAAACACACATAGGAAATCAACTCCCAATACACATTTAATGCACCAGTAGGTGACAAAGAAATTGCATCACAGAATATAATCCACTAGAGTAGTGTGTGTGTGTGGTCACGTATAGATATGATCAATGTGGTCATGTGGATCATCAATAATGACTATCTATATATATCAATGTGTGTGGTTTAGGAAAAGAACACATGAAAATCACTCTAGGGGACGATCCATATATATACATGTGTCAAACCATCATGGTCATATATATAGAGACCAAAACACACTAGTGTGACATAAGTTGAATCACAGAATCCACTAGAGTGTGTGTGTGGTCATCAGATATCAATGTGGTTTTGGAAAACAACACATATGGAATATAATGTGCATGCAATGACTCTATGTGGGATCCAAGTGGAAAACCATGGTGTAGAAAAAGAAAGACACACAAAGGCGAAATCAATTCCCAGTACAAATTGAATGCACCAGTGTGACAGAGAAGTTGCATCACACAGATCATATAATCAACTAGAGTAGTGTGTGTGTGTGTGTGTGGTCAATAGATATGATCAATGTGGTCATGTGGATCATCAATAAAGACTATCTATATATATCAATGTGTGGTTTAGTAAAAGAACACATGCAAATCACTCTAGGGGATGATCCATATATATACATGTGTCAAACCATCATGGTGATATATATAGAGACCAAAAACTCACAAGTGTGACAGAAGTTGAATCACAGAATCCACTGGAGTGCGTGTGGTCATCAGATATCAATGTGGTTTTGGAAAAGAACACATATGCAATATAATGTGCATGCAATGACTCTATGGGGGATCCAAGTGGAAAACCATGGTGTAGAAGAACCAAGACACACAAAGGCGAAATCAAATCCCAGTACACATTGAATGCACCAGTGTGATAGAGAAGTTGCATCACACAGATCATATAATCAACTAGAGTAGTGTGTGTGTGGTCATGTATAGATATGATCAATGTGGTCATGTATAGATACGATCAATGTGGTCATGTTGATCATCAATAATGACTATCTATATATATCAATGATGTGTGTGGTTTAGGAAAAGAACACATGCAAGTCGGGGATGATCCATGTATATACATGTGTTAAACCATCATGGTCATATATATAGAGACCAAAAACACACTAGTGTGACAGAAGTTGAATCACAGAATCCACTAGAGTGTGTGTGTGGTCATCAGATATCAATGTGGTTTTGGAAAAGAACACATATGCAATATAATGTGAATGCAATGACTATATGTGGGATCCAAGTGGAAAACCATGGTGTAGAAGAAGCAAAACACACATAGGAAATCAAATCCCAGTACACACTGAATGCACCAATGGGTGACAGAGAAGTTGCATCACAGATCATATATATAATCCACTAGAGTAGTGTGTGTGTGTGTGGTTGATGTCTACGCACTTCTATTCTTGTAGACAGTTGTTGGGCCTCCAAGTGCAGAGGTTTGTAGAACAGCTGCAAGTTTTCTCTTAAGTGGATCACCCAAGGTTTATCGAACTCAAGGAGGAAGTGGTCAAAGGTATCCCCTCTCAAGCAACCCCGCAATCAAGATACAAGAAGTCTCTTGTGTCCCCAACACACCCAATACACTTGTCAGGTGTATAGGTGCACTAGTTCGGCGAAGAGATAGTGAAATACAAGTGGTGTAGATAATTATAAGTGGTAACGGTGATATAGAATAGCTTGGTGGCGTGGAAGAGACTAAAAGCAAACTGAAATAAAGATGGAAGCAAGGAAACATGTAACAGATCTAATTGCAAACGGTGTTTCAATGCTTAGAAACAAGGCCTAGGGATCATATTTTCACTAGTGAACACTCTCATATAAATATATTCTCTTTATGATACTACTCTTAACTACTCTCCGGTTGAACACTCTAATCCATGGTAGGGCTATAACAACACACCTCAAAGTAAATCTTTCCCATCTAGAAAGCCCCACACTGTTACCTTGAGCACTAGATGGTTCCAAAAAACACCACAATTTCATAGAGACATTCAACTCCAAATATAACTCATAACAAGTATTTGTAATCTCTAGCCTAAGTGCCACCATGGTGTGCACGCTGTCACTTTCACACACATGGGGAGAGCAGAGATCTATTAAAGCACTTGAGTAGCAAGGTAGATCTATTTCATTACAAAGCTCATGATCACAATATGATCATGCATAGAGAGAGAGAGAACACATAGCTACCGGTAGAACCCTTAGCCTCAAGAGAGAACTACTCCCTCCTCATCATGGGAATCATCAATGGTGATGGAGATGGTGGTGGAGATCGATGGAGATGGCTCCGAAGGCGGCGGCACGGAGGACTCCTTCCCCGCCGCTGGTATCACAGGGGAGCACCGCCCCTTAGCACCCTTTCTTCATGGCTTCTTCGGAGCCCTTCCCCATAGAGATGGGATCTATGAAGAAGGCAAAAACGTGGCTTTGGTGGCTGCAAATTTGTGGGTGGAGGTGTCTCCCACGAATTAGGTTTCCTTCCTTTATATAGCTTTTCGGATTTCCATCACCCCATCTTGGGGTGCAGTAAATCGGGCCTATCTGGCCCATCCAGACTTGGAATTAGCTAAATTTTATGTTTAGCACGTTTGTCGCGAAATTTTCAACAACTTTGTAGTTGAAGAGTTTTTCGTTTGACGCCGTCTTCGGCCCGCAACGTGACCATCTTCAAAAAGAGTTCTGAGACAGATTTCTGGAAAATCCCAATTTGACTCCAACAAGGTTTCCACTTGTATTCTTGGTAATTCCTACTCCCTCCATTTCAAAATATAAGATGTTTTAACTTTGTGAATGAAGTGTATCTAGTCCTCTTTTAGTGTCTAGGTTTATCTTGGTTTGGAGTGAATCTAGACACTAAAAGGAGTCTAGATACACTTCATTCACAAAGCTAAAACATCTTATATTTTAAAACGGAGGGAGTACATATCAAAGTGTAAAACAAAAACATTGTGCACTTTTGCAACTATTAGTAGGTTAGTCCAAGAAATCATATGAAAAGTACTCCAAAGTTGGGACAAAACATAAGAAAGTAGATAAAACCAAACATGGAACATCAAAAATTATAGATACATTTGCAATGTATCAGTGGTCATGTATAGATATGATCAATGTGGTCATGTGGATCATCAATAATGACTATCTATATATATCAATGATGTGTGTGGTTTAGGAAAAGAACACATGCAAGTCACTCTAGGGGATGATCCATGTATATACATGTGTCAAACTATCATGGTCATATATATAGAGACCAAAAACACACTAGTGTGATAGAAGTTGAATCACAGAATCCACTAGAGTGTGTGTGTGGTCATCAGATATCAATGTGGTTTTGGAAAAGAACACATATGCAATATAATGTGCATGCAATGACTCTATGTGGGATCCAAGTGGAAAACCATGGTGTAGAAGAACCAAGACACACAAAGGCGAAATCAAATCCCAGTACACATTGAATGCACCAGTGTGATAGAGAAGTTGCATCACACAGATCATATAATCAACTAGAGTAGTGTGTGTGTGGTCATGTATAGATATGATCAATGTGGTCATGTGGATCATCAATAATGACTATCTATATATATCAATGTGTGGTTTAAGAAAAGAACACATGCAAATCACTCTAGGGGATGATCCATATATATACATGTGTTAAACCACAATGGACATATATATAGAGACCAAAAACACACTAGTGTGATAGAAGTTGAATCACAGAATCCACTAGAGTCTATGTGTTCATCAGATCAATGTGGTTTTGGAAAATAACAAACGTTGGAAATCTTTTTGGTCTGTATGCATGCATGCATGGAGTATCTAGAGTAGCAATGATTTACTGAGTAATTTATAAGAAATTAAATCGAGTGTGGGTTTTGCATTTTCCATTGACATGCCATTCGAAAAATGATTAACTACAAAAGAAATCGAGGTGTGTATACGTGTGTTTTGCATTCCCACTCGTGCGTTTTGCATTGACACGTGCGATGTACACGTCTCCCACCCCGCGTGCGCTCCCACTGCCCAACTACCCCATCGCCTCCTAGTCATTTGAAAGACATCAGCCACACGGTCTCCCCATCATCTCCTAGTCATTTCTCCACACTCAATCGTCCCACTCTTCCCTGCACTCCAAAGAACAGAAGGAAACCATAGCAACAAGTACAAGATCGTTTTCTCTCGAAGATGAAGAGATCAAGACCGGTGGTCGCCGAGGACGCCAAGGTCATCATCGCCGAGGACGCTAATGCCATCGTCCAGAAACAAGCAGATAACAAGGTCAAAGAGGAAGCGGTTGCAGATCCGGTGGCGGTTGTAGATAACAAGGTGCACTACGATTACTAAGACAACAGTGAGGATGAAGAACCTACAAATCCGTCCGCGTTCGAGCAAGAACCCAGCGATGGAGAACCGGAGGTAATTAGATCTGAACTGTGAATGGGGTTTTCAGATTTTACTGTTCATATTTTAATTTGTAGGCTTTTCTGATCTTGTAGAGTTTGATTAATTAGTTTGTTCTCCGCCTAGTAATTCTATGCTCATCATTTGTTGGTCGTTTTGATCTGCCCCTAGTCATTCCAGTCGCACATTTTCTAGTTTGATTTGATAGCTCGTAGTTCTAGGCGCCTAGTAGTTCTATACATGCTCATCTTTTGTTGGTCGTTTCAATTAGTTTGTAGGGTTCAGAGATCTCTTATCTAGGTTGTGTTCATGTTGTCCAATGTATAGTTTGATTTGTATGATAAAAGTCACATATATATAGTAATCATACGAGCTCCTGGCTACATTAACAGAAATTTAATGTCCATCCCTATTATAATTAGGGAAACAAATCATATGTACAGATCCATTAAAATGCAGATAAATGTCCATCTCTGTTATATTTAAGGAAACAAATTATTAAATTCCTAATTAACTAAGTATATTTAGGATAAAGCAAATTCCTTTTTGTACCATGTTCTAGTCATGACTTCTTTTTGTTTTTCCAATTTACTGATAAGATGAGTGGAAATAATTACTCCATCTGTCCTAAAAAAGGATGTCTCAGATTTCTTATTAAAATTTGGATGTATCTTTATATATACTGAAACTTGTATAGATATTCATTCAAATTATTTGAAAGAAAACAGTATAATTTTAACTTAAGTGGAGTGTATATGATAAATACTGGATCATGCATGTTTTATCCAATCTCTGTTATAGTAAGTTGTGTATTTATATGAACATATGCATTAAAATAATGCTGATAAATTAAATTTGTCTGTGTAGTCCATCTCTGTTATTTGTTTAGGGAAGCAAATTGTTAAATTCATAATACACTGAGTATATATTTAGGACAAAACAAATTCCTATTTATACCATGTTCAAACTGAATAAAACTAGCTAGTCATAACTTCTTTTTGTTTTACCAATTTATTGATAAGATAAATGGAAAGAATTACTCCATCCGTCCTAAAAAAGGATGTCTCAGTTTTGTTAAAATTTGGACGTATCTTTATATACTGAAACTTGTATAAATTCTTTCAAACTATATTTGAAAGAACAGTATAATTTTATATAGCACTTGTTTTATAATATATGTATGCAAAACAGATATATGTTTGATGGACTAGTTTGTTCAAAAGCTGTACGCACATGCTACAATTAATCTCTCAACATAGCCCTTTCCTAGTTTGATCTCATGATCTTGGGAGAGTATTTTTTTTTCATTCACTGACTTCTTCTCTCTACTTGCCAATTCGTAGGAACCAGATAGCGATGTCGGTGAAAGTATGTGATCCAGGCATCCAAAAAGCCACCACATCCTGAAGCAAATGAGGAATGGGAGGTTCCCCTTCCACCGAGGTGCAAACAAGTACATGTGCCCCTTCTGCGCAAGAAGGATTGCGGAAGACCTGAACAACATCGTGCAACATGCCCGGGGCATTTGCCGGTGGAGGACAGTGGCGTGCAAATCATATGAAAGCCAAGCACGCTGTCTTCATGGTTTACCTGAGCAAGTATGCCAACCTCAGTCACATTTCTCAGGGGTCGTAACTGCTTGCTCCTGCTACCCCAGCTGCCTCCTGCTGCCGCCTTGTGTTGCCTCTGCTGCCACCTCCTATTGCCTATGTTGCCTGTTGCTACCTCCTGTTTATGTAATGAGTGTACTATTATATTATATCATTTGGGTTGCGTAATTGTTAAGTACTACTAGTAGTATGTGGTGGTTGTGATCGAACCTATTTAACTAGTACCTCTATATATTGTCAGTACCTTTTAAGTTGTTTGTTATGATTGTTCCTGGTTGCACATATTTCCGACATTTCAAAATATTTTTTTAGTGTGAATCTTTCAGAAACAGACACGTGATTGTTCCTGGTTTTGCAACAATATAGAAAATCCATGGTTATTGTTCCTGGTTGCACCATGTTTGAAATCAACAAAAGATAAATACACATTACTTTTGCAACCATGATTTTTCCCAGTTTCAACAAGTTGGGTACAACAAGTTAAATACATCTGACGAATACTGAAAACAACTGACTAGCTAGCTAGCTAACTAAACATCCAACAAACTCATTCCTCTTACTATTTTCTAAAAAGTCAAAATAACCACGATGAAGCAGAATACATCCATAATTCAATACTTATTTCCACAATTGCCAACAACAAAAAGAAGAACACACCCTAAAGTCACTGCCACACTAAGCATCATCATGAACAAAACATGCTTGCATTCCATTTCTTTTCTCATTTTCTTCAACCTCAGTTTAGATATCTACAGATCCGTGTCTCTATCTGCCAGCCTCAGCTCAATCATTATCTTATCATCTGCCTTCTTACATAGCTGGGCAAGCATGCTCTGCATCTGTGCTGGCCATGGGTTATCCATCCAATACAAGTAACATCGAACCTCATCTAGACAACCTAAATTTTTTCTACCAATGTCTGCACCATAGAAGGAAACCTTCCTAGAAGGAACATGGTTGCACTGGCATCTCCAACTAGGATCTATCTCCTTCCCACCAATCTCTTGATCTAGGAAGGAAATTGGCAGCTCCCCATCGATTCCAACCAAACTCTACAGAACAAGTCATTGAAACAGTTAAATTCCCCTAACTGCTAGAACCCTAGGTAGAACAGATTCAGGGATGGAGCAAGACCTAATTTACCTGGTCCACAATGTCGCCCTCTCCTGCCCGCTTGCGCATCCCCATGGCAGCCGAGATGTGGTAGCGATGGAAGCGACAACGGTGGAGATGTGACGGCAGCGACGGTGGCTATGCGGTGCGGTGTGACGCGGCGCGGTGCAGTGCGGTCTGGTGTGGTCTGGTGCGGTGCGGTCGGGGCAACAACTCGTTATGGGGACACTCGTCAGCTCCAGCATGGGCCCCACCTGCCGTTTGGTATTACGGGTCGCTTCCACACTCGCCCAAATCCACTCACCTCCTAGCGTTGGGAAAACCCTCTCCGGCAATGGTCGAATCCCCTCCCCAACCCTCCCTGGTGACGGACAAATCCCGTCCCCTCCCGGCGACGGACAAATCCCCTCCCCTCTCGTACCCTCCCCGGAGACGACCAAATCCCCTCCCTCCCCTCCCCTGTGACGGCCAAATCACCTCCCCTCCCCTTCCTAGCAATGACCAACCACCCTCCCCTCCCCGGAAACAACGGCTGCAACGTAAGTGCTCCTCGACCTACTTCCCTTCACCGCGTCATCTCGTCGTTCTAGGTTCACCACGTCAGTGCTCCATCTCTCTAAGTCATGCCCTTGCTCTAGTCTCATGGGGAAAGGAAGTGTCTACCTACATCTCTACTTTAGAAAGACCAAAGATTATACTCCAGCGTCACCACCTCTTTCTAGGGCAGAGCAGCGGCGTTGCTATCTATGTCACTGGATGATCTTGAAGTAGTCGCCATACTAATGCCCCAAATTGTTGTTTTTCATAGCTATATGTTAGTGTTGATGGATAATCTTAGGATATTAACTATTTACAACTGGCCAATGACTAATATGTGGCACTTAGCTTGTTGATGGGATGATCTCCATCTACTTAGTGTCTCTGTACAACCACTATGGCTCTACATCTCGGTAGATACAGATTCATCTCATTGACTTATGTGTGCTATCTTACTATGGAGCCCACATTATATATTGATGTAGGTCATTGTATTCTCTTCACATGCATTTGGCCAATGATTAAATGGTGGTACTATATCTGTCCATGGGATAATGTGCATATAGCATGTGTTTCGTACAAACACATCTTTTGTGCATGCTTCTTGCTATATGAGGCCCAAATTTATCTCGTTGATTTATGTGCGCTTTGTTAGTATGAGGCCCAAATTGATGTTTTTCATAGCTATGTTAGTGCTAAGGGATATTCTTGTGATTTTCACTGTTTACAACTGGTGAATGATGAAAATTGGCACTTTGACTGTTGATGGGATGATAGGCATCTACTTACTGTCTTTGGATGGCCACTATGGTTTACATGCTCCTTGGTATATACAGATTCATCTCATTGGACGATGTTTGTAGTTGTGACCAAACCATATGCTTTTAAATTTGATTTTTCTAGTTCACTAATTATTATTTGATTCTTCTAGTTAGCAAGTCTCCAAATGGATGCACTATTAAGGGAAGAATTAGAAAGATGTGCCTGTAGAAACTGTGAATACTGCAAAATGAAAGGGCCGATGCATAAGGAGCCTACTGTACATCATAGCATTGAAATGCAGGTTTCAAAATTGATGCTACTGACTCTAAGATAGTAGTTAAACCTATTGTACAACAGCAAAACAAAACATTAATTCTAATTACCGCAATATCCATTTAGGTTTCTAAACCAACGTTGGCTTAATCGATGTCACATCCGATGATGATGATGATTATTATTATGATGTGAAGCAACCTGTAGTCAAGAGACCTAAGAAAGCGAGGTTCACAGAATCTGATGACGATGTGAAGAAACTAGTCAAGAGACCTAAGAAAGCGAGGTTCACAACACCTGATGATGTGGTTGTTAGAATCGCCAAAGCTAAGAAAACTAGGATCCCAACTCAGGTGTTTAATGTATATATACATTCTATTTCTTTTGGGATTTTAGTTCCATATATCATTTAGATATTCATCATTTATTGCCTAACAAGATCTGGTGTCGTGTCTAGTATGCAAGAGCAATTGCGAATCCAGGTTGTCATCGGGCATGTCCTTTTGTATCTACTTGTCAGAGTCAGAGGGGTTCCAGAACTCTGTGGTAAGTGGTAACAAGCAATTTTCTTTCAAACTACATTGTAAGTCTGCAACTGTTTGTTTACTGTCTAATTCTTTTGTTTTTGGTGCACAGACTATGCCATGCAATTCAAGGTTCATGTTCAATCTAGCCATAGCAGAACGTGAGAGTGTGCCCTTCAAGGTGCTTGGGCGCACCGACAAGATTGACCTCGAGAAAAGAAAGAACATGACTATCATGGGAGGTGAAGGATGGAAGCAATTCATTACACAGAACGATCTTACCGGGGAAGACATGTTATGTTTTTCTTTGACAGGACCCGTGCCGAGGATAACTGTTCTCTATATCTATGGTTTTGGTGGCGAGGAAGACGTATATGAATCTAAGGTTGTCACCCAAAGATGCCACCTTACCAATGATGAGAAGGAACACCTCCTAGCTACCCTACCGCCAATCAACACTGTAGCATCCCATTTGTCTAACAAATGTAATGCTACTTGGTCTAGTAATATAATGGCTACTTACTACATATAATGGTTGCAGCATAATTATATCATGCTCATGTCATCATGCCACCTTGCATGTGAGCATCATATAAAACCTCTTCCCTTTTGGTTCTTCTCTCATATGCATTATTAATTGTATTTGCCTCTTGATATATTGTATTTGGTTCTTGATAAATGCTTGATGCCCAAGTTGAGTTGGGGACATATCTTTTATTCCGCTCCACCACCTTTCTTTGTCACCACCTTATAATTCCACCATTCTAATTACCCATGGGCTTTTATGTTCCTTTGGCATTTAATCTAGCTCATGTGGGTTGGGTTGGATCCAATTCTGTTTTCTTTTGCTTGGCCTTTATTCCATATTTTGGTAATGCATGGGAATCATGCCTTGTTAATTTTTTTTTTCACAAGATTAAAACATGGCATTTAATGCCTTTGCATGGGCCATGCAACCATCACCACCATGTGTTCTCCTTTGGTTTTTATTTGATTTTTGAGTGGATCATCTTCTTGAGCTCTCTCTTTCTCTAAATCCTTTTCCACCTTGATCTTGTATCCTTGCCATGTGCATCAAGGTCTCCTTTCTCATCTACTCTCACAAGTGCATGTACCCATGTATTGTCATGTGAGATCATTTCCCTCATCACCTTTTTCTCTCATCTCTATCTCCATGTCATCACCACCCACTTGGTGGAGCTTGTTATTAATCATGCTAAAACCCTACACCATGTCCTCTCCTTCGTCTCCTTCTCACCCTCCATCCATGTATGACCAAGTGTGACTATAACCAAACCCTAACACCCTACCCTCTCTCACTACTCTCTCACTCTAATCCTCTCTCCAAACCCTAATATCTAACTAAACCCTAACCCCATGCAAACCCCCATGCTGAGGCTTCCCGCTCTCCCTCTCCCTCTCCCTGCCAGCAAGCCCCACTAGCCCTCTCTCTCCAACCCTAAACTGAGCCTCACTCTAAACCTAGCCCTAGCCGAAGCATGCCCTAGCTAACCCGACCCCTCTCTCCATTCTCTCTCTCTCTTGTTGCTCAGCAGGTCCAAAACCGAGCCAGCCCCACAGCCTCACCGTCCCCACCTGTCAGCCGCGGTTGCAGTCTTACGAAAAGGCCCCCGGGTTTTTTGTTTCTCAAACCGCAGTCCCCTGAGCCGCGCCTGGCCCGCCTCTGTCACGTGGGCCTGCGGTGCATCAGGTCCCACCTGTCTGCGTCTAGGGCTAGCTGCGGCTGGGTAGATAAAGTCGGCCCGTTTTTCTGTTTAAACAAAATGATTTCATTAAATGTTTTAATATGAATTCAGATCTGTTTTTAAATAACTTTTAAATTATAAATCCAAATAATACAAATAATATATGTTTTGGAATCAGAAAAATGTGAGGATTTCAAATATGCCATTCAAAATATTATTTGAACACTTTAAATTTTCGAGATGATTAAAATTACATTAAAATGCCCTTTTCTCAATAAATTAATAACTTTAAATCTAGAACTCCAAATTTAACAAATAATATGTGTAAATGGATCAGCACGATGAGCCCGTTCTATCTATGCATTCCTTGTTCTAAATTGAAGCATGCATCATGTCATTATTAAAAATCAGAACTGTTTATGGCAGTAAAACTTGGCTAAATAATTAATAAAATGCTTTATTCTTGTACCCACACCTCACTCTTGCCATGCTACTTTAATGCCAAGTAAATTGTGCATCATTCATCATGGCATGCTTGTTTGCTTGTCGCATTTCAATTCATATGCTTGTGCACTTTATTTATGTTGGCCCTTGTTTGTTTGGTTCTTCTTCGAATAAACGCCCAGTAGGAGAATTATCAGGAATCACAGGAGTTCTACCCAGATCCATCTCTCGCTTCAACTGAGCTGCCAGGCAAGCACTACCACATGCTTGCATACATATAGTACATATTGCCTCTATCTTATTCTTGCATCATTGAGTCGCGACTGCATTAAATTGGATCCCAAGTACTGCATAGCCTTTACTTTTAAACCCCACCGAAGCTGGTTCCTCCATCCCATGAGCCATTACTACAGGAGTTGCTTGAGCCATGCGAGTCGTAGAAAAGCATGTGTAGGGTATGTGAGTGTCTGATGGATAACGAGGTACCTAAACAACTTAACCTGAGTAGTAATGGGATAACTAATGAAAGAGGCACCGGTGAGCAATATCTGCTATTTGGTTTTTCATGCTCACTTGTGTCCCATAGGACCCCGAGTACTTGATTCCTGTTCCTTGACTATTCGCACTATCCACATCCGGGAGGCCTTATGGACCCCCCTGAGCTAGAGCTTGATTCATTTCTATTTCTTGGGGCCACAGTTAGTTTGGGGCTTTATTACTATCCTGTACTTATGCCATGTTTACTGTTTTATTTAAGATTGTGTGAGGAGCACCTGTACTGTTTTGGATCGTGACACGTTTTCGCTGTATCGACAAGCCCAGTCACACTTTCGGGTTCCTAGTCGTTTACCGCTGTCCACACAAACCCTGGGTCCGTTCCGGAGCCGGCCAACTTCGTTGCGGGTAGCTTAGTGGGGTGGCCCCCTGAAATATTTCTAAATCCTGTGATCGCTTTGTCGTGAATGCCTCGTTGGGTTTTGAGTTGGTTTTTCCGAGGTCGATCGAGTGTGTGTTGCTATTTGTGCACCCCTGCAGGGTAAATCTTTCTAAAAACCGTGTCCGCGGTTATGGACGACTTGGAGCACAGTTTCTCGATCATAGACAAGTCTAACTAAAGTACCGCTTTTAAATTGACTAAGTACCTGAATAGTAAATAGTGCAATACTCATGGAATGGTTAATAAAACTGCCAACGGAGGGGAGGGGGGGGGGGTTGTTCGTCCGCTTCCTTGTTGGTAAGCGAGGAGGAGGATGGATCTGATTATTATACTGTTAAAACTATTATTCTTAATTCACGCACATTCGTCTATCTTTGGTTAGGCGGATGGTTAGCGAGTTCTATAGACTTGTTAGTTCTTATCATTTGCTGCAATTGCGTCACCCCAGGTTTAGTCCCCTTTAGCGGCATAAAGACTTGCTGAGTACCCTAGGGTCTCACACGATAAATTGTTTGATTCAGATGAACAAGTGTACCCGCAAGATGGATACTGGGTGGAGGAGACAGATGATGTTGGCAACGATCACTCGGTGTAGAGATTCCGGGAACGGGGATCCGTGGGTAGGATGTGTTTATTTATGTGGCATCTTATGCCGATTTGCTTCTTATCCGTACTCGGATCTTGTTTTGCGCTTCCGCCTGATACTCTGATGTTTGATGTATGAGGACCTATCCTAAAATATTATCTCTATCTAGGATGTTTGAATCTTGCCGTATGGCGTTGCAATATTTCTATTTCTTTTAGATGGAATGGCTCTGAGGACTATTGTATGTGGCTTGCATACATACCACTTGTGTATGTAGTTGATCCCTTCGCCTGCCGATTACGCCGCTCGTTCTTGTCCCGATGTTCTGAAAGTGGTTAGGACAGCCAAAAGGTGTACCGTGAGTGGCCCCAGGCCCCACCGTACTATTTTAACCACTTTCGCTCATCCAGGCATGTAACTAAGAGCGTAATTCACCGAGGTAGTTACAATTGGTATCAGAGCCATCCCGCCCTTCAGGGTCTCAGCCAAAATGGTCGTTGTCAGTCTAGCAAATATTTTTGGTAGTTATGTATACTAGGGAAAAACAAAACGTGAGAGTAGGACTGCTTCCATTTTTCTTCTTACCCACCCACCCACCCTTTTTCTGGTAAGGAAGTGTAACGTTTTCAATCCTCTTCTAAAAATTCAAACTAGGATTCACGTGTTCTGGGTTCCGCAGTACCATAGGTTGTGTGTGTGTGTGAATTCTTTGTCTATCTGTTGCATCCAAATGTTATCTCTATCTGCCTTTTGGTTATCAACTGTTGGTACATTCCATACCGACAGGCCTTTGTAAACCGACGCGATCTATCTGATTCGTTGTATACCGGTGCGATCTGTCTTACTCTTTGTTATCCGATGTTATCTTGTTTGGGGTGTTCGTTTCCGTAGTTACTAATCTTTAGGTTCATCTGAAGAAGAAGGTGTTGGGATATGTGTTTTACTTATTCATGTGCGGAGTAATGATTTGAGTGCGGGATGGAGTCGCGACCATACCACTACTTTTATCATTGCTCTTGTATATTGAACTAGTAGAGTTACTAATCTTGATTCGTTAAGTGGTTTTGCGCATATAGTGGTATTTTAATACCGAAATTTGCGGAAATTTTTTCTTTGTTAGTTGTGTACCACACTCCTTGTTCAGTCGTGTGCGTTATGCTTAATATCTTCTAGTTGCCTTGAACTTTGTTGATATTTTAATATCATCTCAGTGAACTGTATCCTTTAGCCTTGGTTAATTCCATTTTGGTACTATTTTGGATTATTATTATTCTCCATTATAGTACTGACTTGTGTTTTATATCAATCACAGGATGGCACCACCACGCCGTTCTGAGGAGGAGATACCACCTAAACTAGGGGCTGCTTTGGCAAGTATTGCCAATGCCTTGGGAACTATGCAGCAGAACTAGCAGCGATTCGAAGAAAGTGTCAGGAGGAATGAGTTTGTTCCGCTACCTCCACCTCCCAAGCGAGGAGACATCAAGAGTTTTCTGAAGTTCAACCCACGCCAATTTGAGGTGTTTGATCAGCCACTTGATGCGGATGATTGGCTGCGTGAAATATCAAGGTTGCTGATGACTGCGGATGTTCCTGAGCAAGAATGGGTCAAATGTGCCACTCACCTTCTGAAGGGAGATGCAGCTCTCTGGTGGGAAAATTACCTCAAGGCAGACCTCTCTGGTTTTCAGCCTACTTGGGAGCAATTCACTGCGGCGTTCAAAGAGCAATATCTGTCAGAAATTGTCATGGAAAGGATGAAGGAAGTGTTTCTCAACCTCAAGCAGGGCAATGACAATGTCAATACCTACATCAGAAACTTCATGAACCTTTCTCGGTATGGTGGTGATGAGATCTCTGATGACAAGAAGAAGCAAAAGAGGTTTAGGCAAGGGCTCAATGCATCAATTAAATATGCAATCACTCATGCAAGGCCGGGGTCTTTTCTGGAACTCCAACACATAGCTCTGCAGGAAGAAGCAAGTAGGCAAGTGTTCGAGGAGTCAAAGAAACACAGCCGCGATGCAGCAAGCTCTTCAGCTATGACATCTCCTTCTAAGCGTCGTGTCTGGGTTCCTAACACCCCACCGTCGCTCCCGGCTCCACCAAGACCATCAAGCTACACGGCAAGGCCACCAAACTCCTTCACTGTGGCTCCCAGGGGCTACAACCACAACTACCCTGGAGCGCCTGGCGGAGTCCCTGGCTACGTTGCTCCACGTCCACCTGGTGCTTGCTACACTTGTGGAAACACTGGGCATCAGCACTGGAACTGTCCAATGAACAACAAAGCTCTTCCTCCACCACCTCCAAGACCTGCGGCAAGTTCTCCTATGATTCGTGCACCTCCACCTCGGGCTCTCAACATCAACACTAAGCCCGGGTCCACGGTTGCTCGTGCCAACTGTGTCAACGCCGCTCAAGATGAGCATGCACCTGGAGTTGTGATGGGTATGCTTCCTGTTAACTTAGTCTCGGCACGAGTTTTGTTTGATTCTGGTGCTTCACATTCTTTCATTTCTCACAAGTTTGCGCATGAACATGATCTGGCTATGGTTCCTTTATTACATCGTCTTGTGGTACAATCTCCTGGGTCAAACATGAGGGCTGCTCATATCAGCCATGGCAATCAAATTGAGATTGGTGGCTCTTCATTTCCGGCTTCCTTAATTATTCTGGGCAATTCTGAGATTGATGTTATCTTGGGCATGGATTGGTTAACAGCAAATGCAGCTGTGATTGATTGTGCGGAACGTTTGGTTTCTCTAAAAATTCCTGAAGGCCATATAGTCTATTCTCCAAGTCTGACTCCTGCAATTCAGCTTTTCTCTTTGGCGACTCTGAATGATGATGCTATGGAAGGTATTCAGAGTGTTCCGGTGGTCTGTAAGTTTCCAGATGTCTTTCCTGAAGAGTTGCCAGGTATGCCTCTGGATCGTGAGGTCGAGTTTGTGATTGAACTTGAACCTGGTACCGGTCCTATCTCCAAGCGGCCTTATAAAATGGGTCCAGTTGAGTTGACTGAACTCAAACGTCAGCTTGATGAACAAGAGAAGTTGGGTTTCATTCAGCACAGTACTTCTTCTTGGGGTAGCCCAACCATCTTTGTGAAGAAACGAGACAAGACTGATAGACTTTGTGTTGACTATCGGGCACTCAATGCTAAAACCATCAAGAATAAATATCCCCTTCCGCGGATTAATGATCTCTTCGATCAGCTAGCTGGAGCTGTGGTATTCTCTAAGCTTGATTCGAGAAGTGGATATCATCAAATCAAGATTCGCAAGGAAGATGTTCCTAAAACAGCTTTCACCACCCGCTATGGCCTGTACGAGTACGCGGTCATGTATTTCGGTCTCACCAATGCACCTTCCACCTTCTCGAGGCTTATGAACTCGGTTTTCATGGCGTATCTTGATAAGTTCGTTGTGGTCTATCTGGATGACATTCTAGTCTATTCTAAGTCGAAGGAAGAACATGAAGAACACCTTTGGTGTGTCCTAAACAAGCTTCGTGAGAACCGCCTGTATGAAAGTTCTCCAAGTGTGAGTTTTGGCTGCCTCAAGTCACCTACCTTGGTCACGTCATCTCTGCCAAGGGCATTGCCGTCAACCCAGAAACTATTAAGACAATTGTCGATTGGCTTCCACCCATAAATGTCAAAGAAGTCCGGAGTTTCCTTGGTCTGGCTAGTTACTGCCGTCGCTTCGTTCAAAACTTCTCGAAGATTGCGAAGCCTCTTACCGATCTCCTCAAGAAAGGCAAGAAATACCTTTGGACTCCTGCATGTCAAGCAAGCTTTGAAACACTCAAAGAGAAGCTCACTTCCACACCAGTCTTGGTTCCTCCAGATACATCAAAGCCTTTCCAGATATTCTGTGACGCCTCATTGGAAGGATTGGGTGCGGTCCTTATGCAAGAAAAACAAGTTGTTGCTTATGCCTCTCGGCAGTTGAAGACGCATGAGATCAACTATCCTACACATGACCTCGAACTCGCAGTAGTTGTCTTTGCTTTGAAAGTATGGAGGCATTACTTGCTTGGCAACCGTTGCGAGATCTTTTCTGATCACAAGAGTCTGAAGTATATATTCACACAGCCTGATCTCAACCTTCGTCAGAGGAGGTGGATTGAAGCAATAAATGATTTCGATTTTACCATCAAGTACACTCCGGGCAAAGCTAATGTCATGGCCGATGCTCTCACCCGAAAAGCTTATGTCAACAACCTCATGGTGGAAGAACAACAGCCTCTCTTGTGCGAGGAATTCCGCAAGCTCAATCTTGAAATTATGGATCAAGTGTATCTTCTTAACCTTCTGGCAACACCTCTCTTGGAAGAAAAAGTTCGCTCCATTCAACTTGGTGATCCTTACACTAAAAAGATGATTTCCAACATTCAGCTTCCGAAGTATGAGTCTTTCCACGTCGACGACCAAGGCACTCTTTTCTTTGAACACCGGATGTTTGTTCCGAACTACCCGGGTTTAAGAGAGCAAGTTCTCAAGGAGGCGCATGATTCTATTCTTTCTATCCACCCTGGAAGCACTAAGATGTACATGGACTTGAAAACACAATATTGGTGGCCTGGTTTGAAACGATATTGTGCCAAGTATGTCTCGGAGTGTGATGTTTGTCGCAGAGTTAAAGCTGTTCATCAGAAACCTTCCAGTCTTCTACAGCCATTGAAGCCTCTGGAATGGAAACGGGAGAAAGTAGAGATGGCCTTCATCACTAGTTTTCCAAGGTCGCAGAAAGGCAACAATGCAATCTTTGTTGTCATTGACAGGCTTTCCAAAGTAGCTCACTTCTTTCCAGTCAAGGAAACAATTTCTGCAATTCAGTTGGCTGAACTCTATATCAACAGAATTGTCTCTCTGTATGGAGATTCTCTTGAGATCAGTTCAGACCGTGGAAGCATCTTCACTTCCAAGTTCTGGGGAAGTTTCCAAAATGCTTTGGGAACAAAACTAAACTTCAGCACAGCTTACCACCCTCAGTCGCAAGGACAGGTTGAAAGGATCAATCAGATTCTGGAAGATATGCTCTGTGCTTGCGTTATCTCTTTCGGCATGAAGTGGGAAGAATGTCTTCCTTATGCTGAATTCTCTTACAACAACAGCTTCCATAAAAGTCTAAAGATGGCACCATTTGAGGCTCTCTATGGTCGCCAATGCAGAACTCCGATTGGTTGGTCGGGCGCAGGTGAAAGGATATTGTTTGGCCCCGACATTGTAACTCAAGAGGAGGAGAAGGTTCACATCATTCTCGAAAACCTGAAGATTGCCCAAAGTCGCCAGAAGAGCAATTATGACAGAAAGCACACAGACATGGAGTATGTCCCTGGTGATCTTGTTTACCTTCGTGTCACTCCCATGAGAGGTACGCACCGCTTTGGTATCAAAGGAAAGCTGGCTCCTAGATACATCGGTCCTTTCAAAATTCGTGGAAGAAGAGGAGAAGTTGCTTATGCTCTTGAGCTCCCTGAAAAACTCAAGGTCCATGATGTTTTTCATATCTCTCAACTCAAGAAGTGCTTCAAGGATCCCGGCAGGACCGTGGACCATGAACTCATTAATCTCCAAGAAGACCTGTCTTATCAAGAACACCCCACAAAAATCCTAGAAGTCGCAGAAAGAAGGACTCGCAGCAAGTCCATCAAGTTCTGCAAGGTGTAGTGGTCGCACCATTCCGTTGATGAAGCCACTTGGGAACGTGAAGATGAGCTCCGTGCCAAGTATCCTACCCTCTTCGTGTCTTCTTCTTCTTCCTAGAATCTCGGGGCGAGATTCCTGTTTAGTGGGGGAGAGTTGTAGCATCCCATTTGTCTAACAAATGTAATGCTACTTGGTCTAGTAATATAATGGCTACTTACTACATATAATTGTTGCAGCATAATTATATCATGCTCATGTCATCATGCCACCTTGCATTTGAGCATCATATAAAACCATTTCCCTTTTGGTTCTTCTCTCATATGCATTATTAATTGTATTTGCCTCTTGATATATTGTATTTGGTTCTTGATAAATGCTTGATGCCCAAGTTGAGTTGGGGGCATATCTATTCCACTCCACCACCTTTCTTTGTCACCACCTTATAATTCCACCATTCTAATTACCCATGGGCTTTTATGTTCCTTTGGCATTTAATCTAGCTCATGTGGGTTGGGTTGGATCCAATTCTGTTTTCTTTTGCTTGGCCTTTATTCCATATTTTGGTAATGCATGGGAATCATGCCTTGTTAATTATTTTGTTTTCACAAGATTAAAACATGGCATTTAATGCCTTTGCATGGGCCATGCAACCATCACCACCATGTGTTCTCCTTTGGTTTTTATTTGATTTTTGAGTGGATCATCTTCTTGAGATCTCTCTTTCTCTAAATCATTTTCCACCTTGATCTTGTATCCTTGCCATGTGCATCAAGGTCTCCTTTCTCATCTACTCTCACAAGTGCATGTACCCATGTATGGTCATGTGAGATCATTTCCCTCATCACCTTTTTCTCTCATCTCTATCTCCATGTCATCACCACCCACTTGGTGGAGCTTGTTATTAATCATGCTAAAACCCTACACCATGTCCTCTCCTTCGTCTCCTTCTCACCCTCCATCCATGTATGACCAAGTGTGACTATAACCAAACCCTAACACCCTACCCTCTCTCACTACTCTCTCACTCTAATCCTCTCTCCAAACCCTAATATCTAACTAAACCCTAACCCCATGCAAACCCCCATGCTGAGGCTTCCCGCTCTCCCTCTCCCTGCCAGCAAGCCCCACTAGCCCTCTCTCTCCAACCCTAAACCGAGCCTCACTCTAAACCTAGCCCTAGCCGAAGCATGCCCTAGCTAACCCGACCCCTCTCTCCATTCTCTCTCTCTCTCTCGTTGCTCAGCAGGTCCCACACCGAGCCAGCCCCACAGCCTCACCATCCCCACCTGGCAGCCCTACCCGTGCCTGCCCTTGCCTCCCACGCCGAGCACATGCTCGAGAAGGAGAAAGGAGGACCGAAGCCACCTTTTTGCTTCCACCCCGAGCCCTACGGCCTCTCCTCTCTCCCTCTCGCTTTTACCTCCTTCCTCACGCCTCCTAGCCTCGCCCAGATCCATCCCCATGGCCTTGCCCTTCCCCTTTTCTTCTCCACCGACGCCACCTTCTTCTCTGTTTCGCCAGCGTCCACCGTCGATCCCCACCTCCACCTACCTGTTCTAGCTGGCGGCGTGGCGTGTTGGACGTCGAGGAGGGCCAAGCCGTTCCCCTGCATCACCCGGAGCACGCCAGCGAGGAGGAGAAGCCCCACATCTGCCACAGTACGTCGACGCCTGCTGAAACCCTAGCTCCTCATCGGCAGTCTGCGTCCTCGCTGCTGCGTCGTCTCCCGGCCCGATCT
This sequence comes from Avena eriantha, assembly GCA_910589775.1. Lineage (NCBI taxonomy): Eukaryota > Viridiplantae > Streptophyta > Magnoliopsida > Poales > Poaceae > Avena > Avena eriantha. Next base: position 58,004,857 of record OU342741.1, read on the forward strand.
GCCACCATCAACCTCCCCTCGGTGAGTCCCTCTTTCTAACGGACATCTCCGTTGTCGCCGTCGCGGTCTGTGCTCGCCAGAGTTTTCACCGAACGCCCTCCGTGCACGGCAGCCGCTGCCATCTGCTTGTCGATGCGCCTCGCAGAGGCTAGCTAGGCCCCGTCCGCCCTTCTGTCACCATCCCATACCCAGCCGCACCCGTTACCACCATCTGCGCGGGCGCCCCGCGACACGGGTTCGATCCCCCGCGCCATACCGTGCTGTCGACCACGGATCTGTCCGTCGACAGAGGAAGATCCACAGTAGCCGCCCCCCTTTTGCACGTACCCCCCCTGCGCCTTTTGCTGCTTAACCCGCGCTCCACCGACCCCACCTGTCATCCTCCCGTGGCGTTTTTACAAAAAACATACTGTAAATTTTGATTCCGTCACCCCGCGCTCCACCCTAACCCCACCTGTCAGCCGCGGTTGCAGTCTTACGAAAAGGCCCCCGGGTTTTCTGTTTCTCAACCCGTAGTCCCCTGAGCCGCGCCTGGCCCGCCTCTGTCACGTGGGCCTGCGGTGCATCAGGTCCCACCTGTCTGCGTCTAGGGCTAGCTGCGGCTGGGTAGATAAAGTCGGCCCGTTTTTCTGTTTAAACAAAATGATTTCATTAAATGTTTTAATATGAATTCAGATCTGTTTTTAAATAACTTTTAAATTATAAATCCAAATAATACAAATGATATATGTTTTGGAATCAGAAAAATGTGAGGATTTCAAATATGCCATTCAAAATATTATTTGAACACTTTAAATTTTCGAGATGATTAAAATTACATTAAAATGCCCTTTTCTCAATAAATTAATAATTTTAAATCTAGAACTCCAAATTTAACAAATAATATGTGTAAATGGATCAACACGATGAGCCCGTTCTATCTATGCATTCCTTGTTCTAAATTGAAGCATGCATCATGTCATTATTAAAAATCAGAACTGTTTATGGCAATAAAACTTGGCTAAATAATTAATAAAATGCTTTATTCTTGTACCCACACCTCACCCTTGCCATGCTACTTTAATGCCATGTAAATTGTGCATCATTCATCATGGCATGCTTGTTTGCTTGTCGCATTTCAATTCATATGCTTGTGCACTTTATTTATGTTGGCCCTTGTTTGTTTGGTTCTTCTTCGAATAGACGCCCAGCAGGAGAATTATCAGGAACCACAAGAGTTCTACCCAGATCCATCTCTCGCTTCAACTGAGCTGCCAGGCAAGCACTACCACATGCTTGCATACATATAGTACCTATTGCCTCTATCTTATTCTTGCATCATTGAGTCGCGACTGCATTAAATTGGATCCCAAGTACTGCATGGCCTTTACTTTTAAACCCCACCAAAACTGGTTCCTCCATCCCATGAGCCATTACTACAGGAGTTGTTTGAGCCATGCGAGTCGTAGAAAAACATGTGTAGGGTATGTGAGTGTCTGATGGATAACGAGGTACCTAAACAACTTAACCTGAGCAGTAATGGGATAACTAATGAAAGAGGCACCGGTGAGCAATATCTGCTATTTGGTTTTTCATGCTCACTTGTGTCCCGTAGGACCCCGAGTACTAGATTCCTGTTCCTTGACTATTCGCACTATCCACATCCGGGAGGCCTTATGGACCCCCCCGAGCTAGAGCTTGATTCATTTCTATTTCTTGGGGCCACATTTAGTTTGGGGCTTTATTACTATCCTGTACTTATACCATGTTTACTGTTTTATTTAAGATTGTGCGAGGAGCACCTGTACTGTTTTGGATGCTGACACGTTTTCGCTGTATCGACAAGCCCAGTCACACTTTCGGGTTCCCAGTCGTTTACCGCCGTCCACACAAACCCTGGGTCCGTTTCGGAGCCGGCCAACTTCGTTGCGGGTAGCTTAGTGGGGTGGCCCCCTAAAATATTTCTGAATCCTATGATCGCTTTGTCGTGAATGCCTCGTTGGGTTTTGAGTTGGTTTTTCCGAGGTTGATTGAGTGTGTGTTGCTATTTGTGCACCCCTGCAGGGTAAATCTTTCTGAAAGCCGTGTCCGTGGTTATGGACGACTTGGAGCACAGTTTCTCGATCATAGACAAGTCTAACTAAAGTACCGCTTTTAAATTGACTAAGTACCTGAATAGTAAATAGTGCAATGCTCATGGAATGGTTATTAAAACTACCAACAGAGGGGGGGGGGGGTTGTTCGTCCGCTTCCTCGTTGGTAAGCGAGGAGGAGGATGGATCTGATTATTATACTGTTAAAACTGTTATTCTTAATTCACGGACATCCATCTATCTTTGGTTAGGCGGATGGTTAGCGAGTTCTATAGACTTGTTAGTTCTTATCATTTGCTGCAATTGCGTCACCCCAGGTTGTGTCCCCTTTAGCAGCATAAACACTTGCTGAGTACCCATAGGGTCTCACACGATAAATTGTTTGATTCAGATGAACAAGTGTACCCGCAAGATGGATACTGGGTGGAGGAGACAGATGATGTTGGCAATGATCACTCAGTGTAGAGATTCGGGAACGGGGATCCGTGAGATCTATGGGCGGGATGTGTTTATTTATGTGGCATCTTATGCCGATTTGCTTCTTATCCGTACTCGGATCTTGTTTTCCGCTTCCGCCTGATACTCTGATGTTTGATGTATGAGGAGCTATCCTAAAATATTATCTCTATCCAGGATGTTTGAATCTTGCCGTATGGCGTTGCAATATTTCTATTTCTTTTAGATGGAATGGCTCTGAGAACTGTTGTATGTGGCTTGCATACATACCCACTTGTGTATGTAGTTGATCCCTTCGCCTGCCGATTACGCTGCTCGTTCTTGTCCCGATGTTCTGAAAGTGGTCAGGACGGCCGAAAGGTCTACCGTGAGTGGCCCCGGGCCCCACCGTACTATTTTAACCACTTTCGCTCATCCAGGCATGTAACTAAGAGCGTAATTCACTGAGGTAGTTACAAACACCTTCACCGGGGTTCCATTTGTGACCCATTTGACAAGGACAAATCTTGTCCAACATAAGATGGTATGGCAACTACCTTTTGTTTGTTCCTTGTATGCTCCATATATAACTTATGGTGTTCGTCGTCTAACATGATTACTTCTTCTTTTTAATCCTCGGCGCGACATCGCAGAGATTACCTACAAAAGTGGTTTCCTCCATGGGCATCCCTGATGATGACGTGGCTGGATGATACGCTGCTCACGTATCCATAATTTTTGATGTTCCATGCTTGGTTTTTATCTACTTTCTTATGTTTTGTCCATACTTTGGAGTACTTTTTATAAACTTTCTTGGACTAACCTATTAACAAGATGCCATAGTGCCAGCTACGTGTTTTCTGCTATTTTTGGTTCCAGGAAAGTCAGAAAATGAATATTCTCGGAATTGGACAGGACAAAAGCCAAAGTCAGTTTATCACCGAGGGGGACACGGAGCCAGAATATGAGACGGAGAGGGGCCAGAGGGCCGCCACACCACTTGGGCGTGTGGCCAGGCCTGACCCACACTAGGGGGTGGTGTGGCCGCCGAGGGCACCCCCTCGGCCTCCGCTTTCGCCTATAAGATGCCTCCGATATAGAAACCCTAAGTACCCGATCAAAATTCCACGAAAGAGTCTGTAGCCACCATCATCTCCATCCCTAGATCGGGAGGGATCTGAAGCTCTTCCCGGCACCCTGCTGGAGGGGAGAATTCACCCTGGAGGCCTTCTTCATCACCATGCAAGCCTCCGGTGTGATGCGTCAGTAGTTCATCCTTGGACTAAGGGTCCATGTAGTAGCTAGATGGTTGGTTCTTCTCCTTTGTGCTACCATGTTTAGATCTTGTGAGCTCCGATTATGATCAAGATCATCTATTTGTAATCATACATGTTGTGTTTGTGGGGATCCAATGGATATTGAGATGCTATTTCAGATTGATTATTGATTTTATCATGTCTTTGTTATTTGTGATCTTGCATGCTCTCTGTTGTTAGTAGATATCTTGGCCGAGTAGATGCTACCAACTCCAAGAGAGAGTATTTATGCTCGATAGTGGGTTCATGCCTCTAGTAATCTGGGGAAGTGACACAAATCTCTAAGGTACTAGATGTGCTGTTGCTACTAGGGAGAAAACAGCAATCCTTTGTTCATAGAACAATCATATTGTTTAGTTTACACGCAATGCGTAATGCAATTATCTATTGCTTGCAACTTAATACTGGAGGGGGTTCGGATGATAACCTGAAGGTGGATTATTAGTCATAGAGGCAGTTGGATTATGGTCTATGTATAATGTTGTAATGCCCAATCAAATCTCATAGGAGTCAAGATGATTAGTATATGCATGTATGCTTTCTCGATGTTTGTCAATTGCCCCTGTCGTGGTGGTGGCACGGCAGATGCCATGGATAGGCTAAAGATGGGGCCAATGAGTGCTAGGGGAGTCCAGGGAGGGAGAGCGTGGTGATTCCACACACAGAAGTTCTTGTATTCTCTGTATCAATGTTGCTTACAAGTGCTCTTGAGGCCCCTAGCAAGAAGGAGACAATGTCTCTTACCCCCCGCTAACTAGCCCTAGAGCTCTACCTTAGACAGAGAATGATTCCTCTATTTGCCGTCCCCTTCTATGGAGGCCCTAGTGCTCCTTATATAGGGGAGCTCGGATTACAATTCTAGGGCACAGGTGGCAGCATATTCTACGAATATGCTGCTTTCCTAAAGCAGATGCTTCTTTATTCTTCTTTAACGGCTCGTCCGGGCTTTGGACGTAACCCGCAGCGTCATCCTTGTATTTTGGTGTCACGGGCTACGTCATCCGACTTTGCCTGCGTCACCTTGGTCAACACTGACCCACTGCTCCTCTCCTTTGTTTTACTTTGCACAGGTTCCAGCTAATAAAGCCACATTTTGACCAGCGGGGGATTCCTTCTCTTTGAAGTTAAGATAGTCCGGATAGCATATAGCTAATCCGGTCTACCCTTTTACCTGCAAAACAGATAGTCAAGGCCGGCATAGATCTTATGCCGGCCGGACCACTGTCAAGGAAATGCCCCATGGGTCGGGCCACACCGTGATTCGGCCTGCCTTGAGGTGACCCGGTCAGCACTTTGCTTTGACCGCGCCGTACCTCGGCTAACTCAGCCTTATACCCCCAGTGTTGCCCTACCCGGGGGTATCCCCCCAACATTAGTCCCCGAAGCTGGTGCGATCTTTGCAACTTTTTTAGTTGTTAAGGCCACAATAGGTTCCCATATCCGAATCTTTTATTCCTTGGGCTGAGTTATCTCGTAGCCCAGAGTTTCTTTTCTTGCGATCCTTTCGCTCTTTCTAGGTTATTCCTCATTGGCTAGGTATTTTGTTTTCTTATTTGGGTTTCTGTTCCTTCTCTCGTATGCTTCTCCACATCCTACGTGGAGGGTAATCATCATTTGCCTCATTTTAAGGGCCATGCGCCTTTACCGCGCTAGTTACTGTCACTGCGTCAGGCATAACTACTGTAAACGTCCCATCACTATAGCGCCTCGTTAACTGTAATGCCATGTCCCGTCATGGGATCATTTGCTCCCGTGGCCCCTCTTGTGGCCTTGCTCCGATTGGTTGCTTGGGCCGCATACACGCTCGCTGCGTGCGGCATGCCACCCGCAAAGGATCCCACGACGCGCGTGGCACGGTTAAGTAGAGGGTGCGGTGCACTCCCAGGGGAAGTTCCCCCATTCGTGCCGCGCTCCATTGCTCTCTCTCTTTCACTGCGACTCTTCCGCCACCGGTTTTCTTCTCCACGAGAGCCACTGCGACCGTGATCCGGTGGTATTTCACGCCAGCGCCACCATTTCCAGTGCCAATCTCCACCACGGGGTCTTGCGCTTCCCGTTTCCCCTCTTCCGGCTAACATTATTCTGACTATCCCCTCAAAGACTTCGATCTCACCATGACAGAGGCAGAAGCTTCGTTGGTGGCACAACCGAAGGAAGGGGCTGAGGGCCGCGAGCGCGGATGCTAGGATGGCTCCATCGTCCGCGAGGAAGATTTGGCTTGGCTCCACGCCTCTCGTCGCATCCCCGTCGGTGTCGCCTGCCGCCTCCCCGCCGGTGAGATTACTGCCACCCCCAAATCTGGGGAGTATGTGGTTTTCATGTCACATTTCCAACGCGGCTTTGGCCTCCCCACCTCTGATATTTTCTTCGATTTCATTTCCACCTACAAATTGCAACCGCATCATCTTCCCGCAAACGCTATCACATCTCTGTCCTCCTTTGCCTCCGGCATTGAGGGATACATGGGCCTCTGGCCAACCAAAGAACTTTGGATCAAGTTCTTTGGTCCGTGGAGGAATGTGGTTCCGGATAAGGAGCTTGCCCCAGAGGACAAGCACCTGACCCAATGTGGCGCCACCTCCATCCCGCCCCGGAAACAGTCTGTTTTCCCCCGAGTCACGGGACTCGAATCTTGCAAGGGATGGGCCCGGACCTTATTTTACGTCCGGAACACCACCAAGAAGGACCAGATCCGGCTGGTCCCCTTTAGACTCGGTCCTCCAGACACCTCGCTTTGGGAAAGCATTCCCAAGCGCGCCACGGCCCTGGCGAATCAAGTGGCTCGCCGGTTCATGCAGCTGCTTAAGGAGCGCCTCCGGGGGGAGGATATCATGATCACTTTCCTGCGCAGCCGGGTCTCCCCATCGAGAAGCGAGCCCACAAGATGTGCTATCTTAGCGGTCCTCTTGATCCTCACTGGATCTCCTCTTTTGAGCTGGATAACTCGGCAGTTTTCCGCTAGGTTAAGTCCATCTTCAACGTGGAGAAGGAGTTCTCCGAGGCCTGGGAGTGGTGACTTGAGCCCTTTACTCGTGCCAACCCTCCTCCAAAGGTAAGTTAACCCTTCTTTGTTTTCTGGATTCTCTTTGTATCTTGATTTCCCTTTGTAACGTGGCGATTATTCTTTCAGGAATTTCTCCAGCAACCACTAGAGGATGGCAAGGTTCTAGCCAGCGAGTGGTTGGAGGACTGCCCTGAGGGAGACGGGGTGGAGACTGACCCGGAGGCCTTCTTGCCTACCCCGGACGTCGTCAAACGCAGCGCTGGTAAGCCATATTTTCTAAGGGATTGGCCAGATGATGATGATTCGGACATTGAGGTCCTTGAGGTACTTGATCCGGTTCTTATTTCTTATTTGCATCTGGCTTATGTTCGAATGTTCAGCTAACCCGGACGCTCAGGTCCATGAGGTTCCTCCGCTTGCCACGAGTGGCCCGGCCCCGGCCCCTTCCCAGAAGCGCGCAACTACCCTGGCCACAGCTTCGGAGGCGCCGCCACCCAAGAAGAGGCAAAAGAAGTCTGGGGTTAAACCCTCGGCCAAGCCTGCCGCCAAGAGCACAGTCCGGAGGGCAACCAAACCTCGGGCTCCTCCTACTGTTGACGATAAGTCTTTGTAGCATTGCTGCTTTAGATTCTTCCATTGCTTGCCTTAGCCTCTGGTTGGTTCTTTCTTTTTGACTGGCTATCCTTCCTTTTTTCCAGGTCTCCTTTGGACATCTCCCAGAGCGGTTCCGGCATAGCCTCCCGACTCTAGAGCGATCCCTCTCCCCTCCGCAATGTTGATCATTGTCCGCTTAGCCCTATTCATGAGGGTTCTGTGGCCGCGCCTGACCAGAGTCCACCTCGTCAAGAGGAGGGCAACATCGACGCGGGGGGTAGTAGGCCAGATCTAGATACGGCAATGCCGGATCTGCCTAGCTCCTCGGCCTCTGTCCCCAACGTTGAGGCGCCAGCTTCATCGACATCACCCCCAGTATCCCCAGTACCACCTACAGCACCAGCAACACCAGCAGCAGCAACACTAGCACCAGCACCAGCAGCAACAGCAGCACCAGCACCAGCAGCAACAACACTAGCAGCAACAGCAACAATAGTCGCAGCAAGAGCCTCCAAGCCTCCTAAGGGGAAAGCTCCTTCGGCCCCCATCGGGTCTGCCCCTTCAATCACTGATTTCTTTCAACACTCTCCTCAACCCTCATCCGGCAAAGCTAAGAAGACTTTCAGGTTAGCTTCGTCCGGGCCAGCTTCCGGATCAGAGGGCAGCAAACAGCTGGTTTTGCACACCAGCTATTGTGACCTCGGATCGTTAAGGATCCTAAGTCCTTGTGATTAACATGATAGTCCCTGGATCAATAGCTAGCACTCCACAGTCGATGAATACCATGTAAAACACAAGTCATTATTACACGAATAATCCAGAGTATAATTATTACAACTTGCATAGCTTATAGCTAGCTCAAATAAATCAACGGAAACTAAGTAAAACTTGAGTCCATCAATGCCTCAGGCTAGTTGCGTGAAGACACGCGATCCCTACACACCTTTCAGTCTTCGGATTCTGCACATAAGACGTGTAGCCAACAAGTTGGGTAAATACTGAATGTATTGGCAAATTACACCAAGGAAAGAATAAGACTATCTCTACATGCAAGGCTAAGTGTAGGCTTTGGGGTTCTTTTGCATAAGGCCAGTTTTTGCTAAGTAAGAAGAAAAGAGGAAGAGTTTACCCTACTTTGTAAACATTGTTTAAGTAATATAGGGTCGAGTGAAACACGAGGATATTACTCACCAAGTGTCCAATCAACCTAACACTTGGATATTACGCACCAAGTCCCCAAAATCCCACCTAATGGTGATATTACTCACGCCTTGGGGTTTATAAAACTTTAGATTTGGAAAAGAGAGAGGAAGATCTTTCAGAGGCTCCATCCTTCAGATGCTCAAAGTGTTCTTTTCCGTGAACTCGGCTGATCAATCATATTGCAATACTCTTGAGAGGTTGTGCACTTTCCCCACAATCCACGATCAAGTCCTTTTATAGACCAGACCATGGCGAAGCCTTCCCTTAGTAGCCCCTCTACCAGCTGGATCCAACCGTGCCAAGAACCTCCAAATGTTGGTACCCTGGTGAGGTTTCCCACTAAGTACTAAGCCAAGACAGAGCCCATATGTATTGTGGTTGCACTAGAAGCTTCTGAATTCTGGAACATGGCAGACTTCTTTGATTCCTGGGCAGCCGTCCTCCACCAAATATCCACTCGTTGACCCGACAACCATTCCGCCCAGAAGAAAACTTAGTTTTACTTTGAAGGGGGTTTTGAGAAGAAGAGTTCGCTCGAGAGAGCTCTCATACTTAGAAAATTTTGAGTCTTTCGAACCCCCCAACGGTACTTAGTGTATATATAGGATAGCAAGCAATACTTAGCAAAAATATGGGAGCCTAATAGGACGGAAATTCCTAAGTATAAAGCTACTCATGGCATACTACAAAACCGCACTTGCAAAAATAGTAATAAGAAAATCTACTAAAGACCTGCACATGCATACTACTAGATTTGAAGAGTAAAAACATGCATAGTCAAAAACTGGGACATAATATGTACAAGTGGTGTAACTTGCCTTGATCCGAGCAGCAATCTACACAATAGTACTCCTCAGTGCACTCCGAGCAATCTAACGAAAACACAAACATAGATCCAATCACAATTTGCACAAAACAATGTCACGAAGGTGAATATGCATGCATGCAACATGGTAATATGCAAGGATAGATTCAATTTCTACCAAGGGTTTCATTCTGGTGTGTTGTTGAGTTGGGGATGTCATTAGTATCGATTCCCCACAGATTTTAAGTATTTTGGGTTAATACCTAAATAAACAAGCTCATGAATAGATCTACATCTCTAATCTACCTCGAAACAGATTTGAACACTCTAAGCAAGTTATCACAATTTTCCACAGAAGGTCTCGTAGATACAAAGCCAACACAACAAGAATCAACTAAAACGGATCTACGGATATTTTTCTAGAATTAAAATACTCTAATCTAAACTTTAAATCCTACTACAAGATTACTGCAGTAAACCAGCAATATTATTTTAGATCTGTGTTCTACTCAATTTTGCGAATCCAACGGTATATTATACGCAATTTGTGGACAAAAACTCGATTTACTATGAATTAAACGAGATTAAAACGATTCTGCCTATTAAAAAGAAAAACAGAACGGCGGCCAGCTACGTGGCGACAAGTGGCGGCTCGGGATCGGTCCAGCGAGGCGCGGGGCGCTGACGTGGCGATAACGTGGCGCTAACGCGGACACATGCCACATGGCGCTACACGACTTGTCGGTACCGGTTCGGTAGGATGATCTAATCTACACCGTCGGATTCAGATCTAACGGTCAGGAACGAAAGAGACTCACCTGCGGCGGTGGTGACTCGTCGACGACGATGAACGGCGGCGGCGCGTCGGGTGGCGACGCTCGGCGGTGGTCCGGTGGTCCCCCGAGGCGGTGGTGTGGATGACGAGGTGCAGCTCCTCCTCGCGATCCTTCCAACACGGACGGCGACAACTCTCGCTGCCTCGGCTTGCGGTGAAGCTCCGCTCATCTCTCCCATCTCCGGCGAGGCTCCAGCGACCAATTAGGAGCGGCACAGGGCTTTGTTCAAGGGGAAAAAGAGGTGAATCGGTGTGGTACTGAATGGGGAAGACAGAGAGGGAGAGAGTAGGTGGAGAGGTAGCCTCGAACCCCGTCCGTCGAGCTTGGCGGTAGCGCTCTCTGGCGAGATTTGTGTCGAGCTCTATGGCGGCAGCCCGGTGGCAAACAGCGAAAAAAAAGGTAGGGTTTTGGGAGGTGTGCCGAGAGGTATAAGTAGGCGGTCTGGCTTGGCGCGGGGGCTGTGGAATCCGTTTTGATTCGGTCGGGAAGATCGGCACCGACACGGCTGTGCGTCGTGTTCGTCCTAGACACGGCGAGGGAGGGGAATGACAGGTGGGGCCGCGACGTCAGTGGCGCGACGCGGGTAGCAGGCCCAATGGCTGGCGGCGCTTGCTGGGCCGGCCTGTGCGGCTGCTGCTGCTGCGCTCTGCCTCCGCCTGGCGTGCGGTAGATAGGGGTGGGCCGGCTCGGCTGGCCCGGTTAGGCTAGATCCTTTTTTTTTCTTTTTTTTCTGTTTCACTAAATGTTTCATATCTTTTTCAAACAGACTCCGAAATAAGTGAGACTGGTCTCTAAAATTTTGTAAAAAGAAGAAGATTAGTATGGGGTTATCAAATAACACTCTTGCAAGGGTTTAGGAGGTTAGATTTTGTTTTACCCTTTTTGTCTTTATATGACTATAGGATTTAGGGAAAGTATTTGATGTGGCTTTTATTGTGTGATGCCATGATGCAAAGATATGATGCATGCTTCTAGTAACATCTGCAAATCGTAAAACTTGGGATGTTACAAACCTACCACCCTTAAGAATAATATCGTCCCCGAGATTCAGGTTGGTTAGCAAATATGTGTGGGTGTTCTTTCTTCGGGTCTTCTTCACTTTCCCACGTGGACTCTTCCTTGGAATGGTGATTCCATTGAACTTTGCAAAACCTGATAGTCTTGGTACGAGTAATCCTCTCAGCTGTTTCCAAAATCTTGATGGGTTTTTCCTCATAGGTGAGATCGTTTTCCAGTTGAACCTCATCCAAGGGAACCGTATCTTTTAGCGGTGTTTCTGCCATTTCTGGGTGACACTTCTTTAGTTGTGACACATGGAATACATCATGAACAGTGAAACTTCGGGCAATTCCAACTGATAGGCAACCTCCCCTCTACGACCCAAAATCTTGTAGGGCCCTATGAATCGGGGTGCTAACTTACCCTTG